>QUSF01000001.1:13127883-13353854 GCA_003676055.1 Chloebia gouldiae
TCTTGTATCAACAGAAAGATAAATTTGTGAATTCACGGTGCACCTTGCTTGCTGATCTCTGACTTGAGCTAAGAACTAAATAAGAAATACTGTAGGAAAGGCTATGAAAAGAGTAATAAATGGTGCTATGTGAATGCACTGACAGGAACAGACATTCCATCTGTACTCTTTAATGTACTCCATGAAGTTGATAACAAAGTCAAATTTTATTTTCCCTGTAGTACTCTTGCTGCCTTGTTAGTGTGTTAATGACTTCTGTTTGAGCATAATGGCAAGCTCTTTGGGGGTTCTGAATTTAAAGTAGGGGCATGTTATAATATTTTAATGGCATATATCATATCAAAAAATATCATGCATTTGACTACCAAAAGCAAAGTACTGATAGCTATAAATTAGTCCCCAGCTGGTGTTCAGAGGTTCTTATTTGTTTCTTAGGCCAAGTGAGAGACAGTTGATATGAATGATGTTTAGGTTTTATTAGATGTTTGTACATTACTCCTATTCCTCCACTTTGAGATAATTTGCCAGACAGAATGCAGCAGAGCTCCTGAAGGTAGTGTTTGGTGATGCTTCAAAGAGTATTTTGACTGGTTCTTGTTGAGAACTGTTCAATGTCCATGAAAAATTAACAATACTTAGGAGGTATTCATCAGAGAAATAAAAACATGATAGATGATTGTAAATTATCTGTAAAACCAGTATTTCTAGTACAAAAAACCCAAAATAATATTTTATCTTGAAATTATTTTAACTGGGCTCTCTGCTTTCTGCAGCCTTCACTATGCATTCGTTCAAGAACCATTCAAGAATGGAAATCACCTCTCACTTTTGGAGTTTCAGCTATTTCAGAATTTCAGAATTCACTTTCTGTGAGTTTTGTATTTTCTTTAAGTCTTTGGAGTCTCAAGGTTAAAAGAGATAAAAAAGATTGCAGGTAGAATTAGCTACAAAATAGATGTTTTTTTTTTAAACTGCATAATTTAGGAAATCGGTGAAATCAGTAGGTGGCCGAACAGAAAGGATTGTAGACACAGGTAGGTAAAATAGATCATGCTGAGGTCAAAGAAAATAGAAATTACTAGACATTTCCAACATTTTATTACTAGAATCTCATTTGAATGGTAGCTGAGCTATGTAAAATAAAAATAAAAGTATCTTATTTGAATAGAGAATCATAAATAGTTGTGTTTCTGTGCAGAAAGGTAGTAAAATATGGCTTCTGTATGCTGTAAGAAACCCTTAGAGATATGAGTATTTATTGCATAAACACTGGCAGAAAAAATAGTTGGGAGACTTTATAGCAACAAAGGTTTCAAAGACTGCATATCACCTTCATTAAAAAACTTTCTTGGAGCTGTTCTGTGAATTTGCCTTCTGAGAATTTTCCACTTCAGAAGGCATGAGACCCTGCACTGGTTGTCCTGTTGTTCATGAAGACTTCAGCTTTCTCCACAGTACTGGCATTTCTCCACATTCCTAGTTGGTAACACCAACTCCCTAGTTGGTAACTGCTGAATTGGTCAAGTCTTCCATCCTTTATTATATTGTGTTAATACTTCTAACTGATCCAGGATATATTTGTTATCTAGAAGAAAAAAAATCATCTTAAGATTAAAATCTCAATCAGGTGAAAAACCAAATACAAAATCACACTTACTGATGTGAAATGTGAGAAGAACGTTATATAAAAGTGAATGTCTTTGTTATTTACATTATGGATAATCATGAGAGTAATCTTTCCTGCAGTAGCTGGAACAGACCAATGGGTTTGGGACTCAAAGTGTTTTCTTTGAATTTTGTGTTTCTCTGTTCTCATATTAACAGTACTTGCAGTTCTTTGTTCTGGCTGAAAAACAAAAGCTGCAAGGCAGGTAGGCCTGCAGTTGTTAACATATTAGTTTTTAGACACTGGTGAAATGTGTCATGAAGATGGAAAATTCAAATCCTGATTATTTCTTGTGAGAGAGAAATGTCATTATACAATAATTTTGTTGGTATTTATTACTGAGAAAACATAGCATATTGGATTTAGACTTATAAGATCTATTGGAAAAAGATTCTAGGGTGTTGAGATTAGGTATAGTTTCCTGTATTTATCATCAAGAACTATGCAGGACATTGGATAATTATTTCTATTCCTTTGAGAAATTTTAAAGATCCTGTCCAAACACTGCTGGTAGCCAAGGTCTATATGAGACTTTAAAGGGGTACATGCTTTTCTAGAATTGCTGAGATTGTACAGATCAAATGAAGATATTTTAAACCCTGCAACTTTTATTTCTCTAGATGCACACAGCTAAGCTTTTTACTTTGGAAGATTTAGAAGCTCGGCTGAAACTTGGCAATTTTATTTTAAATACATTGTCTTGTATATTAAATCTGCTCTAACATGAATTATGGTTATTGTGATTGAATTTACACGGGTTGGTAAATGTGGTTTTCCTAAAGTTTATAATTTGATATCTATCACATTTGTTTTTAAGAATCTCTAATCACTAATTATAATGATACTTTGTCTGAAAACAGCACCTCTTGAGCTTTTGAATTGCAGGCAGAGAGTTTCTTAGAAGTCATCATTAAAGCTGTGTAAAAAAAATAGTTGGTATGTGATCCTGACAAAGAAGGAAATAGATAAATGCTCAATTTGAAATTATTAATGAAAAATAAATACAAAAATATTTGCTACCTTGACTGGTGTTAAGATAAAGAGGGACTTTTTAATCAGTTTAGATTAAGAAGGCATAAATGTATGTGACTTGATCAAACTAGCATGATTTAAAATTCCTTTTGTGCATATAAACCTGTTCATTCTCATCTCTCTTGATACTAAGGTTGTTGATTTGAATCATCAGTCCTTCAGCAAAGGGGCTTGTGGAAGCTCCAATGAGACAGTTACTCCTGTAAGCAGTCCATGGCTATACCATGGTTTACCCCAGAAGTGTTTGAATTACCCACTATTACTGTGTTTGTGACTCCTGTAGTGAGAAGCACATGTTTTCCTTAGAGGCTGAAAAGGTCTCTTCAGTGAGCTTTTCTAGGCACTGTGTTTATTTCCAGGGTGTCCTCTACTGAAGATGGGTCATTGTTTAATTAAGAGAGGTTCTGTTTTCTTCTGTGGTAATGTTTGGACCCAACTTTGGACCTCTGTATTTCATTCTCTGTTCTCACCATTTGATGGTACATTGGAGCAGAGCAGAAAAGAAAACAAAGGTTTCATATACATCTCAAAAATACTACTGTTTTAAAGAGAAATCCGATGACCACTGATACAGCTGAGCAAAAACCCAGTCACAGATTTAACTTGGGTGAGACAGCAATGATATATAAATTGTGCTGAGACAAACCCTGAAGCTGAAGCACTAGTCCTACATTTAGTTTAGAGACATTCAAGAACAGTTTAAAACCTATTAGTAGTGATACTGACAATAGTTTTGCCTTAATCATCAGGGAAGTAATCTGATAATTTCAGACTTTAAAGGTAATTCACTTGATTAAAGTAAACTGCTTATCTTTTCCCTTCCCCAGGGAAAACAAATAAGCAATTAAATAAAGTATAATGAGAAATAATTCTTGATTCTCCTTCTTTCGACTTTGCTAAAAATTGCCCAAACTGTAATTCAGTTTGTGCCCATTACCTGCGGTCCTGCCACTGGGCTCTGCTGAGAAGAGCCTGGCTCCATCTTCTTTGCAAACTCCTTTTAGGTATCTGTATGCACGAATAAGACCTGTCACAAGAGCTCATGCCTCTGATCACCATCCTCTGGGCCTGGCCATTTTCATCCACCTCCCTGTCTACTCATCCAGTCCATACTCTTGTCAGTGAGCAACTTACAGGAGACCTTTGTGAGGTCCAGACAGTCAATATCTACTGCTCTTCCCTCTTCTACAAACCTAGCCATTTCATTACAGATATTAATCAAAGTGGTAAAGCATGATTTCCCCTTGGGGAAGGCCTGATGACCTTTTTGTCCTTTATATATCTAGAAATATTTTCCAGGATTAGCAGCTCCATCACCTTTTTGTCCTTTATATATCTAGAAATATTTTCCAGGATTAGCAGCTCCATTACCTTTCCAGGGAGGAAGAAGGATTAGCAGCTCCATCACCTTTCCAGGGGAGGTTGACTGGCCTGTAGTTCCCTTAATTGGCCTTCTTGCCCTCCTTAGCAATATGACAATTGGCTTTCCTCCAGTCTTTAGGTATTTCTCCCAGTCAATGTAATCAATAAGATTATCAAAAATGGACTTGCAATGACATCTGCCAGCTCCTTCAGCCCATGTGGTGCATCCCTTTAGGACCCATGGACTTATGTACATATACTAGAAAGCATCTTTGAAAAAGAACTGCTAAACCTCAGTGCTCACTTTTCCACTCTCAGCAGACTCTGTATCTAGCTGAGAACACAAAGCTGTTACTCACAGATTTTACTTACTACCTTTCCAAGGTCATCTCCTTCCAACTCCTTGCAGTGAGCAGGGAGGATCATTTTTGACTAGATCAGGTTGCTCTATCCAACCTGACCTTGAATGTTTCTAGTGATGGGGCATTTACCACCTATCTAGGCAACCTGCTCCAGTTTTCACCACCACCCTCACTGTAAAAAACTTCTTTCTTATATATAATCTAAATAGACTCTCCTTCACTTTGAAACCATTACCCCTTGTCCTATTGTAACAGGCCCTAATAGGTTTGTCTCCACAATTCACATCCTTAATAGAAGGTAAAAAATCTGCAAAAATCAAAGCAACAAATACAATTCTGTAAAAGGGAATATAGATATTACCCCAAAACTTGACTCCAGTAATTACATATAAATTTTTTTTTTTCTGATACAGAAGTTTCTTATCTGAAACAGAAATTCAGGGGGTACCACAGCAGCAGCCAGACTTTATCTCATAAGTTTGGAGATGTTTGTTGTAAGAAAAAGCATCATTGGCAGGAATGCCACAGTGCAAGGTCCATTTTAGCATGAAGCAGAACTACAGACAGTGAGACAAGGATTTTACATATCCCCCTGTGAAGTCACTTAGAGGAACTAAATGACAGTATCATGGAAATGCTATTGCAAGTAAGCAATTGTTCCGTGTTCAGACTGACCTTACAAAGCCTCTGTGCTTCAAACACTTGAACCAAAAATAACTATTGTTTCAAAATAGCAGCTGCAACTGGGAAGGTTACTCACAAGTTATTAACGTCATCCCTCTCCCTGCCATGTGTTGAAAAAGATTATACAGAAATTTTAAAAATTACCTTGTAGACAATAGATAAAATTTGAAATTTTTTAGTTTATGTATTTTGGTGAGAAAAGGAAAGACATTTTAACTTAATTTATTCTTCTCTATCTTTCCAAGACTTAATTAAAATCCTGTCATTTTAAGATGATAGGGCAAAACCTATGGAGTTTTGTAGTCAAAATTCGTGTTATGCAGTCTGAGAGGTGCTGTAAGCTAAAAATATCTTGCTTGGAAGTTGGGCCACTTGGGTCCTATTCCTGCTGCCACTGAACTTGTAGCTTTTACAGAATGGATTAGCTTTCACAGCAGGAGCTTGAGATCATCTTCTTTTAGCCAATGGTTAAGACACTTGGGCAGTGAAAATATGAGCTTTGAATTCGCCGTTCCTCAGGTTGAGCAGTAAATAGGATCTTTGTCTCCCAAAACCTGATGTAAAACTATAACTTCCAAACCATTAATTGCTACTTCATTGAGCAGAGCAAAACTATTTCAAAGTTTCAAAGGTTTGTTTTTTAATAACTTGAATTTTATTATATATTTGAGTTGAAACAATGAGCCATTTCAAGTCAATTGTACTTTTGACAAATACACCATCCTGCCCCATAATATTTTATTATTTTTGAGGGAGGAAAGGGAGTGGTTTGGGGTTTTGTTTTGACAACTTCTGGTACCAATATCTTTCTGTCCTGATGCTAGACAAAAAAAAAAAAAAAGACATATCATTTTTCTTTTTAAGGGACTGGCAGAAGTCCAGATCCATGAGTAATACAGTCAGTGAGTCATGAGCTGAGCCATTTCTATGGTTCCTTACCAAATACCTGTAATTCATGTGAATTCACAAGTGAGGAAAAGGCTATTGATTTCATTCTACTGCATTAAAATAAGATGAGGAGTTAAAGACACTGTATACTTGGACATTAATACTTGTAAAATGGATGATGCAATAAACCAGCACAGAAGCTGTATTTCTAGTAAAGTTACTGCATTTTTCACTGTCATGGTACTGAGAGTGGAGAGATCTATTGGCTATGAAGAGCTCAGCCTCTGGTCACCTGGGTCACTCTCTGCTGCTCATCATGGGCTGTATCCCTCTTTCTTCATTGTTCTTCATAAAAAATTATTGAATCTTCAGAGATTTAGTTAAATGTTCTAAGTGAGTGCTTTGAGACCTTTTTTTTTGGTTAAAAAATAATTACAGCATCTGATTTAGTTAAATGTTCATCTCTTTCTAAAAATATGCTCTTATAAGGAAAGATTGTCTATATTTCCATATTCATGGAAATCAGATGCAGAACTCCTGTCATACTGATGAAACTTCAGCTTCAATATTTTTCCTAGCTCAACTCTGAAAATGTATCTCTATGTCTCTCTCTGCTACTGATTCTTCTTCCTCCCACAAATAGATCCAATTAGAAAAGCCGTCATATTGATGTAGTATGGGCAGACATAGATTTGCAATGACAACAAAAATATAAATGAGATGTCACTATTATTTTCAGCCCTTTTAGGAGGGAAAAACTGAAGTCAGTGGATGCGATTTGTAGGGCTAAAAATGTAGCCCTCTGACAATAATTGGGATCCTTGGGATTCTACAAGAAGATAGGGGGATCAACTGCTACTTTAGTCATGGCAGGTATGCTGCTGAGTACATAACTGAAAACCAGAAAAAAAGAGCATTATTATTAGTTCACAGCTCTCAGCAATCACCTCTTATCCAGCTTTTGTTTAATGCTCTTCTTATTTATTTTTCTGTGTGCTGTGTATGCAGCAGTCAAATGACTGTAACAGATACTTTAAAAAATGCAGGGCTACAGTAAAAGTTTGGCCTTGCTATGTCTCATGATGGAAAATTCTAGTCATATATACAGAATATTTCCGTAATTAGCAAACACAGGATATGATTTACCAGACAAAATTACCTATAGTACACTTTAGTATTTTTGCTGAAGTCCAGTGCTGGCTTTAGTTCCTCTCCCTCTCCCTCTCTCTCTCTCTTTTTAATCTCTTTCTCTTCTTTCATCCTACGGTTTATTCAAAATCTACCACCATGTGTTTATACCAGAAGACAAGGAACTAGCTTATTCCAATTTCCATTCTGTATGTATCATTTACTAATAAAACTCTGTAACTTTTTGCAGACACTGTGAGTTATGACATTCCTTTTCAAATGTGGGCATCTGTGAATCCTCAGTACTCCCTTCCCCATTGAGATGGGACACCACAAGAGATCTGAAAGAGTTTTATCTCGTGATATTACTGGAATCAACATTAAAATGACATGTACAGAAAGAAATTTATGACTCTTTATATATAAGTGGCTGTAGAGATTATAGAATTTATTCTGTAAACTGAACTGCTTAAAAAAACAGCTACATTTTCACTGCTAAAGACAGTTGCCTTTGAGGAAGCCAACTGGAAACAGTTATCAAAGTATAAAATTCTAACTGAAGAAAACATGGGGGTGACTTCATCTTAGTCTTGCTTTTTAAGATTAGCATATGTCTCCTACCTGTTTTACCTTTACTAAAAAAAACCCATAAATCCCCAAAACCTGTAATACACTTTATGTTAAAAAAATTGTGAAAATTCAGTTAAATGCCGATAAGAGTAACTTACGGGAAAATCTCTTACAAATTAGTCAGTCAATATTCACCTGCTGACAAAATCTGAACCAACAATTAATGTTTTTGTGTCACTTAAACCAAGGCGTTTCTCAAGCTTTCTATTTATGAACTAGGTCTGTGATAATATAGCTTATCTTTCAGGATTTCATCTTTGTAAAGAAAAATCACCTATAAACATCCTGGGCTGGTTTGGGCTGGAGTAGAGTTAAATTTTTCATAGGAAAAATTTATGAGACTATATTTTGGTTTTGTGCTGGAAACCAATGACTCTTCTATCTTTTGTGTTTCCAATTTTGTTCTCCCATCCTGCTGGAGGGTGTGAGTGATCGAGCAGCTGAGTGGTGCATAGTTAACAGCTGGGGTTAAATTGTGACACATCCTTAAAAAGAACCTGCTTAAGAAATAAAATCTAGTAAAGTGATCGAATATGATTTCTGTCTATAATACTTTTTACACCTTCTCTTGATTGTCTATGTAAGTGGTTTGGGTTTTCAATGTACATTGTCCATGATGGTTCATAGAAAACTGCTTGGGAATGGAATAGAGGGCTGAATGGAGTAATTTTGTTTTATCACTTCCTAGTATGAAGAAAATTACAGCATGCCTCTTTGGTTTGGAGCTCAATAACACAAAAAGGCTGAGAATGTGGTATTTTCTGTGTGAATAGGGCTTGAGGATAAAGGATGACTATTGTGTTGGAAGAATTCAGAGAGGCCTGAGATGTAGAAATGCTTTCCTTTCCATGATCTAATACTGAGCTGTTCTTGCTCTAAAATAGTTTTACACTGCCATTACTTTTGAAATTCCATTTTCTGTATTTCCCAATAATGTTTCCCGTTGTACAGCTTTGACATTACTGGCAAACTCTTTGCTTGATAATTTGAAATAATATCTTCTGGAATAAAATAACTGATTTCTGGAAGAGAGGTGATGAGGGATAGAAAGGTGGATATTCAAGGATTTTATGTTTAAATGTTAATATTCTTTCTACTTGTATATACCTATATTTATTTATAGCTAGCTCAGTTACTGAAATACTGAAATAATATAAAATATTTAATCTAAATAAGTTAATATGTTATTGAAGTAAAATAGCTCATATCAATGTGTGTTAAGTTGAGCTATTATTTTATGTGAATTGCCCTTCCTTTGACCCAGTTGATACTTCTTAGACACAATAAAGCCAGTTCATTCTACCTATTTAATCTTTTTTTGTCCAGCTCCTTTTGTGGATTTTTTTTTTTGTCTCAGTTTTCTGGCAGGTTTTTTCTTCTTTAGAAATGCAGCTTAGCTCAGGGATTAAGTTTCTTTTATTATTACCATTCATATTATTGCTTGTATATTTATTATTCTTTTATATTTACCATTCATATTATTGCTAAATTTATGCACATTTTGCCACTCTGTGGTTAGTGCTAATGAGGAGGAGGGTGAAGCTCTTCTTCAAGAGCATGTGGTTCTCATTTATTCAGCCAAGTCCTCCATTGCCCCATATTCTCAGTAGACCATCCAGACAGGAGAAGTCTGGTCTTGAAGTTTTCCTGCATTATTCATAGCATCAAGTGGTTGTTCAGATTGCAATTTACTAGAATCAATTTTCTGCGTCCTACATATCAAAAAGATTTTTAATTATTAAATACAAGGTTATACATAGTCTCATCTCCCAGAAGAATGTTAAACCTCACTAACTTATTTAAATTCCCTTAGAAGCTGTGAGACCTATGAACAGGATTAAGCAGTTCTTCAATTATCAGCATATATTACAAACACTGTTTTGTTGTTTTCTCTTGAGTAGTAACCCCTTCTCTAGCCTAGCTTTTACAAAAAAAAACAAGAGGTTCTCTCTGCTTTGCCTTTCTCCATTAGGTTTATAAAATGCCAGGGTGCTGCCACTATCAGTCCAAAGCTGTGTGAGGATCCCCATATTTCCTTTGCAGTTCTAATTGCACAGTGTGTTACTTGTAGAGCATTTAAGAGTTACTGCCAAACTCTTGAAGTCAATACAAACATAATTTCTTTTTCTTGTCAAAGGAAGTAGCTGGAATATGAATGCAATGCTTAGCTTGAGGGTGAGTTTGCTTTCTTTGCTGTAGCACTGGTCTGGATTTCTGAACTTAGGTGCCAAAACCTGAGAGAGAACTCTTCTTGCTGACAATTAATGACTCATTGTGGTGAAACTAGTGGAAACACAAGCATTCGCAATCAAAAAAAAAAAAATCAGCCTTTGACAGCTTGTTCTTCCTTGTTGACTAGCACTTTCGCATTGATGCTTTCTCATTTTTTCCTTGGTCACTTGCTTTTTACTTTCCAGACTACATCTGACATTCACTGTTCCTTCAGTTCCTTTCCAGCTTCTCTTGGGCAACCCAAAATTCAGCCCTGACACCTGCATGCAAAACTCTGCTCAGTTCTGCTGAAGTGTAATGCACACAGGAGAGGAATATGTAAAAGTTTCAAGAAAGGCATGATCCTTCTTGACCCTTGAGCTCTCCTGTCAGAGAAGTGTTTCCCACATTTGATTTTTAAATGGCAAAGTATCCTCAAATACAGCACAGCAATTTTATATGTTATCTTTCAAATCTTATGTGACATTTGACAGGCCTGAGTATCACCAGGCCTGTGAAGTATCACCACCGTAAAGTAACACCACCAAAAACTGCAGTCACTTTTCCTGCAGTTGGAGAAATCCAGCTGTGGTAGTTTGAGACAAACAACTCTCAGCTTACAGCTACCATCTCCCTGGCAGGAGCAACTGAAGTAATTTGTATTCATTTTTCAGCTGCTCCAATTTAGAGTTGTCAGTGCTTGAGTGGCTGTGCTGTCTCTTATCAGGTACCCTACATGCTGGAGGCAACTGAGGCACCGGTGTGATCCCTTCTGCAACTTCTGCAAGGGACTGCTGGTAGTTTGAAGAGAGGGAGCCACACGTTTTAAACAGCTGCTGCAGCTGGAACCTCCAGAACTTTCAGCATGCAGTTTACAATTGGAATTTATGAAAGTAGGAGTAAGAGATCAGTATTCAAACCACTAATGTCATTCTTATCTTGTGACTTTAGGGTTGTTACTGATTAGTGTATGTGACATACTGAAGAAAGTGTAAATATTTTCAATTCGAATTTCATCTTCCCATTATATATTATTGCATGCCTCGGCTGTTTTAATAGTTTTTATTTAAGTTTCTGAATTTATCACCACAGTTTTTAAGCGAGTTGTCTTTTCAGGCACATAAAAATACATCTGTATATATATGCAGATAAAAATGTATAAATACATAGAGCTTTATCTGTACATAAAGACAGATGAAAGTACTTGGTTAAAACATAAATAACATTGTAATTTGACTGCAGAAGTAGAGCAAAGGCTTGTTGGAATATTTGTAATTCCTTTTGCTCAGTGCAGATTATGTAAAATTTCGTTTCAAGGACTGATGGCAGAGTGATTAGCAGCAAAGTACAGTGTAGTGGGAGGTCATAGAGGTTGAGTTCCCTCTCAGAAATCACTCAGTCTTGAAGAAAGTCTAAATGAGTTGAGCACTAATGCTTCAAAATCTCTTGGCTGGCCACCTGTCTGGGAAAGGGTAAGAACTGGTACTTCTCTGAGTTTGGCTTGAAAATGGAATTGAGAGTCCAGGGTAATACCCTTTAAAGAAGGGAAAATAAATGTTGAATTAAGGCCAAGGCAGAATTAAATTTATTTGCCTAAAACTCCACTTCCTTTAAAGTGGTACATTTTGCTTATGGAAAAAGTAAGATAGTAGTGGGTGTTGATAAAAACAACAACAATGAGCCAGCAAACACCCACACATCTTTAAAGCAAAGGAATCAAAAGGAAAGCAATGCTCACAGCAGATAAAAGTCATGCAGTCCCAGCATGTAGCGGTGGATGGTTGTAGCACCTACTTTGGCTTGGCTCCCGGTGCAATCCCTCATGGTTTGGCACAGAAGTGCAGCACCAGAGAAAATCCCTTCAAGTGCTTCTAGTGAGGTCATTCAAAGAGCAGCGAGCTTAGGTATAGAAACATGTGCTAAAGGAAAATAACCTCCAGAATCATACAGTAGGGTTTTTGAACTATACCTGTGAGATTTAGGGGGACAAATCTCATGGATCTTTAATATCTCATTTGCAATTGTCTTAGCAGTGTCACTAAACGTCTGTTTGCCTTGCTAGAGAAATGTTCCTAAGGTAGAGCAAAATAAAAATGTTTCTGAGAGCGTGCTTTCAGAAAGACACACAATGCACTTTCTCCCTGAAACTACTCAGCTACTTTATTGGAAACAGAAGAAAAATACAAAATTAAAACTAATGTAGTAATATGCCACAAGGGGTGGATCAGAGAGAATGGGATGACTGTGTGTGTCGTTGGACTTAAACAATACATTGCTGCTTTCAGAAGGAGGAATCTTGCTTGTGTTTCTCCTCTCCCAGTTTTTGAGTTCTACCTTTACAAGATGCAGGAACCTCAGAGGTTCCTTTGGGGATGTGGTCTGACTCACTAAGATGATAAAAACCACTTGGTTTTTTAAACTATCTTTTAGGTATTGCAATATGCCAAATTAACTTGGAGTAAGGAGGGCAGAGAGATTTATGGGCTGGACCAGATGACCTCCAAAGGTCCCTTCTAAGTTTTCTGATTCTGGCAGAAGAGAATTTGATGCTAGAGAGGTGATTAGTTGTAAGGATGTGAGCCAAAAACTGTGGAGGGGAGGAGGCAGCGAAGAACTTTTCCATTCAGCAGCAGTTCAGCCCAAACTGATATTTGTGATTCTCCTGTTTTTTTTAAGTGATACTTAATGTGTAGCCTCACACCTCTTTTTAATTCCATTTCCTTGTCCTGGTTTGTATAACTATCAGCTGAGACTGGAAGTTCTTCACAGTACAGATCTTGTTACTCGGTCTATCTGTAAACTACCATGGTAGCATGATTTTCTGTTTGGTGGGATTTTTTTTTGTTTGTTTGGCTGCTTTTTTGTAGGGTGTTATTCAAACTTCCCTATTTTGGCCAGCAGATGCCTTTTGAAAGAGTTGATATTTTGATACAATATAATTCTTTGTTTATAACTATTAAATATTTCCTCATAGCTTCTGCATCTCAGGAGACAAAGATAATAATTAGGTCTCTGAGCCTTTTCCAGTTTGCAGTGGTTGGCACTGAGTTGACCTCTATACATTGTCCGTGTTCTCTTGGGTATTTGAATTGAATAAGATTGAATTTCAAAGGGTATATGTTCACTTTCTTTTCCTCTCCCACCTTCAAAATTGTGCTGCCAGTGTTTTACCATAAACGCCTTCCAGTTGGCAAGGTGACCCGCCTCACTTTCATCTAGTCACTTGAACCAAATGCCCTTTGTTAGATTTGACAATTGTATGCTACTTGAGGAGAAGGCACACTGCATAATACATAGCACACTCTTATGATCTGTTATCCCTTGCATGCCCTAAAAATTGTGCTGATTTTTGAGACTCTCTGTGATGTCTTTACTGCAGTGAGCAGTGAGGTTCTTTGCTTTTTGCATTTTCCTGCTCCATAGCGAGATATTTTAGGTACAGAGTTAATGACTATGCTAAAAGCCTACCTGTCCAATATCTGCCCAGCACTACTTTAAGGAGTGAAAACCACTATAGTGCAAATCAAGGCACATTTGTCTTGCCAACCCCTGCCAATCCGCCTCTCAACTCCACCCCCCCCACCCCACCCCCACTTTTAAAAGGTTAGAGAGAAGGTATCAGAAAGAAGTAATGGCTTCATCTTCTCCTTACATACTTAAGGAATAAGGACTGTGGGATATGGAGGGGAACATAAACTGCCTTTGGCATCCTATCTGTGAACACAGGGCAATGCCTTACATTTTGGGTGTATCCTTTTCCTACAAATGTACATTTCCTATATTCATAGAGGTAAGAGCAAAGCAACAGTAGTGCACTAAGTCTTCCCCCGAGTTGATATGAGTGGTGATGTGCTGTTGTATGCCAACCCCTTGCCTTTCTTTACACCCCTCCTTTGGTGCTAGTATGCTAAAACCAGAGAAAATTTTGATTGATTGATTTTAACTGCTCCTTCCTACAGAAACAAAGAATAAAAGAAAAGTCCCCTGGAGTATGAATGAGTACAAGTTAGAAAACTGGTGACCTGAGACAGCATGCACAACATGAAATACTTTTTTGAAGTATGCATACAACAGTTCTTATCTTACCTTTTATAGCAGCGATGTCTCTAAAGGCTTGTGAAAACATGAAGAGCTGACTAGAAGAAAAGCAAAGGAAAATCTCATTTCTCCTCTCTTCTCAGTCATCTACAGGACTGCATGTGTAGTGTTGAGACCCTTATGATCATAACAAAATGGGACAATATGTAAACCAAAATGCAATTACTGCTAAAGCATCCTTTTTTTAACAGAAAATAAACGTATCTATTTGTACAGTTACTTGCATACCATCACTTAGGACTCTTGTGCATTTCATTAATGTGACGTTTTGCACAGTTTCCACACAATGATCACATCACAAACTCAGGAGCTGAACTGTGTACCAAGGCAGCAAAGAGTGATGTGGAGCAGATGGACTCTCAGATGTTCCCTGAGCCACAAGTCCTGCCTGAGTGTGTTTGTACCAAAGAGCTCATTAGAGCTAAGTGATGGGTGTAAGATGAAGAGAGCTGGGGTTGCATGAGAGGAAAGTTAAATATCTGTTGGAGAAGAGAGAGTGGTGAGAAAGCACTCTCCACAGGGGTTCTCCCAAAACATCCTTGTTAAATATTTATACTGCCTAAAGGTGAATCTATAAAACAGTGGAGAAGTGACTGCTGTTTGCCTAGCTTTGCAGCCAACAGCTCTTTCTGGTTAAAGCAGCTGATGATTGCAGTGGGAGCAGTGTGGGCTTCTAAATATAAGCCTGTAGAAATGTTTGGATAATACGGAGTGAGAGTCAGGAGGAAGCCCATGAGATTGAATCCTCACTGAAGTTTTTGTCTGAAAAACCAGTTCTAAATGAGCCCGATTACATCCCCAGGTAGCAGCCAGACCTTCCAGTCACTGCAATGTCTGATTGCATAAGCATGAGTAGCTAGAGAAACTGTTGATGGGAGTACAGTCCATATTTGTGGGGGAAATTTTGATTCAAACATACAAATAAACTCTAAATAAAAGAGGATTATTAAAGGGAAAAAAATTCATCTACAAAATGGATCAAAAAGCCACCAACATGTATAAGTTCTGCAATAGCTCTTGTATGTGCTCATTTGTTGCTATAAGAATGACTATATATCAGAGCATGCTAATAACAGACAGGTAATTGTCTCATGCCATAAGCTGATGCATATACAATAAGTAAAACTTGGAGATTTTGTAGTTGTTTGTTTTTAAATGACTTTGTTCTGTTCCAGTCAGTCAATGAATAATGTGTGCTGTTTGAGGGAAGCTATACTGAATAAGATGGAAAATGTAAGCCACAAATCACTTTTACAAAAAGCAACAGCTCAGATTGCAGATTCTGTCCCTAGGCCTGGGAATTTTGTTGGGTAAGCATGTCCCAACACCTCCTCTACCTACCCATAGGAACCCCAAGGACACAGCCACAAGGAGACTATGTGGCTCCTGACTTGTTCTAGCAAATTCCATACTTCCAGAATATTAGGCAGATTCAATTATGCTATGGTGTCTTAAGAAGTTGGTAATGACTATTTAGATGAGGAGTAACTTATGGCACTAACAAGTGCATTTCTGTAATAAAAAAAAAATACAAAGAAACAACTGAAAGGACTTTAAAATCTGGCATAAGTGTTAATTAGATTTTATACCTAATTTTTAGGTATAATGCTAATTTGATCTAAAAAAAGCTTGCTGGTACCAGGATAAAGGTTTTTTGAGCAGCTCAGAGCACTTCCTAGAAATCCTTGTAAAAACAACTTCAGGAGGCATGCAGCCTTTTTAGAAACTACATGAGAGCTCTGATGAATTAACATTGTCTTTTGCTGTGACAGAAAGACTTGTAAATGCCATTCAGAAGAATGATAAGGGTAATAGAAGTAGGTCAGCTTGGCAAATAAATAGCCTGACTTACCCACAGGCCTTGGTTTGCTGGCACTTTGAGATTCCAGGCCATCTATGTTCCAAATCTGCTCATCCCATATAATATTTAATCCATACCATTTTTTTGTAGCTTGTCATAGATTTATTTGATATACTATGCGTATAGAAACTAATATTGCAGTGCTGAATTTTTTAGTGGCTAGTTTAACTTGATTCAATGTGACATTCCCATGTGTAATGACATCTTAGCTACCAGTTTCACATCATTAATTATGATATTGCTCTGTACTGTGACAAGAGGCTTAAATTAAAACTTGTTTCAAAATATATAAACTGACATTTTTGCAGGGTCATTTATTTCATGAAGTAATAGATATTGCAGGGATGAAGGAAATATCACTCCAAATTCTGTGTTTTCCTAACAATCTTTATGGAGCAATAGCTGTTGGATAAACAGAAACAAAATTGATGTGAAGACCTTTTCTCTTTTTCCTGTTCACCCCAAGCAAATGTTTCAAAAGCATCAGAGTTGTAAAAAGATTTTATATCTTTCATTGAAGAATTCTACTGAATGTGACCTTATATTATCCATTTAAGCATATGGCTATAAAGGGTGTTCCAAGAGTTTTTCAGCAGGAATTTAAGCAGATGCAGGCTTAGGAATTTAATCTAAATTGTTTAGGATTAACTAAAAAATAATCATGATCATTTTATCCAGTGAATAATGGATTTGCTTAATCTGATTAGAAAACTGGATGCAGCAGCAGTATTTCCTGTGTTTGGCATAAAGCAAAAATGGGCTGCAAGAAAAAGTGCTCTGATGTGTGATTTTACCTTTTCTGTGTGGGTTTCACAGTTTACCATATTATTTTGGGCACACAGTTGTTTGAGAGAAATGGCAATTTCTTGCTTCTTTTGCATTTCAGCACTGCAGGTAGCTAATAGCTCTTTGCTTCTTTTCTGCAGTGAGACATGCATTTGGTTTGTTAGCAGATGGTCTTTTTTCTCTACAGTGCTAATCAAACTTTGATACATTTGGATTTGCACAAGGGAAAAGCTGACGAGGCTGACTGAATGCATCTGCTTGGCTCTTTCTTACAGTTCCTAAGACATGACTCAATATTCACTTAAGACTGAAATGCTGGAATTGGAGTATCAATGTGATGGCAAATGCTTCCTTTTTTGTAATCATCCAGGGCAGAGCTGCTGCTCACACATCTCCAAATAACACTCAGGCTGATGGCACCAGCTCCTTTTAATTGATGAACTGCCACATTACTCTTTAGCAGCATCTGAGCAACATCCTCTTTGTGAAAAACCTGGGTAACCAGGGAATTCCATTTGGCTGTTCTGAAGTGGGCTCTTATATAAACAAGGCAGTCTCAAGACTTGTTCTTTCAACCATGTTCTGATATGCACAGAGGTTATGCAT
The DNA here is from genome assembly GCA_003676055.1 of Chloebia gouldiae. Classification (NCBI taxonomy): domain Eukaryota; kingdom Metazoa; phylum Chordata; class Aves; order Passeriformes; family Passeridae; genus Chloebia; species Chloebia gouldiae. The sequence goes on from QUSF01000001.1 coordinate 13,145,198, forward strand.
GTATAGAGAGCTTTTAGGTATACTAATTGAGGGTTAAATCAAACTCCTGATACTGGAATTGATATAGCAAGAATGGGCAGAAAGGGTGGTCCAGTAGCATTTCCATGTGAATCAATACTGTTTTGTTTGTTTCTTGTTTTGTTTGTTGCTTTTGTTTTTGTTTGTTTTTGTTTTGTTTTTTAAACTTGGTGCCTGTGTTAGTAACATATATGATACCTGAGCTGCAGCTAGAAGCTCTATTTCTTTGCTAGACTCCTCTCTGCATCCTAATAATATGCTTTTTAGTTATTTGTACTGTGAAAAACCAAGCTTTTATCTTTTCAAATTTTTTTCCTTTTTACCCTGTGTATCAACATGTGAGAGACAATGAGTTCCAAGTATTTATACTGAGCATACAGAAAATTATTATGCGGTTCTAGATTTTCACTTGTGGAAATAGAAATTCAGACTCATCTGTGGCAAAATAATGTGAATGATCTCTTTAGTGACCATATTCTTTCATAGCACTACTTGACAGAAATGCACATCCTACCATAGAGGAAGGTCAAACCTCTGACAGGGAATTTCAGCTCTGTGTATCATTGAAAAACAATTTAAGAACACAGCAATGAAAACGGTTCCCTTAGTCCCTGCAGGGCATCCATCATTTGGGGCTTCCTTAGCATATCTTTTGTGACTGTTCCAGAAAAGAGGCTTGTAGGAGGACATATGTTAATAAATACCACCTATTCGTTTGTTAACTGAAGACTCTTTTATGATTTACAAGTGTGTTTCTGGCTCATTTGAATCTCTAGATTCTGCCCTACAAGTGAGTAGCTCTGCTTACAAAGTTGTTGATGTCTAGGAAATGTTTTCATACTCTAATGGTTAGAGAGAAGATAGAAATAATCAGAAAAGAAGATGTGAAAAATGAAAAGAATGAAGGATATGATAAGAAAAGGCAGCATCAGAGTGTGCAATGGATATAAAGGCTCTCCTATTTCCAGTGAAATGAACTCCAAGTAAATAGTTTGTTTTGTAATGGGTCCATAAATATTTCAGTGTGTTTAAACTGATATCTCTAAATCAGCAATTTAAAAATTAATTTATATGGGCAACACCAGATAATAAAGTTTTTATTTTTCAGTTAGGGAATTTAACTTGATAATGATGGATTGCCTGTTAGCTGGATTTAAGAAAGTGGAGTTTGGCTTGTTTACTTCGGCTGCTTTCTTCCTTCTTAATTTATGTTCTCTGGGAATGGATAACTCCAAACAACTATGTGAAAAAGAGGAGGTATTTTGCAAGGCAGAATATTATGATGAATGTCATCAGAATATTGCAAATCATTCTTGAAATGATGATATTAAAGAAGGATGCTTTGGTGCTTCTCTGTAGACTGTTCTTATGCATGTCTTGAGTCTGCAGTTTTACCTGAAGTTTCTAGAATGTAAGAGAAGGCAAAGACTGATTTTTGATACAATTTTTGGTTTCCTTGTTTAACGGCATTTTCAGAGTGAGATAAGAAGAACATTTAGTTACTTTGAGTTCTGGTTAGATTAAAAAAAATAGACAACATTGGCAGAACTCACTGCCATTGGCTTGGACATCTAGCTGCATTCTGGGGTTATTTTCTCAAGTGAGCTGTGCCACAATGTTTTCCTTTATCCTAGGAAATACTCCATATACCATATACTAACAATAGACATAGTTTTGTTTGCTTGAAGTGGTTAATTTTAATTTCAATGCAACATTCACAACTCCAATCATTATTTGAATAATTTTGGTCCACTTTTATCCATACTAATTCTGATTTCTGTGCAGTCATATTACAGGTAAGTGTTATTGGAATATTCTTTATATATTGATTCATCAAAATGGCTGCATTTGTACTGATAAGTGAAAATAAAAATTAGTAAACTTTTAGTAAGTCATTTTCTTTCATTTTTAATACTAAGCCCTCTTAACAATCTAAAATTAATTTATGGTACTTTTAATTAATTTATTTATATTTTGTTTGTTTTTGTGGTTTTTTTTGTATAGAAAATGATTCTGCAACATCTTAAAACGGGATGTTCTTCACTTCTTAGTGTATACACATTGAAATGTGTATATGTATTATATATGTTATATAATCTTATATAAGTTTATCTTATTTTATAATATCAGTTTATTTTATATCCCAATATTTACCTTCTACTTGAAGTGGCATTAAGAAAAACACTTAATTACACTTATTACTCTTTCAGATGATGTATTTTCTCTGTTGCACAGGAATACTATTACTTAAGATGGGATCTTTTGGAAGAGAGTGTAGTTTAATCCCTCACCACTCATCAGAGATTCAGGACTTCTGTATCTGCAAGGGAGAATAATCCTTTCTGTGCATTGTAATTGTGATGTTTCCCTATTTCGACTTACAATGCATTGCTTTGTTTGTTATATAATGTTAGAGTAAAATAAAATTTTCCTTATAGTTATTTTACACACTGCTGGATTAAGCTACTGGATTTGGGTTATGGGATAGCCAAACAGCATCAGTGGAATAATAAAATGAAAGAATTTTTTGGGTTTTTTTGCTAGCATAGAATATAAAAAATGAAGTTAAGAGACAGTGATGAAGCCGCTGTGTTATCTAGAGCCTATGGTAAACCAGCATTCCCTTGAGACTTGAGTTCAAGCATTTCATCATTTGGCTATTATACATCAATGGTGACACATAATTTTCCATGTTAAACTATTTTTTAATATGTCATAATTTCTGAGTTAGGTTGACAGATATAAGGTAATTTTAGGATCCACCAATATCTCTCTTATGTATGTCCAGATTTATCCATATTTCCACAGCAAACAAAATTGGAAAATTCTCAGATCCAAAAACAATTAGAGTTTCAGCCAAGTTTTTTTTGGTTTTTTTTTTTTTTTTATATTTGAAGTAGAGCTGCCAATGACAGTTTTGTCACAGCACTTAGAATTGTGCTATACAGTGAGATTCCCATAGATAATCACAGAATCATAGAATGGTTTGTGTTGGAAGGGATCCTAAAGATGAAGTAAAGCTGATGTTACTTCTCAGGACTTTAATAGATAATAATGTTATACATATCTTGTTCTCCCTACAATTGTCGTTTGTTCTAGAGATCTTCTTTAACTCAGACTAAATACATGTGCAAGGATGTACTTTGTGTTGTCTCAAGAGTTATTGTTCAGCCTCAGGTAATTGCCCATCAGGGCCTGGGGAATGCTTTAGATTTCTTTTAGTCTTTTGCACACTAAAGTCTAGGAAGAAAATGAGAGTCTAAATTTGCAGATGAATTTCTTATGAGTAATACTTAAATATGCAATAAGTGTGACCACATACTGAAAAAAAAAAAGATGTCTGACATCTAAGGAGTGTGATTTTTGAACAGTGAAGGGGGAAATAAGGTGGAAGAAGGAAGTGCATCCAGCCTCCTTCTTTACATCAGCTTTACTTGGATGCTTTGTACTGTACAGACTTAGGCAGTAAGTACAGGGTGTGACTGCAAAGCAAATCCTATTATAAGACATGATTGATTTTTTTTAGGGGTTCGCAGAGTTTTCCTTGGTTAATCTGATATTTGGACCATAGTTTTCCATGTCTGTAAAGGTTTATGAAAACATTAGGAGCTGACTAGAAGAAAAAAACATAGGAAATTATCTTTCCTCCTTCCTTTCAGTACTCTACAGGAGCATGAGTAATGTCTAGGTTGATGTCCTTGTGCTCTGCTGCAGGGGTGGAAAACACAAAATTACCTGTGATATTTCCTGGCATATTCCTGTATCAAATGTCTATTTGTCATCTCTTGCAAATTTTATGTTGTTTTTTGAATGATGGTAAGAGTTACGGAGATAAAAGAATTTCTCCGTAGCTTCTAAATACTAAAAATCAATGTCATGCCTGTGATTTGGAGCCCTGAGATTAATGTCTCAGGTCCTTCTTTCAATGTTCCCTTGCTTTGGATTAATGGACATCATAACAAATAGAAGGAGTACACATAGAAATACATAGGTATACACAGCTCAGATACAAATCTGCTGCAGAAACTGTAGGTTTATAATGTTCCTGTATAATAAAGAAACACTTGGGATGTACATTTCTGAGTGCTTATCCTTAAATATTGTTGACTTTTGACTTTTGAAATGTTAAATTAAACATATGAAGTGCTACATGGTCATATTTTAGTAGCTGAAAACCACCTTAGCTCACAGTAAGTAAGTAAGTAAGCTGGAAAGGAATGGACTCAGAATCATCTACGCTGTCACAGATTTTCCTCACAATTCCAGCTGATGCCAATATCTGAAAAAAAAATCTACCTACTCACTTCTCACCCACTGGGACAATTTGGGACGATAACGTGGTTTGTATAAGTGCATTATTCAGACACATATATTTGCCATAATTATAAACTCTGCATATCTCCATATGGGAGCCTATATTCATAGATGTGGCAAAGGTGGTAGTTAAAATGAAGTCCAGATTCATACCTATTGTAAGAACATATCACATCCAAGCATTTCAGTTCTAAAATTCTTCTGCACAGTCTAACAGAATATTAGGATTTTGAAAACTTTAGAGGATGTTCTGTGATATGATAAGAACAAGTGAGCTTTACTTACTTACTCATAGCTTTTCAAAGACACCGGCCTAATAGTCTGAAGATGCATGTTCCTTGTGGAAATGGAAACCATATTCTTTGTTTATGAAGGCATTATGAGACCCTGTTTGTTTGAAACAATAGTTTCCTGAATGCAACGTGCAGAGAAGACTGGTATGGAGATTACACATATACCCCCAGGTTAGCTGAAGAAACAGAATGACTGTATGGAAAGAACTAGCCTTGAAAAATTGCCTTTGTAAGTCTCTGTAACGAAATTATGTTGCCTCCATTTGGCAGATGAGGGGAACTGACATGAAGGAAATGTTAAAGCAAATACCTATCTTTAAGCAGCTTTCTGAGCTTATCTTTCAAGAGCTTAGAATGTAATTGACTGAAAATCTATAGCACTGTTGCCTGTTGAAGCACATTTCCTGATCACGTTCCTACACCATAATCACAGGACCTTCCTATCTTAGTAGAAAGTCAGTTGTCTCCATATCTGCAATTACTTGACACAGGCTGACTTATCCTGAGATATTGGGAGCCAAAAGTAAAGAGGCTGTGAAGATCAACAAAGAAAACATTTATGAAGCATAATTCAGCAGCATGTGCTTCTGGATCTCTAACATCCCTGGTATTTGAATAGAACCTTAGATCAGAATTTTGGAGATTGTATGGGAAAGATCCAGATAGATAAAAACATGTTGTCCTTTCAGGGTTTTTTTTTGCCGAATATCTTTTTCAGGTTAGCATGAAGAAAAAAATCTTTGAAACCTATCAGCTTATCAATCAAGTCATGACTTTGAGGATCAGGAAAACATTGCCTTATCTGGACTCTGGCAGCAGTATATCTATGTTATTTTTTCTGATATTAAATTAGAAGCTGTGTGGAAGGATCTGGGACAGGGACTGCTCAATGAGCTTGTTTTTCACAGTAACACCTCTCATAAATTTGGAAAAACGGAAATTGTGTTAATTATCTCTAGTATAGTATAAGTGGATTTATAAAAAATATTTTAAAACTTTGAGGAACATACTACAACTAAAACCACAATGAATATATTTATCCTATTGAATATGCAATCAGCAGCTGATATGGGACTTCGAGAGTGCTGTTTGGAATGTTTTAGAGCATTAGTGTCATGTAAAAATATATGTATCTCCATACTAATCTTTTGTTCCAGTGTGCTGCTTTGAAGTGCTGGGGACTCTGGGAGAAGGCAGCAGTTGCATATGACTGGCAAGAGAGTCTGCTATAGCCCAGAGGCATAGTGTGAAGAAAGACTAGATCTGAAAAACAACAACTAAGAACTCAATAGCAATAAGGATCAGCTCCCTAAAGCACTTTTTCTTACTTCCCTTCATATAAGTGATTGGGGCAGTGGGATGGCTTCCCTCTGGTAACTAGAGGTTGTCAAGACGCTGTGTCCTAGAAATTTCACAGCTCTTTAAGTGGTAAAGCTGGAATTCAAACAAAATTTTTATCTAGGCTTATGTACACAAAACCACAATGGGAACATGGAGCTTATGAAGCCCAGGCTGGCTACCCACCACTTTAATTTCTTATCCTAATTTTACTCAGTTCATACTTTGGGATATTAAGCAATTAATCACATTTTAATGCCTCAAGCTGAACATCCATAAAATAATGTGCTGTTACTGACCATGTGGGAAAAACTCAGTATAAGTGACCTCCTTATCTGGTCCATTAATATGCAACAATGGAATTCAGATCTTCATCCTGTCTCACCTTGGGGTTCACACTGTTACTTGCAACACTGTTCTTTACTGTCTCCATACTTCTGTGTAATGGGTAAAAATCCTGTTGGTAAAAGTCTCAAACAATTTGTGATATTGATCATGCGCAAAACTGAGGAGAAACAGCACTCCTGTTGTCACATGTTTAAAGACTGGTAACTTAGTACAGGATGGATTTTTCAACCAAAGAAAAGCATAGCTGGGGGATGTGTTAGCTTAGTGTGGGAGAGGAATCTGGGACCACTTCTAAGCTCCAGATTTGGAAGGTGTTTCAACTGCACAAACTACAAAAAGGTGCCTGAAGTGATCCAGCATGTGTTTTTCCCTATCCACTGGCAAAACCTTCATCTTGTCCTTCAAGTGGCTGTTTTTTGTCCATGACTTGCTCTGCCCTTGGCAGTGATAGTGCTGCATGAGGAGGAACAGAGAGGAGATGCATACCACAGGATCTAAAGTCCCTGCTGTCTGGGCCATTTTCCTCATAATGCAGTGGAACTCTGCTTGTACTGACAAGGGACATTTTGAATTATATGTACCATTCCCATATATACATTTTCATAAAAAGAGTTTCTCACTGTATAGGACCAACTTATTTCAGATTGAAGAATTTGATTACCTCCCTGCAGCTGCTACAGGCTACTCAGAGCATAATTTTTAAGAAGAGCAATGACAGGATAATTCTTATGGCAGCAATTTTAGGTCATTCCATTCCCTTGTCTGCTGGTTTGGATTTATGCTTTGTCCACTTGGCTCCATGTGCATATGACTTTGAGTACCCATTGGGTGTTACTTCAGGGAGATTTGTGGAGGTTTTAAATATATTAAATGTTTGTATGTATTTTGTGATGAAACCCTCCTTAATTCTCTGTGATGATCTTAACAGGATGACAGGAAAGTGATTCTAGCTTTCAATTCAAGGGAACATTTTAGTATTTGATAAGCTCTGTGTACGTGCATTAACAGGAATGGAAGGAAGTGATTTCATGGAATAGAGACATGCCAGCAAATGGCATCACTGTGACTGGTGCTACATGTGGTTATTTTGCCACATGTGGCCAATTTTTTCTGCTTTGATGTTGCTATAGAAGGAAATGCTGCCCCACTGATGTATGTGAAACTGTAAACATATTGGGGGCTGGGCTTTAACTGATCCAGATGAGTTACTTGAAAAGATGTTTTTTTTTTTATCTTCAAACTCTGTGTTGTGTTCCTTCTTCATTCTTCATAATAATATTTATAGCCTTTAACCTTCATTTTTTTTCTGCAGTTCTTATGAAAAATATTTTCTTGGTAATAAGATTTTTACATAACTATGACATTGAATATCTGTACTTTAAACATTTTTATTGATGTGATATTATCTAAGAGATTTTAGCATGATCATGTTCAAGGAGAGCTTTGAGGAAATATTAGCATTTTGTTTTGTTCATCTAATTTCTCCTTGTTTGAATCTGAACCATTTTGAGGCATTTTACTTAAAAATATCTAGAGCTTATTATATAGGACATACCTGTGTCACTCTGTTACTGCCGTTTACTAAATGGAGAGGTGGAGACACCAGGGGCTGGTGACTTTGTTGGTTGTAAAGAGGAAGTGTAACAATGTAAGCTAATTTTTAGTCCTTATTTCAGTAGCTGTGGTCCACCAAGATTCTGGAGTGTTGTTTGTCCCTGTGACAGTTGTTCTAAACTAAAAGCAAAGTAGTGTCCAGTAGTGTCCATTTTCCTTTTTTATAGACCAAGAGCAAGGGCTCGAGCTGTAAGCTGTCATCTGTCTGGGGTCAGCAGCAGCAAAGATTGCTTTTGTAAGTGTTTTGGTTAGAGCTTCTGGCAGCTATTTGGGCTTGGTTTGATTTACTGCTTTTTCTCTATTTCTCTGAGTAAAGGTTCTTTAAGGTGAATGAAAAGGCCCTTAAAAATGCCTTTTCTGCAAGGGGCATTGCTGCTAAGTTCACTGCTATCTGAAGGTGTGTACAACTGAGCTAAGCTCATGATTCCTCGCTGTCAAAAGGGACAACCCTGCTCCCTTCCAGTGACAACTCACTGACAGCTCTTCTCCAAACCAGTTCACTTTACTGTCTCAGTAGGACAGGATTTCCTTTTCCTTAGGGAAATGAATTTGCTGCTGCTTTAGTTAACTGAATTAACTTGGCAATGGGAAGTATGTTCAATGTGTGCCTGAAATGTCATGAGAGGCAGCAGCACATGATCTAGGGGAGGACAAGTGTCAGGTAATGTGTAAAATGGTGACTTGGAAAGATGCCTGGGAAGCTATTGGTTTACAGCAGGAGCATACTTACCAAATGTAGTACAAAGCTGACTAAAAGCTCTTCTACTCCTTTCCCTACTCAGCCTCCTATGTAGTGGTAGATCATAAGAGAATCAATTGTATGAAGTTATTTTCCTCAGGGCTGATTTAGAAAAACCCATTGCCTTTAATTTCCTCTCTTTCTCAGAGGGTCCACCCTTGCTTTTTACCCTCTCTTTCTCTGTTTCTGTGGATTAGAGTTTTGGCCATGGGAATGTAATAAGGGTCACAGTTTGCATACCCCTTGGGTCACAGAAACATCAGTATTTTGGCTTTTTTAAAATTGGAGTTCTATGCTTTTCTTTCCTGTTTTCCAATGTACATGACTGGGCTTTATTTGTGTGACTTCTGTTCCCACACTGGGTATTTCAAAACTCAACCTGAATCCCTGAAAGCGCCTTTAGAAATTACTTTTCTTATTGCATCATATGCTACCTTATAAAGGAGAATTCTCTGACCTGGGGACTGCCTCTAGGCAAAGCAACAACATCGTCTAATTTTCCTTCTCTGCTTTCCCTACTTGTAGATATTTGAGAGAAATCAGGACTTTGGAAGAACTAGATACATTTGAACTCTCCATGTCAGTCATTTTGTGTCTTCTTGGCTTTATTGCACTTGACTGAACAAATAAACCATATGAAATCAAAACAAGAAATCCAGTATTATCTATGTATCCTATTATATTTTTCATTGTAGCAAAAGCTGTCATGAGTAGTGAGAGTTGACAGGAGGTTACACTGCTGCCTTTATTTTCCCATCTTTGTTATTAATATCTGCCTTCCAGTGGTACACAGATGTCCTGATTGAAATTGCACAACACATAATTTGATGAAGTAAAAAAAACTTTCAAAGTGCAGTCCTTCATTTTCCTTAGAATCAAAAAGTCACAGAACCATTCTTATTATCAACCACTCATTAAATAGAAAAAGATCTAATTTATGAAGTTGTCTATTAACCATTTTATTGTGCATAGTACTTATATCCCCTCTAACGATAACCAGTGATGTCTGCCTTTATACTGCAAAACATGAGAGAAAGAATGTCATTAAACCAATATTTGCACAATTGTGAACCATATGATTTAGAAACAGAAAAGCTTTTTGGACTATGCCAAGATTTTTCAAAGATTAAATTTTCCAATTGGATTTTTTTCGCTTTAGGGAGCATATTACAAACGACTGAAATTTATACTGTGCTACTATAAAGCACAATTGTACCAATTTTGTTCTCTAACCAAGCTACTTTTAATTACCTATGATCTAGGAAATTTATTTGATTCTCTACCTTATGTTCCTGTAATTGTAAGCAAGTGATTTTCTCTTTGATCATTACACCTTAAAAACAAGCACTTATCTTAATGTTGTCTCTTAATCAGAATCTTTTTTGTGGTTTCTTTTTGTTTGTCTCTAGCTCAGAGTATTTACATAATGCATGGTAATGAATATCTAAGGACTCTTCTCACTGTTGGAATATTAACCAGCCAGCCTGGGCCTTCCTGGCTGGTGTCCCTGATGGGGAATGCGAACTGGAGCTTTTTGTAATGAGACCAGGACTTCTGTTTCAAGAAGTAGTGTTAAACACAATTGCAACAGGTAGTCAGTAGGTTTTCTGAGTGGTGGAGGGAGGAAAAGTAACAGGTTAACAGCAGGGAATCTTCCTGTCTCAGTAATAATGTGTTTCTCCTTTCTTACCTGGTTTGATTGCGATGACCTTCTTGGCAGTGTTTATTCAAAACCATTAAAAGGCATTTCCTTCCTCTGGCTTTCTCATTTTGTCAAGTCCTACATGTGTATAAATTACTGTCAATAGTATTTCTTCCCAGCATTTCTTCTCCTTTCACTATACAAATAATTTTGCATAAGCAAAATAAAATTGACTTTCATTTCCCACTGACATTTTATTTGACTGTCTCCTGAATATATTTCCAGCATTCTAATTTTTCCAGTTTCCTTCATAATAATATTTCTCTTCTTTATGTTAACATCAGTGTTCTATCTAGCAGGAACTAAATGCATGCAGTTAAGGGGGTCATTTCACACCTGTCATAACTGGTTGATTTAGTTTTGCTTAGAAATAGAAATTCTCTTGATTCTGATTTCATAAATTTATGTGTCTTGACTGCAGTTTGTCATTTTCTAGGCTTATATATCAACCACATTAAAATGCATTTTCCTTTAAACAAAGTTAACAATAATGTTTTTCCTCTCTCCTTTTTTTTTTTTTTTAATGCTTTTTCTTACCCCTTGTCCATTCCTTTCCAGGAAAATACAGTAATTTGTCACCTACTGACTTAATTTGCTTTTATATGCCCAGGAGTCTTTTGTATCTGAAAAACCCCAGTGATAATCAGGTTTAGGCTGCTCTGCAGTTTAAGGGATATTGTGAGAATGGGTCAGAACTATTTGCTGTGCCAGTCTGCTTTTCTTATGCAGCTGGAAAATATCCTCTTGGCATGTGAAAGCCCCTAGGAGTGTCTCAGCAGGCAGGCAACTGGAGTGGCTCAGCTTCACAGGCGTCCTGGGGGCTGCTTAGCACATCAGAGTGGAATGTTACCTCTGACAGAGGGAAGCAACAGTAGTGCCACACACTAGAACCTCTGCTTTTTCACAGTCAGTGCTTCTGTGTCTCAAAGATGGCAAAGCTTCTTTTGCTGGTAGTTTGACAGCACTTTGCGGGCTGTGAGCTGTGATAGTTTCAGTAGTTGAAAATCTGATTAATTTCACAAACACATGAAGGAAAGAATGGATGAAGATGAAGGTCTAACGATGAACTATACAGGCAGCAGTTGAATTTATATGCTAAACTAAGTTAAATTAAATTGGATGTATTATTCGCCTCTATGTTATGCTTGTAATGGAAGTAAAACCACAATTTTCTTGATGTCTCTAGTTATCTTACAAATAAGACATTAGAGCTAAAACATAATGAGGAAGGGGGAAACGGAGAATATTGTCTATAAATATATTAACAGTTTTTTTTGCAAACAGAAAATGCTGCAGATTCCCACCATTAGGTCTATATTCTCTTGCAGAGTGAATGCTTGACAATTGCCTTAACCTAACATACAGTCATCAATATGATTCTCCTGCTGATGAGAGTATAGCTCAGTTTATTGATACTGGAGACTGTTTTGGCAGCATAACATATCTCAGGCAGGACAGATATGATAATAAAGGTAACATCAACTGTTTACAAACTAAGGTTAAAGAAAATAGGAGAATTCTTTTGCTTCACTTTCAGACAGATATTGCATGGTGAATACTGTATGTATGGTGAATAGTCCATTCAGATATTTTGGTAAATTAACTTGGACTTGCTAGAAAAAGGCACTAAAATCTTCAGAGAGGATTTATTATGGACATTATTTGGAAAGTATTAGTTGTCCAGTTCTATTAGTTTTAACTTTCATTTTACTACCAATTAACCTTTCAGTCCTTTGCATGATGAAGAGGGCTAATGTGCACCAGAAAAATGTGACAGACTTTTGTCTACAGAGTGTCTTCTGAACTTGCTAAAGCTCGTGGGAATGAAAAATAAATAAGTAAAAAGAGACCTGGAGACAATAGAAGCTCTTATTTGCTATGCTAGGAACTAAAATTTAAAAAATGGCCTAAAATGCTAATGTATTAGACATGACTCACGCTTAAGGTATTGTTTCCTGAAAGGCAAAGGAAGGACAAAATCCTAAGTGAGGGAGATGGGCCTTTTCAGTCTTGAGAAGAGACAACTGAGGAGGGACCTCATCAATGTATATAAATATATGGAGGGAAGGTGCCAAGAGGAGGGAGCCAGCCTCTTGGTGGTGCCAAGCAATAGGACAAGGGACAATGGGAAGAAAATGATGCACAGGAATTTCCACCTGAATATGAGGAAGAATTTACTTCAGTCAGTGTGGGTTACTGAGCACTGGAGCAGATTTTTCAGAGATTTTGTGGAGTCTTCCTTACTGGAGATATTGAAAAACCATCTGGATGCAATTCTGTGCTCTAGGATGACCCTGCTTGAGCAAGGAAGTTAGACAAGATGACCATTGTGGTCCCTTCCAACCTTACCCATTCTGTGATTCTGTGAACCCAGATTCACAAACAGCACTGTGGTATTTGAAAGGCCCAGAAAAACAATTAGAAAATCCTGAATGCTGGCCTAAAATCCAGAGAAAATGAAAAGTGCAAAATTATGTCTCAAAGCTCCTTTCTCTCCAGATGTCACAAACTTAGCTGCATTGAGTTATGGAAACTAAAAGCCATCCTAGGACAGACACACTTTGGCATCAGTTTTGAAAGGATGGAGCAGACCTTCCTTCTATCTATCAAGACAGACTTAGGCAAAACAACCATCCTGCCAAGTGGCATGTTTTATCTAATGATCTGTAGGAAAAGCAGAAGGGAGGAGAGTAGGACAGGCTGTGTAGCCCAGAAGTTAGAACCCTTACTTTGTGGGGAATGAGGGTGGGGAATCTTGTCTATCAGTTCTACTTTCACAATCATTTATGGAGGTTGTTCTGTAAGCATGAATCAGAATCTGGGTTTCCTCATCCTATGTTGATGTTCCAGTTGGTGTCCCTTGAAAACTTGGACTTGGTTTACTCATCCTACTTTTCTTCTGCTAAGCCTATTTATCTTCCATTTTGTCTCTGTTTTTCTTTTTTTTTTTTTTTTTCTCTTTTTGAGAGACCCAGTTCAAAATGGAAAGTGAATTCACCTAACTTAAAGTGATGGCCTGGTGGGTGGAGACTTTTTTCTAAGAGATGGAAGATGAGCAAGACATAAAACAGAACTTTACTATTCTGGGTAAATATTTGAATAACCAAAGTATTATCTATTATCTACACAGCATTTAAAAGAAATATAAAAATAAAGCATTTCTGAGGGCCTGTTTTTTTGATCTGTGTAAGGGCCATTTAAGATCAGTCACCACATTCCACTCTGCCTGACTCTCACTACTGGCCATTTCCTGGCCCATGGCCACCATTGTCCTGATCCTCTGGCAGCCCATTCCCACAGCTCCCCAGTCAGGCCCTCCAAATATGTCACCACAGGCGTTCAATTTCTGAAGCAACTGGTGGATATCTGAGAAAAAACCCTACCTGCAAGGCTTCGGGCCAGAAAAGAACAGTTGTGAGTTATGAAGAGAGTTGTATTGGTTGAAGGACATCTTTGAAAGTGCCAAGTAGGGTTATTTCCTAAGTCTTTCATTGCTTAAGGAAACAAAGCTTCCTTTTCGTTCTTTGAAAATAAAATATTTTTGGTAAAATCCTATTTGTATCATCAAGTTGTCTTACTGGCTTCAGGAGGATCCTAAGCACAAATCAGGCTTGGAGGCAAAAAGACGAGATGTACAATGTGTTATTTAATTTTTTAATTGACAACAGATTGTTTGCAATATAGTTCAACACATACATTTAGATAGTGATGACAGCAGAGTTTCCATGTCAGACCATGAAAACAAGAGTAAGCTGATGTCCTTCTGCTCACTCTGTTTCCAGAAAGACACTCATGTGTGTATTTGAAAATGCAAATCTGGAGTATGTGGTCTTCTCTGTGCAACATATTTTTTTTGTATATTGTCACCTTGTCAGACATGGTGTCCTTTTCTTCTTCAATTTGTCCAGTCACTTGCTCTACTTGCACCATTCAACTCAGCCTGATTTCCCTAGAGCTTCTAAAGAATTTTTGCTGATAGGATGGCACTTCGGGACATTTAAGCACTTTACTCAGTCTAGAGTCTGACCCTTTTACTAGGATGTACATTGGATTTATTATCTCTCAGTACTTTTGTATAATAATACTACTGGAAACAGCTATACTCTGATTGTCAGAGTTCCTCAAGAGTTCAAAAAGCTGTTAATTTGGGTTCTTTTTAAAACCTTGTGCTTTTACCCATGAAAGGAAAAACTAAGGGTGAGCAAGAAGTTTTAAACTGATACAGTAATTGTTAGAACTTTTCTCAGGGCTTAGTACTTCAAATAAAAACATCTGAGCTCTAAAAAGTGAAAAATAACATGTAGGTCAATATGCAAACAGCAAACACACATCCCAAAACAAAATTTTGTCAGTTCAATCAAGCTCAGACTGATGCAAAGAGTGAAATTTTCCAGTTTGAATGTTTCTTTTGTCTGAAACACACAGATTCTAGATGGCAAAATAATTCCTTTTTCTTATGCTGACAGATAATTTCTCCACAGCTGCAAAGTTTCTGAGTGGGAATTTCAGTTAAAGTCAATATTCTTACATGCTACCTGCTTGTTTTCTGTAAAAAAAAAAAAAAATGATGGCCTGCAAAATTATTTCTGATTGGCACAGGATATAATGGATTTAATATTTTTTCTTTTTTTCTCTCTTGGTCACCTAAGCTAACTTAGTTCCTTAAGGAGTTTTTATATTTTACCAACATTTCCTTTGCTGGGGCAATATAAAATAGCATTTGATATAGCTTTTTTTTTTTTTTTGGTAATTGGTTCAACCACTTTTTCTCTAGTCCAACATTCTTTTTCAATTAATAATTTATCTATTATACATCTCTCTGGGGTGAAAATTGTCCTTGATTTGTCTTTGTTGATATATTCGGAACCAAAATACATAATCTGTTTTTAATGGCACCTGGTAGAATTTCTATAATTGGGGAAGTATTTTTTATCTTTTTATGCCCAAAATGTAAATGGAACAGGAATTTCTTACTCATGTGCAAGTCAGCATAGACTTGCAGAAATACATGACTTCTCGTTTTTGGTAAATAGGAAAAATAAGGAAATATCAGTGAAATTGCCCAGGAAAAAAAGAGAAAGTCCAAAGAGCATATTATCACAAATATACATCCAGAAATAAATATATTTCAAGACCCTGCAGATGAAAAACCTGAGAGGATTGAGAGGATGTTCTTCAGCCACCTCCTTGAGTGGACACTTTAGTATTATCTGTCATTGCAGATTTGCTTTCTGTAGACCTGTCAGATTCTAAAATCCCTGTTGCAGTGGGATCACACATCAAAGGACTTTAACTATCACTTGTTGAATATTTTTGCATTTAACAACTGTCTTTCTCTTTGTTTAAATTTTGGTTTTGCCAACTAGCTACTCAGACTCAACCTTGCTGATGTAGGAAGCAAAACACCAAGAATAACTAATCAGGCTGAGTCAGTCTTCTGTTCTGACAGCCCTCACAGCTGACAAACAGGAGCCTCTTACCTGGGACCATCAGTTCCTTTGGCAGAGGTGGGAGGGCTCAGCTGCAGAAGCTTGTACAAGTGCTTTGCTGGTGTGGAGCACCCAAGAAATTTACTCTTCATTGCTATCTTTCAAAGACAGAGGTCAGTAATACATTGTTCTTATGCAATGTCATCTCCCTGCTCTGTGTCATCCTCTGCAGTGTCATCTCCTTGCTTTATTTCCCTCTTTTTGTACACCAAAACCTCACGTTTAGCCTCTTAGCTACAGCCTTGCCTAGCCTGGGGCCCAGTTTTCTGTTGGTTATGTGGCATTATTCTCAATCTGGTTTCATTATCTGCCACTCCATTGTATTACAGGTCTCTACAACTGGACTCTATACCTGTAACATATTGTTCATTTCACAGTGCCTAGCTTTGTGTTTTGGGAGTCCTCTAGTGCTTGTTTTTAGCTAAGCCCCATCTTCTAGATTTTCTAGGCTGGCTAGGTTGAACATCACCAGGTAGTGTTCTCAGCATTATTAGCTTTAGCACCACTTTGGTGCTAAAGCTTTGGCACCACTTGCAGAATTCATCTGCTGTTGTCTTTTTATATTTTCGTTAGAAAAACAGTGAGTACAATTGGGTTTTAATAGAAGTTTTAATTAAATAGTCTTATCTGGGTTTTGTTTTTTGGTTTGTTAGCTTAATAGGACCAGTGAATTTTTTAGCATACAGGATGAACGGTGCTCACCATTCATGACCATCTATTTAATTTTTCACTTTTATCTTCTTCATTCAGTATTTGGCCTTATATTTTATTTATTTCAAATTATAAGAACATGCACTGAAGGTGGAATTATTAATTTCCTCATGGACTTCACTTCAGTACTCTGTATAGTGCATCACACTTTTCTCAGTGCTTCTGAGGCATGTATTTGAATATATTTCCAACAAACTCCTCTGAGATACAATGTTATGAATATTCTTGCTGTACTTAGAAGAAACTGAGATACATGGAAACTTAGACTGCATTTTCACAAGAATCTAAGATGATGCTCTTTTCTATTTTTTAAACTTGTTAAACCCTTTTGTGAGTCATTTCAGTCTGTGATGTAGAAAACTATTTTTATTTCTTTCTCCCTGGGTAAACTTCCTACTATGTTGGAGTGTTGTACAAGCTTGTGGAGTGGTCTCAGGAGAAGTGATTGATGGGATTGGACTTCTCTACCTGTCAAGAAAGGTGGGTAGTTAGATTTGTCTACCTGTATCCCTTCCAATCTCACCCCAAGTTTATGTACAGCTTAGAAGGAGCTGCATTCATAGCCATCACTGAGTTTAAAGGCTTGTTGTTTCCATAAGCTGTTGCTTATTCCAATAGTAAATAGTTCATACAGGTGTACTGTGCTATTCATATTCCCTGAACAGAGAGAGACATGATTCTCTCTTCCAGGATTTTTCCTGGGAAGTTGTGAGACACAGCGAGAAAGCTCAGAGAAAGAAGAAAACAATTCTCATCTCTATTTGCTGCTCCTGTTGTTTGGCACATGTGGAATGTATTACAGAGATTGTTTACTGAAGAGCGATTTGTTAGTTGGACACTGGTGATAGTTGTTTGGATTGATTGCCAATTGAGTCAAAATTGTGTCATGACTGTCTGGAGACTGTCACAGGTTTTTATTTAGTATCTTTTTAGTATAAGCTAGTTCTAGTATAGTATTAATGCAATATAATTTAGCTAAATAAAACAATTTATTCAGTATTCCGCAACATGAAGTCAGAGTGCACAGGGGGTCACACTGCTTTGATAGTGTGCAGTGCTGTTTAAACATCTTGGTACCTCCTCAAGTAGTTTGAGTGCTGTTAGGAATCTGCACTGTTGTGTTTTGAATTTATTTTTTGAACAGTCACATTTCAAACTTTTGAACGGTGCTTTTGAATTGGTGTTTTCTTCATAAGCTTCTGCTGCAGCTGAAGGTAGTGAGATCAACAGGCAGCAGTACTTGTTCTAAGGAGCAAATTGACTCTTCATTAGCAAGCAGAACATGTATTACACTTAAGAAAGACTAATTCTCAGCATTTTGAATCTTCCCTAGCTACCAGATAAGAGATCTGTTTTCAACTGCCTCATCCAAAATTTCCAAGAACAGAAGTTTTTAACACAGGCCAGGTAATGATCATTGTGGGTCCCTTCTAACTCGGGATATTCTACGAACCCCTGTGAAAAACACAGAAGAGTTTGCAGTGTATCTAGATTATACATTTAGTCATAATTTTTTTTTCAGCTGGCTGATATTGATGATGAAAGGGTGAAGCTGAGACTCCTGTGACAACAAGATTTCTTTGAGGACTACAGTTTACTTCTGTTCCCATCAGGTGGGAGCTTTACTTCAGGCGTCTCTTGCATGAGACTGAGCACAGTAACGTGGCTAATAACATTGCCACAACTCTCTAAGGGGCCGTGCTGTGCTGTTGAAATTCACCAACCAGAACAGTCTGATCTTCTCTCTTACAAATCTCAGGAACTCTTCACAGTGAGTTCACAAAATCAGTCGACAGTAGGCTCTAGCTGTGGATGGCTTTCTAGAGATTGGTCAGCTGTGAAGCCTGCACTGTTAATTACCCGTGGTGAAAAGTGAAATCAGCTTAAGATATTTGCTTAGCACCACCCAGGATCTTTTTGGAAGGTGCTAGAATGGGTCTGCTTTTCCAGAGGGCACAAAGTTACAGCAACTGTATGTAAATTCTTCCAGTTTCTCTTTCTTCACTTTTGCTTTCTAATTCTTGGAAAGGAACAGGAGCTCTAAAAATTGAAGCTTTTTTTGTGATCTTTACTTATTCTTACAATGTACTTATCTTATTCTCTGAGAGAGGGCCCTTCAAAGAGAAATAGCCTGCAATCATAACAAAAGCTGGATTTGTTATTGTCCCTATCCTGCTGAAGTAGGTAGATGTTATCTTGAGTGCTTGGTTTATTGCATCTCATTTTGCACAGTGTAAAAGTACAGTTTCTAAGGGAGTTGCCAGCCAACCAGAAAAATCTCTTTACAAAAGATCCTGGAAAAGTCAACGGATTTCTCTACACTGAAAGTCTGGTTATTTATTTTCTACATGAATAAAACTTGATGAAAGTGAAAATGTTTTAGATAATATCTATATTTTTAAATGGTTGTAAGGTCTAGCCTGGTATAAAATATGCTTGCACTACTTCAAAAAAGATGGTGATAGCTGCTCTCAGATGGGGAAGAGCAAGATTTTAGCTTTGTGCAAATGGTATGGATAATTTTGGCAGCTTCTGTTTCTTTAGTGTTCAAGAACAAAATACAGAGTTTCCAAAACATGTAGCAGGAAAATATGTTTAATCCACAGAACAAAAATTGCATAAACAAGGTGCTCTGACAAATGCTTCCTTTTTCTGCTGTATACTTTCTTTTTAGTGCGAGTTTCCCAGCACAGTGTTTGGGAATACCAAATTCCCTCTATTGTGCTCAGCACAGGAAACATGACTAAGAAATTACCTACCTTCTATTAAGTGAAATTTGGCTAACTAATGAAGGGAAATGAAGCAGAGATATTAAGTCCCTGTAGCCCTACATGCTCCCTTATCATGAAGGATCCTTTTAACCAGTGTTGCCTGTAATGTTTTTAGCTGGTGGATATCTCAAGAGAAAATTTTGTAGTAATCTTGTACAACAGAGTTTTAAGAGTACACCATTCATTGGATAAAATCAATATAGGTTATTCATTGTGAAAAATAATAAGAATGAGCTGGAAATACTTATTTGGTACCCATTGGAAGCAGAAAAATAACTTGTCAGTTTGTGAATAACCATTTCATTTTATCTTAAGTTCCCCTGCTCTTGCTTATCCTGAGTTATCACTTGTCACACTCTGTGGCCATGTGGGCATTCAGGGAACTCCCTACTGAGGGCCATTGTGCAGGCACAGAATGCTTCTTGTGCTTGTGTTTTGGACTGCCAGGCTTGGTAGCACTTTGGTATCCTTCCCTAATGCAGGAGGGAAAAAAAAGCCTCAAACATTTGACCAAGGGTTATTGAGTTTTGGTAGGGTAGGGTCTTCCCAAGGGAAGAGCTGCCACTGATTTTGCATTTAGAGTCTTAGCTGCAGTAGCTACTCTAAAATTTCCTGTTGAGATTATCACCAGCTAAAAGTCATCAGAGCCAACACTGACTAAAAGGATATATGTTGGCTGGAGAGGATATTTGGGTTTTGTTTATTTATTTATTGTGTGTATATTTGTACACAACAAATGTATTCCATTCCCCCTCCCTCACCTCAGGGTTATTACCTCCTCCCTGCCTTTATATTTATATATATAAATATATATTTATATTTTTCTCTGAAATATGTCAAAGTCTTCCAGAAGTATATTACTTATGCAACTCTTATCTTTCATATGTTGTTTACTCTTTTCTTATCTTCTTCATGTAAGTAGAGGTTTTTTTTGTAGTACTAGGTTTCATTTTGGCACAAGTCCTTTAGAAAACAAATATCCTGTAATGTCTTTCAGGTAGGTTACATCAAAGAAGACACTTTGCATTTAAAAGACAGTAAAGTTTGGAAAAGTTCTTAGTTCTTTTCAGATTGAATGCCAGAGATTTAAACCTGCTCTGGAGAAACCTCAAAAAAGCAAAAGATATTTAGTTTTGTAGTAGAATATGCCTTTTCATCTGGTGAATGTAAAATTTAAAAAAATATCATATTTCAAAAATCAGCTTTTCCTTCTGGCTATTTATGGTGTTCCATATTTCTATCTAGTTATCACTAAGTACCCTACAGAATACACTTTTCATAAAGTTGGGAAGATGTGAATGGTGGTCTGAAAAAAATGAAAAATTACAAGTGAAATATAGAGGACCCTTGCTAGGAAGCTTTACAAGTACCCATAGGAGGCTCAGATCAATCCTTAAAAGAGTGATTTCTGTCAAGATTCAGGTTATATAGATAGCTGAATCCAATCAGTCGATTTGATTTATGCAAAACATTTGTGGAGTTTGAGGCCTGTAAATTGACAGAGTTGAGGAAAAAAAAAAGAACACGGAGAACTGATAAGCAGAAAACATATGTTTTAGTTTAAGAGTGTGGATTTTTTATCTTGTAAATAAATTTAGATCCAACTGTAAAATCGGCCTGTGGACTTTAATTTTTTTGGCTACAGTATGTGTGAGGAGTCCAGAAAAGATAAAATTAAACATATACTGAAGTCATATGCGTGCACAGAAAGGGAGGCTACACTTTAATTTATAAAACACTAAGGAGAAGCCTGTGCACATTATCAGTATTGGGTAAATAGGAAGACAGCAAAACTAAAAATTACCTTTTGGTCAACCTGGCCATTAAAATTATGCATCTCTAGTTTTTCTGCTGAAACCAGTAGTTTAGTGGGATTACTACAAAAAGGAAATATATATTCCTGATATTATTGTATGATTAGTGAGTTTTTTAATTTCAGTTGGCTTCTCTTGCTACCTATATGTTTTATTCTAATAAGCAATGACATGATTTGCTCTCTGTTAGAAGACTCTAGTGACTTCTGCTATTATTTGTTCACTCCCTGCATTTGCAGCTTTGAGGAAACTGGAGTGTCAGTGGGCATTCTCCATAGCCATTAGCATACTCTTGATTTTCACTCCAGTTAACAAGGACACACCTTCTTTTCTTTATTCTTAGTTTGTAAGACAACTGAAAGTTAACGGAGAATAAATTTTTCTTGAAAATTTATTTTTGCAATTATTCCAAAAGAACACCACTAGCCTTCTGCATCAAACCTAGGATAAGTTTGTTAGCCATACAGGGTAGACCTGGAAGGTACTAATGAAACTTTCCTATACATAATTCATTCAACAGATGTGCATAGTGGAACATAACGATCTGAAAAGGCTCTTAACTCTTACTTAACCTCCTTTATTACACAGGATATGGGTTTTTGTTCTGCAGCATTTAGCAGAGCATGGGCTCAGAATTAAACATATGTTTAGGTTCCTGGTTCAGTGAAAATCAGTTTCAGTATGTTTTTAGGTACAATGGGAGGTCTAATGAGAGGCAGAATATGGTCAGATATAGCTCAGCACTGTCAGTGGTCATTACAAGCTCAGAGAGGTCTCTTTCACAGAGCTATGAATTACCAACTTATGTTTTCCATCTCTTTTCTACTTTCTTTAAAAGTAATGATCTGTGTTGGAGCATTAATGGTATTGTTAATAAAGTGTAATACAGAGAACTCTTGTCTTTTCAGGAGCTGCATAGATTATAGGGGCTAACTGTGGAGGGCTGATATGTTTTTCTTTTCTTCTAGCTATTTCTGAGGAATGGATCCTGGTCTGCTCTCCTGTGGAAGCCTCTAGAAGAACGTTCATAAAGGTATGATGCAGCTAAATACCTGGATATTAATTAAAGATTGATATATAAACTCAAGGTAAGTGATATTGCTTTTTGGAATTTCCTTTTCTGTTTGTTTTTCCCCCCAAAATCCCTTCAAATCTGTTTTCTCAAATTTCATATTTTAGATTTGTATTTTCTTCTGTTTTTTCTTGAATTCAGTTTAGGCTTGAGTTTCCCAATTTTTCCTTGTTTCCAAATGTATGTGGGGTTTTATTTATTTGTTTGTTTGTTTTTGAAATAAAAGAATGTTAGAAGGTAAACAAAAGGGCGTTTTCTTGGCCATCTCCTCTGGCTATGTACATGGCTTTGACAAGTAGGTAAGAAAACCTACAGAATGTCCATGGCATGTAAAATGTACCATAGAATGAATCATTTTCAGCAGCCTTGATGAAGTGGGAGATGTTCTGTTTGGAACTGGAACCATCCACCTACTTCTGCTCATTACACTGACACTGCTCTGTTCTCTTCTCTGAACTCTGAGAGTTACTTATCCACCCACATGCTTAATCTACAGGAACCATTCTGAAAGGTTTGTTCCTTACCCTATAATCTTTTATACTTTCTACCCTTTTTGTGTCATCAGCTAATTTAGACTATTTTTAAAATTAAGTAATATATGTTAAACCGTATCAATATAGGATTTTACTTGAAGCCATAAAATTCTAAAAATTAAGTAAATAAATATATCTATTACAACAGGAATTTTATATGCAAAATATTGATTGTATATAGTTTTTTGTGAGAGATTATAATTAGATTTTTAATTTCATATTTAATATTTCAAGTATTTGAAAAATTGCTTTCTTACTATATTTTTATTATAAAATGGTTTAGTTAATTTTAGAAAAATGATTAATAGTCTTGAATGTTATTTTCTCTAGAATAATTCTTTCCATTTGGTAAAAGCAATGAAATTAAGTATTAACAATTTCAGAGCAGAAGAATATTGGATGTGCTTTTGAGAAGCAAAAGTGTGAAATCTCCTGTATGTGACATGTTTTGTATTGGCTTTTTGGTGGGTCTCTCTTCTTTTCCCTGTTCTCTCTTCATTTCAAAAGCAACTTTCCACCTAAATAGAATTGCAGCATATAAGATGTTCACATACTCTCACTTGCAGCAAATCTGGTAGTTGAAGTTTTCACAGCTGCTGGGAATTACATATTTTGCCCATCTCCCCTGCACTCTGCAGCTGTGCCTGTTCAGGAATTGTGCTTCTGTCCCTGCTTTCCATCTACATAATGCTTCCAGTCCCCAGGGCCAGCTGGTTCTATATAGAGTTGGTTCATCCAGGCAGGCAGTCCAATGTATTATAAACCAATCCAAATTCCTAATCTCAAAAACAGCTTAGTAAAGGAAACCTGCCCTAATAGTGAGAGAAGCAAATTATTCCTGAACTTCATTCTATGATGGTTGTGTTGCTCAAATACCTTATTTAGCAAATAAGGTGCTTTTGCATGTAGCTGGCGAGCAGACAGCCCCCAGCAAAAGGTGTGATGGAGGTTATAAAGCCTCTGGCATAATTTAGTGATTGATAATTTGTGTGTATTTTGTGCAAAGGGCCCCTTTGACATTTTCTTTC
Source organism: Chloebia gouldiae (assembly GCA_003676055.1). NCBI lineage: Eukaryota > Metazoa > Chordata > Aves > Passeriformes > Passeridae > Chloebia > Chloebia gouldiae. The sequence goes on from QUSF01000001.1 coordinate 13,168,982, forward strand.
CCAGGTGCCTTGACTGGTGGATGTATTTTACTGAGATGGATGCAGATTTGTTAAAACACTCTTTTACTTTTTCAGCCCTTTCATGTGGTGTACAAGGTTGAGGGAGTAGATTAATATATACACTGCTTTCTAATTCACTGTTTTTTTCAGAGAGAAAATGTACCTAGATGAGTTTGCCCCTGACATTTAAATGAGAAGTTTGACAACAAAAGCTGTGGACAGCTAAGCACATCTGGAAGATAAGTGAAAAAATTATAAACCTGGTGCTATAATTGCATTCAATCTATCCTACATATGTGCCAAAGTCTTCCCTCTTCCCTTGCTCATGCTTTCATAATTCATGGCTGTAATTCACCTGGGGGTCGCTGGTGCTCTGTCAACGTTTAATTGTTCTAATTACCTAATTACCTGCTCTGGTGAAGTGGTAAAGCCTTGACATTTCACATTTTCCCTAGGAATATGCATCTGTGGGATATATCAGTCTCTGTATTTGTTAAATACAGAGAAAAATAGCTCAGTTAATCAATTTTTCAGTTGCATAAGTCTACACTGTTACTGATTCCTTACACTGGGCTGCTGAAGCCCCTTGTTTTTTCAAACAGTAAATCTTTGTGAGAGGTTTCCTCTTTAAAATTAATCTACTTAGTTATGAATTTTCTGGTGAGATGGGAAGGCTAAAAAGGATGTGTCAAGTGATATTTTTGCAGGCTAATCCAATTAAATTGGAAGTCACTTTACACGGGGTTCCATTGAATGGCAAGGGAGAAGCATGGCCTCATCAAGCAAGAAAGTTGCCTTGTTTACAGGTACTGATGTTCAGAGATCATAGTGGCAACTGCTGAGTGACACTTCAGGAAGAACTGTAATAGATGGTGTGATTACAACTTTGACTTTGGAGAAAATGACAAAAAAGCATTTTTTTCTGCAATAAGTAGACTTTTTTTTCCTATGTTGTGGATTTTCCTTGCAGAAGAAGAAGCTTCAATCAAGTGAAACTTCTGTGCAGTAAATGTTTCTGTACTAAAGAAAAATGAAAGAGTTGAGGTTCTTAAATGCCATTTACTGTTAAGAATTATTTCTTTAAAGTATCTTTTGTTTTTCTTTAACTTCTCTGAGAGTGGGAAAGAAAGCGTTCAATGTTTGCGCAAATGTTTTTTCATAGCTGGGTGATGCCAGTTGATAAATGGCAAGTACTAAAGGAAAATGCTTTATGAGGTAGCTGTTCCTTCAATTTTTGAAATAAAATTACTCCTGAAAGGCTAGAGAAGGCTTTGTGTTAGCTTTGACTGTAGAAATGAAAAGACAGGCAGAAAATAGTACAATTCTACTAATAGCAGTTAAATAATGCCTGTGCTCTTAGTGTAATGGGACAAGTACTACCAATTTTCTGTTTTCTTTCACTGGATGAAAAGGAAGAGGATAATTTTATTTAATCATGTGGACTTAGCTGGATGAACGCATGAAGGGAATGGTGTGCAAAAAGCACTACTTTTTAAGAAGAAGGATCATATACAAGCTCTGTTCAGCTCAGAACTTCAGTAGGTGTAACTACCAGGATTCATGGGACCAAGTCAATAAACTCCTGAAGACCAATGTCTCTCTCTCCCTCCTCCTCTCTTTACCTCCATATATAAAGAGGCAGCATGCCCATTGTAAAAATAATCACACACTTTTTCCTCGTGTTAGAGCCATGTGTCATTCAGAGAAAAATCATTGTTGTACTGATGATCACAGTAACAAAGCTACAGGAGCAGGAAGAAAGCTGCTTATTGTGAGGCCTTAGTGTTGGGAGGTCTGCTGATTGTTGGGACAAGAGAATTCAAATATCAGAATAGGTAATGCCAGAGAGGAAGCTGGAAAACATTATATCTATCAGCCTTCATCAATATTGTTGTAATTTAGGCTCAAGGAACATGTTTCTTCATATCAGTATAATTTTCAAAGTCTCACTAAGCAAGTGTGCTTTCTTGATAAAGCTCTGGGCTGGGATTGGCAAATGTGTACCTGAAGCTTATCTAAGGCATTGGGAGATTTGCTGAAATCACCAGTCTATGCCACATTTTTTTTATAAACTAAGGCCTTATGTATTAATATGTGAATTACCTTCTAAAGATAATATTTACATATGAAAAATCTATATTAAGATGTACATATTGCTATTTCCACAATTTATTACATTTAAACAAGTAGTTTAAAAAAAAATAAAGCTAATTCTACAGTTATGTTCCTGCTGCAAAGCTGGGATTTCTTGAGAGACACAAAGAGGTTGAAGACATACTTTTGGTATTTTTACTTCTAGACTGTTGAACCTGGAAATGCTTTTAAGTTCCCTGCCAGATCAGGGCAAGTTTTACTGGATGCCAGTCCTCATCTGTGCTTTTATTTTTTTGTGGGGAAATTCCTCATGTACTTCTCAGCTTTTTCTCCCAAACCGGTTGGGGGAGGGGCTGCTGAAATTTGCTTTCTAGAGGAGACCCCTTTGGGAAGTTCCCTCCCAAATCTATCCCAAGCCAGGACACATACATAGCTGGAGTTTGTGGTTTTGTGCCAGAGTCAAGCCAATGACACTCTTTGTGGCTTCTGAAGGTGGTAGTCTTACCTTACAGCCCTCCTCCCACTCTGCAAATATTCAGATTCTTGTCTGATCACATGTGAAGTCAATTAGTGATGAAGTCAGGAAGTTATGTCAGCTCAAAACTGTTCAAGTTCTCTTGCAGTTATTATTTCTTCTGGTTCAACATGTGAAATTGACTTATCCTTGGAATCCATTTGAAACCCACCAAGAGAAAAAAAGGGAAAAAAAGGGGAAAGGCAGTGAGCTCCATTTCTACATTCATTTTGTGGCAAGATCTGTGAGGGAAAATAATAATAATGAAGTTATTGAGTACTCTTTCATATTTTTGAAACAACAAAAAGAAAATTTGTACAATTTTGTAATTTTGTGTGCGTTTGTGCTTATTCTTTGAAGTGAAACCCATGTTAGAATATCTTTTTTAAATAACCAGAAGGAAACTGATGATCAGGATATTTGTTGTTGAGAGTGCAGTAGACTATGTACAAGTTTTAGAAGGCATTTTTTTCAACTAGCTTTGCTAAGACACTTTTCCTTTGACCTGCCTTAACTCAGTCTTCTCATTTCAGTGTCTGGAAGTGGTTTGTAAGGATGCAGAGTTATTGGTTCTTTCTGGTGCTATGCTGCTGTGAACTGCATAACACAAACACGTGTATCTGCAGCTGATGGAGCAGTAGCATTAGTGACATGAACAGCAGCACTGTGTTCTTTGCATCATTCCCTTCTGCCAGGTGTGGAAGAGGAGGAGGAGACAGTCTGTCACAGGCGGGTTTCTGCAAAAGAAGAGACTGTGAGGAAAAGTGGTAGGGCTTCCTACACAACCTGACTCGTTTTCTCATGGTGCCGACTCCCACACTGCCTGGTGTGCTCTCATTAGGAGCTGTCTGCTCATTTCCAGTATCTGTCTGATTCCTTAGGGGACCCTATTAAGATGCATGGGTCATGCAAAAGCAAAATTTAGTAACACTCTGAACACAGGATGAGTGCTGAAGCAAAGGATCCTTCTCACATACTGTGTACCAGGTAAATTCAAACTGTGGCAAACTACTTTTCTTCAAATAACCAGAAACAGTTTTCTCTGATCCCAGCAACACTATATCCCTGAGAAGATCCACAGAGGTATGTTTTTTTGAAAAAATAAAAAGTCCTTGATCCCTACTCATTATCACAGTTTAATAGACTCCATCTTCTCCCTTGCAACAGCTTTAATTTGTGTTTACCTTAAAAATAATTCCCAGAATTTTCTTGCCATATTTTGCCCTCATAAACAAACCAAATATAAAATGCTACTTGATAACAGGATTACCTTTAGAAAAAGTATTAAGAAACATTTTGATTTATAAGGGATGTGTAAATGGTTGCCAATGGGTATAATATCTTTTCTCTCATGCTGATTGCAGTAATATTGAATTTCACTGTTGGTTAAAAGTAAATTTTATGCATCTCTGTGACACTCTTATTTATAAATTGATAGGATTCAATTTAACATTTTGGATAGTTTTGTGATCTAAGAAATTTTCTTTTTCTTTTTACCAGTTATAAAATGTTTAGCCTTCACTTGCATGTGCTCAGCAAGGCCAATGCAGCAAATGTGTCAAAGGAAAATCCTGCTTTAGGGGTAGCCCTTATATGTGCCTTCTCTCTCTGCTTTTTTCTCTCCCTGCTCTCTTATAATGCTCTCATATCCAGGTACTGGAAACGGACTCTCTTTTTAAAAAGATGAAGAACATGCTGAAGCCCAAAATGAGTCGTATGCTATTATACCACTGCTTTTTAATTCCATAATTTAAAATGTTTGAATGAATACTGTGAGACCAACTGGTGGAAGAAAAAAAGTAGTGTATTTATAAAATGAGGTTTAAGGAGACACCAAAAAGACCTTAAGCATAGTCTGCACTGGCCTTTGCAGTGCTGTCACTTATGTTGTGCTAATGAATTTCATAGCAGTGCTGGGTTTTATTATGTATGTAGTTGAGGCTTAGTAGACTAGAAGAAAATAATTTCAATGGTCAGGCTCATTTTGTTATGAGTTTTCCTGTTTTTCATTGACATGCCCTGTTATTTGTTGGTTATTTTTTTAAAGGATTAAATTTTGTTAGCTTTTATCCAAATTAATCATCTTTCCAATTCCTTTGAGTATGAAAGCAAAGTGTTGGGTTTTCATTATAGATTCAAACAAATCTAGGAAAAAGCAAATACTTTGGAATAAAGCCTAGTTATTATGGCTTCATATTGCAAATAAAAGGTGTGACTTAAACTCTTCTTTCAAATTATAACACATAACCTGCACTCTGAGAAAATGCGTAGATTTCTGGACTTTCGGGGAAGAAGCACTTCTTTTTTTTGGTCTTATGGATAAACTGACTAATGGCAATTTTAAAACATAGAGCTGTTGAGCCCACCCTTAAAATCACAGAATTCTAGAATAGCTTTGGGTTGGAAGGAACCTTTTTAAAATGCATGTGCAGATAGGGAGTTTTTGTAGTGTTTTCATGCAGTTTGTGAATTCCTCATGGCAGTGGTTGGGAAGCAGACACTGAGATGTGTGTCCCTCTGGCAAGGTGACAGCACTTCCAGGAAGAGACACTAGTGGCTCTGATGCTTTACCAGGAAAAGAAGCTTCCAAAGATCTCTTAGACACATGGGATGAAAATTATTTTCTCAGATCAGACAGTCAAACTCTGATTCGGCTTCATTTTAGGTACTTTTTGTGGTTTTCTTATGTGCTGATATGGTACTTTTTGATTTGTAGCTAGAAATCAGTTCCTGATGAGAAAGCATGAAAAATTGTTAGAAGGCAGTGTTTTTCTGGTACTCTACTTCTGATACTCAATCAGACTAATTAAATAAATTCAAGTTATCAGCTTCTGATAATGTTTAGAAGGAACTAATTTGCTTCTCTCCTATTTGTTTTGAAGTTATGTTGTCACCACTGATGACTTACATTGGTTTCAGTTATAGACCTTAATATTTAGCTAAGACCTTGAACATATGGTGAAGATCTTAATGAATAATTACACTATTCTATCCAGCTTCTAAATTGACATTTATTTTGAGAATCATTTATTTTATTTAGAAAGAAAAACAAAACAAATTCTTGCTTTTCCTTTATCTTTATGTCCTTTTGTGTCCCATTTTAATAGATCACCTCTGCTATATTTCTTAAACTGACCCAAATGAAAGATCTTAATATGGTATTGAAAGCAAGGAGGTAGGTGTGAGAGGGAATTAAAAGATTATTAACATACGGCAAATCACTGGAACTGAAGATACTTTGCAACCATTTCCCTGATTGTCCCTTTGGGAAAGAATCATATCTGTTTACCTAGTATGTTCTTAGCTCAGACCTCTTAGGATTTAGAGGATATTGAAATCAGCAATGTGTGGAGGCCTGATATATGCTAGAAGGATAAGGATGCCTGTGTTTTGCCATGAGAAGTGGAATTATATCTCAATCCTGTGCACAACAAGCTATTTATCATGCTCAGGAAACAGCAGTAGGTAATGAACTTGAACCCTTTGCAGCTAGGAGGCTGTTTATATATCTCAAAACCTTTTTTCTTGTGAAGAAAAGATTCTCACCCTCATGTCATGTTGCATTGCAGTTTACTGTGGAGTGCTGCAGTGATTTCTTATTTTAGCTTGTTGCATTTTATCTAAGGGTAAGTGATGTATATGAATTTGATGTGTCAAATTATACAATATGGGTCTGAACTCATAAGTTTCTCTTTCCTTTAGGCTATTTAAGATGATTTCACATTTGTTAGGAATTTGCTAGTCCTTTTTGGGAAAAAGCCATCTAGCCTTATTGGGGGTCCAGTGATTTCTTTTTTAAAGACTTCAAAATAGCTCAGCTAAATGGAGTGTGAATAGGGGACAGGGCTGAGGCTTCTGGTCAGTCAGATATGAGGAAGATATTGGACTCTACTCCATTCTGACTCTGAGTGAAGGCATTCTGATTTTTAATACCTGTGAAGAAACTGTGATGTAAGGTATGTCTCTCAGACAAAGATGTTTAGAGGTAATATTGCTATGGGGATATTTGGGCTCTTGAAGATCCCAGGCTGGGCATGCACTAGGTTTGTCTAGAATGACAGAATTCAATGCAAACTTCTGGGGAATGGGCTCAAATCTAGCTCTGTGTAGGATGCCACATAAGTTCAGGGCTGCTAAAAAAGGCCAGATACTACAAGACCACTTAAAATAATGCTGCCAATATGTTTAAAGGCAAAGTATCCTTCCACTGGAAGGATTGACTCGAAATAAAATAACAATAATGATCATTATTAATAATATTAATCCTTGATAATGATGTAGAAGATAGTGTGAAATAATAATAAATAATAAATTTACTTCTTGTACTAAATTGTTTCCATTATCCTATATCTTTTGTGCTACAAAGGAACGGGCTTTGTGCATGCAAAGGTTTTAGCTATTTTTAGTAGTAGTAGACAGTCAATAATAACACAGTTATTGCATATTTTTTATTAATAATTTTTATGCAGGCGACTCTAGTTACATGTCAGTTATTAGGATTAAATTTTACTGTCTCCATCCCAGAATTAGTTATAGATGTGCTAATGGATGTGCTAATCTTCTAACAACTGGTAGCTCTATTGGAAGAGAGTAAAAGAAAAGTCATGGATCCATTTTTCTCCTAACACTTCTCTTGGCCAACCCAAAAGACAGGAAGACTTAGTAGACAATACAAAATACAATTCTGGCACCTAAATAAAATTACATTTGGTTTTGATTCATCCTTTGTTATTCTCTTCATTACTCTTTTATTCATTGATTTTTTTTATAGTAGGGATTTCATCAAAACTCCTAATGTTTTTCTTGAAGATGATTATTTACAGTGTTACATAATGATTTTGTGAACAGTATAAATTTCTATGTCTGTGTGGGTATGGTTTTATGTTTCTTTTGTGATTTTTTTTTTCTCTCTTTTTTTAAAAAAGCTGTGCTCTGCACCCCAGTAACTTCATTCTTTCCATGCAGCTTAACTTATGACAACTGTAGAAATGACATTCTAAGAATGAAGGGAAAAGGAAAGCTAGTTTGATTTTGACAAGAATGGACCAACCAATAGCAAAAATAATTTACTTTCTTTTGACATAAATGTGTCAATTTTTCAAAAGTATTTGACTACTGCCAAAGCTAGACTGGTATTAAAAGCTTTATATTAGCTTGACTTTCAGAGAGAATTGAAGTGAAATTTTATTTTAGCCTTGTCCAAACAGTATTTTCTTTCTAGGTCTTATCTTAATGAAAGATTTTACACTATTTTTACCATTGGTTGTAATTTTTTCATTTGAGAAAAGTTTTCTGTTCAGTCTAAGAAGATGCTTTCCTGTGTCAGTGAAATATTTTTTTAATCTTTCCTTTTCCATTTCCTTTCTTGTGAAAATGGGAATTTTTCACAAGAAGCAAAAAAAATATTAAATGCACATTTTCATGTCAAAGTTTGATTAATTTGCTGTAATGAGAACATTCCCTTTTAGCTCTGCTTCTGAAATCTAAGACTGAAGAAACAGAGACTTCTTAGCTCTTCCAAATTTTGTTCATAAACGCATTGGAAGATTAAGATGTGTGGTGTGTTTGCCATGTTTTCTGCTTCCACCTAAACTGTTTGGAGAGAGAATGCTGCTGTGGATTCTCTACAGAAAAGGATAATTCACTGTCTAAAATCCTTCAGCTGCATATTTCTCTATATTCCTTCCTGCTGTTTTGAACTTTAATTTCATATATGATTATAAAGAATGTAAATTAGGCTCATCATGGGCCAAATTATATTTTATTTACTTGAACTAATGCAAATATAATGATCTTTAAATAGGTAGAAGGCTGAAAAATATTTTGAAATATATCTGCAATGTATGTTTTAACATAGCGTCACTACATATACATAAGCAATTGTACAATAAATTCAGATGTTAAAATCTCACTAACATTTACAAGATTTATTTTGCAATGCTGAACCCTTCTGATTGCTTTAAGAAGATTTAAGTTTGGTCAAGTTCTAAAAGGTAGTTCTGCTATTTCTGCCACTTTTCTTCTTCATAATGTTGCATAGAATTAGATCAAGAGCTACAATAATCAGTTTTATCAGAATAGAGAGAAATGTTGGATTTTAGTGCGTTGAATATGCTACTTTGTCTTTAAACTGTATAAGCTACAGAGAGAAGAAAAGCAGAGGTGTATTGGTGGGAATTTCCTATTGTCAGCACTCAGATTAGGTTTAAAATGATGCTGAAACTGTGGCCTTAACCTTGAATGATTTTTACTGCTGTCATGCCTTAACCCCAGCCATTGATCAAGCCCTACGCAGCTGCTCACTCATTCCCCCACCAGCTGGATGAGGGAGAGAATCAGAAGGGTAAAAGATGGAAAACTTGTAGGTCGAGATAAAGACAGTTTATTAGGGAAAGCAAAGCCACGCACACAAAGCAAAACAAGGAATTAATTCACTTCTTCCCATGAGCAGGCAGGTGTTCAACAATTTCCAGGGGTGCATGGCTCCATCATATGTAATGGTGAAGGCAAATGGGAAGGACTTGGGAAGGCAAATGCAATCACTCCAAATGTCACTCCCCTTTGTTCCTTCTTCCCCACTTTATACACTGAGCATGATCCTATATGGTCTGGAATATGCCTCTGGTTAGTTTGGGTGACTTGTCCTGGTTCTGTCTCCTCCCAGCCTCTGATGCACTCCCAGTTTCCCTGACAAGGCAGTACAAAAAAGAGAACAGAGCTTGGCTCAGAAATAACAAAAATATCTCTACATTATTACTATTGTGTTCAGCACAAATCCAAAAAACACAGCCCCATATTAGCCACTGGGAAGAAGATTAAGTCTACCCCTGCCAAAAACAGCATAAATATGTTACCCATATTCTGGAATTGTGTTTTTAGTTGGTCACTTATGCTGGAACCATGATGCAATAGGGAATGTCCCTTCATTACCCTGAATATTTGTGTTTATTGAAAAATGTAGCTCTATATAGATAGTATCAACAGAGAGATTATTGGAGACTGATTTAGAGTGATATGGGTAATGGTGATAATAATCTATGGTAAATGAATGTAGATTTTTCTTATTGTTTTTAAAGAAAATTTTATCTTTGTTTGTTAGGAGTTTTTTTGGTTGTTTTTGTTGTTATAATGCTATTTTTCTTAGGTGTCCTACCATTTGCTGAAAGACAGCCAGGAATCCATGCAGTCATGACAGACCTTCACCACCAGAAGTGTGAAATGCTGGCAGTATCCATGAGCTGTGAGTGCAAATCTTGGAAATCTCTTGATATGACTGCCCAGCATGTTTGATTACCTTCTACACTCCACAATCAACTTCAGTTTTCTTCTTTTTTTTTTTTTTTTTTACCTTTATCAGTAGGAGTTTATACAAAATTTTCCCCTTTAATAAATGCCCTGAAAGCCCCTGGAGAAAATTCCAGTCTCTTCTGAAGTAGAACCACATGCCTGACATGTTGTAAGGCCAAGAGGCTGTAAAGGAGCTCTCCACAGGCAGGCACCATGGCTGGTGCACAGGCTGCTGTACCAGCTGTCGAGTTACAGTTTTAACTTCAAATTTTAAGGCACTGTATCCCTGCTTGCAGCCCTTTTTTCAACACTTCATTCTCTTGGGAGAGATTTTCCAGCTTTCCCACAATGGCATGATCATTGGACCTTGACAGCTGCTCCTTTAACAGCTGCTCTGCCTCTGACCACTGACCTTCTGGCTTCCTGTGCATCTGCTGTTGGTCAAAAAGATCAATCTGAGCATGTGGAGAACCTTACTGAATGTACTTCATCTGACATTAATTAGCTCCTTCCAGTACAACTAATCCAATACACATGCATACACAGGTCCTCTGTTATTACTAATTTTAATTAACATTTTTATAAGGAATTTCTGTTATTAATTAGTGGAAGAGCATCTCTTGTGAATGCTGCTATGTGTCTGGCAAAAGAAAGGAAATTGTAAAAAGAGAGAGGGACATTAATGAATAAAATCTAGGTAAACAGTACATCAAGACACTAAATCAAGCTTTTTTCAAGTTTAATCTTTGATGAATTTACCTTATATACAGAAAAATATCCTTCTGATTATGGACTAAATGACTATATAGAATAGTAAAAGATATTTATTGGATGAATACCTATCTGAAGGAAAGCTCTTTTCATAAAAATGGATTTATGAGTCTTGATTCTTCCTGGGCAAGCAGAATAGCTTTTTGTCTGGTTGTCCAATTTTGCTGATATTGGGCAGGCCACCTGAAATCACAGTGGCTAAGCTCAGTGGTCAATGGATTGGAGGGTTCTGGTCAGCAAGACCCTTCTCTGAACTGTTCCCCTTTTCTCAGCTTTCAGCTGCTGTCATCTTCTTTATTTTGTCATTTGAAAAACAAAAATTAAAAAATAAGCTGGTACATCAGCATGTCTCACTAAGTTTTATATTGAGGAGAACAGGAAAGTGTGATAAGCAGCAAATACTGTCCTTTAGATTTCCTAAATTACCCTCAAAAGTCTGTGACATTTTCTGTGACTATCAATTGCAATGTGCAGTAGGATATCAAAGGCCACATGGTGCCCTGAGTAATTTACTTGTGTTTCTGTGCTGTGAAATCTATATTCAGAATATTGTCTTATCCCTAGCATAAAAGGGGAGACGATGGGGAAGAAGCCCTGCAAGGAAACATTAATACCTCTACTTGCAGTTCACTAGAGGTTTTCTGTTTGGTTTGGTTTTTCAATGAACTAATCTGCCCTTGATCCTAAGACTATACGAATGGATTTCACAAGTCATAATTTGTATACATAACCTACTGTCTGTTTAAATCTCTTATTTAATCTCTTATCCACTTCTTTTTTTCTTAGTTTTAAATCTCTCAATGTAAATGTAAGGATTTGAGCCTTAATGTAACAGTGCTTGTATGCTAGTTTGTTTCTTTCCTTTTTTTAACAGTCTTGAAGATTTTCCTCTGTGCTTCTGTCTGATTCTCATATGAAAAGATTAAATATTCAGAGAAAGATGTAGAAAATTTGTCCATATGTGGGTTTTTAAAATTTTTTTTTTCCCATGGGATTGATTTTTATTGAGAAATAATCCTTCTATTTTTCTTCCATATATATCAGGGCTTACCTCTAATCTTAGAATCCAAAGCCTCTAAAATTGCTTTAGATTTATTTTTTAATTTTATTTTGTAGATTGGCATGTATTTCTAACATTTGATTCAATATTACTTATACTGTAGCTTTGACCTTAAACATCTGAGAAAAATGATTTATGTTCAAATTAAAATTTATTCCTAAAAAAAAATTATTGACATTTCTTTCATCCTCTAAATTGATTCCTTTGACCTTTTTTTGTAAATTTTGTCACTATTGCTGGGTAAGGTGGAAGGAAGGAGGAGCTGTATTAGGTGAAAAGGTAGATAACCAATATTTTTGTAATTTTTGTTTATTTTGCACTGTATTAATGTGGGAATGAGCCTAGTTAAAACCACAGCATTTTAGTGGACAGAAGTTAAGAAGGGATCTCTGAAGGAAATCCAAGTTTGTGAGCCTAAAATTTATAGCAGCAGACATGGCCATAGGTTTGCTGTTGTCTGAGATGCAGCAAGCTGATCTTACTCCCTTGCATTTTCCTTCTTCACTCTACCTCAGCCGAAACAGAAACACTTTTCTGCTTCTCATCCAGAATGTGCACTAACTCACCCGTGCAAACTAAAGAATTTTCTCTTGTTCCCGTTTTTGTGGGTTTTTTTGCCTTCTCTCTCATGAAACACATGAGCATCCCTGACTACTGAGTATCAGCCCAGAGCTAGAGTTTACATAACAAAATTCTTTACAGCTTGTGGGCAGAGCTGCAGCAACATTGTGCCCAGTGCTGTCCAGGTGGGCAGTGTCCCTTATGGAGCAAGACAACACATTGTCTACGCATCTTTGGCAAGGCTTTTCCAACATAAAGGATTCTGTGACTCCATGAAACAGTACTAAACTCCACTAAATGTGCTGCTGCATGTTTTTGAAATATTTTCCTTTAATGTGGCCATTTACAATTTTGAGTTAAATTGTGTCTGCTTGGTATTTACTGAGAGTATATATTTTTTTTTTCTGGTTTGTTTTTGGTTTTGGAGTTTTTTGATAGGTTAGTTTAGAGAGATGGTCCCAGTGATGTAAAATACCTGTCAACAGAAAAACTGATTATACCTTGAATGATTCTAACTTCAAACACAAGGAAGCCATTAAGAAAAGTGCTGAAGAAAAGGAAGACTTTGAATTTTTAGTTCAGCTTGATATTAGCAAACTAAAAGCTAGGGGGAAAAACAAGATTGCATTATACACTCACAGGATATTATACTGAATAATCTTTGAGTAACAAAGCTTTATGAAGAAGTCATTACGTTTTTGGAGGATTGTCTTTTCCATTCTGTCTATATTCTTGTTACATTTACATCAGTGTTTTTAAAACATTTTTAATAATGGTTTTAAAAACTTGTTTTATAAGTATTTTTTTATAATACTTTACCTCTAGCAGAGATGATAAAGATAATCTAATCAATAACGTGATCAATATGCTGTGCTTCCTTTGTAAGAAGGAAGAGACAATCAGCTTGTCTAGTTAAAGCCAATGGCCAGGGTTAGCCAACATCAATTTCTGACTTGTTTTTACTAGTGATTTCTCTGCTAATTAGAGGTAAGAGAGGAAAAAAGTTGAAAAATCTTTTTCCGTGTCTTTGAAAAACGGGTCTTTATGGGTCTTTGCACTGGGATTTTTTCCATTAGGTCAAATAAATTCTTATATTTATTAAAAAAAAAAATCTCTGTTAATTCTGATTTTCTTCACAGATAATTTCTGATATGTAAACAGCCTCTGCAATTTCTTTCCAGGATTTCCTTACCTCTCTTTAGTGATATGCCAGGGAGAGCTAAAAGTGCTTCCTTTGAAAACATGGGATCAATAGGTGGTTCGAAGCTGATTAGGTGAATCTACCAGCCTGATAAATTCCCTTATGAAATTTGGCTTACAGAAAAATATGGAAGGGCTAATGATGGGGAAGATATGTTCCTGGCTTTGGCTGCAAACAAGTGATAGGAGCCTCTTGTGTAGTTTTCATGCTTTCTTAGCAGTTTGTTACCTGCATTTTGGCAAATAGCTTCCATCCTCTCTAGCTTTTCTTGCCAGCCCTTCTTCTGGCTCGTGTAGTCAAACCTGTGAGCTCAGACGGGGCTGCTCTCTCTCCTCTCTAATCATTCTGCTTTGAAACCATCTGTCTAATGAATAATGGTAGTGCTTTTGTACCATGAGGAAAATAAGTGTGAAGCAGTTAACTTGCTATCCTTGGATGTTGTCCAATAACTTCCTCAAAATAGGTCTAGCCTTTGCTGAATGGATTTTTCTCACCTTGTCACACGTGCTATTACTGTTGTGTTACTTAGGTTGAACAGATTTTGTGTCTACATGGTTGTATCGTGTACAGCTTTCACACTTGCTTACACTCAGATCACTAAATTAATATCTCTTCTATTCAGCTTTTTAATGTTTGTCACTCTGCAAAAGGCATTTTTCTCTACCTAGTGATAATTAGATACCTGGTTAATGTGCTCTGTGTATTTACTCATTATTAAAGCTTAATCCCAAAGTGACAATACTGTCTCTGCTGATAAACAGGATGAAATCTCCATACATATTCTACTCCATTAGTTTTCCTAATCATTTTAAAGCAATTGCTCTGGAGATTTCTGAGTGTGATTTCCACAAAATGCCTGATTCTCACCATTTCCTGACTTTATTCTCCCTTTCCAAGGTGACAATTTTAACTTTCTTTTGCAGTCTTAAGCATCGCTGACCTGTACACTCTGTATCCAGTTTACACTGTGGGATGCTATCTGGAAAGTTTCCAGGATTCTTGGTCAACCACAGTGTGCCAGAGCAGTGAGAATGAATGTGCTGCTGGTCCCCAGAGACACTGTAGCACCATCTGTGAAGAAATGTTATGGAAGAGGCTAATTTAAGTTCTGCTTTGGTTGGATAGACAAGAAAAAGTACCTGTCAATCTTTGTAAAGGTAGAGAAGATCAAAGACATAGAGCAGAATCCTGGAAATTCTTTAGAAGCAAAGGTAAGAATTTGGATTAGTTTCTTGTTAGAGAAGCTCTGGAAATTTAATATAATGCAGCTTTACTGCTAACCAGCATGTGAATACAGGAGATCACAATCACAGAATCATTATGGTTGGAAAAGACCATCTAATCTAAGTCCAATTTTTAACCAATCACCACCTTATCAACTAGAGCATAGCACTGAGTCCCACTGATGTTTTGTATTAGCTCAGTTTTTCCAGAGTTCAAAAAACAACTTTGAGACATTTCGGTGTTAAATATTAGGATTTTTGAGTAGGCTTCAGAAAGGAAGAGTTATATGGATATTATCTAAATTAATTTCTTATTTTTGTAAAATTTACACTTTAAATACATAATACTGCACATCACTGGGCTGCTGATAGGCTTTTTCTTTCAAAACTTGATTCCAATTTATTTTTAGCAACATGCAGTTGTTGTAGCTGAATGCTCTTCTGCATCTAAATGGAATTTTTCTAAAAATGCTTGAGAGTAAAATTTCAAATAAATGCAATATAAATTGTACAAAAATATTAAAATGAAAAAAAAAAGTTAAAGCTGAAAATATGCCACCTGGCAATTCTATTCAAAATTTACTACGTGGATTTTCAGGTTTTCAGACCTGCTACTCAGGTTTTCAGACCTAAAAGAACAAATTAGCACTTACTCCTCAGAGTCCCTTATATGTGAAAGTTTTCAGAACATTCATTAATTTGCTCTCTAAATCATGCCTGTTTTCTTTCTGTAAACTGAGCCTTGTGGTGAGATGTTTGGCCTCTCTTTATTGTTAGCACTGCATGTCCTGAATTTTGTTCAATTTTGTGATAAAAGTACTAATATGAAATGACAATTTTTGGAACTCTGGAAAAAAGTGCTTAGTTTGGACGTATCTTTTATGTTATAAAATGCTGTGAAGATGCGTGCATTGCATGTTCTCAAGAGCCTTTTGAAAATAGTTTATCAAAAAAATGTTGCTCCATACAGGCAATGCTTTGTGTGAGCGTCTTTTCATTATGAAGCTTATGAAGTCTTATCAGCTGCTGTAAATGAAGTGTTGTTTTCTTTGTTTGTTTTTAATGATCAATACCAAATATATCAAGCATTCCTGTATGAAAACTTCAATGGTGTTTATAGTGAAAAAAAGGCATTTTTCTACCCAAAGCACCTCAAGATTAACTAACTGATGTGTCATTACATCGGGGATGTTAATCTGAAAGGTCTTCTTCCTCTTTTCATATTTTAGCTAAATACTGTGAGGGAGACATGCAAGCAGAATTGTCTTATTAAAATATGAATTTTGCAGTTATTAAAAACATAATTTTTAAACCTTGCATCATGATTGTTAGATTACTTCAAAGGCTTGTGTTCATGGGTCGAACATCATCCATCTAAAAGGAAAAATTAATGTGAAGAGAATCACAATTATGGAGTACTAAGGTTTAATGAATTTAACAGATATTTTCTCTAAATGCTTTTAAGGTGTTAAACAAGGTTTATCACACCAAAAACTTGATAGAAAGGAAAAATGGATAATTCAAGGTAGGTGCAAATTAACCATCAAAGTGATTTTAATTTTTCTATTAATGTACTGAGTTAAGTAAAAAGGCATAGTAATATTTTTCTTTATCCAAGAATCAAATTTCTCTTCACTTCACACTTCATTTTAAGCCAGCACAGAATCTCCAGTGTTTCATCTCAGAGGCAACTGCACAGGACAGGGAGATGATAAAAGTAGCAAAGCCCTCTCTACACTGTATTGGGAATTTTCAGATAGGTTTTCCTAGGCAGAATTTCTGTTTTCAAGTTGGACCACTGAGCATTAGAGCATTTTAGATTTGAGTTTGTAGTGTATAAGATAGAAAATATTAGAATTGATTTGACATCAATTATTCCTTTGTCTGATAAAGAGATACATTTTTTGGATGAAAGAATGAAGCAATAGAATCTTGTATTGCAAGCCATGAAATTTACTGGAAAGTTGGTATACCCAGGAGAGTGTCGCTTATGGCAGCTTTCTTTTGCCTGACAGTTGGAGTTCCTCTGTATGACCTATTTTCCTCAAATATTTTTTCGAGATCCAAAAAACCTAATTGCCAAGGCTATTTTAAACACTCTCTTCATACTAGGGGTAAACTGATATTCAACCAAAGTCTGGAATCCTCTCTCACAGTGCACACTAGAATGCTCTTCTGCTTTACGTAGTTGGTTTGTTTTTTGTTGTTTTGGTTTTTTTTTGTTGTTTTTTTTTTTCCCAGTGCTACAATAAATATTTTGGTTTTGTAAACCAGGATAGCAGAAGAAGTAGGAAATGTGCAAGATTCACTCCCTAAGTCACACTCTGAGATTATTCAAATAATGATGAACAACCATTTACCTGCTTGTCTTGCTATGAAGTTCAAGGTCAAGATATGCTGATATTACAGTTACTAGGGAACCTGGAGAACTGGAAAATCATGGGCAATTAATGACTTTGAGGACATGAAAGAATTGCAGATATTGCTGGAAATTCTTCCAACAGAAGCTCTTACAAGGATACTTAGAGTGACATGTACTATATCATTTTTACTAAAAGAACATTCCGTCCTGGCTGCCTCAGGAAGCCATGAGAAAATGCTGAAGAGAAACACACTGATGAGACAGAAGTCAACCTCAAATCTTTATTCTGTAAATCTGCTTCATTTTCAACTCCAAAACATTTGAGTGTCAAGTAACAAACCTATCCCTAAACTTTTGTCCAGTGTTCCTATGGTTGCACAGAGTTTGTTATGGTTTCTCCAGAGGAAAATTTCAAAGTAAAATTTTGACCACAGATTTGCTGCTCTGCAGAAGGTGAGTACTGCTATTCTGTGCTAAATTACAAATTTAGCAAATATTCTGTGCTAAATTGCAAGAGTGACAGATAAAGCAACTGGAGAAAAGTTTTCTTCTCTAACCCCTCTGTACCATCCTTTTAACCTGTAATTTTTTTATTATTTTTATTGTTTTTAAATTTAAAAGTATATACTAGGTTTCCAAGTTTGCTCTAGGAGTGTCTCACTGATCTGACATTTTTGTATGACAAATACCTTAGAGGAACTAATGAGGGAGAAACCCACCAACAACAGGATAGTCCCATTTCTGGGTGTCCAAGTTCACACTCTGTTGAATCGCATGGGATTTGCCTCATTTTTTGCCTTTTTGTTAACTAGACCAGACTAAGTTAGCTAAATGGTAAACTTTTACTGAGATGTTGACTTTGCTAAAGACTTGAAAATCAGAAATTAGTGGAACTCCGAGAAGACTATCAACACTACCTGCAACTGCTATAGACAATGCCCTAATTCCACGCTGTTAATGAACAATATGTTTTTCTATTTTTTCCCTGGCTTTTTTGTTTATTTTGTTTACATTTGCTGTTTCCATTCTCATTTCTTCTAAGAAAATGCTCTTCATCCATAAATTCCCTGGAAAAATCCTGACTAAAAAGAAATCAATGGCGCAGGTTTCACTGATGCCACACCTGAACTTTTCCAGGTTTTCTGGAAATTTCCTAGCACTTTTAGGTTCAGCCTATCATACACTATGTACAGTTTTGTCTACCAGAATGATCTGTTTCTTATACTGTCTATTTCAGAATGATCATCTCATGTTTGGGCTTGGATTCCAGTCTTGGGGTCATTTACTATGTAATAGAAAGCATTCCATCTTTCTTAATAGTTTTTCAAAATATGTGCACATTTTTATTTTTCAGCCACTGAAATACTGTCTATAACTTTATGAAAATTCAAATATATACAAGTATTTCTTTAACATTATTCTGAAATTTTACTGATAATATCTTCACCCGTGTCTGACTTCGAGAACTCCAGGAAGTCCACATGGCAAAAGAAGGTTTTTTTTTCCTCTCAGCACCACAGTGTTGGAGCTCTTTCTCTGCACCAAAGCTGTGGTACTGAGGAGTTGCACTGGGGTGAGTAGGGCTGTGCAGCTACTAAGCTTAAGTGCTTAAGTGCATCTCCTGGCCTAAGTACATGAAACTCCATCAGACCATCAGGATATTTATATCAAACCATCATGTGCATATATTACATGTGCACCCAGCCTTTACTAGACCAGATTAATTCAACTGCATCATCTTGCCCTATAAAGTATGAAGTGGTGTAGGTCATTCTACACCCTGAAGAGGAAGGAGAAAGACTGATGATAGCAACAGCAGTACCTCTCCTTCACATTTCTGCCACTCTGCAGAAGTGGACTGCTGACCACAGCAGCTGAGTCATGAGGACCTGCTGTCTGCAGAGCATTACATTTTGTTGTATCTTAGAATGTCTCAGTGTATGAGATGTTTAAGTGGTTATCAGGGCCAGTGGTGGAGTCCATCACACCAAAGTTCCCTCCTTCATTGTTCTTTTGGAAATCACATGAAGAGTGGCTAAAGGAGCTGGGGTTTTATAGCCTGGAGAGAAGGAGGCTCAGGGAAGACCTAATCATCTTTATAGCCACATAAAGGGAGGTTATAGCAAGATGGGGCCTGGTCTCTTCTCCTAGGTAACAAGTGATAGGCCAGGAGGAGATAATTTGGATATTAGGGAAAACTCCTGAGCAAAAAGATTGGCCAGGCATTGGAGCAAGCTGCTCAGAGTAGAATCGTCATGCCTGGAAGTGTTTAAAAAACATGTGGATGTAGCACTTAGCAACATGGTTTAGTGGTGAATACAGCAGTGTTAGATTAATGGGTATACTGAATGGTCTTGGAGAACTTTTCCAACCTAAACAATACCATGATTCTAAGAGGATCTCTGTTCTTTCCTCTTTCTAAAGCACCCACAGGAGGTTTAACTCTAGCTTGGGATGCTGGTAGGAAGAGAAAGGGCACATTGATGAAGAAAAGGTTATTTGTATAAAATCTTTGGCTTCTAATCAGCTTTAACTTTTATACCTAGAACTTTGTTTATGGATCCTGGCTATATTCAGGGTCACAAAGCTGAAAGCAAAGCTGGTTTATTTAGCCTTAGGGGCTTTTGTGCCCTCATACTACTTAAAAGCCAGTCACGATTTGGCCCATAAATTGCTCAGTACTTTGCACTTTCAGAGGAATGATTAAGAGCACTCTGTCTACGAATAGGCTATTTGTACTTCACAGTCATCAGCAAAACACTCCTAATAGATGCTGTAGTGTTTGGCTTTGACTTGCCCTTTGCAAAGTTCACACGGTCTGCCATCTGAATCATAGAGAGCAGATGCACTGAGGTCTGATCTCGCTGCTATTTGCCAAAACTGAAAAGATATTAAATATAGGGCAAAAACACAGACATACCTGGCACTGCTGAGAGTAGGCCATGTAGTTTAGATTTTCTTCTCAAGTATTATCTTTTTGTACATGACATTTGAGGATGAGTTATTATATTGGTGTTTTTAAGAAAAAAGCGGATCAAGCAATGAGTGTTCATGAGCCTCTTCTGTACCTTCTGTCACATGCTTTTTGTCAAACTGATAAATATCAGATATTGATTTGTGTTGTTTTCTTGGCACTCATCTTGAATTTGTCAAGTTTAATGGATCTTCCCCATGATGCTTTATTTATCATGGAATCCATAGTAATTTTCAAGTGAAATGACAGCTCTTATGATTGAATGGGAACTTCAGCATTAGTCTGGATGAAATTTGCCTGCTATTGATTGAAGTCAGGTATCTCTATAATTATGGAAGTGATCTATCATCCTTTTTTTTTGGAAATAATGTGTCAATAGTAATCTCAAAGGATAGTCTGCTCATCGTGTGTATTAGAAAGGCTTTATAACTCAGCACTGGGGATTGACTTTATACAGCTTGATATTGGTGCATGTTGCCACTTACTTCTTTGATACTGGCACCTCTTAGCACAAGATTAATAAATACTTTTAAGGAAATTACAGGAAAGGATATTGTACTGTATTGTATTCAATGGAAGTCCTCCAGAAGCAAAAGACTGCATTTGGCACTGCTTAGCAGCCAGACCACAGTTTTCATGGTCAGACTAAATAAGCTGGAGGAGCTCCTTCACATACTAAGAAGTAAACCCCAGTCATTCTTAGCTTATCATTTCCAATATCAGGGGGTCAAGTATTTTTTCTAAAGATCACTTTTTAAAATGAAAGTCTTTTTGTCTGATAACTGTCTTATAAAAGGTACACTTAACAAACTACAATGTCAAGGTAAATACTTTAAACATATTTATCTAATTTAATTCTGAGATGAGCCAAAATGGTATTTTTGGGAAGGCTTGCAAGGAGTGATCTATTTCTTGTACGGAAATGTTTTGTTGTTTAGGAGTGCATACCCTGAGGGGGTAGTTCCCTCTCAGGCTGTTTGTGTCTGTTTGTGAATGTGAGTGTGTGTGGTTTAATTCCTTTCCGCAGTTTTTTTGGGGAATATTTAGTATAACTTACTACGTTTGAATTTTTGCGGACTGTATTTGTAGAAATTTTCTTTTTAGAGGGAGCACTATAATTACTTTAAAAAGATACCAAAAGTACACAGTGAAGTTATATAATGTCTAAGTAAATACTTAGTTTGGATTTCTCATAGATACTGGTATTCTGAAAGAGTCAACATCAGTGCAACTCAGATAAACTCAGAAAAGCTTGCTCACGTACACATTACCCTAAAATTATAAACTTTTTTTTATTGTTCCATGGTTGAAAATGCCCTTTTAAAATAGCCATGGTATAGTCATCTTGTGAGTGCTCAGAACAATCATCTGATTCTTTGTGGCAGCTAATGGAAACGTAAAATATTTTCTGTTAAAAGGTCTGTGCTGGGGACTTGTCCTGGCTTTACAATAGCAGTGACAATTGAGCACTGGGAAAAGAAGGCTTTTGATACAGGTTGAGTTCAGTGCTTTATTCTTACTATGTGATGTGCTTACAGCTGAATGATTTATGATGCCTCATAAATAAGAGGCAATATGGATGGATACCTTTTTTGAAAAAGTCATTTTTATTTTTAAGATAAATAAATCTTTGAGTAAGAAACAGATCCTTTCCAGAAAGATGAAGGAAGTACAATTCAGAAACTACTCAAGTTTCATTCACAGTCAAGCCTCCTTCTTGGTCCTTGCATGACTTTTTTATTGACACTCAACCCTGGCTGGGTCTGGAGATGTTAAAATGAAGGCTTCTTAACTTTGGCCAACATGCTGATCAATCTGGGTTAAGATCTGAGCTGGTAATGAAGCCTGCATTGAAGTATTGCTTGGTGCAGCAGTAAGAACAGTGTCTTTCTGTTTCACATGGAGGTACAAGGTCTATAGAGGAATGAGAATGATACAGAAAATCCTTTAGGGAGAAAGAGAAGGGGAAATAAAATAGGAATATAGAGAGAATAACAGCTGAAATCCATGGAGGAAATCTTAGCAGCTCATCCATGTATGTGTCTTTCATAGCCTCTGAGAAAACCTATTGAATCCTGTCTTGTTAAACTTCCAGTATTTGAAGAATTTTTCTGTAAGGCTGAGACTGCTTGCTAACAGTGTGTAATTAACTCTTACAGGCTTTACCGGGGCTGCTCTCTCAGCTTACTTGTATGTTACAAATATGTTACAAAATAAACATGGATTCGATTTTCTTCTCTCTTAGGTGTAGTCTAAGATTCTTTTGTCATTTGAATTGAGGTTTTTTTTTTTTGGTAGGTTTATGTTTTGTTGTTATTGTTGGTTTTGGTTTTGTTTTGGTTTTTTTGCAGAGTGAAAAGAAGAAAAACATGGCTGTACATCTCTGTATGTTACTGCATACTAAATAATAGTGATTTACTCAAAAATAGTAATTTACAGAAACAATAGATTTAAATATCCTCTGCCTATTTATGGATGTTCAGAGAAGGAATGAAAATGAATTATATGTTTGGGGTATTTTTGACAGACTCATCATTATTTATATATTTCTTGGTATCTTAGATCCCCATATTTAATATACTGCACTGATTGTGAAAATATTATCAATTTTAAACCAGGGCTTATAGTCTCCTTTCCAATGAACTTCTTGGAGTATAAGAAATAGTTTTTGCATGTTCAACTGTGACTGCTTCATCTTGTTATTAGCAAGAAACACTCAAATATCTCTTTAGGGCTTTTTCCTATTATTTTTCTTTGTAGCAGAATATGACCTAAAAATAAAATTGATCAATTGCAGCCTAAACATCAATGACTTCTTAAAAAAGTAATTATGTCATTACAATACCAACAGCACAGAAACAGTCTGCGGTGCACATATTTTCAATGCCTTTTTGCATCAAACCCAGAAGCACTTCTAATAATCCATGAATGCTGTAGGGACCATGAAGCTAGATTTGATTGAGAAGATTGAAAAGTTAATAAAAAGAAATATTGGAAAAGAAGGGAGTTTTTAAAGGATGTCAAAAGATGCATATTTAGCTAAGAGATGCATCTTTTCTAAGGAGAGGAAAATATTCATTTGGCATTTTTATCTAATTAATATTTTAATAGAGAGGTTTGTCACTCTGAGATACCATTCTTAACTCCTAGTAAGTATAAGCATGGCAGATTTTTCATTCAGTTCTACTCTTTATTTGAGCAAGTGTGGGAAGGAACTGTTTAGGGACATAGACACTGATAAATGGCTTCACTATTAATCTCTTAGTAACATTTTGGAACTGATTTGGACACTATCATCATTTATTTTTAGAAATGTCTTTTGTACTAACACTTTAAAAATGAAATCATAATTTTATTTTAATATTTCATATTTCAATGAATATTCAGCATATTTACATTAATATTTCTTGGTTCATTTAAATTAATATTCTTTATCAGGAAATACAAAAAGTTGAATGTATTTATATCCATTAGAGATGATTTAACTGAGCCATTTATCTTTCAACTATCTTCACTGACACTTTAGGAGAGCAAGGTGGATTTAACAAAAAATCTCCAGTCCTTCTGTCACTAAATAATAGTTCTGGGATAATTTAGATTAATGGAGTTAGAGCCAGATGTTGAACCCAGAATGACATGTGAAGAAAGCAGAGTCATAGAAGGCAAGTTGTGGGTATAGACTTTGGGTGTTCTAAAAATTTCTGTCTAAAATGTGGTACCATATTTCTAAGGCAATATGGTACAGAGTTATTGGTATTGGTTATTGGCTGATAAGTTATAATATGGGAATAGCAAGTAATATTACATATTTTAATTACCTTGCCAAGTATATTCCAAGGAGGTTATTTTACTAATATTTACTAAATTTGCTTAGTATACAAAGGTCTCCTTCTTTTTTCCTGTTATTAATATGTAATATACAAACTGGCCTATTCATGTTTAATATGTTAGACTGTTGGTGTTTCACTGTAGCACATCCAAACTGCTCCAGAACACACATAAACATGTGTGTTGAATGTGAAACACAGGATTTTCTACAGCTTTTTTGTGTCTTGGTAAATTTTGTATTTGGAACATCATGAAAAAAATGATCCATATTTTCTCAAATATCATGGAACAATGCAATTTTTTTTTTTTTTGCCATTTGGTGGTGTTATGAGTAAAAGAGAGAAATTTAGCTGTGAATCTGTGGCTGAGGAATGAATAGCTTTCAGAAAAAGAACAAAACAAAATGTGTTCCTGCTGTTGTTACCATGAGGGTCTTTCTCAAATGCCAGGCAATTCATGAGGAGACAACAGAGGGAAGAAAATAAACACATTGCATTGCTGTTCTGCAAAGCTCATTGTAGATTTTGTAATTTGTAAGGCTTTTAACTAACAACTAAGGCTTTGAAATATGCTTTTTGTTAGAGAAGTGTGATGTCTGATTGAAGGTTTATTAATGTTTTTTTGGTAGGTAGCCATTTTACTAATGGATATATACTCCCATGAAACTCTGACATACCCAGCAGCAAAGGACTACACTTTTGAACATCTCTGGAGGATGCCAAAGGAGAAATTGGATGTATGAATATTTTCATAGGTAGTAAACTCTGAAAAATAGAAATTATACCCTTATGTTGACTTATAGCCTGCCATTAAAAATATGGTTTAAGAATGGTCTAGGTGTGAACAGCCAAATGCACAAAAACCTTTGTAGGTAACTGGGGAATGACTGCTTTTGCTGCAGAGGCCAATTCCATTCAGACTGGTGGAAACCTAAGAAGGGTAGTGACACAAAGAGTCACAGAGTCACTGAGCCCAACAGGATCATTATCTAAGTTAGTGTAATACCCTAATCTGGAGTGTTGAAGTAATACTTCAGAGGCAACTGAAATGGTATGGATTTTTTCTTAATTTGGTTACCAAAGTAGTGTAGGCACTAATGTATGTATGTCAGGTTTTTTGTACTTCTGTCAAGCCTCAAAAAAGTTTGAAGATACCTTATGGGAAGTAGGAGAAGAAGGCTCATGGGGATGAACATGAAAGTTGTGGTTCACCCACCTTGCTTTTTGTCCTCAGCTGTGGGGCATTCTTAGGTAAGGTGGACAAAGAATAAACAAAGCGTGGAGGACCAAGCAGCCTTCTATTACAACCAGCCACACAAAAAAAATGCAAGTAAATACCACTGTCTTGTTCATATAAAATCCACTGACTTATGGTATCCTCTGAAACAGTATGGGAGAACCATAGAACTCCCATGGGAGAAAAGATATGGAGACCAATCAGTTTTCAGAATGTGAGACTTGAGCAGAGGCCAACAATTAGGAAGTTAACTATTACCAGACTACAGAATCAGAATAGTTTGGGTTGGAAGGGACCTTTAGAAATCATCCAGTCCAACCTCCCTTCCATGGGCATTGACATGGTCCACTACATCAGGTTGCTGAAAGCCCTGTCCAACCTGACCTTGAATATTTCCAGGTTTAGGACATTTACCACCTCTCTGAGCAACCTGTTCCAGTGTTTCATCACCCTCACAGTAAAGAATTTTTTCCTTATATCTACTCTAAATTTGCCCTCCTTTTTTTTTTTAATTCTTTATTTCTTGTTCTATCTCCATAGACCCTGCTAAAAATTTGTCTCTATCTTTCTAAATTTTTAATAAGCACTGAAAGGCTGCAATGAGGTTTCCCCAGAGCCTTCTGTTCTCCAAGATGAACCTCTCTCAGCATAGAGAGGTGTTCTTCATGGGAGAAGTGTTTGAGCTTTCTGATTAATTTTGTGGCTCCCGTTTGGACTCCAAGAATTCCATGTCTTTTTTGTGTTGGGACACCAGAGCTGAAAGCAGTGTTCCAGGTGGGGTCTCACCAGAGAAGAGCAGAGGGGCAGAATCACCTCCCTCGCCCCGACAGCTTTGGATGCAGCCCAGGTTATGTTGGTCTTCTGGACTGATAATGCCCATTGCTGGCCCATGTCCAGCTTTTTATCCATTATTAACCCTAAGTCCTTCTTCCTAGGGCTTCTCACCATCCCTTCATGCCCCAGTTTGTGTTGATACCCCAATTCAGGTTTGATTATGAGTAAATTTGAATGAGTGCATTTATGTCTGGTAGTTGTGTACACGAAGTAACCGCACTGATATCCACTATATGTTTGGGGATTTTTTATTATTATTTTGAAAGTTCTGTCAGCAATTTAAATTCATGGAATTCTAGATTTGGACTATTTAAGTTCACTTGGAAGTGGAGTGGTTTTTTTTTGGTAGGTCTTAATATAACTCTACTACGAAGCTGAATTTATCTGAGACTTAAGAAGCAGGCTGCATTTGAAACATGCTCTGAAGTTAGCTGATTGTAGTAGGCAAGAGGTGTTTAAGCTTCTTGTTTTCTATGGATCTTCTAATTTTGCCCATTCAGATTTTCTGTTACGGATGTTGTGGATGCCTAGTTTGAAGTTTACTCCAAAACAGGTTGTAGAAATACGCATCCCAGAATTTTAGAGTCACAAGTGCTATTGCATCTTAGAGGGATAATTAGCTTCAGTACATGTTGTTAAGAATGTCTGTTTAAATCAGTCAACACTGTGCCTTTGACTCTGCTAAGTCAGGGATCTCTACACTATAATTAATCATGCAGTGAAAATATGATGGCTTACTATAGTATGGGATAAGTGTGTTTTTTTGGTTTTTATTGAAATTTGGATGTAACAGTGTGGTTGTATCAGTGAAAGCTGATGGCTGTCATAGATATCAGTCCATCAGCTTAGCTCATGAATGGATTCTACCTTTAAGTATTATGCACAAGTCAAAGCCTATGTGTATGACTCTAAGGGAAACATTTTCTTAAATAGCCCTATTATCCTTCAAATGTCTGTCAATATTAATGTTCCCTACTTCTAAGACCTTAAAAAATGGATTTGGCTTGGCCCTTGCTTCTGTCATATGCAAGAAGTTCCAACAGCTTCATTAACCTATGGAAGATGTTTATAAATTCTGACACAATTGCTTTGGTCCCTTGCCCCATGTTTGAGTGTACCTTTAATGACAATTAGCTCACTACTTTATGCTCTGAATATTATCTGTTCTAAGTTCTGCTGTCCAGGACTGAAAATAAGAAAATATTATTTACTTCTAATAGATAATTCAAACAGTCCCCTACACAACATTTCCTCCCCCATCTCGGTTGGGGGACAGTGTGCAAACCTGGCCTCAGCAGATGAGCCTGTGGGCTATGGACTCCCACACCTTGGACCCAGAGATGATATTCAGGACAGCTGGTGGGTGTGGCTTTCTTGTGAATACATTCTTCTGACTCAGTCTTGTTTACTTCTCCCCAGACCTGAGATAATTGGACAATAGTGTCACTTTTATCTCAAGTTCCCTTAGGGGTCTTAATTCACAGCTCAAAGTTCCAGAAGGGAGGCAGATCCAGGCAAGAGTAGTCTTTGGTGGTTGTGACTTCTTCATACAGTTTTGTCATAATGGGCAAAAATTCCTTTACAACAATGTTTAAATGATTAATCATAATATTCCAGTCTCTGACAGTAGGTCATTAAAGTTGCTTGAAAGTTTTATAGAATCTGGAGAACAGGGAGGAGCAGCCATTAGCCCATGGGCTATTTCTAGCCCAAAATATTTGACTCAGTTTGTTTCTGCTGCTTTTCCGTGTTGCTCCAGAAAAGTCTCAGGAGCAAGTTACCAGGAGCAAATATCTTCCAACATTCCTGGTGTAGCCATGGCTCCTCTTCATGGTATGATGTATGCCATTAGTGTATTGAGGCTTTTCCTATGTCAGCTGGGCCCTCAGGCAAGAGAACAACTGAGAGGTGGTTGTTGCTGTGTCCTAGCAGCAGAGAAGATCTATTATTTGTGAGCAAAATCTTCACATGCAGGTGTAGTGCAATGGGACCTGCACACAGATGGAGGGCAGCGCCCCTTTAGTTGTAAACCTCAGATTGGCCTAGTTAGACTTGATGCATAGGTGTGGCTTCAGACCAAGTGTTCTCCATTTATCAGCAGCTTTTTCATGTTATTTTCTCTTTCTCAACCACCTGCCTACACTGACATCTGCACCTTAGCATTTTTACTTCATGCTGCTTCACTTCTGCTCACCCAGTAGGAATCTTTATACTCCTAGGATTACAGTCTTCTACTTCTATTTTTTATACCATATATGCAATTGATATTATCTTTTTGGGTTGAAATTATTATTTGAGTTATGTGTGAGCTTTGAGGAAAACACCTGTAAAACTGGTAATTTGTAGAGGATTGATTTCATTATAATTTGGAGGATTTTCATGTCCACACTGTAGCTAGTTTAGACTTTTATGTGAATAGAGAGAAAAGAGCATTTAAAAATTCTTTTTTTTTTATTTTAGATAAATATATTCGATATTCTATTTCTTTTCTATTTGTAGGTATTGGGTAGTGAAGAACAAAAATGTTTCCAGTGTATCCTATTATATATGTAATTCTTGTGCCTAGCTGATCTCTCTTCTCTTATACTTTATGACAGTCAAATCACACTGAAGAAAACCTAACTTTGAATTCTCTAGTGTATGTTTGTACTCCCCAATTAAATTGTTAATTAAATATGGTCTGTAACGTGTTATCAACTGGCTGCTGCATACATTTATGTACATAGCAGTAGCTATCCATCTTGGTTTGCTTTATCTGATGTGTTTTCATCCTCTATTTGTATTTTATTAAAAATACTTAATCTAAGCAGTTTAAATTACTCATTGGACATGAATAAATCATTAACATGGTTTTACAGTCTTTAGTTGTAAGTCCCATAATTGTAGCTACAGAGAGAACTGTTTAATTAAGAAATACAAAGTTAAGTGCCATGTCACTGATTTCACATGCTCCTCCCTCCCCCTGTTATTTCCAAAGTTTTCTTTCTGGCACTGTTTATCCCTAAACCTGGAGTAATGAGCTAAATCAATGCAATTACTTATGGAATAAAGTACTATCAGCGTGAGTAAAAATGGAAAAGTCTGTCTAACTAAACTGCAAGTTTTCCCACTTGTTATATTCAATAGCTCATCAAGACTTTGCTTTTCAAACTTACTCAAATACACAATGTCACTGGTTAAGCATTAGAAGAACAAGAAATTCCTCTATTTTTCATGTGTCTGATCCTGAGAAATTTAAAGAGCTATCCAAAGCACAGAAGCTAATGACAATGGTAGACTTCAATTATTGAGGGAAAACAGTATGACAGGTCAAAGCAAGCCTGAGTGGCACTGTAAAGGCACACTGACAGTTAGAATTTTGTTTCAGAAAGTGGAGGAGGTAGAGAATGTGACTATTTTAACCTATATCCTCACTCCACAGGGAGAATGTAGGCAGAAGTTTAAGTGACCTATTCAGGTGTTGGAAGAGTTTCTGAAATGACAGTGTTCACAACCCCACAGAAAGGAAGAGAGTGGCAAAGTTAATAAACTTGGGAAAATCAGGGTCTCTTGGGAAAAACAGATAAGTAATGAAGCTCTCTCTTCATACCTTCTCAAAATATGTTATGAGAAAATGGAATATATTAAAAAAACAGTGGCAATCTATACTAGTGCAGAAGTAGAGATACGAAAGCATATGGAGAGGTTGGGGGTTTTTGTTATTTTGGGATTGTTTTGTTCTCTTTTATTTTGTGTTTTTTTTTTCTGGTTGGTTGTTTGATTTTCAATATTTCTGCAGTGCTTCCCATGGTCCTAATTTCTTGATTATACTTTCAATATATTTTGTGTGCACTTTTTGAGTTCATGGCTATTCAGGCTTCTTCTATTGCTTCTCAAATTTAATCAGTAGTGACTGAGAAGGTACTTTACTTTTTGTGTACTCAAAAATATTTTTTCTGCATCTTGATTGTATCTGAGGAGCAGAGAAAGGTTAAGACAATAAAAAAAGGATAGTATAAGTGAATACATAATGCAGAGAACTAAACTAGCATGTAACCTGCCTAACTTGCAAAAAAGATGAAAAGATTCATGGAAAAATTAGATATATAAAGGAAAGCATCCATCACTCTTCAAAAAAATGATAGCATTAAAGCATTTGTTTTGGAAGAATAAAGATACATTGTAATTAGACTTGTAATGCATTAATTTTTAATATGGGCAGAGAAAGAACAATTTTAAGATTCTTTCAATAACTTGGCCGTTTTTAATTGGAAAACTGTAATGTCTTTTTATCTTCAAGGGCTTAAAAAAAGAAAGAGGCATTTTTTTATCATTAATTACTTTTGAAACATGATGGAGGACAGGTTAGATCCTAGGGGACTGAAGAAGAATAAATAGTATGTAGAAAATGTAGTTTAGGGTGAAAAAATAAGCACAATGTGCAGTGCTAGGGAAGAAAAAACATGCTCTAAATGAATTATGAAACAATTTATAGAACCTACAGGATAATGAAATAAGAAGAAAACAACCAGATAAATTTGACAAGAGCAAAGTGTGTCAAAAAATCTGTTTACTTTCTTCAGTGGAAAATGCTCATCTAGTGGATAAAGAATTAGAGCAGCCTTTGTCATTTTACCCTGTAAGAATTCTGATATCCTCTTATGCAATATGAGTAAAATGACCAGTGACATTGCCCAGGTGAAACTGCTGATCATTGCAATGTGTGCAACTGGCTGATCCTGTCCCCCACACTCTGGTTTTCTCTCAAATCAAAAGGGCCTTCCTTGGTACAGATCTATCTAATGCTTTAAAATTAGGTTTGTTGTTAGAATGCAGCATATAGCCAGAACATCTCTGGATTTAACTGTGTTGGGTATATATTAAATAGGACAGGAAAACACCAGAATAAACTTTGCAAAATGATGAACCAGCTAATCACTGGTACTGCAGTGGAGGATTGCAGCAGATGGTCAGCAACATGTCTAGAAAAAGGAAAAGGTCACATAAACTTTCTTCCTTTTCTTGTAGGAGTAAAATCACAGGTCTTTTATTGAAATGAAGTAGCAGGAGTTTTGCTTGTAACACATGGGAGAAAATTATTATTCTCTGATGTGACTAAAACTCTCAGCTGGAACAGTGTGCAAAGCTCTAAGTATCATCCTTGAATGAATGCATAACTAAAATGAAGGATATTCAGAAGAAAATAAATCTGTCAGGTTTAGAAAACAGTGAAAATCATGAAAGAATTCCACTCTGGTAAGTTTAAAAAGAAATGATATATTGTGCAAGATATGCAAACCCCTAATAAAAAGATGGCAATTGCTTCCCCACACCCCGGTAGTACTAGGAGAAAATAGAAATAATCTGTACATGTCGCTGACAAGTGAGGAAACCACTTTTAAATGGTGAGGCTCATAAACCACTGGAGTAGCCTACCAAGAAAGTGTGTGGAACCTTCTTCAGTTCATGCTGTATAGAGTAAAAAAAATTATATTGGTTAGAGATGAGCTACATGAGTTTCCTTTCCTACTGAAGGCCAGACTTGTGCATCTTGAGGCTTCTTCCATACCTGCCTTAGTTTTTCCTTATTCAGGGGATGTTTCTTCCCTTTCAGGATAAGTTCTCCTGTTAAAACTACTAACAGAACAGAGACTGACTTTTCCTTACTGCCTGTAAGGAGAACAGTATGTTCAATAATTCAGAACTCACAATGACTTGTGTGGGATGACTGCAGGTACATTGTCATTGTAGTCAGTATTTATGCAGGAAAATAACTCGTGTTATCAAAGATTCTATGGTGTAAGATAACCAGCTATGTAATTTAACCTAAATATTAAAGGGAGATAAATATCAAGAGAATATGCAGTGGGAAATAGATTTGAATTTGACCTTTTCTCTCCATTATTATTGCCATGCAAAGTATGCATGAAAATTTGGTAAAATGTTGTCATGTGTATTTTGCTATCTACTGATGATATTGAGCATTTCTGCCTGATTTTAGTGCAGGAAAGTATACAGAAAGAAATAGAACTTAAGCTTATTAAATGGTGTCACTACTAGGTATTGCATAATTTGTTTTGAGTTTAAATTTCTGCTGTAGCAGTCTTTAATGAAAATTGCTATTTCAGGGATATATTAATCTATTGTACCAGCCTGCTAGAAATAAATCCTAAAATATTGGGCTATATGCAATCACCTTCTTTTTTCCCTCCTTGATATTCCAGCTGATTTGGAGTGTACTGACTTCCAACAAAAAAAAACAAAAACAAAAACAAAGACAAAAAAAAACCCAGCAAAACAAAAGAATCTCTTTGTGAAGCTTCTGGTAGTTCTAGAAGCGAACATTTTTTAAATAAGCTAGGGAATTACCAGAGAATTACACAGAGGATAAAAAAAAAGCCCTTAAGTACATATTAAAGTTTCAAATATGTCTACAGCTCCTGAAACAAATTGAAGAGCTGCCTTTTCTGCCAATCTGGTAGATTTACACAGGAGATAATGTTTTAGACAACTATTCCAAATGCTATTATGAAATGTTTTTCTTAGAGGAAGAAACTTAGAGGTATTGGGAAGTTTTTATATTAATAAAACAGGCTATGACTGCTTGCACATTTATATTTTATATTAATTTACAACTTGGACTTGTAAATGTTATCTTTGTCTCTGTCTCTACAGAGACAGAGAGTAAGAAAACTTGCTTTGAAGGTGATTTCTTGTTAACCAATATTTTTCAAAATGCTCTTTCCAAATGAATTCATAATGTTTCAGCCTGAGGCTGCCAAATCCACCTGGAGATATCCACATTTTAGGGTCAGTTGTGAGGTATAAATCAATGAGAACTCAGTCAAGTTCATATATCTTCTACTTCTCTTTGACTCATCAGCTTCAGGAGAAAAAAAGGAAAAATGTTCTCTCCTTTGAATTCTTCAGAAGTAGTACTCTCTCTAAATTATTCCAAAAGTCTAAGATTTGGGCCATCAGTCAACATTTCAACCATAACTTGTCTCTTGGGAGACACTTTATTGCAAATGGGATTAAGTATATTTTCCTCTTTAAAACTGTATACCTAGTGAGCCAGGGTATATATTTCAGTTTCAGCAGTCTGAAGCACCCATGTGTGCAGTCCCACAGCTGCAAGTTGCTCACTAATAGGTTGAGGTAAGGAGCTTAATAATGGAACTACACTCCTGTGTTACATAGCTGATAGAAGCCCTTTTCCAATTGTGTTGTAAATGTTTTCTTCAGAAATATCAGGCTCTGTTGTTGTTATAGAAAGAGGGAGAACCCAATGGGATGTAAAACTTACTTGTACTAAATGTTGTGGGGGAGTGGGTTCCATTTAGCAACTTTTCTTTTTGCTCCCCAGCAGTTTGTGATCCAGTGCCTCAAGAGACCAAGGTCCTGTCCAAAGTGTATAGAGTAGGAGGCTTCATACCCTTAAAAAACACACATGGAAGGAACCTTTCTTTGTGGAGTCTTCACGTTGGTAGTCCCATCCTTGGGAACTGATGATGGATGTGGTACTGGTGGTGGTGAATGATTTTCCATGTTTATTTGGTGGCTCTAGTTGCAAAAACTTCAGAAAAAGCAAACTGGTTTTAACCTGGAGGAGGTGAAAGATGCACAATCTTCTCCCTGATAATGGGGAAGTAATTCATTAATATACTTATTTAAATATCTGACTAGTAGTTTGTTTCATGTCTTTACTGTTTTTTTTTTTTTTCTTGTCTCACAGAAGTAGTTTAGGAAGCTGAATTCTAGTTTCCCTGGTCTAATTATAAGATGTCAGTACTTTGAAATTTTCCTCCACTTTACATAATTTTGTTACTGATGTTTATATGTCCTTTTCAGACTTCATTTCTCTATAACCACAACTTTAGAGGACTGATAAATATTCAAGTCTTTAAGACCTTCTTAATCCATAAGTGTTCTGCATATTTCCCTACAATGCTATCTTTATAGTTTTTATTTTCTTTTATTTGTCATTGATTTCAAGCTTCTGATGTTAATTTTGGGTCTTGGTTCTAACCTCCAAAGTAGCTAATGTGTTGGCCAAAGATATGAGGGAATTAATTTTAATTCTGGAGATGCCCAGTAATTGATCTTTTGGGGGATATATGTTTGCAGGTGTTTTTCAGGAGGCTACTCCAGTACCCAGCCATCTCACAGCATTCTTTTTAGTTTTCTTTAGTCCCATCAAAATCTTGCAGTGTGATGGAAGAGTTCACTTAAATGCAGGTTCAAAAATACACCGAACCACCCATGCCCTGCTCTCCAAATTCTGTTATTTGCAACCCATTTTCAGGGAAGTTTTCTGAACAATTGCAACTGGAGTTGAAATGGTATCTGTGAAACAAACCCAGTCAGTACCCTGCAACAAGGCATCCATTCAGCACCAGTGCATCACATAACAGGTTTTGCCTAAACTGACAAGCAGAGGAGTTAATTACTGAATACCTTTGTCATTACATATAGGTTCACCATTAGTTTAGAGCTGTAAATTTGTTAAAAACATTGCATTCAGACCTTCACTGAAGTTTGAACCTGCCTGATATTAATTATTGAAATCAGCCACAGGGGTTGTTAAGGAAAAAAAATATCCTACAAAATATTTGCAGAGAGGAATGATATCTACAGTGTAAACAACAATTTGGAAATTTTTTCATTGCAGTGTAAGTGCTGTGCCAGAAGGTATTGGCCAACTACCTTTGCTTTTCTGAAACTCTAGCATTTTTTGTGTAAATGGTTGACTGAATCCTGACTTTTACAGAAACTCTATAAATATCTGGTAGACATCTTTTCTCTAAGTGTTCATATTTGAGACTGTTTTAGCCATATTCAGAGTTAGACTTATTTCTCATTACATTATTCCAGTTAATGTTACAACATTTTGTAAACAAAGTTTTGGTTAGTTTTCCTTTAGATGTCCTATTGTATCTTTTGTATTTGCTCCAAGGGTCTAAGATTTGTAAAGTTCCAGTGCCTGTGGAAATGTGTTGATTTAAATTGCTGTCTCTGGATTTGTGTCTTGATAGATTGCTTTCCTTAAATATCTTCTTATGTGTTTAAGATGGTGAACACATTAGGTCAGTCAGTCTTTTTGGAGGTGACTGAACTCCTTTTGTGTGGAGTAGGTGGAGAAGGAGGAAGAGATAAGAAACATTTGGTGAGCGTGTTTGCTGGCCATGGGCTGGCTCCTGGGTGTGAGTTGTGGATGGTGTGTCTCCACTGTGTTTGACCCCTGAGAGTATTTAGGCAGCTCTGATGACAAACTCTCTTTTCTTTTTTGTGTCTCCTGCCATGCTCTCCAATGGCTATGGTCTGTCCTTTCTTTTAGTGTGTCCTTTGTTTTCCCACTTTGGATGTTGTGAAATCAAGCATAGAGGGCTGTTCTGGAATCTTCATGATGGGCTCTGTCATCCAAACTTGTTGTCCTTTTATCTCTTTCTCTTCTTGTTCCTTCTGGGGCCTCCATAGCCATGCACTCTCCCTTCCTAGCAATGTTAACATTGCAATTACAAATACCTGAGCAGGAAAAAAAAAAAGAAATTGTTGATTTGCTATTTTTGTGATCCATAAACCATGCAGAGAAAGATTGGTAGAGGTAGAGCAAAAGGAAAATGGAAATTGCTAGGAGAGATTAAGAATTTCTCTGAACTTCTTAATTCAACAGCCATAAAAGGAGCTGCAGACAGTTCTTTTGCTGTTGAATGTATGGGACCCTTAGAGACAGCTTTCTTTGCTGTGCCTTTAGCAGCATCTTCCATCATCAGAGAGTGTGTAGAAAGTGATATGTGCAACTAACACTCCATGGGAGCAGAGAACTGCCTAGAGCTGATGCAAACACAGGAAGCAGCTGCCAGAGGCCTTCTCTCTGTCTGTGACCATAAGGTACCAGGGAACAGGAATGTTTTGTCTTAGCCTGAAAATACTTCAAATTATGGAAGGCAGCAAGTCTAGTGTTAGGACTTCCTGTCATCTTCTCACCTTAAGACACACTTTCCAGGAAAGCAGAAACTGGGTTTCATAAATATAAAATGCGAAAAAAAAAGTTGCTGTCAACTCATATGTTACAGTGGTTAATGGCATTATAGATCTCAAGTGCTGACTTCCTCTTGATAAACATTTCTGCTTCTGTCTGTTGTGTTTCTACACTCAGCCTTTTCCTCAAAAAGGCCAGGGTGTAGAGAAGGTTAAAATTAGGAATAATAAAATAAATTAATAAATTTTTTAAATGCTGAAAGAAGAAAAAAAAGAGTGAGGTATCAATAGAACAGAAACACCAAAACTAGAGAAGAAAGATTTTGGGTAAGTCATAAAAGA
This sequence comes from Chloebia gouldiae, assembly GCA_003676055.1. Lineage (NCBI taxonomy): Eukaryota > Metazoa > Chordata > Aves > Passeriformes > Passeridae > Chloebia > Chloebia gouldiae. The sequence goes on from QUSF01000001.1 coordinate 13,205,229, forward strand.
CAAAAATAATGTAATGGTGAAGTCAGAAAATATAGGAAGACTGATATTAGAAAAAAAAATGATAAAACCAAGTGGGTCATGTAGCAACTAATCAATGACAGCATTATAAAGTATAATGCAAAAATATTTGTGACAATGAGGAGCAACAGACTATGACAGCTCTAACTACAGAGTGCAACAGAGATACTTGTCAGGCTCTGAAAGCATTACAGCTTCATCAGTGTGTGCCTGGGTTAATTAACACAAGTGTGGGGTGGTGCCAAGGCAGCTGCAGGGCTCCCAGCCCTAGGGCAGGCAAACTGGCAGATGGAGTGTCTGCAGCATGCCTTGAGTTGCACCTGAGAGCAGAGGCCAAGCTTGCCTGACCCAGCCTAATGGAAATATAAACAAGAAGATTGGAAATTGCCTTCTTGAAGAGTTTTAGGTGATAAAGAGGGAGAGAGAATGGAAGAGGAAGAAAAGGAATGGGCAGAAAGAGAATAGATAGCAAGGGGTTTTGGTCCCAAGAATAAGAAGAAATAAAAGAACATGGTGCCTCCCACATATCAACCTCATCAGCTCACATCCTCCTGTCATTTCTTCCAGTTTACAATAAATGTTTGAAGCTGCATACTTGTGAAGGGCTTTGCAGTAAAAAGTAGTGCAAGGGGGATGGGAAATATTTTGCCTGGAACAGCTCACAGTGGCACTTTTCTTCCTTTTGTGTGATATAAACAACTGTTGCTATTTTCAAGCTGTGTGTCATTCTTATCTCTGTTAAAAAGATCTATGAGTATTTTTTTTTTTGTATTTTTAAAATCCTTGTAGTATTGAAAGTTACTTGGGATGGCTTATCCTGTCTTTTAGAGAGTGGAATCAAGGCAAAGGGTAATAGATGGTTTGCTGAAGTGCAGAGGAGATGTGTTCCATATAATATATTTCATTTCAAACCTCCATGGTCTTACTCTGCTGTCTTCTCAGTGGAGATCCACATGAGCAGTCCTCTCACTAATTTACCAACACAGGAATAAATCATAGGTAATTTCTGCACTTGTGGCACAAACTCAAGAAATATCCTGCCTAGCACAGGCATTCTGTGACTTTCTCCTGTATTTAGATGAGTGCTGTAGAGGAATGAAGTATAGTCTCAGATAAATGCCACAGTGAATGGAAATTTATGTGCCAGAATGAACTCAGTTAGCAATGTAGTTCTGGTGCTGTATTGAATATTAAAGTGAGTGAAATTGCTGCATACAGTTTGGACTGTCATGCATTTTAATGTTGAATTCAGAAAGCCTCCTTTTTAAAGTTTCTTTAGTTAATCTTGGAGAAATAAAAGACAGAATCAAATTCCGACCTGCTACAGAAATTTAGATAATTGCTTGATTCAGAGTTTCTTCTCAGTTCTGTTGTGAAGAACTTCTCTTCTGAGATGCAATTAAAAAGATTTTTTTTCCCCCTTGAGCCACAGTCTTGGTGAGCTGATAAAAGCTGAGATGTCTTTTTTATTATTACTATTTTTTGAATTTTTCACTTTTAAGTCATTATTAGCTTATTTTTTTCCCCATGATAGGTGTTTTCAGAAGTTTCTGTAAATCAATCTAAGTGCTTTTTAAAAAAATAATACAGAGTTCCAGGACTGTATGTGAAATATGAAGTGTTGCAGTTGTAATAATTCAGCAGGTGACTGAAAAATATTGAAAAATAAAAAATATATTATCTGTAAATGTGGAGAAAATTAAGTCAAATGTTCATGAAAAAATGGAAAAAAGTCCTTTCAAAATGAATATTTACTGGAAAACACAAAATATTTTATTTACAACTGTTATTACATATATATGAGGCATTTGAAAGAATGCTTCTTTAGTTTATAGTACCAAACAGATACAATTTGAGGAATATCAAAGGACATCTGTAAACTTTGTGCTGATTTATAATCCAATCCCTGTATACTAAATGAGATGGGGATGCAGAGGAAATTATATGTGAGTTCATATCTGAAGATTGCTTGTCACTCTGTCTATGCAGGAGGTAAAATAACTGTAAAAGTATGAGGAATTCTGAAAAGAAAAACAAGTGTTTTAAATTCAATTCTGCAATATTTATCTGAAGTTTTAAGAGCCTATCATGAGACCAAAGAGAAATTTTTCAATCTATTCTTTTTCTGGTTGGGAACTTTGTGAGTATGACAACAAACAATTACAGCCAAGAAAACTAATATAGAAAGCCTTTTCAGTGGGAGCTTTATTGTATTTCCTCCATCACAGTTCTTAGCATTAATCTGTTCCTGACTTACAGTTCTGAGCCAGTGTTTCCCTTTAGAGACCTGTGCCTTATCTATACACTGCTTGTGGAAAAAAAATATCTATTGGGATGCTGTTGCAATGTATTTTATTGGATAGGGTTAGAAGTATTTCAGTTAGCTACTCTGATGATACTTTTTTTCTCTTAAGCTTTTATAATATCTATGATATTTATTTTATTCATCATTTTATCATATCATAGAGAGAAAAAATTTAGGAGGAAAATTATTTGAATCAATGTCATGCTCCTGCTTTTTGTTCCTGATCCCTTTATTCTCAATATTTAAGGAGTAATGTCAGAAATTTTGTAGTCTAAAATTATGTCTTGAGTGGAATCCTTGTAACATTTTACATGCACACAGATCACATTTATATTTAAGTATTTTTATCATGCAAGCATACAGTGTAGTTTCATTCAGAACCATATCCTTGAGTGAAACCACTGCTGATTATCCCAGCTTCAAAAATATGATGGGGTGAATCCCTACCCCATGTATCTGAAAAATCAATTTTAGCTTTCCTCTTTCAACCTTGTGAAACGACATAAAGCACATTTGGAGATGCAGAAATCTGCAACAAAGCAAATGAAGGCAGTTTGACCCACAGAAAGTTGGACAGGAAGAAAAGAAACAAGACTTTTCAAGTCATGCAAGAATGGTGAATACAAAACTTGAAAGTGTTTCTAATGCTTGCAAGTTTGCAATACCCATCAGGTATTGCAACAGGGAATTACCAGCTGGAGAGGGCAATGTTCATCTTTCTGTTAGTAGGGACCAGTGGAAACAAAGGACTTCCAATAAACCAGGTAGAATTTAAGGACTTGAGTCTTAAGCTGTGTGCTGGAGGGCCCACTGCTCAACTCAGAGGCACATCAAACTCAGATGTCTCCTGAGAGCTCCCTCACTCTAATTCTGCTATACATATGCAGAAAAATTCTGGCTTGAGGATCATGTAGGTTTTACCTGTCCAAATGGCTTAAGAGGTCTGGCCTGAGTACAGGACCAAGCACAAAAAAAAAAAGTTTAAGTTACAATAAAAATAGAAAAAAAAAGCACCTATATTTTCCAGACTGCCATTTCAAGATAAGAAATCTTATTAAATCTAGTCTTGTTGACAGGAAAAGTATTATTTATCCATAAGAGTTTGATTAAGTGGAAGATTAATTTTCAAGCAGGACATTGAAAAAACCTATTAACTTTCCAATTGTTGCAAAGGAACTTTCCTCCTGTGATTTGTTGTGTGTCTGTGTCTTACTGAGAGGAGAAATCCTCATTTATTGCTGTTTATTCTCCATGTGTCCAGAGGGCTTGGGGTATAAATTAATTTAAAAATTATCTTGTCTACATGTTTTACCTAGAGCAGTGATGATGTGAGCATCCTTGAGCTGCAGAAGACATGAAAAAAAGGTTTGTCTTATTTGTTTTCTTTACAAATCTGAGTATCTGCTGACTCTATTTAATTTAGAGTTTTCTTAAAATGTGGTCTGTGGGGACATGGAAGGAAAACTGCAATTGATATAAATGTGTGTCCATATATCTGTCTATTTGTATGAGGCAAAAGGATCATGACAATCTTTCCCACTAAATGGTAATGATACTCAAGAGCCTCAATCATTGAGACATTCCATGTCTGGAATCTTAAAAAAATTATAAATATATCTAGAGGATGTCATAGATGAAAGAAATTCAGATGTCCTCAGGATTCTGATGGTTAAACCTGTGGAAAATCAAGATTGGCCATCCAATCAGTGAGAAAGGTAGTCCATTGGAACTGATAATGAAGGGTTCTTCCCAATGAGTGTCTGTCAGCCCCTGTTTTTGCTTGCAGACTGGCTTCTGGCTGACTCTCAAGTTTTACTTGGAAGTAATGTGCTATATTATAATAGAAGATTTCATCAATATGGTATATTATAATAATATCCCATATTACTGAAATCCTCTATTGCTCGAGTATTTCCTTAGTCTTTTCTAGATAGCATCTCTAAGCCTTTTAAATTTACATTTTTTTCAGGGCTTGCTTTTTCCCAGCCTTTTCCCTGCTCTTCTCATATTCATAAATGCCTTTTATTTGTGGACTCTTGACTTAACTTCCCCACAGTGCAACTAGCTGATGACTGTAGTAAAATGCTACAACTTTCCTTCACTCATGTTGAAGGCAGAATTTCTTCCCTCTTTCAAATGAGAAGCTTTGCTTCTCACCACAAATTACATGACAGGGAAATGATGAGCTACATATTCAGGTACACAACGCAGCAAAAGGTTATACAATAAGAAATTAATGTTTTGGCTGCAGTTGCACTAGTATCCCTGATTGAGGTTATGTAAGAATGCCAAGAGAGGGACTATTAGATTTTGATGATGTTCATCATGGTGTATTCACATTGGTGCCCAAGTACAGGCTTGTCACTGATGGTGACTGACAGTCTGTTTATCCTCACTTATAAATTTATGGCTTAGTTCGTGAACCTTTCATGAGGCCTTTAAAAACTTGGTAATCTGATAGGATTCAATAAAAGACAGGGAGGTAGAGTTATTTCGCTGATTCATCCTGCCAGCCACACTGATACAAAAACCTGGCTCCACACCAGGAGTGTAAAAATGACTGAGTTTCTCTCTGGCAAAGAAGACTCCATATGCTTTACGGACAGTAAAGTTCACAGAGAAGATTATGTCAAGATTTATGTCTACTGTTATTTAAGTTAATGAGGGAAATCTATCTCAGGGTAATGCATGCATAAGATCCAGTTGAATTAACTGTTTTAAGAGCATGATGAAAACCTATCAGGTTGCATATGTTACTAGACTTTTTCTTCTAGTTCTCACAGTGAAAAGTGGCATTTCCTTTTCTCCTTCTATTCATACTTCTAGTGAAGAAAAAGTAATTTTGGGAGTTATGGAATTATGAAGAATTTAATTTGCTTTAAGATTTTTAAAGGTTAAAAGCCTGAAGAAGTTAGTTATTACAAGTGGGAATGTGAAAGTCAGCTGGAGATGTCAATTTAATAGGAAAAATCAGATTAGAAAATGGAGCTCCAAACTAAGTGTACTTTTATAATGATGGTAAATTAATTACATTAATGCAGCCCATTAAGCATTCCATTTATACATCAAAATCTTGTCAGGTGAAAGAGGTCTTAATCTGATAGTTTAATATTTTTATTATAAATTTATCTTTCAGTATCAGTTTATATTCAACAGTGCATCTGTTCTGGGACTCTATACAGATGCTTTCTTGCTGTCTCTTTGCCAAAATGAAAGTGATCCCACCTCAACAGTGTAAGTATTGGTAGTGAAAGCAATCAGAAAATCTTCTGTTCTCCAAGTCCATGGGCAGGTACAAAGGCAATCACTGAGCTAGCCTAAGGTCTTGTCAAATGCAAAATAACAATTAATATCTTGGGAGGAAGGAGAGGAATTACATTTTAATAATTTACTGTACTCAAGTAGAGCATGGCTTGTTTTTGGAAATCACAAAGCCAAAAACTAAATATCATTGAGTTAGTAAAAGTTTGTGACAATTCTAGAGTAATTGAAATAATCAAAATTATAATAATGTGGTAACAATACAGAGTTACATACAGCTATTTTGACAGAAAGTCCCACGTTAAACTTGGATTGGTAGCTGTGCTAGTTGAGATAAAGTATTAAAAGCAGCAACCCAGATCAGGAATTCTCTGTATTAGCCCATTGTGTTTTCCTGTCTTTAGAAGCTGCACTGGTTACCAGGCATACAAAGTGTGGAGTTAGGGTTTTTTTTATTTATTTGAAGGACTGCAGACTTCTATAGTAAGACATCTTTCATTTCAGAATATTGTGGATGTAAATAGATGAGATGGACAAAATGTTCTGATTCAATAGATAGAGAAGCAGGTGTACACATATTATCCAGCTAGAGGAGTCTCAGTGTAGTCTCCCTAGCCTACATTCATTGGGCTTTCTTCAGCTAACGAAGAAAGAGAGGTATATGTTCCCTATCACCAACTGAAACAAGCTATTTCTGTGCAGGTTCCTCAGATGGATTAAGAGGATTTCATAAGCTGTGTGTTATGTCAGACCCAGGGATGATGACTAAAATTAGAGCTCTTGGGTAAAAGTAAATACATTCCCTGTAATGGCTTCCAACTGAGAAATGTAGGTGGTTTTGTGTTGTTCTGTTTTGTTTTGTCTCTTTTTTTTTCTTTTTTTAAAATTCAGGAATCTATTGCTTTTTCTTATGAAGTTGTCAAAAAATAATGCAAACCCAAGAAAATTACAAACAAGCCATCATCACTGAAATTATGTATATTTATAGAAATGTGGAGATAATGGAAGTATAATTTTTTCTGCCAATATTAAATAGAAGTGAAAGGGTTTGGGTGGAGTCACAAAGGTCACTTGATTGCTTTTTGATTTAAGGTATTTATATTAAAACATAAAAAAAAGCGCAAGTAAACCCTTCCAAATTTCCAAAAGCTTTTCTACTGTCCTCAGAAACAGGTTTTAGGTAAATTTGCATTCAAGCTGAATTTTAAAGTTTTGCAATCTTCTGTGATAAGACTTTAAAAAAAAAAGTTTTGTGTTGTTGATTTAATCTATTCCCATTTTCTAACCCCACATACAAAAATACCTCACTACTGTGAATGAAGAGTGAAAGCAAAAGCCTTGTCTTTTACATTGTTTTTTTCTTGAACTGAATCACACAGACCACATAATCACTTATTAGCCATAGACCTCTTAGCTTAATTACTCTGCTGAGAAGGGGCAGGCTGCATAAAAAGCAATAATCAGAACTCTGTGAACTGTTTTTTGTCTTCAGCATGTTTTCTTCCAATGTTATCTTCATTAACCTTCCATTTAACTGGGAAAGTAAACTTCTCAATGAATTGCCTGTGTTCTGATTTCCCTTTAAGTTTAATACTACATGAAAATCTGTTCCATGTGGTAGAATAGGCAGTTAATTCTTGTTGCTGTCACAAGTATGTGTGTTTCAAGATAAGTTGATAATATGGTCTTGAAGCAGCATGGAAAGGACTGGGAAGTTCAGGAAAAACTCGAGAAGATAGGGAAAAGGCAGAAGGCAAGGAGGGCTGAAAGGAAGTAGCTGTAATAGGAGCAGAGAGAGAAAGCAAACATTGAAAAGTTGATCAGAAAATGATTACCTTCAAAGAAATTGAAACTTTGCAGCTGTTGAGCACAAGAAAGACATAATAAACCCCCACAGTGAAGTGCTTTCCTAGAAAGAGTGGTACTATATTCATATTGATTCACTGAAAGCAATAATACTAGGGAGAAATGCTCATTTCCTTCAGCTCTCATTAAGGGAGGATGCATGTGGCAGAAGAGGGGCCAGGCTGATCAGGTCTGCCCTTTCTCAGTGTTCCTGATTGTGTTGGCAGGTACCTGTGTGCCCTTCCTTGCTCTGTCCTGAACCTTTTCAGTTGCTTGCTATCTATTTTTCGCATTTGTTTTCTATTTTATGTCCCTTTACATATATTTTTTAAAATTATTTTTCTACTTTTCAGTCTTCAGACTTGTTTCCTTTCTTCTCTGCTGTTTGAAGTCCCTTTTCCAGTCAATAGAAAACTGTGTTATTTGGGGTAGAGACACCTGTTGATAAACGTTTTGTTCTGTAATTTGACTTACAAGAGTAACAATAACAGGTGAGGAAAGTGCAAAACTTTCTGTGCAGAAGTGTGATCCCACTTGGTATGGCAACTGTGCGTGTAAGAATAAGATCTGATCTGAGACAGGAGGAGGTGGGTCTGAGCTGGTTTACCTTGTTTTCCCTGAATATGCCAATCCTCTGTGGATTTGCCACTTTAGCTGCTTAGTGCATGCCCTTCAGGACTCCCAAGTTGAACAACATTCAGGATTCCTCTACCATAGTACTTGAGGGAACTAAATAGTTTCTCTATTAAAACCTGTAGCTGAAGACTGATCTACATATCCAGGTGATCATTTAATATGCAGACCTCTGAATACAAAAAGGACATTGAAAGCTGCAGGGATTAGGGGTGAATGTTTATGGTTTGCCTTTGCTGACATGATTTTCTTCAGGTATTTCCAGCCTACCTGATGAAAGTCCCAAAGTAAGGAGTGAGTAGTCAGCTGTAGCTCAAGTACTCACATAAGTACCTTTCCTCCTTGAGGAAGGTAATATAGGCAGTCAAGAAGACCAGCTGCTGGTGAAAATGTATTTTCTCACTATTTTCGGAAAGAAGCTCTTTTAACAGTGTAGAGGACTTTTAGAGCTGCTAATAAAAAATCTGTTTCTACTTAAAAAAAAAGTGGCATCTGACATTGTAAAGGTTGTGGTGACAATATGTTGACTGTTACAAACCAGAGCATTCGTGTTTGAAGTATTTCAGTCCAAAATGAAGTACAGGAAAGGAGAGAAAAAGTGAAACTAAATTGGGCAAAAACAAGGAGAAAGAAGAAAAGGCTATGAGCAGGCTCATGGCCCTAGGCAATATGTAACTGATGAATGGTAAGAGATGAAGTTTTATTCCCATTCTGAAATCAGTGTATGTGTTAAATAAATTAGTAATCTCATCAATATCTTCCTGAGTGAATTTATTTAGTACAGCAGGAGCACTCCTGATTCTTTCTCTTATCTATGTTTGCAGAGTCCTCTGACAGGAAACCACTTGCTGGCAGAGATACAGAGAGGAGGAGATCTGCTGGAGACCTCTTCCAGGGACTTCAGAATAATGCTGACCTCTGGATGACAATTAGACATCCAACATGCATTGCTGCTGATTTGCTGTTTCTGCTGCATAACCTGAAAATTTAGTGGTATTTACTGAAATAAAAGTAAGTATTTTCTCTCTGTCCTTGGAGACTGCTCTTCTACCTTATTTGGGTCTGTTAGTTAATTTCTTAGTGCATTGCTTTCACAGTGCAAAGAAAAATGTGAGCTTCAGCCTGAGTACTTATACAAAGAAGTTGGCAGAAGCAGTTTTAACTCAGTGTCTGTAAGGATTTAGCCACAGTACTTTATGTTTTCATCTGTCCAATAGAAATGAAATATATAAAAATAGCTTCTTTGCGTAGGGATCTGAGCCTTGAGAATTCTCCAAATATTTTGAGCACCTGTGAACTTAAAGAAGCATGAAAAGAATATATGGTTCACTTAGCTGCTTGTAAAACAAACGGTATGTCCTGAGGGAGTCACAGTCCAATATGCTTTGGCACTGTTGTATCCTCCTGTGGTCATTTCTATAAAGAATTCTCAATATCATAAATAGAAGTTCAAGGATGAATAGTATTCCTTAAAATAAACTCACACTCAATCAGATGAAGTAGATGGCTAAGAATAAACCAACAGAAACTTTGCAGTCAGGAAGAGAACTCTGAGCACTTTGTATTAATACAGTACCTGACATTTCCTGCTAAAAGCCTAGAATTTGTTCCAGTAATTTCTATGATAAATCAATAGAAAAATTGTTGTTTAAGAAGGCCATAATGAAAGAGCCTGCTACTTTATAAATGTGGATTGTCATAACTACCTTATTAAAACAAAACAAGGAACCCCACTATAACCCTCAAAACCAAAACCTACAGCAGAAGCATAAAAACATTAATTTAAGCAAGCTGAAAAAAGGTAACTTTTATATTAAATATGGTGGTAGCAAGATAATCTGGAGTTGCTGAATGTACTAAGTAATTCCCAACCATTCTTGGTGCTATTTATTCCCCTTTCGCATAGCAGTAGAAAGCTGCTGGTTTGTTTAAGTAAAAAAAGTAATCTTAATGTCTTTATGTGTGACATTGAGAAAAAAATTGCTGGAATGGAAAAGGGAAGAAACAGTTGGATGGATTTAGGACATATATGTCTTGTAAAAGGGGTGTGGAAGTAGGGGGTAAAATATCCCAGTCCAGGCATCAGTAAGTGGAAGAAATGATAGTTTTAATGCACAATTTTTTATGACATCCCTGTGAAACTGTCAATATTTAATACAGAAATCACACAGATGGAGGGTGAACTGTTCCGTAATAGGTCTAGTATAATAACTCCTACTAAAATGAAAATGACAGAATGATTTGTCAAATTTCCCCCCAACAAGCTTCTGTTTTTAGGATGACTTACTGCACTAATGGAACAGAAAAATTTCAAACTTACTCAAGACATGGTTCAGCAAGTAGCACTTTCTTGGAATAAAGACTAGAAATTTGATCTGAGCAAAAGTAACAGGAATAGCCAATTGTACTAAAATGAAGCAAATAACAAGAACAGATTACATCAACTGGAATAACACCAATTTTCATCAGCCTGGGGTTTATGTAGAGTACATAGAAACAAAGGAGTGGATTATCCAGCAGAAAGTAAGTGTGTGAAGTTGCATCATGAACTGAGAGGTTATTCCCCAAGAAGTTGGTGACTGCAGTCCACACCTTGGTCTCTTCCTATTGTGGCTATACTAAAACCTTTCTTTAGGCTTTTTATTAATTATGTCACACACTGTCTCCACATTTCCTTCCCTCCTGCCAAGGTGTCTCCTCCTGTTTCTGTAGAACTATTTGTTTCCCGGTAGTATGTTTTTAAGCTCTAGTTTTAGTTTTCTAAGGTTTAGTTGTCTAAGGCTTTCATCCCCCAAATACCCATCTACTCCTAGAAAGCACCCTGCTTGTTTTGGATGTGCTGGCCTTCAATTTCCAATTGTTATCTTTATTGCTGCTTTAGCCTACGAGTGGCTGACTAGGCTGAGCAGCTGTAATGTGTTTGCTTCTGCTGTGAAACAGCCGAGGAAAGATCATGTCTGAGGGCAGAGACCTGAGAGCAGTAACATCTTACATTGCTGTAACGAGATCTGGCCATCTGTTAGTGTCCTGGCATTAGACATTGCTTGCACTTTATGAAATTAGATCATATTTTTTTTTTTCACTGTTTCTTGAATTAAGAAGGAAATGTTTTCAGCTGCAGTTGATAGCAAAAGTAAAATTCCGTGTCACAGGCACTGAACATTAGCTAGTATGAGGAAGTGTCCATGTCAAAAAAGCAATGCAAATACCTGAGTTAGGGTGGTGGCATTTTTTTGGGTTGAGCCCAGCTCACAAACTCAGCACTGTAAATGGTTTTTATTACTAGTGAAAATCTTCAGATGTGTTTTTAATGAGTTGACTTAATGTGAATAACTACATTTACGGAAAGAACTTTAATTCAATTTGCTAAGGAGTTGACACGAAGAACGTATTATTTGCTCAGAAAATTGCTTCTGTATAAAAATGTAAAAATATACCATAATGACCTTTTGACGAAAAATATACTTCTTTTGACTCTCCTGTTTTAGTCTTCATTCCTTTTCTATTCTGAGTAAAATTGTAAAAGAAAAGTCATAACACTGGAAGCATTTTATGTCTTAGCTCCTTTTAAAGTGTTTTTTCAAATGTTCTTTTATTTCTATCACCCCATAAACTGCATTTTGAAGATACTTCTCATTACATTTACTCAGCTTATGAATTTCAGCTTCAAAAAGCATTTGGAGGGGAGGAGGTTTGACTTTTTCTTTCACTTTGAAAACTTTCTTTTGATTACTCTTATTTTTATTTTCCCCGTGACTATGTTGTGCACCTTTTAGTTGTTCAAAAATTAGGTTGTGACGTTTGCGTTTAGTTGAGATTAGCTGTGTAAGGCTAAGTCAAAAATGTGTTGAGCTGTGCAGTTTGGTTGATAAAAGAGATAATGCTGGGAGAAACCACAGAATGATAAAGGGTTCTTTCTCTTGTGAAGTTACTTCCTTCAGTGATGAAAGTGGTCCATTAGTTCCATTACAGATTCTGTGGCATGCTATTGTTCTTCATGTTCATTCTCAGCAGTTCTGACACTGTTGCTGCTGCTTTATCATAGAAATGAAGGAAACATTAGAAACATTATCACAACCTGATGTGGGTTGCCAGGGTTCCCCTGCAGGCTCCCCTTTCCCACAGTTTATCACAGCAGCATCCTTATGTAAAGGATGCCAAGCAGTCTTTCTCCCTCACTTCTTCCCTTGCTGCCTAGACTGGTAGCTCTCTTCTTAACCCCCTCTGGGCCTTTTACAGATTCATCAGGTCAACTTGAGCTTTGCATTTCTCTTTCTACTCCAGACATCATAGTGCTGTAGTATCTCAGTGCATGTTCTACATATTCAGTTTATCAATATAATCTCCTGTGCCCTGGGGTTTCTGTTGTCTGTCTTTTCTCCTTGGAATCATTATATTTTGCCTATGTGCAGTATTTTTTTGGCTTCTAACACCTAATATTATTCTCAGTCTTCTCTCTCATTCCAATCCTATTCTGTTGTTCCTTGTCACATTTGTAAATATCCTTTTGTGATGTTTCATTGACTCCTGAAGCCTCTTCAGCCTACCCCCTCAAACCTGCAGCAATTTTCAGGTGGCTGGAATTGCACAGCTGAAAGAAGTGCTGCTGAGTTCAAGGAGGTTTTCTACCTTTTTTTTTTTTTTTTTAAGATTTGTCTCTGTAAAGCTAAGTGCAGGATTAGAACCTTTAATTGCAGTCTTCCGGGAATAGGAATTGTATTGTTTTTGTGACTATGTGTGTGTGCTCTCCAGAAAATGAATTGCATACTAATTCTGTGCAAGTGCTGCTACTTTAACTAACAGGACTGTGGTGGGTTGATGCTGGCTCAATGCAGGTGCCCACCAAAGTGCTCTATCACTCCCTCTTCTCAACATGACAGGGACTGAAGTAAGGACAGGGAGAGATCACTTATCAATTACCATAACAGGTAAAACAGATTTGACTTGGGAAAAAAATAATTTAACTTATTACCTATCAAATCAGAGTAAGGTAATGAGAAAAAAGCTCAAGTCTTAAAAGCATGTTCCCTTTCCCTCCCCTCTTACCAGGCTCAATTTTATTCCCCATTTACTTTACCTCCTGCCTGGAGCCTGCAGCAGCAGGGCTCCCCACAGGATCACAGACTCCTTTGGGCATTATGTGTCCCAGTATGAATCCTCCACAGGCTGCAGGTGGATCTTTGCTCTCCTGTAAGCCTCCATGGAATGCAGTGGGACAGCTGCCTCACTATCATCTGCATCATGGCCTGCAGGGGAATCTGCTTCTCTCACATATTCTCACTCCTCTCTCCAGCTGTGATTGCTGCTGCTCAGCAGTTTTGCCCATTCTTAGCCATGTTATCCCAGAGGTGTTACCACTGTTGCTGCTGGAATCAGCCTTGGCCAGCAGCAGGTCAGTCCTGAAGTTGTCTGGCATCGGCTGTGTTGGTCACAGGAGAAGCTTCTGGCAGCTTCTCACAGAAGCCACATCTGGAGCTCCCCCTGCTACCAAAACCTTGCCACACAAATTACCCAAATACACCCAAAGCCCCGAACATGTGTTTTTCCTGCACGTACATGGAAAACACTGAATGAAAATCAGAGGTTACTGTAGCACATCAGAGGAATGTGATAGATACTTCTCTGAGCCAGTTTTGACATTCCTGTCCTCTGACAGACACCTCTTGTGTAACAACAAGCCTTGTCTGCCTCAAGACAGTACGTGGTGTCTGAGTGCAGCATCAGGAGATACAAATCTGACATGGTTCACAACACTGTCTTTCCTCCATCTCTGAGGCCGGATCTCTGCTGAAACGACACAAGAGCTCTGCAGAACAGGGAACCTGCACACTGCCCTGCATGCAGATGGGGAGCCCAGGCCGGGCTCAGCATGATTCATCACTGGCACTTGAAGTGAAACCTTTTATATTGCTTCAAGCGCAGTAGCTCAGAATCAATCATGCACTATTCTGCCTGCAGTTTTACACAAGCAGTCCTTTCATTTTCTTAAACTCTACAGAACTGGCGTTTTTTGCCCCTTTTCTGAGAGGGAGTTGAAATACTGGAACAGGCTTCCTAGAGGGGTGTTGGATGCCCCAAGCCTGTCAGTGTTTGAGAGGCATTTGAACAATGCCCTTAACAAAATGCTGCAACTTTTGGTCAGACCTGAAGTGGTCAGACAGTTGAACTAAAGGATCACTGTATACCCTGTTCAACTCAAATCTTCTCTTCTCTTTTCTCTTCTTTTCTCTCTTCTCTCTTCTCCCTCAGTAAATGCATTATTGTTCTGAACTGACATCATAGTAGAGAGGCTCAGAGACTAAAACTAAAGGACATTTAGTGCATGTCAGAGCATTCCAGCACTCTATTACCAAAATTCACTAACTAAAAATATTTCGGGATGATAACTCCTCCAGAGCCTATAATTTGTAGGATTTTTAAACACATTGGTGAAAATGGAAAGAAAAAAATTAAATAAGTTTTTTAGAGGTAATATGGTTTAAATTCATCTCTGGTGTAAACCTCAAAATTTCGGCAGCTATGTGTCTGGCACAGAAGTTTTGTGAAAGGTGGTTTCTGCTTTTGTACTTCTCCATCCTTTTCTTTCCATGGTTGATAACTTCAGCTTGTGCAGTTAAAAAGCACAGTATATAACATTTTTACTGGAGATTTCTTTAAAATTAATTTTTATTAGAATAAATTTGACTTTTTACTTTTCCGTTCCAAGGCATATGTCTTTATGGTTGGATTCCCACAACTTTTAATTCTGCATACACTGAAGATGCTTAGAAGCAAAAACAAAGAGACAAGATCAATTTTTACAGAACTGATGAAACATTTGTGTGTAGTGTTTGATAAATGCATCACTTTGCACAACAAAACAAGATTAATTGAAAGTATGCCAGACATGTTATATGAAGTCTGGACCATTTAATTGTTTGAGATCTTTGCCAATCTTTTAAATTAAGGTTTATGCATCCAGTACTACATTAATTTTATATTAGTAAAGACACCTAGACAGTGATAGAATAGTCCCATGAATGCTTTATTAGATGATCAATTGAATTTTTCAAATGACAGACCAAAAATATAATGTGAAATAATATTTAAATTATGATATGAAATGATATTTAAAGTAGATTTTCCCAGAAGCAACAAATTTCTTATACTTTTGTTAGGAATGATAAAGTTTATTGTATTGTCCAACATTGAAATTATTTATCTATTCACTTCAGTGCTCAAATTCAAGCATTTATTTCCTACTTCTGTTGATTTTTCTCATGCATATGATCTATGAAGGGAACATGGCTGAACTGTGAACAGACAGTCCCTTCAAATTAATCTGTGTGAAGTGCATTTAAAGCTAGACATTCTTTCTGTATCCTGGGATTATGGAACAATTTCACTGCCCATACCATTTAAAAAAATCCTTTGATCACACTTTAGTCACAATTAATAGTAATGCAGCCATGATTTCACTGGTGTGTGTCACTTACTACTTTAGCCACTTAGGAATTGCAAAAAAAAAGAAAAATGGTATGTTGTATGAATGTCCCAAGCATTTTATATATAGCCTGAGCTTCTTCTTGTGACCTAATGTATTTGAGACAAGATACCAATTAATTTTAATAGGATTGCCTATGATAGGCTGTTCTTTGCATTTTGATATGTGCAAAGACTATAATAAGAGTCTTGCATATATAATTTTATTGGATGTTCTGAATTCACAGACTTCATTTTGGCAATTACAGGTAATTTTTGTTCTCTGTAGGAAAATTCATTAGATTTATGTAGAGTTGCATTCTGTTTGAGGGTTGTTTCCAGGGTTTATATCTCCGAATTAGGTTTATATTGGGCATGCAACACATTTGTTCTGGCAGTTCCAGGAAAAGCAAGGTACTGACAGCACTCTGGGAGCAGAATTATACGATTGCTGGGTAATTGAGACCTTACCTTTACTGCAGCGTGGAAGTAGCCTAGCTGCTGATGCTGCTTGAGCAAATCACCCTGTTTCTTGGTAGAGAAAGGAAGGGATTAAACTGGATAATAAGCTCTGAGGCAGCACAAAACACTCAAGTGAAATGAGTTACTGTGCAAGCGCCACCATATTAGTAAAAAATACTTGGAATATTGCACTTCTTGAACTCTAACTAATCTTCCTGGAAATGCCCTTCCTTTGATCTTCTACATGAGTAGTGGAAGAGGGAAACAGGTTGTTTGTGGGAGATCAGTTCTAGTACCAGCACCCATACCTTTTTTTTATGTTTTATTTGTTGGTTATTCAGATAACTGAAGTTTTTACCCATTTTATTTATTTTGCTTTAAGACTAAATAATATTATAATGAGATTTGGCACATCAACTCTGTTCATGTTAATATTAAGTAGTTAACTGTATTTTTTGCAGTGTCATTACTAGTATTACCTTTCTCCTGACAGTGTAGTAAGACTCAGTCTTTTATCCATTATTTGTTTTAGTTATTTAAGTAGCTACAAAATTCTATTAGTCACATGCTTAAAGCAAAGCAAGTATGATTGCAGTCACAGTGGCAGGATACAAATGAGGATACCAAATACCATGCTGTGAAGAAAATTAATATGTTTTAAAGAGAGCTTGGATGATGGTATTTATAATGCAGCATATAAATGGGAGCCTCTCCTTTCTATATCCTTCTCCACCCTCCAAGAAAAATGAAGAGTATTTCTTGAAAATGAGGGTGTCATATATAAAGAAAATATATTTATTTCTGTAAATGTAGTTTTCCATATTTTTTCCTAGCACTTTCATTTATTTTTGCTTGGCATTCCTAGCAATGCATATGTGGACCACAATATTACCTCTCTTTCTTATGTTTCTTGAATTTTAGAAGTTCTTCTGTAATAAGAGGGAAACGATGTATACAAATTAAAATTAAAAAATAAAGAGTAAGAGTATCTGAAGCCATCCTCCTAGCTATATCTATTTTGCAATGTACCTTTGGTGGATGAAGTGATTCACAATTGAACACAACTGAGCCAGTAAATTATTTATAGATGGCAGACACTGGTAGGAATGGAATTTTTGTAATGCATCATAAACTTTTCTTTTACAATGCTCTGGTTTTGCTTCATAGTTCCAGGTGTCAGAAGTGTTATATAAATCAGATAAATGTGGACAGGTGGCGTTATATCAGGACTCCTAAGCAGATATTCATGATACATGTAACACATCATTTTCTTGCCATTCATTAGGATCTACTTGAAAAAATGAGTCAATATTTTTACAGCTCAGTGATCATGTAAATGGAGTTAAATGCTCAGTATTGTTATGCAACTCATTAGACTATAAATATTCACTAAATATATGTGAAAGAATGATAATGGATGTAAATATGCATAATTCTAAACACATTGCATGAACAATCATGTATATTTAATTTAAAACTTATTTTTCCAGTGAAGTTTCAGACTCAACATTTTTAAATGTACATACCTACTTCTTAGATGATGTATACATATATATTCTTTAGGAAAGGGGTTCCTATAAGGATTTCTTAGGTCCTTTTTACTGTATCTTGTAAATACAGCCTGACAAAGAAAGTTTATTCTTTAGTGTTAATAGGTAACCTGTTCCATGCTATCCTGCCTCACGGGCTTTGTACACTTCTTGCCCACTAGCTTGCCATGCTCTCCCAAATACATTATCATGTATATAACACAAATTCTTTCCTTTCAAGTCAGACTTCTGCTACAGCATATAAATGGCGAGATTTTTTATTGGATGTAGATGTCTATGCCTCAAGCCAAATTTTAGAAAGAGTTTTCTCAGTTGGCATTTAATGCTGGACACAAGTAGTTTCCCAGAATACGAGGGCTGTTCCTGTAAACATTCTCAGAACAACTCCAATCTTAGCAGTGATGCATAGTTAAATTTTGGTTTAATGCCTTAGTCTAATTATGATCCATAAACTTTGGTTTTCTTCCTATTTTTTCTTGGGACGCAAAACATGACCATCATGACATGAACAGAAGGATTTGCTAGAGTGATTGCAGTCAGCTGAAGGAGAGGAAGATGGCAGTAGATTCCTATGGAGTTGCAGTTTACTCCAGAGAGTAGGAAATGTGAGATGCGTGCCAGCCTTTGTTTGGAGAGTTTCAGCCCTGCTCGTTAAATTATATAGAAAGCAGCTTGTACATGAAGGAGGTGAAGACCGTTCAAATTTAATTTATCTGGGTTACTCAGGAGTCATGTTTGGTCATTCTGTTAGTCTTGTATGTGAAATGAAGAAGGTATTTGAAGAGAATTTTCCAGTGATCTGTAGAAGAGGTTTTGGTACTGGTGACCTGTATCATTTGGAACTTGTTTCTACTCTCTGGGCACACAAAGGGGTTGAACTAGGGGAAAGATATATTATGCATTTTGGTGGCTGAGACCAATCTTTCTGTCATATGAGTAGCAATTATCTAAGTTTTAAAGGACAAAATATATAAAGCTGCAGATAAATCTGATATTCACCTTTTACAGACAGCCTTATATTTTCATAATGACAAATCAGAGCACTGATTTATTCAAAAATATGTAATTGAAAGAGATCATAAAGAGAGTATGGAAGATATGACATAAAAAATCTATTATTGGGAGGGTGGAGTTTAATTAAAATGTTTAAAATTAAAATATTAAGTAGATTGTGCCTCAACAAACAAAAAGACATATTATATGTGTTCATAAACTAATTCAGAGTGTGAAAACTGGGAAAATTGCACATGCAATGTCCTTTCAACATAAGGCAATTAAAATTTTTTATTCAAAAAGGGTCTATTTTTTCATTGCATTTATTTGTACTGACACCAAATCTCTGCTTTTTTCTCCCTACATTTATGCTGTTGTGATATTTCTGGAAAAGACACTTCTGACATATGAAGACTTGGTAAAATGTTTTGACTGAAAGAAGGATGATGGGAATGGACAAGTTTTTAATCTTTAGAAGGGTATAGGAAGCTGTCATGGATGATGTGATAGCAAAGAAACTCTGAATCTTTTTTTCACAGTGTAGGAATTCTTTTTTTTCACAACGTTACCAGGGGTCAGGATGGCTGGATTTCTTTTCCATTGTTTCAACAGCTTCCAGAACAACTATTTTTTGTTTTCACCATGCACAGGTAGAGTGCTGCAGCTGGCTGGGAAATTTAAATCCAGTTTTAGTCCAGATACTTTGCTCATAGTAAACAGGAAGTATATGGACCACAATTCAGCATATCCTGCTGGATATAAACATATCTGAATAAAAATTGCACACTTCATTACTATTTAATTATACAGATGAGGTCACAAGAATAGAGTCAGCTTGGACATTTCTGTAATTATACCTCCAATTTCAGAGCAGTTTTGTATGGCTGACAGAAATCAAGAATGTGTAGGGAAGGACAAGTAGACAAGAAAAAAACAAAAGCAATGTACAAGAACTCTGTAGGGTTCGTCAAAACCAAGAGCAAGATAAACTGTGAGGTATTGATGTACGAGAGTTATAAAAACCCTTCATACTGCTCTAATGCTACTTCAACTGAAATAAAGACTTAGAAAGGTGGAGCAGCTTGCAAAAATCCAGAACTCAGCTACAATGTGCAGCAGGGTTCTGCAAGATTTATTCTGTAACAGAGTGCATGATCTGGAGCCATCTTATAGGAAGCCCCCTGACTTTGTCATTGACAATAGCAGGGAAGTGTCACTGTTGGTTTTCTTTGGCAGCCATTTCAAGGATGGAAGTCTGCTGGCAGGTGAGCTCCTTGGTTTGTTCTCAAAATTGTTAGAACAACAGATTTTTGAAAGTAGCATTAATTTGTGCCACACAGATGAGCTCTTAGAAGGAGACTGTACTATAGAAATAGTTTTTTAAAGCACCAAATTATAATGACTGGTTTCTTCAATAAATCAGTCTGTTGATGATTGTAGAACATTATAACTTTTTTTTTTATAATTTTGACTGTACTTCTTTTGAAACAGGGTATTTGATTCCTGAAGTATTTTGCTTTTCTTCAACTGAAAATAATAGACTAATGCAGTTTTCTATTTTCAGTGGTGAAATTACATGGCACGAAGCAGGATCTTTATGCTAATGGCTTGAGAATGTAAATCTTTGCCTTCTAAGATTGAAGTGATTTTTTTTTTCATTAATTTATAAATATTTCATTGCTGGGAAGGCTTTTACTTTTTCTAAAGCGATTAACCAATTTTTTAGCCCATTACCTGTTCCTGAGGGAATTATCCCGCTTTCATATTGTTACAAGGCAAACCACTAAAGGCAAGTATAGATCTCAATTATTGCCTGTTTTATTTTTGATCAGGACTATTTGGGGTCATTGCTGTTATACATTTTGTGAGGGAAATGGCACATCCAGTGTTTCGTTACACTTAATATTGTTTCAGTAGTCCCTATGTCTGAATGGACAGAAACAAGAATCTTTCTTTGAATAGCCCATCTACTTGTGCAGGTTTACAGCTGTATAAGCAATACTCTTTTTCAGAGCTCTCCATCCCTCACACAGTGACACTCTCTCTTCTCATCTTTAATAATATTTTCTTTTTTTTCTCTTTCACCTTACCCCTTTACCCACATCCCACTGTAGTGTACTTATACTGGCAGTTCAGGGACTAATATCACAATTTCCATGCCATGTGTGTGATTAACTTATAAAACTTTGTAAGCTTTTGCAGACCCTTTGACTTATGTTGTTCCTTTCAACCATGAGCATCTATGAATCTTGAGTACTCCTTTCCTCTTAGGGATGGAAATGACATAAATGGACATATAGGAAACTTTCATACTTTGCTTTGTATCTAATGATTGTGACAAATATTTTCTATCCATAGAAGTGAGAGTCTATCTCAAATATCACTACTCACAAACTGATTCATATTTGCAACTTGAATAGTTTACCAAGCAAAATACATATGTATATTTCAATTCCCTCATTCCTGGTGCAGCAATAATGTTGCAGATTAGAAATGAGGACTGATGAATGGGAGGCAAAACACAGCTATAAGAAAAATTAAAAGCAGCTTTTTTTTTAACCAAAAATCAAATTAATAATTTCGTTCAAAGAATCCAAATACCCACAGTCTTCACTGTTTTTATCCTACTCTCAGTAATTTATAGCTGTAGCTGAATTCAGGAGGAGAAAAAATGGTATGTAACTGCTCCATGTTCTGAAAAACTAGTCAGAGCCACAGGTTGCAGAGGTAGCTATGGAAATATAAACAGTATATTGACTACATGAAAGGCAAATTCTACAAAAAGTAAAATTGGCTGTAATCTTTGAGTTTCTGCTAATGCAAAGGCCTGTCATGATGTGTATATTTATTTTAGATTTTGTTTGACATTTCAATCTTAAAAGAAACTATGTTCATGAACAAAAGACTTGCTATTTTCCCTTAAAGGGAAAAAAACTATTACAGTGAAGTGGTGATTTTCTTCCATTATTTCTTGCAAGTAGTGTATATCAAAATTGTTATACTAATGCCTAGAGCTTGATTTGATCTTAAAAACAGGTATGTGAGTGAAGCTTTGTAGAAGCTTTTCATGTGTACAGTGTCATTGTCTTTTGAAGTCAAATATGGCAGAAACATAGATACAAGGTATTAGAGTCAATGGAACTACAAAGGAGAATGTGATCAGATGGATTTGCTTTTCCATCTCTGCACAGCCAGCAGGGAAAAATCAGAGTTGTCAAAGCTATCAAAAGAGATTCTCACTCACCTTGGACAGGTGCTATATGTACTCAGAAAGAGAAGTCACCATTTGGCTACTTTGGCTGCCATGCATTACAGTTCACTTAAAGGGTAGAGACTTAAAGTCATCCCGTGTCAGGGTAAGGCTTCCTGGAGGCTAAGGATAAATGCTAGAATCAAATGAATTCGATTGCAAAACATGTGGCTCAAAATTAGGCTTTTAGGAAATAAGTGTTGGGTTTTGTGACTGGCTTGGTAGGGAGGGTGATGTCATTGACCAGGGGAAGGATCTGTAATGGATCAGAAAAAAATGCCTGTGAATGGCCAGTGTAGGGAAACAGACCCAAACAGTGGATTATAACAGGTTGTTCCGACATATTTAAAATGTCCTGAATATAAAATCAAGCTCTAGGAAGTTTCCACAAGAAATCAAATGCACAATTTTGCTGCAGAGTACAATTATGTATTTCAGCTGTTACTATCTCTTACACAATAAAAATATTTTTGTACATGTTTATCCTATCAGAACAATGGTATTTCTGTTCCTTGTTTTTGCTTTCCTATTCTTCTCTTTCATATTTTTTGTGTATCATTTTCTGTATTCTTCTCTCACCATTTTCTCTATTATAGTTGTTTATTTCCAGCTGCCACAGGCTTCACACTCTTATTTATCCACAAAAATAGTAAGTACCAAAATATCTGTGCCAAAGTAGACACTGTTTGAACACCATCATCAGATTTCAGAAACATGCCCAAAATTAGCTTAAACATCCCTACCTTTATTTTTCAATGAGACTGGTTATGAGTAGGACAATTCCTCATAAAGATTCTTGCATCTCTATGTTTGGAGATCTTCAGAAGTTCACAAAGCCTCGAGTAACCTGATCCAATTTTGATCTTACTTTTAATAATCTTACTTTGAGCAGGAAGCTAATATCCAGATGTCTCCTCAACAAAAAATATTGTTTTAATCCAGAAATTCCTTTTCTATATTTCCACAAAAATCATAAAGAGGACAACTGTATTGGCTACAATCAGATCCAAATGGGAATATTTTCTCTGCTACACGCTATGTAAATGGAAACTGAGACTGAAGAACCTGGAGAAATTGAATGGCTTATTTTGCTCTTTCTAACACATCAGACATTTGCTGTCATGTTTTAGCTTATCTTTCCTTCTAGTTTTATATCTTTGAACATGCACAATGGCCCTGTGTAGTCTAACAGATACAATTATACTTTCAATTCTTTTAGAGGAGATTCTTGTTCCATTGCTATCATTTTAATTTACTATTAGTATTTTGCCTTTAAAAAAAAAATACTGAAAGAGGGAGTAGAAGAGGGGTGAGAGTGAGTGAGAAGTCCAGATCAGCTTTTGCTTGGATATGAATATGCATGGAGAAAAAGCAACAAAATTATGTCAGTGAAACAGAACAAAAATCAATAGCAAAAAAAAAAAAAAGCTCTGTTTGTCCTTGCTTATCACACAGTAAAAATATGAAAACTTGCTCCAGCAAAGAAATTGTTTATGAAGAATTTTTCCTGGTCATAACAAAAAAAAAAAAAAAAAAAAGATGGGAGAAATCTTAGTTCTAAGAAGAATAAGAGGAATAGCTTTTTGGTAGCATTTAAGGGAAGACTGTTATTTTTCTACAGATGCCATATGGCTATATGGAACTGGCAGATTTATTAAAAGAATTTATGTTAATAGCTACGACTTGGGCATAGTCTGAATTACTAGTGGAGAATGCACTATGACAAGCTATTCTGTAATTCTACAGCCTTTGTTCTATGAATGAGCAATTTACAATAAGGTAACATAAAATGATTAAGGACTTTTATAATTCAGATATATAAATTGCTTTAATTTTCTTCCGGTTCACCCATTATTAATTTCAATTTTTAATTTTAAGTAGGAAAGAGAGTCTTTTAACAAAAACTGCTGAGAGGTTGCAATCATATTTGCCAACAGCAGGGATAGTTATTATTAACTGTTTTAGTAGTTTTAAAACATGTTGTAGATCCATGCCTTTTTTCAACTGTAGATTTTAGAAGATCCTTGAATAACAGTCGGGCTTCTGGCTTGTATTCTGTTCAAGGACATTCATTTTTAGCAAAAAATTTGACTGACATTTTAGATTTGGGTTTGAATTTCTTACTGAGAGAGTGGTTTTTTTTTTAACCACTGTTTATTATTCTCTCTCACATGCATAAAGCTTTAGATGAATAAAAAAAATATGATTCTTTGCTTCCTTAGTCACTGTGGTAAACTTTCCTTATGAACAGACCTTGTGTCTGGCTTTCACAACAAGGCTACAAGCAACATTTTCTCTTAGCAAGAAGCTTGCTGACAGTTCCTTGGTGTATGTCCCACCACAGATGTGATAATGAAGAGGATGAGCATGTAGAAAAGAGGACGTGACAGAAAGGGGGCATAGGGGAAAAAGTTCTGACCTGCAATGCTCTTTCTCACTTGCATGTGGAAACAGGCATGTGGAACTTGTGTTAAATAGCAAATAACAAACATTGATGCCCACATATATAAGATGAGACAGGAGTGACATATGACAAGAGTGACAGCTTGAATGAAAAGTATGGAAGGTTTGATCCTGACACTTTTCCTTAATTTCTCCTAGCTGACATTCTATCTTCTACTCTTCTACCATTGAAATAAATTAGTGAAGATGCAATTGAAATAATGCTGTGTTTGACTATAAAGTCCTTCATTTTCAACATGGCTATAAAAATGCAGTTGATATCCTTCAAATTTAAGATGACTCATTCTGACTGGGATGATGCCAGTAACCGAGGTTATTAGTGGCATAGGCTGGAAAAACCCAACAGTTTGGATAAATTGTTCTTGGGAGATAGTTCTATTTGTATCATTCATGGACATGCATGTAACTTACTTTTTCTTTTTTTTAAGTCTGTCACAGGGGTTGCAAAAGAAATAGAAAATATTTTTAAAGACAATGGCTAATAAAAGCCATGTATATTGTCTTTAAACTAATGGTTTGGTAGGCAGATAGTACATTGCAGTTTGTGAAATGTTTCCATTATTTTAAAACATGAAACTGATGATTAGTCATTCAAATAAATTGTAATTAAGTGGGAGCATTATGGATATATTATGCTAATGATAGAAGCATGTTTCAAATGTTTCTAAGTTATTCAAGAGAAAGGCAATTAGAAAAAAATATTTGTGTTTGTTCACTCAAAGCTATCAAGTGACTTGATTTGCATTAACAATTTTAAACCTCTGTAGTCTCATTTATAATAAATTGATGATAAGTAGGAAATATTCCACCAAATAGAGGTACAGGAAAGAAGAAAGAAAGGGCAGAATGTCATTGTTTTAAGATTAATGTAACATAATTACTAAAGCAGTCTGTAGAAGCTGAGGGATTTTGACATTTATGGTAAGTTATTTATTAATGATACAGCATAATTTCATGGCTGTCATGCAGTTCTGTATGACCTCCCATGAGAGTTGCTGGAGGGCCACAGTAAACATGGACTAGAAATGTTTTCTAGTTTGAAATTATGAGAAATTTTATGTGGAAATGGCTCAGTCCTGATACTTCTGGGTGTATTACAAAGAATAATTTTTTTTAAATGCAAAATGCTTGTACATATAATAGAATAATAAAATATCAGTGAATAATTTTGAACATCAAAAAAAAGACCATGAAGGAGTGAAGTTCAGTAAAAAGATTTTGAAAAAAGAAAATTAATAGAAAAGGAATAGAATGTATGGTGGAAACAAATTTTTATTCTTTTAAAGTAAATAGCAGCAAAGAGCAAAGCAAATGTAGCCAATATAGATTTGTTTTGAATTCTATTCAGCATGAGAAAATGACTGTCAAACAGATGCAGGAGTCTTCAATTAAACCAAAATTTGATTCTAAATCCTCTATGTTTTTTTTTTTTCATATAATTTCATTTTCTAAATTATGGTTTAATATAATCAGAACTCAGCATATGTTCTGAAACTCCTATGGCCCATGTTTAATATAATTATTTGTCTTTCTGCATAAATTCTTTTGAAATTGTGTAGCTATTCACTATCTATTATTAATGCTTCACAGATCTGAGGAAATAGAAATGATTTTTGATTTTCAGGGTGTAGTATGTACTATACAGTAGGTAGGTTCCCAGCAGACTTTCCTTAGTCCATAAACTTCTACATTAGTCTAGAGTACAGCTCATTACTGGGATACATCCCTGACTTTTGTACATTCAAAAACTCTGATGAAAGATAACATATGAGAGGAAAGTGCTGAACTGTTGGAATGTGTGTGAAGTGAGTGAGCTCAGACTTGCAAAACTTCCCAGCTGAGTTTTAATGTGATGTGGACGTTTTACTTTTTTTTTTTTCTTCATTGTAAAACTTTGTGAAGTATAATTCAGGACTTGTATCTCTTTTCCTTCTTTTCTTGTCACAGTAATGTTAAGTTGCTAAGAATTAGTGGAAATAAGGACATATAATGTTCTAGACTGAAGCTTGCAAGAACTGTATAGGATAAAGTCTGAGCAAGTGAAATAACAGTGTTAAGCTTTAAAAGTTTAAAACCTTATAAATGAACTTTGGCTGCAATATAAAATTGATGACAATGATTCTAGGAAAACAGGATTAGATACAAAGTTAGTATTGTTATCAAACACAAGGGCTTTGCTTGGTAGCCTGAAAATCATTCAAGTCAATAGAGATTTGTTTATTCAGCTTGAGAAGCCTTGGATATGCAGAGGAGAAAATCATGTAGGATTAAGTCCATTCTATTATAATGTTACAGTTGTCTGTGGTAGCTTTGAGTAGATGAATTTCTTTACTGTGTTGGGTTTGAACTAATCTGAAATTGATATACTTAATGAGTCCAAATAGGCCTAACTGTTTGCTTGGGAATAGTAATTAAAATTGTTAACACAGTAATTTATATCTTGGGGTATTTCTGTTAGAAATAAATACTTTCCATTAATCATATTGAGAGGAAATACAGTAATTTGAAAGTCTTTATAGGGCATGGGAGATACAGACTGAATTCCCTGTACTACCTGAATAAAACCACTTGTAAGGATGAGATCTGTTATTCTCCCATTAAATGTTGTGCTAACAAGCTATTAGCTTCCTGTCGGACTAGTACATTGTAGATATTAAGCTGAGTAAAATTTTATATCTTTTCTATCCCTCGTGACACTAACCTAATGTGTAAAATTTTATTCAGAAAACCTAAATATTTATGCTAGGAGAAAATATTTAAATGTAAGAAACTAAGCATGCTGTAAAATAGTGATACTGAGTATTTAAACTACTCTCGCTTATGCAAGGCCAGATATCTCTTTTGCTGATTTTAGTGCTAATGTAGGCATGAAAACATTGAGATATAAGTTACTTGGAACTAGCACATCTTGCTGACAGCCCATTATACAACATGTGATTATTCTCAATTAACTATTTATTAGGTATGTAACCCACAGTTTGAAAAGACCAAAAAAAATGGTTGAAGTGGGTGACGTGTCAAAAGTCTAATCCTAATGTAAAAAACAGACTGTGAACAAGGTTGTATCATGTTAAACGTTTATAGTGGGGTGTTCATTCGTAAGAGGTTATGTATCTGCATTTGGCTTCTCCAAAATATGTAATTAATCCATATCTACAATTCCAGACTATATGAATCACTAATAGAAGTAATAAAAAGCTTTGTCAAATTACTGTTACTGAAATGTTAATTTTCTCATTTACAGAACAAAATACATTAGGGACAGAAGCAATGCAAACTTCTGGTTTCTACAGCTGGTTGCTCTAACACATCACATTATATCCTGGGAGATATACTGAGAGAAAAAGTAGTTATGCAATAGGAAATATCTGTAAAGGACAAAAATCTAATTTTAATCCTGATATCATATGTATAAATATATAAACAACCTTTAAGCAATGCTGCAGACAGATGCTTTAAGATGATTGCTCAGACTTCACTTGCACTGACAGACATGATTCACTTCTTTGATTGCAGAGCAGCTGACATAATGGCAAGAGGAACAATAAACTGAAAAATCACAGTTTCTAGATTGATTGAATATCTTCTGTAGCACTCTTCACACACACAGCCAGTGCTTATTCGATGTGATGCTCTGACTTCATTACAGCTAGAGATTTTAGTAATCTCTAAATTCATTCACAGTGTTGATGGCCCAGGGCATTTGACTGAAGCTGTAAAAGGTGTTTGTTCAGTTGCACTGTGATTTTGACAGATGTGAATGCTGTGTCCAGTTCTGGCCCCTCAGTTTGGGAAGGACACTGAGACACTTGAGCACATCCAGAGGAGGCAACGAGGCTGGTGAGGGGCTTGGAGCACAAACCCTGTGAGGAACGGCTGAGGGAGCTGGGGGTGTTCAGCCTGGAGAAAAGGAGACTCAGATGTGACCTCATCACTCTCTACAACTCCCTGAGGGATGGTTGTGGTCAGGTGGTGTTTGGTTTCCTTCTTCAGGCAGCAACTGACAGAACCAGAGGACAGATTCTTAGGCTGTGCCAAGGAAAATATAGGTTGGATATTAGAAAAAAGTTTTTTACAGAAAGGATGATAAACTACTGGAATGGCCTGCCCAGGGAGGTGGTGGATTCACCATCCTTGGATATGTTTAAAAAGACTGGATGTGGCACTCAGTGCCATGGCTTAGTTGAGGTGTTACGGAATGGGTTGGACTCAATGGTCTTAAAGGTCTCTCCCAACCTTGTGATTCTGTGTGTGTTATTTATTAAGGCCAGTATTATAACTTATATATTACCTGAAAATGGAATATACCATACAATCAAAAGGGTAAAGTTACTTGCTTTTGTTGTAAACCTTTCAGCATCCAAAAATACATGCCTAGAGTATATCAGTAAAATTTCTATGAGCTGGACACCCCACAGTATGGTGATGTATCATTGGAAGGGGCTGGCTTTCAATGAGATTTGTGTTTCTGAATCCTTCATGATATCTTGAATATTTTTGATTTCAGGCTCCTAAACTGATATTGTCTGCATTTTATCTCCATTCTGTGTTTATAAACTAATGATTAAACTACCAAAGACATTGCAGAAGTAACTGTGAAGCTTAGGTCAGGGTGTGTGGTGTTCTGAAAATGCAAAATGATGCAATAAAAGGCTGTCTGTTTCTTATTCAATGTTTAATACAGTTGCTTGTCCCCAGATAACTGCTTTTTTTTTTCTCCAGGTAAAGTATCATGAAGAGTCCATTATGTCTTTCTCCATCTATTCTCTGCTAATGGACTTGTGTGAAAAACATGGTTCCCTAAACTGATTTCTTTGTTTTATGTGTGGTAAAAATAGCCTACAACATATTACTTGAAGTCTATCATTCACAGAAAAGAATAACAAAGTATCTTGTAGTTTTCCAAACAGCCTCAGAGACTATACACCTATTATTGTGCTTGTTATAGTTATTCAAGCATGACAGGTTTTCAGCTGAGGGTTTTAGAGGCTTTTTAATATTTGAGGACATCTAATAGCACATTCAAGAGAGTTTCTTTGTTAACTTCCACAGAATTCAGCTGCTTGACATTTCTACAGAGCTCACATACAATTATGCTATGGCTTTATGGGATATTTCATGGTTCATGCACTGAGTCAATATTCTCTGTATGTTGTTAAACACTGTACCATCAAAATTAAGCATATATTTGAGTCTTTAACTTTTTCTTTATATGAGAAGGTTTGATAGGAGGAAAAAGTATGCTCTCTATATATCAAAAATTAACTGTTTCAAAAATTAACTGTTTCTCACTCCAGAAAATTTTTAATTCTTTTTTGTTTTTCCTTGATGGTCTACCAGAACAGTTATGAATTGGCATTGCCTATTCATTTAGAGTTTTTAAGAAGTTTTTAAGTCTCTATTATATGCATTTTCTAATGTACATCGGATGAGCTTCTTTCTCTTTTTGGTGCTAAAAAGAGACATTCTCCAGCATAAGCTGTTACATTATGTTGCTCTGTGCCACCAGTGAAAGGTGGAAGTTTCCATACAAGTGTTCAGTTACAACTGATTTGGTTAGTCACATTGGGTTAACAGTTTGGTTACACCTGAAAGAGAATTTGTCATAATTACTTTTTAGGTTGTCTTCTACTTTAATACAGTAAGTGTTGGATCAAA
The DNA here is from genome assembly GCA_003676055.1 of Chloebia gouldiae. Taxonomy (NCBI): domain Eukaryota; kingdom Metazoa; phylum Chordata; class Aves; order Passeriformes; family Passeridae; genus Chloebia; species Chloebia gouldiae. The sequence goes on from QUSF01000001.1 coordinate 13,235,128, forward strand.
AATTGATTTCACTTATTATGGCTGTAAGCTGTCCAGGAGCTGAAAACAGGGATCACCATGTAGGATTTTGGGTCCATTTTCCTCACACCTTGCCATTCTTTTTGCAGTGTGCTGCCCTTTGCTTAGATCATGTTGCTTCTACAGACAACACCTCCTTGGAAAGTTGGGCATGTGATAGATCCAGAATATGCAAAATTTAATATTCTTTGCAGGCCACTATCAAAAATCTAAGACCATTTTCAAACATAATTTGAGTTGACTAATGCTGATGTTACTATAACTCTACTTCATAATTTAACAATTTGAAACTCAGGTAAATTCAGATTCAGGCAACTGAATAATTTTCTTCAGGCACTACGTGGACTAATGTACCTTGAACTGAAGATCATATGAATTGTAAACTTAAAAGAAAGACCAGGTTTTCATTTTGTTCAGATAGAAACAATGAGATTTTAGCACGTGGCTACGGACTCCTGTGGAATGGTCTGACCTATATTAATGGCTCTATGTCACAAAATAATAGCTGTAGAGCAGTCCTCATGATAGATTTTCTAATGAAACAGCCGTGTTTTTCTTAAATTTTGAAGTAAGATTTGCTAAACAATCATATTTTTTGTTCATGTTGTACTATCTCTTCTCCTTGCTGTTTTTATTGGTTACTTGTTTTACTGTAGTTTTAATATTTTGCTTTAGGCAAAACATGCAAAAATGTCATTTTTTCTTTCCTTTATATCCTTCTGTCTTTTCTATGGACTCCTTCTCTGGTTGACACTTCCATTTTATCCTAATCTGTATAGTCCACAGCCATTCATCTCTAACAAGTTTTCAGAATTGTCATTACCTCACTGTTTAAACTTGGAGCTCTCCAGGTTCCTCAGGATATTTTTTGTAAATGCCAGGCTCCAGTTTTGATCCAATAATTACTAGCATATAGATAATAGCAGCTGCAGGAACCAAGATAGGTAAATGCACAACCCTGCTCCACTAGAACAGAAAGGGGAAAAACAGCATATACATGATGTAATTACAACAGCTTTGAGCTAAATGTTAGACCTTTTATATTCAGAAACCCTTGTTCCCTGCATGGGCTATACAACAAGTCATTAACCTAACAGTGGTATTCTGGAATCCAATTTGGATTTTGCTCCCTGTATCACAGTTGCTAATTTCTTTCATTAGTTTTTTTCTTGTGTTTTTCTGTTGAGAACCTTTTGAAGTCTGTGTAGATTTAACCAGTCTACTCACTCCTCTGATCTCTTATTGTCATTTCCTTGAAGTTAATTAGAAGCTAATTAGATTTATCTTGTATTATATCTTCAGAAATCCCCACTGAAATTGGAGCAGTTTCTGTATATCTGAGCTTCCTTTTCTTGAAATAATTTCTCGGCCTAATCTTGTATCAAAAAACCCCCGTTTCTTATTTCTCTTTGATATAATGATGCTGTGTTAAATTCACATTGGGGAAAAAACCCATACAAAAATCTACTAAGATTTTAGAGAAATATCTGGTCTCAGGAAGTGAAATCATTATAAGAAGTGCATCACAAGAATATCACCAGCTGCCCCTAGCTCAGTGGATATCACATAATAACATGGAAATCTTTAAATAAAAAAAAAGAAAATAAAAAAGAAGGAAAAAGTGTATTGTGAAAAAATTTTTTGTAGTCACCAATAGTTGTTTTTAGTGGCAGAGGGTTGCAACTCATAGACAGCAGGGAAAGTTTTGGCTGTACATGTGTATATTTTAGTACTAAAGATGATGCAGGAAACAGACTAAAGAATAAGTTACTGTAGAGTATCAGGACTTGGTGGAAAATGTTTTTTTCCTAACCTATAGACACCTACATGTTCTTGAAAATACCAGTATGAATTTATGCATGCTAAGTGACTACATTAGTTAACACCATCCCTTGTTTATTTGATGTGATTAATGGTGTTCATGCCCTCTAAAAACAAGTCGGAGAGTAAAGCTTTGGGAGATGATCTCAGGGATAGATAAACTAACTGTATGGAAAGACTGTGTAAAGTTTTGCAGGCACAGAAGTGTGCTGTTTGGATTACTTAGAAAAGTCTAGGTTTGCCCTAGAAGCAGTGGGAAACAGCTTGCAGGACACTTTTTTATTAGTTTGTTCTTGACAATCTTTTTGTTCCTGTGGCTTTTCTGTGTCTTGGCTGTGAAGGGCCTTGAGGGAGCCGCTCCCTTGCAGTGAAGAAAGACGGCTACTCGTAAATGAGGTGAGCATCAGGCGTTGGTTTCCTATCTCCTCTCAGTGCTAAGAATTTGAAAACAGTATTCAAGTGAATTTTCTGCGTATGCTCTCAGACTCAGATGCAGAGCTGAGCAATTGCATGTCTTCAGTTGCACAGTTCAATAATCTGCTTTAGCTTCCAGTCCTTATTTTGGTAGTGGGGCAGAATTTTAATGACAGGTGCACAACTTAATGAACAATTGTTTCTTTTTTGTTCAAATATAAAACTCTTGTGTCATACTTTCTGTGCAGCCTAATGCTATTTTTTTGGCATAAAAAATGCTGATTCTGGAAAAACTATTGATATCTGATTTTGTCTTAATGTAAACACATTGAAACTGTTGATCAGTGAAAGGATTGCTTTATTTTCTGAATTTCCTGATTGTATTATCTGTAGAAAATTTATTTTTTTTTCAATGTAGTCTCTCATCTCCAACTTCAATATGATTTCTTTTCTATAAATATCTCCTTTTAAAAAATTCTCTTCACTTCAGGCTTACTGTAAATTTAGTGCAGTGATTTTAAAGTTCTTGTCCTTGTTTTTAAGGCCCTGAATGGCTGTGGTATTTGACTCATTTTCTCTTCTGCATTTTCTAAGCTGCTAATTACAGTCTGAATCATAAGGTTACTTTTTTTTTCTATACTGTAATTTTGTGAGTCACGAAAATTTTGTAGCTCTACCCTTTTAGAGATACTGCAGGATCCTTCCTTGCTGCCCACTTGGTGTTCTTATTTAAATATAAGATTGAAGAAGGAAGTCTTTGCTGCTACTTTTAACTCCATATTTAGTTGTACATGTACAGTACTTCATAACTTTGTTTTTAAGGATAATATGTTTTTCATAGTTAGTAAGTCCCCTAAAGTATTATATGAAACATAAAATATGTAGAGTAATATGATGTATGTAGTGCTATGGGCAAAAGAGTTCAATATATTTTTTTATGGTGCTTCAAGTAGATTAATGTGAAGTAAAACAATAATTCCTGTATTTTTTGTCATTACCATATTTTTACAGTATGTTTTTATATCACAGAATTGTAGAATGGTTTGGGCTAGAAGGGACTTTAAAGTTCCAACCTACCTTCCACGGACAGAGACACCTATTGCTAGACCATGCTGTTCAAAGCCCCATCCAACCTGGCCTTAAGCACTTCCTGGGATGGGACATCCACAACTTCTCTGGACAACCTATTCCTGTGCCTCACCACCTTCACAATGAAGGATTTCTTTCCCATATCTAATCTAAGCCCACCCTCTTTCAGTTTAAAGACATTCCCTCTTCTCCCATCACTCCAGGATTACTTAAAAAGTCCCTCCCCAGCTTTCCTGTAGTCACCCTTTAGGTATAGGAAGGTGCTCTAAGGTCACCTTGGAGCTTCTGCTTCTTCAGGCTGAACAAACTCAACTCTCTCAGCTTGTCTTCACAGGAGAGATGCTCCAACCCCCTGAGATCATCTGGACATCACAGCTGTCCTCTGGACTCCCTCCAACAGGTCCATGACCTTCTTATGTTGGGGACTGCAGAGCTGGATGCAGCACTCCAGGAAGGCTCTCGTAAGAGTGGAGTAGAGGGGAGAATCAGCTCCCTCGAGCTGCTGTCACTCTTCTTTTGATGCAGCTCAGAAGGCACAACAAAAATGCTGAATGGAGTATGTGAAGCACATGCTTTCCTCATGACTCCTGTAGCTATTTCTCCTAGATGACAAATATTTTCACAATTATCAAAATGAAGCTAAGAAAATTATTATCTTAAAGAAAGCAATAAGGCTTATTGGCATATTCAATATTTGAAGTCTTGTCCTGTCATTACTTCTTACTCAAAAAAATACTGGGATATATTTTCAATTGGAAGAGAATAAAAATCATGGTTTTTAGAAGCAATTTCCACAGAAACTTGAAATGCATATATTTGATCTTTTTTCCCCACTGAAAGAACAAGTAAGTTTAAATACTGCTAGAGACTAAAGAGGAAGGATTCAATTTATTTATATGAAAGACTGCTGATTAAAACCACACATAAACCTAAAAAGAATAACAATCCTCTAGCTTTCATAAATTCAAACTATTATTCCTTTCCAAGATGAACTTAAAAATATTTGATTTTAAACACTTGGGAGAAGATTTGTTTTCTGATATTTCCTACTTCTTGTTAACTTGAATGGTTTTTTTAACTCCTCTTCTGAGAATGTCCTTAGGTATTGGTTTTGGGAATGAGAGATTTCAAATTATTCATAATTTTGTAAGGCTTGCAATAATTGGTGACAGCAGAACTTAAGACAGAACACTCACATTTCTCACTTGCTGTAATGGTCTCCTTTACTCTTTTTTCCAGTATTCTAAGCCTCCTAATAACCATGTAGTTCCCTAACACTGTCTTCTCTGAGAGATGTTTCTGTTCCTCTGGTAACTTTGGGGTTTCCATTCTCAGCAGCAGGCCTCTGTAATTTGGTGGAGTGAGAGGCTGAGAGGCTAGAGGTGGATTGTGATCTCTTCCTGGGAAGTTTTGTTGACTTTGTCATGGGGCTGGGACATACAAATAACTCATTAGAGGTTAACAAATTTAAGACATAAAGGCGTTTTTCTTTTTCTGAGAAAGTATGGGATTCCCAGTTTAGCTTTCTTTTTAAAAGGAGCTGCTCTCTACCTTAAATCTGCAGTATCTATTAACAAAGTAGAAGCAAGTGTATTATTTTTCACTTTGCTTACTTAAGCTTGAAAGACAGAATCTCAACAACTTTTTTTAACCACTTGAGCTAGCAAGGCACTCCGTAGTTTATTATTATTCAGGTTTAATGGGAATCTTTCATATCAGTTGCACATTTTCACTCTTTATGAATTATTTCACAAGGAGAATGAAATCCAATTTGAAACAGAATTTCTTATAAACACATAATAATTTATCAGTTTTATTGACATGTATTTTGCAAAATAATAGTATTGTACACAGGTTCTGTATGAGCAAATAGAATTACTGCTAACATATTTTTTTAAGGTTCTTGTTGTACACTCTCCCCTCAGTCAAACACTGTTAGCTCACCAGTCAATCTACTTGTCAAAAATGTTCTTCTTCGGCAGAAGAGACTGAGAAGTTTGACAAAGCACATTAAGTTGGTGATGTTGATTAATGCTTTTCAGTTAGTAGCACTTTGTTGAACACTATAAATTAAGAATTTTGATGACAGTTGACTTCTCATAAATTACATACAAGAGGAGCTTATCATTAAAATGAAGCAATTTATTTTTACTCTCAAAGATTTGTCATAGCTCTGCTTCATGCCAGTTTCTTTTAGCTTTTTTTTCTTTGCCCTTTTTTTTCATGTAAATAGCATAACTTAAGGTCCATAGGTCTCTTTGGGAAAAAAAAAATAAAGAGGGCAAAGATTATTGATTCTGAGAGTTTTTGGGTATTCCTCATTTTCATGAAAGGCAAAGAACTGCAGGGAGAAAAGTTCTAAGAGATGTAGGCCTTTTTGGTATTTTTTTATATCCCAATTGTCAACTTGAGCAATTTGGAAATGTGAAGAATTAACATGCAGGTAATGATCTGCAAGAATTTCTTTAAAATTTATTCCACTGAATGCAGGGGATTTTCTTGCTTTTGACTACATTTTCCTCAGTGTGTTCAGCATTCTTGATGAAATTACATCCCCAGAGTCACCAAAGATTAATTGCTTCTATAAACACCATACCTACAAAAAGCACAAGATTTCCAGGATGTTTTTAATACACATTGATAGAGACCTTGTATAGGACTTGCTATACAAAGTATTTATTACTGAAAACATTTCAGGTAGTTGTTTCACAGCAAGAGCCAAGACCAATGCTGTCATGCTGCTTCTTGAAAAACATGAGCCTAGTTTAAATTCTCTCCATAAGCTGGGAAATCTTGAATGTTGCTTCTTTGAATTTTCTCTTCACAGGCTGTGTAGGAATGAAGAAAATATTTGGGGAAAGGATTGTGACAGAAAACTTGGTAAAACACAGACTCTGATAAGTGAAGTTTTCAGTAAATCAAAAATTTAGTACCATTTTCTATGTTCAGTGAGAAGCATTCCAGAAGAAGTCATCAGTTCCTTGACTGACTGTGTCTCACCCACCCAACATCACCCCTTGCAGTCAAATAAGGGAATGCAGACAGTCAAGCTATATTCAGTATTAGCCGTCACTTCCCTCATGTCACAGGAAGACACTGCCTTCTAACCATCTTTGTGGAGTATTTTTTTTAATGTTGGTTTTTACTCTTCCCCTATACTTTGAAATGCTTCTTTCCAAAGTCTCAATCTGTGCATACTTATGATGACTTCAAGACAATCAGGTAGGTAGTCTGTTCATTAAGCCACATGGAAGCCCTATTTTCTTCTTGACCAAGCAGAGGAGGTAAATTGTAGTATGACAGTAAATAATTCTTTGCTCCTTGAATTTTTGGAAATTTTAAGTATTCTTCCTGAACATTAGGCTAAATTGGCAATGTACACAAAGTTTTTCACAAAATATAAAGATTTTCTGCACATTCACTTGTTATAAATATACTTGCAAAAAATGTGTTGCTTTTGTTAACATGTAAATCAGTAGATACCTTAATTTTTTACACTTCTGGTGTGAGTATATATCTATTTACCTAACTAGAATATATTTGGAGCCAAAAATGAAAAACATCTGTGAGAAGTACTTGTCATACTGAAAGCACAACCGTGGCCTGAAAAATATGGAAGGGAAAAAAATTCAAAATATTGCTAGTGATTTGAATTTCAAACAGAATGGTTCATATAAACACAGTGTGACAAATTTTATTCAATGAACAAGACTGGCATTCACGGTGTAAATTCCTATACACATGAATGCAAGCGTTGCTTAATAAAAGTGTAATTTAATATGAAGATGACAACCACTGCTGAATTTGAAGCACATGCTTTAAGGCTGTGGAGGGTTGACTTGGGCCAGCTGCCAAATAACAGACAGGTGTAGAAATTGAGGTGAATTAACTATGGGTGAAGAAATTGAGGTGAATTAACTATGGAAGAAGACAAGGAGATGACCTACCAGTTAACACTGTAGGCAAAACAGAGACAATTTGGGGAAAATGTGTTTAATGTATTTCCAATGAAAATAGATTTAAACAGTGAGGAGCAAAGGCAAAAATTAAACCTCTTTCACCCCCTGATGAACCATGAAGGGGAAAATGGAGAATATGGGCAATGTGTTCAGTTTTTAGCAGTTTCTCTCTGCTGCTCTTTCCTCCTAACACTATTGCCTTGCTCTATTTTGGGCTTTCATGCACCACAGTTCTTGAAGATAAACCTGAAGTGTTTGGATGCTTCAAAAAAAGCTGGAATTTTTAGGATGAACCTGCTCCAGTGTGATTTTTACAGGCCCCAGTTCCTTGAGGGAATATCCACATGTTCTGGTATGGGGTACTTCTTGGGCTGCAGCGTGGACATCTGCACCAGCATGGATCCTCTCCACCCGCTGGTGGGAAATGCCTTCCCCACCCTGGTCTCCTCCATGGGCTGCACATAAATATCTTCTCTGATGCCTGGGGCACCTCATTCCCCTTTTTCCCTACTGCTGGTGTTTTCAGGTTGATTTCTCATACTTTTTTCTATTCTTCTCTCTGAAACTTTTTTTGGATCTTAAATGTGTTTTCCTAGAGGTGCCATCAGCTTTATCAATAGCCTTGGCTGTGTCCTGCCGTGGGTTTGTTGTGGAGCTGGTAATGTCTAGCAGACATTTATCCTCTTCTCACACAGACAATCCTGCAGTCCCCTGCTGCCAAAGGTAAAACAGCTCCTGTGAGTTTCAACTTTTTAATATTATTACCCAAATACTATCAATATGCCTATTAAGCAAAATTGCAGATCAGTGAAAAAATTGTTTATGTACGTATGATTGCTTCATCTGTGGTCATTGCTATGAGCTCTGCTTTGGAACAGAAACAAGCTTACCTGACTGAAACTGCCATAAGATCTTAGTTAAGCAGAATGTAATGACTTGGAATGTAATTTAAAAAGAAAACCAGGGCTACCACTTCTGACTTTTCTAAATCCAAATATTTTGTTTTGACAAAGAGTAAGAGTTTGTTTTTCTAACTCACCTAGATATTATGGTATTCATAAGAGGAGAAAGAAGACAATAGAGAAAAAAATGACAAAAGGTTTCTAGTGCTTCCTTACTTTTACTGAACCCACTCATGTACTCAAGTACTAATGAAGCTAGGTATCCCTATACTTCCAAATGGAACATCAGAGTTAATAAACAGTAGTGTCTAAGTGTTATGATAATCAGACATTTCACCTTTGAATAAGTGTGGTGTACATTCCCTCTAAAACCACCACTGATATATCTCAAGCAATGTTTTTAATTTCAGTATTCAAGCTCCCAAAAAGCCTGAGAGTGATTTAGCATTTTCCACAAAAAAAAAATGCTGTTGATTTTGGCACCATTTTAACTGTTCCTTTACTTGCTTTACCAGTTGTCAAATTTGGTATTTGTATTCTTTTCTGTAGAAATGAAGCATCATTCTTTGCTGTACCTTTTTTAAAAGTAAATTGAATGTACTGTTGAGAATGATGCAGTGCTTTTACCCCATGTGCTTTGTCACCCTAACATTTGGACTTTTTTCGTTGCTAGGCTGTAGTGGGTCTGTAGTCGTCAAACAAAATTTCTCCTGGGGGTATGCTGACCTTCACTCTGGCTGTACGCACAAATATTAATAAAAATTGAAAAAGAGGAATAATATTATTTTCTTTTCCATTGTTAATATCTACTTTTTCAACAGCTTAGGATTTGTAGAAATGAAAATAGACAGTACTTGAGGCTAAATCTGTGATTCTGCAGAGTGCAAACAGCACAGATGAATTTAGTGAAAGCTTCTTTCTGCTCACTTGCTGTGTATGTAAACCACAATGCTGAAGACATTGTTCAATTGACAAGCCAGTTAAGTCACCGATTTTCCTGTCGTGCTTACCATCTACACTGTTAACTTCTAAAAATTATTTCCCTGAGGAACTGGACAGATATATTTTCTTACGTCACATTATCTTATAGTAATTGTTATGAAGCTGGATTAATTTCAGCTTTTTAGAGGTAAAAATCCGATTTACTGCCATTTCTTGAATTATCTCCAGTTCCCTGGAATTCTGTAATACCCTTCAACTCTCTTTGAAATGCAGGGTAAAATGAAAGGGAATTAGGAGCAAGAGATACATGTAATTAAGGTCCCACTGTGAGTACATTTCTCATTATAGAATTAAATGTACATGTCTGGAGTACATTTCTCATTATAAAATTAAATATAGATGTCTGAGCCTGAAAATTAGGTTATTAAGCATTTTTTTTTTAATCTAGCTGGAAAAGTGTTTTTGTTCTTTTTCTGTTGTTGCTTTAACTGCCTTTTTAAATGAATTGTTATTTTCCCCATCTGTCCTAAGGGAAAACCATTCTTGATTTTTATATCCTGAAAACTACAAATTTCTGTAATTTCCTTGCAGTGGAACACATTACTCTAGTGAAAACCCCAGCAGGGTGCATTTCTGTAAAGGGTTTCCTTAGATTTCTTTCTGTTCTGTTCAGATACTTAGCATCAAATCACAGAATCATCAAGGCTGAGAGACCTTCAAGACCATCATCTAGTCCAAGCATCAACCCAGCACCACCATGATTACCTCTAAACCATATCCCCAAGTGCCACATTCAGACGCCTCTCTCCTTCCAGAGACCGTGACTGCACCACCTCCCTGGAAGCAGGGAACCCCCTTTAAGGGGCTAGATGGACTTGTGATTATACCAAGATTGTTACTGATATTTTCACACATTTAAATGGAAAAGTAGGCTCTCAGATTGCTCTCTCCTTGGCACAGTGTTAGAAACTGTAAAATCTGTCCATGAGGCTGTTTTGTGACAACAGCTGGAGAGCTGACATTTGTGCTATTCCTCAGCTTGACACCTTGAGATCGCTTGATCCCACATAGCTACTCATGAGTTGGGTGTTCTCTACAGGCTCTTTACATCAAAATGTGTTACAGAAAAAGCTAATTATGTTTTAGCCTTTTCCATCAGGCTCTCCACTGCACTCTTTTTAAAGATCATTTGAAAGCAGTATGCAAGATGAACAGAGCCACATAACACTGCACAAGGCTTCAGAGATTCAGGAGAAGGTAAGCACTGTGTGCTAAAATGCCTGAGTTTTATTTTTAATTGATTGAAAAAAAGAAAAGCCAGGTGCAGACCAGTAAAGAAAGGACTAGCTGTGGTCAATTTAAGAAAGAAATGGAGATGATTAAAAAACTTTGAAGAAGACCTCTCTCATTTTCTAAGTCTTGACTTGTATGGGACTGTATTGGGAACAGAGTGTGGCATCTGAAAGTCAGCTGTGATGAAGATAACCCGGAAAAACAATCATTGTTCATGAGTTTGAACTTGAGAAGTTACTTTTTAGTTACTGGTTTTTAACCTTTAGGCTGTAGCAGCCTTCATGATGTCCCTGATGTAGGAAGAATTTCTTCCAAGGACATTTCCTCGTAATGTCTATTTAAATAAAATTTTAACATAGAAGTAGTGAACACACTAATTTTTCAGTACAGTAAACTTCATCTTAGTGAACCCAAAAGCTCCTATCCTGACAATTTATTTCTAAACATGGAAATTACAGAGAGAAGGCCGGGGGAAAACAGTGGCAATAATTCTAAAGTACGTTAGATATTTAAAAGTATGTGCTTCAGTTCCTGCCAGGTGGTCTTTGCACACTGTATGCACCAAATAACCTGGCTGCTATCCCTGCAGAACTTAATTTATAATTATAATATTGTTGATTATTTTTGAATGTGTTATATAAATTCTCCATAGATTTAGACTCAATAAAAGAAATCCATGCATTTAATTACTACTCTGAAAATATGTAATTCTATGGTGTACTAAAACCAAACTTAGTCTACATAAAAATAAAAGCATACTTTTAAAACCAATAATGTGAAATCATTATTGGTTTTAAAAGTATGGTTTTATTTTGCTGAGAGATTGGCTATATAATTCTTTGATGGGACATGTTCTTTGCATAGGGTTTTTTCATTTTATTTGAACTTAATTCTCAAATAATTCAGGAACGGGATTAAAAAATATAATCAGTAATAAAAATAGTTGTTCAAAAGTTCATGCATATTAAGGCTTCTTATTATGAAGGGCTCTTAGGATATCTTAATTTGCAAAATGAGAGTAGTGGCTCAATCCGCACTGAAATTTTTAAGTACTGAATATTCAGTTTTGTCCTATGTTTAAAATTAGTTGCTTTTAGTCTTTTTAAATATGAGAAGAAATAATTTTTCCATATTTAAAAAATGTCCTTGTTATTAAAGGGTAGCTTTTAGGTTGAAGAACAGTTTAGATCTGCCTATTCTTTGCCTTTCCTTTTCTCATAAAATATTTACTCTTCTAGAAATATTTAATACCATCTATTTCATAGTGACAAAGTTGCAAGCTCTGAAGACTTAAGTTTTGAATCTGCTCTTGCACAGGATTGAACTGCACCTGTGATCTATGTGCCAATACAGATTGTTGAATAAACAAATGTCTCACAGTAGTTTCTCAACTGAGTCTGATGAAAAAGTGACCTCCAAGTCAAGGAAGGGTGAGAGGAGAAATGACTTTGACATGCAGCCAAAAGTCTGCTGCAGGGAACAGATTCCAGAGAATGCCACAGTCTCTATTTTACTAAGAGATCAATCCAGATACTTTAGGTGGTTTAATGGGGCCAAAGGGACTGGATAACAAAGCTTGTTTTAGTATTATGAATCCACTGTAACTATGGGTTTCCTCAGAAAAGGTTTATTGCATAGGAAAAGGCCAACAGGTACATTATAATCCTCTGAAGAAATTACAGTAACAGGAGAGAGATTCATCACGGGTAATTACAGTTGTTAAACCAAATTCTCTCTTCTGAATGCATACAAAGTAGATATTTCCATATTCTCAAAGATATTTTAAGTCCTTATTAAATATTAGCCTTGTAATAAAGCTCTGACTGTGATTTAAAAAAATGATGGATTTTTTCCTTTTCTTACTTACATCTCACTTAAATTTGCTTGGAGATGGATTCAGATGTTTCATGTAGTGTCTCCAGCTCATAGTCTCTGAGTTCCACTTCTCTTGCATATATTCAAAGTATTAATGAGAGATCACCACTAATTTCTCAGATTTAGTTTTAGGCAAATTAGTAATTTGATTTACAAAGACCTAAATGTAACACTTCATTAAACCCATTCAGGTTAAATCCCCATCCATGCTTACAAATCTGCCTATTTCGTAGTTTTTCCTTGGTTTCTGAAAAACATGCTGCAAGAATTGTTATGCTATTTCACTTGAGAATTGGAGGTATTGGTAAGATATTGAACTTGCCCAAAATTACACAGAAATAATATGATGAAGGAGATTTTAGAATCTGTTTTCTCAAGTTTGTTTTCTTTGTCCTTAACCTTTTCTAAATTTTAAACTTAAAAATATGCATCAGTAGAGCTTCCTGCCCCCTCCTCTGCCCCATGGGTTTTCATCTATCTGTGGTATCAATAGTACATTTTAGAGAATTTCTTCTAAAGGTTTCTCTTGAAGAAGTCTAGTACAGGAGATGGCAGCTTGCACAAGACCCATCTTAAATTTGTTACCAGGTAATAAGAAAATATTTTATTTCCTGTATAATGATATAGATGTGGAATGGGTGTTTTGTGATGCTTTCTAAACTGAGCAGCAGTTAGACAAATAGCTGAGATGGAGTGGAAAGTCTTAGTGGAGCAGTTCAGTATTTATTATCTACACATGAGGGAGACATAGAGCTTTATCCTATGTCAAGCAATTACTGTTCTTATTATGATTAGCAGAGCTGTATGAAAATAATGAATACTTTTACAGAAACTATCTATTTATTTTCATTATAAAATTCAATTATGAGAATGGAAAATCTGATTCAGAGTAGCTTAGATTTAGATGTAAGCTTGAGTGTATATTGTACTGCACGGCCATAGCAAAAACAGCAAAGTTCTTCCTTTTCACCTATCCATTTCTTAGGTCTTTATATTTGGATGTAGTTGCAGGCTAGATGAGTGTATTGGGTTTGTGTGTCACAGTTTTGTTAGTGGGGGCTACAGGGGTGACTTTTGTGAGAAGATGCCAAAAGGTTCGCCCTTCTCCAACCAAGCCAATGCCTGCTCGTTCCAAGATGAACCTGCTGCTGGCCGAGGCTGAGCCCATCTGTGATGGTGCTAGAGCCTCTGGGGCATGGATGTTTAAGAAGAGAAAAAAAAAAAAACGAATGCAGTACAACAGCAGCCAGGAGAGAGAAGTGAAGAAGAAGAAGTTGCCCTGCAGATACCAGGGTCAGAGTATAATGAGGAGGAAGAGGTCTCTAGGCACCAGAGCAGAGATTTCCCCAGGCTGTTGTACAGACCATGGTGTGGCAGGTGTGCCCCTGCAGCCCATGGAGATCTGTGGTGGAGCAGAGATTCATCTACAACCCATGGAGGACCCTACACTGGAGCATATGGATGCCTGAAAGGAGCTTGTGAGCCTAGGGGAAGCCTGGATTGGAGCAGGCTCCTTGCAGGATCTGTGGTCCTGTGGAGAGAGGAGCTCACACTGGAGCAGGTTTTCTGGAAGGGCTTGTGACCCTCAAAGGGATCCACACTGGAGCAGCCTGGCCCTGGAGGACTGGACCTTGTGGAAGGGACAGTTAATGAAGATTTGTAGTCTGGGGGAAGGACTCATGTTGAAGTTCATGGTGTGCTCTCCCCCAGGGGAGGAACCCCACATTAGATAAGTGGAAGACAGTGAGGGGGATGGAGTGGCAGAGAGAGTGTATGATCAACTGACAGCAACCCTCATAAGGATTTGCCATATTTTCCCTTGTTCCATTGATGGGAAGGAGTGATAAAGTGGCTTGGTAAGCACCTGGCCTTCAGCCAAAGTCAGCCCTCCACAGTGAGGCTGCTCCTTTTCCCCATTCCAAATGATGATATAAATCCTCAACTTCTCATTTGCTGAGAGAGACAAAAGCTTCTGTCTCTATGCTTGCTGCTTTTTTTTTTGTGAAGCCATTGAGCTCTTGGCAGAGCATTTCATCTTTGAACTTGACATTTCCCTGCCCTTCAGGGAATTGCTGTTGGGCTGAACATTCATTCAACCAATGTACCTGACTGCTGGTTTAGTGTGTCCCATGCAGTGTCTTTCACATCATGTTTTGGTGAACTGTTAATTCCCTGTGCACTACCAGGTCTACTGAAGGATTCTTGCATTGATTTATAAAGCCTTCAGTTTGTTAGGCCATGCTATCTCCCTGATGAATCTCTTTCCAGTGTAACATTGATTATCTGACACTTGGTATTTTAAGTTTTCTCAAAAGTAAGTTGCATTCTCTGGAAACTTTTCTCTGTGTAAGCTGGATGGAGTTACACTTTGGTCCCTCACATATCTATTACAAAAGAAATTTCTTCTACAGTGTTAAATATCACCATTAAAGTTCACAATTAAAGCCTTCTCAAACTAGCACATGCTATAGGCTCAGAAATGTGGAGTTTGACATGGAATATGCCTTCAGTTACAAACAGAGACCCAAAGTTTTTAATTGTGGGCAAGTCTCCAGGTAAGAATGACTTTCCAGATTCAGAGCATCTGTGTGAGCAGAAACAAGAAGTGATAAAGGTTTGTTGAGGGTGCACAATAATTAAGAAATTATTTGGAGGTGGCAGCAAGTCTGGGAAAAAAATCAGCAGAAAAATCAGTTTTTTAGTGGATTTTAAGTCCTTACGGGTCCCATCAAGGAATAAATAGATTTCTGAGTGTTCAATCAAATTTAGAATTGGACACAGAGAGGAGTAATATTGAAAAATATTTTTGGGGCCCTAATTCAGGATGAACTATTCAAATTTATGAAACCAGAGCCGTGTTGTTATTGGACACGAAACGGGTACACAGAAGTTTGGTAAGTTCAAAAGAAAAAAAGACCCAGTTTTTTTACTACAACTGGTATTTATAAAATTCTAAAGGTCACCATGGATTGGAGGATGGAATTACCACCTCTCCAACCATACTGGTCCAAAGATCAATCAATCATTTCTCTCCACACAGAGAAATATGTAAACAATTCTATTTAGACATGAAATTGTGTGGGAACTCTGACTCTCAAATATGTAAACATTCTCATAAGGCTAAAGAAGTTTTATGAGGACTTTAAAACTTTCAAAAGAACTAGAAATGAAAACTTAACACTTAAAAATCAGGGCAACAGAGCCAAAATTCTGTTATCTTATACAAGAAGAGAAAAGGTGAGTTTTGTGCTGCTGCTGTTGGGGTTTCATTGTACAACTATTATAGGGCTCTTACCCTTTGCAGACAGCATGATTATTTGCAGAGATTTTAGTAGCAGCCAAGAATCTCTTGTTGTGAATTAGACACTGTTGCAAGATATCAATAGGATATCAAACAGGAAGTTCATAATTTCTGTTGGATAGGAACTCTATGAGTGCACTACATCTTTTCCACTAAAAGGAGGTAAGGTAAACATAAATAGGCTTACAGAATTATTTGGTTTGGAAGGGACTTTGACAGATCACCTAGTCCAGATCCTGCCCCCCTGACTCTCCACCCCACTCCCTGCCAATCCTCTCCCCTGGTCATGGACAGGGACATCCTCCACTAGATCAGGTCACTCAAATCCCAGTCCAGCATGACTTTGAACAATTCTAGTGATGGTGCATCCACAACTTCTCTGGGCAGCCTGAGAAATTGTGGATGAGGAGAGATGAGAAATAGTTCCACTTGGTTATTGCTACAAGTGCCAGTTGTAGTAAAAAATATAGTTAGATATATGATGAGAATTATGAAATTCCATTTTAATTGTCCATAGCTTTGCCATTTTTTAACACTTGAATAAGAATTTTCCAAAGCAAGTTCTTTCATCTATCTTTCTTCTGGTTATTATGTTTTCTATTATTTTCACTGCTCCAAAATTCTTCATCTATGTCAGAAGATAAGATTAAGGGAAGAATATAATTTTTTTTCTGTTTCCAAAACAGAAAAACCCTATCTGACTTCAAAATCCCATCTATTTTGCTTGAATTATTTTGCATACTTACATGCTCTTTGATTGTTTCCTAATGCTGTTTGTTTTTAAAACCTTTTTTCATTTTTGAAGTGTTTGTCTGCAGGTGTATTAAATATGTGGTGCGTGCAGAAAAATGCACAATCATGTATGCTGAAAAAAAGAAACCTGCACAAAGCCATTCTCAACAGGTGATTCTAATTGTATCTACTGACCCTCAGGAGTGAAAAACATAAAAAGACACTGATGCTTATAAATAGTGCTGAGAAAATAAGTTGCAACTTAGCATTTCCTTCATAATTAACTCTAGATTCCACGTTATAATAACATCAGGGTATTTATGGTTATTCTGCCTGTGTGCTCTTAGTTTTATTGTGAAAGTACCATCTTTAAATAATTTTAATCAAAGGAAAAAGGCAGCTAAATTAAAAGATTTTACAATATTATATAATTAGAGATGATTAAAGTTTCACTGTGAGATACCTATCATTATAGATATCTATCATTATACATGCTGTTACCACATATTTTAAGTATAAAATAATATTTCCTTAAAAAGTCACCTACTGAATATTTTGTGGCAATCTTGCCTGCTATCATCTTTCTTTTATATAAGCAAATAGAAGCAATTTTACTGAGTTCTAATGGGACTTCCTGCTGAGCATGTGCAATCAACATAATTTTATTTCCTATGCCAGTGTGTTTAATGTTTACAGTTCAAATAAAGCTGTCTGTGTCTCAGCAGCAGCATTAAGGAACTTGAGCCAGTATGCATGTGGAAAAATGGGACTAATTTTTCAGAATACACCTTAACGTGAAAGTGTGGATAGGTATTTCAAAGGCACTATTGAAGTTCCATGAATGTTCCCCATGCTAGATGTTGTTTATGTGCATCCTCAGGGAGTTTTGAGACTGCTAAAGGACAAAATGGAGAAAGGAAGTGATAGGACAACTAATTAATAGGTAATCATGAGCACAGTGTTTTGAGATGGTTCCAGAGAAAAGCTTTTAAAAAAATAAATCAGCCCTGAGAACCAAACCCAGGGCATATGCCTAAGGTCTGCAAACCAAGGTATTTTGAAATATGATAAATATTTTAATTAAAATTGACCTATGCATCCTGCATTTGCTTACTGCAATATAGAGTCACTATGAGGACTTACTGCATCTTAGAAACTGAAAGCTAAAGACTTTACAGATTATTTTTATTTTTTTTACCCAGAGACAGTTATGTACAAGAAAAAACACATTATCTACTTAAGAGATACTGATTTCTTTAATCTGAATGGAGCTGATATGAAAATATTTGCCTTCATAAACAGCAGCACAGACATATGATGAAAAGGTATTTTTGACTAACAGCACCAGTGAGTTTGGCACAATCTGAAGAAATAGTGCTTGCTAATGGACTAATTCTGCAGAGGCAGCAAAGAGCACAAAGCACTTCTTGTTTCTCTGAGCTCAACAATATATAGCAAGAAAGCCTTACTCAGTTTAAATAACCTCTGCAGTGGGTTAATTAAAAATAGATACTCAATATCCAGCCAATTCCTTCCATCTCATTCTCTGGTAACTTCAAAATAATATTGAAATTAGCAATATCTTTATAGAAATGTGTTGATTAAATGGTTTATACTGCTGCTAGAATATAACTGGTATGAATATAGAGTTAAGAAAATTATATATTAATGATGAATTTCAACAATTGCTCGTGATGATCTCTGGTTAGAGTTCTGTTTGCAAATAAGATATTGTTATGCTGTGAGTTTTGAAGAATATAAAAAGTAAAGGGATATCTAAGGTGACTTCACTTTTGGTACCTCTCTTGAATCTTAAGTTTTCAAAAAGAAGTAGAAAAGGACATTTCAGGATGTTATGACCATATTACTTCCCAAACACACAAAAAAAAAAAATCAAAAGGGAATGAATTTCTCCCGTCTCCAAACATTGCAAAGTTTGAAAATGTCTCATGAACTCTAAAGCTGGCCTGTTTGGAATATCTATTGGAATATCTATTCAGTGTCAGTGTTTCCTGAGACTGCAGATTTGAAAACAAACCTGTTCAGATTTGTACACAAGAATGACATTTGGCCCAGTGTGTTCAGACCCTCTGAAGGGAATTAGGGACAAGACTCTACACCAGGAAAAAAAGGCTCTGATATACCACAAATATTGATAAAACACAACTCTGTGATGCCTAAGAATTCACTGTTAATGGAAAGGAAAATAAAGGAAAAACTACCCAAGCAAAAGGACTTCTAGGAAAAATATTATAAATGATGTGCACATTACTTATATAACACTTGTATAAAAGATGGTTTCCACAGTAGAAGAAGCAGCTTTCTTGTAGCATAAAATTAAATAACTTCATTTGTTGGCAGAGGTTGGTAGCCCAGAAGCCCCACCACATATTTTCAATGGAATTCTTAGCCTCCCAGGAGGATATCTGTTTTCCTTATCTGTTTTGCAGACTGTTTCTCACAAAGCGGGGCGAAACATGCATGCTTTTAATTCAGCAGGCTGAACCTGCCCGGTTCACACCAATCTGGGATGTTTGATCCATCTGAGAAATTTGTGAGTTGAACATTATCTGCCTTTTTGCAGTTCATGCAATTCGCTACTTGAAAGGCAGGAGCTGGCACTCTGATAGACTCCTTCCATATTATGATTATTTTTCTAAGACCAAAATCAAGCTGTTAGGTCCAGAGAGACTCTTCTCACAGCAGATAATGCCAATAAAAGGAGAACTGAGAAGTGGTGGGAATAGTGGGTGTGCCAGGTCAGCCACATCATCGTTATAGGGTTGATGCTTTTTAGCTTTTGTTGCACTCTCCTTTGTCTGACCTCTGAGGTCAGAGAAGATGGCTGGCATCTCTGCCTCACTCATCATCTCTGACATGTGGCTGGCACTAGCAAATTTACTCAAAAAGGATGTGTCTGCTGTATTCTACATTGACCTGCACTCATAGGAGGGGAATAAGTGCTGAATGTTTCAAATTGGGGATCTAAGAATGTAATCAGTACCATGTGTACTACCCTACTGTCTTATTCATTTCCACATGGGGGTCCTTTCCTATTTAGACCAATAATCTGTCTGTTCAGAGTACCACAGTAAGTCATAAATCCTTCAGGATGCTCTTGCAACTGGTATTTTTTCTTTGTCAAGATGAGTAAAACAGATGAGCTTGTTCAGAGAGCACTATCATTTTGGAATATCTTGAAGGTAAAAAAAAATTCCTTCCTACAAAAATATTTGCATTCAGAGTGCTGAGAAACATTTAAAATAAAAATATTTCCCATTAATTTTAACAGAGAGAGGAAATTTTTACTAATCTTTCCTCATTCAACTTCTTCTTTTCCAATGTGTTGTATGGTTTTGAATGACAGATCTACAGAGGGGACAAAGGCAAAGGGTTTGTATACAAGTTTTTTCTTTGTGCTTGCTCATGATGACTTAGACATTCCTCTTCAGATTATGCTCAGAATGAAGAAACATGTGACTTTTATGGATCATCCTGTGAATTTAGTCAAAAGGGTCTCTGTATTAGTGCCTTCTGAGAGAGGTTTTTATAATGCCTTAATAAATCATGTGCATGCATCTTCACTCTTGACCACTAAGACTAAGCAGAGCAGTGTCTTAACTCCCTTTCTGCTAGTGAATCTCAGTAAGGATTTGAAATGGTTAGGGGCTTTATTTATTCTTCATGATATAATAAGCTAATTCCTTGATTAGTGTCTTTTCATTTTATCAATAAACACTATGAATTCCAATTAGGTTTTTCCATTGAGGAATAGTGAGAAAAAATATGAAGTGTTTCAGTAATGATGGTAGTCAAATGAAACAGTGCATTCCAGGTGGAATGTCAAACATAGAAATCTTTATTTTAACAGTATGTTTAAATTTTTTATTATTACATATGCATTCATTTCCAGAAGTGTGAATATACACTGGCAGATCCCTAGTCTTTCTATTCACAGTTATAAGCTTGGTAAGAAATATATGAACAAAAAAATCGTTCACCAGCTGCTTGGTTATAAGAAAGGGACACTTCCATTGTTGCCTGCTGCCTCAGAAGCTGAATTGACCGCTATTTTTTTTTTGTTTATGTCTTTGTTTGTTTTAGTTTTTAATTTGGTTGGCTACCTAATTTGCAAGAGGATCAGATACTTTGGAATCTTTTAATGGTGCAGACTTATTAAAGTGTACATCCTCCTTTCAAACTCCAATTATACAGCCTGAGTCATTGGCATCAAACATCTTAGAACAACAAGAGTTACTAGTGCCACCTGCAGTTTTGATTAAAAGAGGAAAAGGGGTTTGCTGGTTCATGGGATAATAAAGATGCAAGGGGGATAATTGCCAGTTTAACTGGCAATATTGCATTTTTGTAGCCAGTCTGTCCTTTTAAAACAAAAACAATAAGTACATCTTTTGGTTAGAACACAAAAGATTTTTTAAGAGATTTTGGATAAAGTGGCCTAAAATAATCACAGTAATATGAAGGCTAAAGGGTGAAGAGGGATTCTGTGATAACAAATCAGTATGCTTCACTGTCACTTCTAATACCTCATAATGAACTATGGTTTTGTCTTGTTCTCTTTTGGTGAGCATGATTCTTCAGATGTTGAGTTAAATGGATCCATGGTTGGTTGACTGTTGAATGCAGCTCACTGTCTTCTCCAGAAGATAAATACAGGAGAATAAGTGCACTTACTGCTTCTGCAGAGGTATTTGAGCTCATTGCTACTGAACTGCCTGGAATCTTGGAGAAAAGCCATACTTGTTTACTGGCCTGCCTGAGCTGACCTGCCCTGCAGAAGGAGTGATGCTGTTTCTGACATGAAGCACTGTACTATGGAGAAATATACTACATATTTTTATTAATCTGAATTCCTAGATGGCTTAGTGACTGAATAACCTGATGCCACTGATCTGCTTTAACTCTTCCTTACACTGAAATGAAAGAATTTTTCCCAGAATTAGATGTTATCTGGAGAAGTCACTCTAAAAGGAGTCAGTAACTATTTGGTCTGAGAGATCTCTCTTGACCTAATTTAGACATCTTCTATTTTGACTTGGCCCCAGACTCTAAAGATATTACCTCGGCCTGTTTGGGTGAAAATGTCTTACAATATATTAATAATCATTTACTGGAGTACATAGACTAAAAAACATAAAAATAGTTGCAGAGCTCCATATTAAAAATATTAATTTGAGTGACAAGATCACTTATTTATTCATGTGAATAAATTCATGTGGCAGATTTGGTGCTGAGGTACTCTCCTCTGACATAAAAAAAGCTGAGATCAAATACTTGCTCAGAGATCAAATCAAATGTTTCCCATCAAGCAGGAAGGTAGCACTTGGCATGATCTTCAAGACAAGTGCTCTCTTGCCTGGGTCATGGGGCAAGTTTCTTCATTTCTGTGATTCTGTACTATGATTGGGATGCTCAAGCAAAGATCAAACACTTGCAAGCATTTCTTTCTCAGCTAGCACAAGTAGCTCCCTGTCACCTCTCTGGAATTTGTGAAGCTGGTGTTTCTAGAAGGATTAATTAGTCTAACTTCAGCTGTGAGTTTTGACTGGCAATACAGACCCTTTGTAGATTTAGTTTTCAGTACCTCTATTCTTTGTTTCACAGAAAGAAAATAGATGGGGAAAAACACTTTTCAGTTTTAGGATTGTTCTAAAAAAAACTATGTGGAAACTTGTGTGATATTCAGATATTACTGTAGTTACAAATATCTAAAGTAAGAATGAGTCACCAACTATGAATGCAGTGTGACTATTATTTAGCTTTACGAATTCATGCTAACCAGCTAGAGGAGAATCCAAACCACCAAATCATCACAAGGAAATCATCCATGTCTGAATCAGATTCTTTAGCCAGTGTAGGTGGGGATTGTTAGCTGGGAACATTAATGGTAAGTTGTTAGGACACAAGGAAAGCACAATTATTTTGTGCTGCAAAAAGATACACGTGACTGTAAAAGTCCTAGCAAAAACTTCAGGAATTATAACTTAATTTAACCATTTCTGCTGCTTGTTCAAATCCCTGTGATGGTAAAAGTTTCCTTCTTTCTCCGAGATATTTAAAAATAACTAGAAATTGTAATCTAAATGAAAATGGTTAAAGAAATATCACTGGAAGTAAATGATACATAGTCATTGTCCAGTTAAACTGGAGAGCATGAGGTCCAATAGTCCTACACTAGTTTAAGTTTCACGTGGATTGGACCTTGGAGACCACCATAGGTGGGACATGAAATCATGTTATTGATTGCTAAAATGCCTTTCATGGTTGAACACTGTACAACACCACGTGTACTATAATTTTTCCATATTTTGCATCTTTTAATGAGACTAGTATCATAAAAGAGAGTTTACCTTCTTCTTCATGTTACCTAGATCATAATCAGAATGAATTTCACCTCATTAGATGAGCTATTCTCCATTCTTTCTTTCTATAGGTACTTTCTTCAGTTTGCTTATTTTCTGAGCATGGGGAAAATTCATAAGAGAAAGTTGGTTAGAGAAATGTGAAGTATTCAAATTAAATGTTAACCTGAGAAGAAAGAGGTGAACCAAGAGAAAATGATGTGATCAAAATCCGGGGCATATCTATCCAAAGGCAGCTGACAAATCAAAGATCAATGAAGGGATGGGTAAGAGAATAAAATGGCTCATTTGAGACTTTAAACAATTTTTTAAGGATGGAGTGGAAAAATCAAATCCAGGAAAATGGAAAGAGTGTCCCACAAAGAACTGTGATCAATGTAGAGAAATAGAATGTAACATTTGTTTTAAAAGGGATTAAAGTCTGGGATCTATGGAACCTTCACAACATCTGTTTTAAGGATTTCACATGTATAAAGGAGCAGATTCAATGCAGTCATCTGTTGAAAGCAAGAAGATGCTGGTTGTCAAACCAATGGTTTATTGCTCCATACAATTTTGAATGAGTTTACCATGTATTTGCTCACAGTTGCAAATTGTATATGACTTAACTCAGTTTTTAGCTCAGCAGACCAGTTTTACTCTTTTCAGTTTCAAATGCTGTCTTGCCTCCAGATGTGACCTACGAAATATGGCATTCTCGAATACAGAAATACCAAGGACTGAAAAGGAAAGAAAGAGATACAAAGATGGCTACAGACTGCAAAATGTCATTTTGGGTAATCTGAGTGCACAATAATTTAAGCAAATTTTAATGAGAAAATCAAAGCCTTTATTACATATAAAAAGTGAAAATTTACAGTGTCAGAAGAAATTGAAGATCATATAGTCTTATATTTTAGTGTATTATAGTGGAATTTTCCAGAATAAAGCATATAGAGAAAATTAATAACAATCCCTATATAGTAAAATTCACTAGACTAGACATGCACACAATAGGCAAAAATTTTATGAAAAGCAGAACAGTAAAGCAGCCTCTTAGAAACAGCTATAACATTTCATATAGGAAGTCTAATTTGAACAAATGTATATGAATGCAAGCATATGTGCAGCATGAAGTTAATGTATGTTCATGTAAGGATTTGTTCCACCTAGAACTTTTCATTTAGGCCTCACTAGCAATAACAATATAAAAATAATATTCTTCATTTCCACCTTCCTGTTTCACTGATATTTTTCTGACTTTGCTTTGGGGGAGAACGAACGATGTTTTGGGGATGGATATGATTCAGTGGTTTAGACCATGCCCCAGTTAAGATGTTATCAAATTCAATTTTAATTTGGTTCATTTTTATCTTTAGACATACTTTTGAATTCCAAACTAATATCTGGGACCTAGAGCTCTCTTTCCCATTTTTTTTTTTAGCAGCAGAGATTTTTCTTGGATTATCAGTTGCTTTCTGTACAGTTTCTGTGATATTTTTAAACTATATTCCTGGGTGTAAGGGACCCTGACCATGAGTCAGTAATGTTTTTGAAGAGTTGATTTGTGCTAGACCTGACACAGGTCAGGTTCATCGGCCAAAGAAGCCCCTCAGAGCATCCTACCATATGGTCAATAACTCTGTTCTCTTTTGCCCCAGAGCCTTTGTTGCCAGGCCCATTTCTTCCCATGTGCCAATCCACTTCACTGAGCTGTCCATGTGTGTATCTGTGTATTTATTAATTTATATTTATTGCTGTGAAACAGACCACATATTTTCTAGACTGCAGATCCAGCTATATTCCCTATTGAGTTAGGCAGTGCATATACATCCACGAAGATGCTGGTGCACTTAACTGTTTTTTCATAAGCTCTGTTCAGCAGAATGGTTTTATGGAAGAGCATAAACAAACTGTATTAACTTGGATTGCCTTCCCTCCACTGATCTTGCTGTCTTCAACTGCCCTTCCAAGCCTTCTTTCAAACAATTTAAGATGCAAGATCCATTCAAGAATTGGCAACATAATGAAACATTGCATTAATAGTCTTGGATTCTTTTCTGAAGCAAAAATTATCTAACTAAAGAATAAAGGCAAAAACTATGACTGTGAGTTATTCAGAAAATGACAGTGATTCTGGTAATGCAATACCCTTCTCTCAGAAGAGCTGCTCTATGGTCCAAGTGAATTCCCCAAACAGCAGGCTAGTGGCTCTTCAGAGGCTTTTATTGCTTCTACTCACAAATTTCATGATGAACCTATGTAATGAAAACATACATAAAATCTGGAGGAATGGGGTGTGAATATGTATTTTGATGGAAGCATTTATTTGAGAAACATCTTATCTGAAACTGAAGTTGAAGGAATATATCTGTTTTAACAGCTTTATTCCTTCATTCTTCTCTCTTTCCCTCTTACAAAATTCTAAAGGTACAAGATTGGTGGTATAGAAAGCCTAAAATGTTACAGCACCATTTTCATTTGGACTATTTCTATCCTAATCAAGCTGTGAAAAAGCTGTAGAGATCTACTATGATATCTATTATTACAATTTTGAAAAACTCAGATATCTTAAAAATACAGATATGGAAAAATTCATGTCTGTTTTTCTTGGTGCTCTTTAGACCATGACAATACTCTTCTTGCTACTTGGTTTGAATTACATTTGAAACAGAGCAGTGACACAAGCAGTTTAATTCTCAATGATTTACATTGAGTTTTTGATAAGCCAGTTCTCTCCAGCATAAAGCACAAAGGATTAATTTCTAAATTTTTTCAGGAAAGATTCCAAAATTAATTTGCATTCAGTGATAGTATATCCAATTATAAAGTTCTAAACTGATATCAACTTGATGAAAGAAGTACTGATTTTATTATGAGACTAAAAAATGGTATTAAGCAATACAATTTTTTGAGAGTGTACTTCTGTCTCCAGGACACAGTAAATATTTTCACCACTGGGCTTTGTGAATTATGCTGTCCTTAGTAGCAGATGAATTTTTTGGTAGTAAATCATGCAAAGAGGAAAAAGCTTTTGTTTCTTAAAGAAAATAGAAAACTATTGAATAAATAGCAAAGTGATTCCTCAGCTGAATTCAAAATATTGAGCTCCTGTAAAAAATTATCACATTAAAAAAAATCTTTAGTGTTACATAAAAGATTTTGTACAAAACCATTTGCATTGGACTGAATCATCAATAGAAATGCTTTTTTTCAGTGTATGAGGAATGTTGTGGATAATAACTTATGTGAAAATGTAATACTTTTATTTCACTATGATAAAAGAAAAGAAAGGAATAAATTTTAATAAGACTGTGGTTCAAGAGGGGATTTTGCTATAAAGAGGTGCAAGAAAAAAAGAGAAAGGAGATAAATGTCTTTCTTTTTCAGTAGTCAGTCTGTGTAGACAATGATATTTGTGCGAAGTATTTTTGTTATAATCTCATATTTTATACTAGCAGTTTAGATAAGTCTCTCTGGGAGTTTATTTTAAACAAGAACAAAAATGTGCCTAGACTAATGTCACATGTTATATTCATAGCTGGTGGAATTTCATGGGAATTACTGAATTTCAGATGGCTATTATTTCTGTCTGGGAGCGTCCCTGGCAGTCTCCATTTTACTGTAGGGTCTGTCAGGTATCACATCAAGCAGTGATCCAGGGGCTCTGAACCCCTCTAAGTGAAAGAAGGAAGCTTGGTGAGACCCACATTTGCTGGTTTTAATTTTCCTGGGCTTGTGTTGAGTTACAAGTATAGTACAGTCTAGTTTGATTTTCTGGGGGGGAAAATTGCAGTTTTTATTGCCACTAAAGAAAGGAGTGAATGGGAAGAAGATATTACAGTGTTATGAACTCCAACCATGATCTGGGCAAGGAAACAATATTAGCTACTTGTGATAAACACTAGACAATACTCTCATATCAATACCAACACTGAACACTTTTTATCATGGCAGGTGACAAAAAGATGGTTGGGACAGGTTTTTCTCCAATGTCAGATATTAAAAACCCTTAAAAAAAAAAGGAAAATAAAAAGGGGAAAGTGCATAAGAACTCATTAGGTCACTAGCTTTTTCGTTTTAGAATTGGATGAACCTGTAGGCTTGAAGTATTTTACACAAGATGTCTTTTTGTTTCCTGTTTACTGAGTGAATGAATTCTTCGGGTTCAGTAAGACCACAACCCACATTTTGAGGATTTTGAGCATATCTGTACTTCAAGTGTAGAGTATTATAGGACTGCAGAATATAAAACTATTGAGGAATTATTTAGTTGAGAGATATTTACTGGTGTCTCTGGATTTCTATTACATTACATATTTGAAACTCTATACTGGATTTTCACTATCTTTATCTATATATTAGTTTAAAAATTCTGTGCTAACTCCTCAGAGCTATCAACCTTATACCTATCACATACACATTTGAAAGATATATACTATGGAATGTAATTTTCATAACAATGCATAAAGGACTTTGCAGTGTGTTAAAAAATGATGGTTTCATTTTTTTTCTCAAACTAAAAAATTAAGAAAAAATAAGTTAAAGAAATTTTAAAAATTGATTTAAAGCAAGATAAACCAAAATATTCAAGTCAAATGAAATTATTTTATTTGACTGGGTAAGAAGTATTTTAACTTTTCTTAATTCAAATATTATCAAAATGATTTTTGATAGATCATAAAATAAATAAGGATATTTTTCTTTAAATAACACCATGTCTACTTAGTTATATAGTGGAAATTACGATCCAGTCCATTTTAAGTTTGAAAAATGTTTCAGTCAGTGTAAAATTACTAAACTGAAAGAGGAAGGATTTTTGACTGATAAATTTTACATTGAAGATAACGATGACTATACTAAGCTTTAAAACTGTGAAGTTCACTCTATTTTTAATGCTCACACACTCAGTTCAGAGTGCTTCAGCCAGCCCATAGGATCTTTTGATGGTTAAACAAGTTGTCTTGGAAAGACACATGGATGGTAAAGCCATGACCTACAAATTTTAGCATGTTCATAAAGTTTTTGCATATTTAGCTTATATTTTAACAAATTGGATCTAATTTACTCACATTAAATTGTCTTTTAATTAAAAATATGGAATAGCACTAATCAACAGTACTATGATGATGCACACCATCAGTGTTGTAGAAGGATCAGTAGAAGGACAGGGAAAAATTAAAGAAATAAAAAACAATTTTAAGTCATCAGAGCAGAAGAAAATAATCTTCTAATAGATCTGTCAAGGTAGTTCTTATTATTGTTATTATAACAAATTGGTAATATTCAATATTTATATTGATTTATTGATGATTTAATATGTTTCTGCATTCACGATTGCACAACTTCTTCTCCCTTCTGATGTTTACATCAAGAAATAAGATGCTACCTCTAATTTCTCTGCCATAACCCTACTGAATGCCTAAAAAAAGTAGTCTTGATTCAGCAAAACACCACCAGCATATTTTACTTAAAGCATGCAAAGTAATTCACTGACTAGTGAGGATTTGCTTAAGACTATGCAGTACCTTAAAATTTTTACTGAATTGGAACTTCTTATATTGATTGGGTACAGCTCTAATCTATGCAGAAAGCTGGAAAAAAACTTTATTCATATTTAAAAACAGTTTTAAAGAAATTGTTTGTGAGTTTTTTTATGTTATGGAAAATGCTAGAATTAAGAAAAATATGCTAGGTAGAGATAAAGTAAATTTCTAGGAACTGCTCAAAGTTTCTGAGATGAGTGTCAGCCTCTCCTTATCTTTAAGGTAAGTAAAGAAAATTCAGTTTTTATAAAAGCTTCTGTAAAAACTGTTAGAATGACTGCTGACAGAAATTTCTTAATTGTTCATGGACTGAGGGGTGTGTTAGTTTGAGACACTGGATGGATGGGAATTCCATTCACTTTCTGTCGCTGAGTCTAACCTCAGCCACCTGAAAAAATTAAGGACAAGAAATTGTTTTATAATTTTTATCCATTCAAGGCATCATTGAAAGTGAGTTGATACTAAAGTTAGTACAAATATGTTTTCGGCTGCGGATTCATATTCAACAGGTACATGCAAACAATTCTTTTTAGAGAAGCTAGTCCAGAGTCACTAATGATATTTTTGTTTTCTGGACATGAGAAGGGTAGAGAAGCATATGCCATATATAATATTTTAATATTATATATAAAGTGACTTAGCTTAGATTGTTAGCCTTTTAACCTACTGAAATAACATGTGTGAAATTTTGGAAATTTTATAAAGATTACTTATTGCTCTTAAGGAACAACCTGGAAAAACCCCTTTCTGTCCCCCTGAACCACTTCTCTTTCTACTATTTTACAATGTTAGTAAGCTGTATTACATTTATATGTTATGCTGTGCTTATATACTTTGGTATTAATTTGAAATACTCTACATAAACCCAAAATTAAATAAATAAGGGCAAATCTTGGCCCACAATCTGGCTTAAGTACTTCTTTTTATCATGCAACTTCAAATGGATGGTTATTATACTCCTAAAAACTCTAGTACTGAAATCATAATTGGGACTTTGTTTATCTGCATATTTTTCTCCCTGTAGAACTGAAAATTTTTATACTGGTTTGCTTTTAGTGTTTGTTATATTAGAGGAGTTTCTGAAAATGCAACAGAAAAATGACATAAAAATTAAACTCAGAACATTTATTAGCTAGTGCTACAGTTGTGGAAAAATACAGAAATAATTCCCATTCCCAATCTTCAAATTAATGATTATCCTAAAACTCTGTAAAACTGAAGTTTAAAACTAAGGCAAATAATTTGGAGTTTTGCTATGGTCTTCACCCAGGTGATTAGTATTCCTTTAATTTCTCTTTCTTTTGATGCACTGATTTCCAGCTGTGTATTTGCCAGGCAGCTTAACTTTTCTAGTACTGTCTATGTCTACATCAGCAAGTTCAAAGGAGAAACACATCATCAGATCAAATTAGCTGGTGCTGTCTTGTCCACTGTTCTAGGGCATTATTTTTAGCAGATTTAGTCTGATTCCCTGATTCAAATGACTTCACCTCACATAATAGTTTGAAGTAATTTGAAACACTGACCTCTGGAACACTGATGATCCCATTACTTCTTAGATTATATTTGGTGCATGCCTATTAGGGAGTTTTCTCTCCAGTTTCCTCCTAAAGGAATCTAGTTTGCATAAATTAAAACTGCCCTGTGAACCACGCTATGGCACTGTAAGAGGAGATATGTTCAGGAGGCGAAGTTCAAAACTACAGCACTCTGAACTAAAGTGCTAATTTAGACCCAGCCCTTGAGATTCATAGATTTGTAAAGTTCAGGTTCAGGAGGGATTTTTATGCTGCCCTTCAGTGTAAAAGAGGTTATGCAATTTCCTCCACTAAATTCTGCAAACTCCAAACTTCTGTTTTCTGTCCCTGCACTCATTGGTTAGTACCAGCTGGAAGGGTGCTCAAGAGGTCTCCAAGGCCTGCTTGTAAAAGAACCAGCTCTGGAATTAGACCTGGTTGCCTGGGGCTTTGTTCAATCAGGTTGTGACAACCTGATAATACAGGAATTTGAAATAAAAGTTACATCTAGCAACTCTGTACATACATGCTGTAACGAAACACCTGTGATTGGCAGAAGGATACAGTTGTTCTCTCCCACCCTAGAGTGTTTAATGCATATTTAAATTTATGCAAGAAAATCTCATCATAATTCATAGTTGACCATTAAAGTGGCTCTTTGGAGAAGGAGCTGAGGTGTCCTGGTGGATAATAAACTGTCCAAGAGCAGTGTGCCCTGGTGACCAAGAAGGCAAATGGTATCCTGGCCTGCACTAGGAAAAGTATTGCTGAAGGAAGGAGTCCTACCTCTTTACTCTGCCTGGTGAGTGGTTTGTGAGTTATGTGTCGAGTTCTGGGCTCTCCACTACAAGAAGTGCAAGTAACTACTGGAGAAATTCCAACAAAATGCTGTGAAGATGATGAGGGGACTGGAACATCTCTTTCATGAGAAAAGGATGAGAGAGTTGGGCTTTTTTAGACTACAGAAGAGATGACTGAGAGAGAATCTTATGTGTATGAATACCTTCAGAACAGATGTTAAGAGGACAGACCACTCTTTTCAGTGATGCCCAGCAACAAGGCAAGGGACAGAGGGCACAGACTGAAGCTGAAGTTCCACTGGAATGTGAGGACAGCCATCTCTCCTGTGAGGGTGGTAGGATGCTAGAAAAGGCTCCAGGAAATTTTGGATCCCCTCTGAAGGTATTCAAAACCTGCCTGAGTATGATCCTATGCAATCTCCTCTGGGTGACTCTCTTTAATAGGGCTGTTGTACTAGATGATCCCCAGAGGCTTCTTTCAGCCCTAAACATGCAGTGATTCCATAAGATGGCCCTGGTTTTATTATATCAAGACTTAAATGTATGAAAAAGGAATTCTAGACACTTGAGATCTGGTTTGTTGTCTCTGATTGACTTCTGAGATGCAGAGCCTGAAATTCTCTGCCTACATGATGGACTTGAGATGTTTGCTTGTTTCAGTGGATTTTGTAATCTTCTTTGGTATCCATAAAGTTAGGAGACCTAATCTTATTGAAAGCTATTAAATTCTGTAGGCAGATACTTTTATGTCCATTTATTCTTGTACACACAGATCAACATCATTAGGATAATTAAATGTGTTTTTTAACAACAAAAATTCTGTAAGCGGCTTAGCTTCAAAATAAGACCTGAAAAAGACAGAAATTCCACTCAGCAAATATTGATCTGAACAATCATTTTTCCCATGCACAAATGAAGTCACATGAAAATAAAAGGAAGGAGGGTCTAATTTCTAGACACTATAACTGATTTCACCAGAAATTAGTATTTTGTATCAAAGTCTAAATAAAAGCAGGGCATATGGTTCTCATAGTCTCTCATAGTACAAATGAGAGTCGTTCAAGGAGTGAATTATGGATAGGACTAAATTATCCATGCATATTCTGCAGGGGACAGATAATGAACTTAAAATTCTCATTTTTAAACTAAATGGTTGCTATTTCAATTACTAGTGGGTATCCATCAAAAAAGCTACTTTTAAAGTACTTGGGTTAGATTAAGTATCATTACAGGAAATTGAACTATGAGAAATAACAGCTCATCTGAAAACACGGATGATATCTTGTTTAAAATATAGCTATAATTGAAATTTGTTATTCCAATCATGGTTTTGCAATATAGAAGTGCACGACTATTTAATATGAACATAGATAGAATTCAGTCCCTGCATGCTCTGGTAGCAGAACTGTCTGCATATATGGTCAAGTCCTCCTAACAGCTAATTAGAAATGTTTGCTAAAAATGAGTGTCTATAATTATAATCTAAAAAATACAAAAAAAAACAAAACAAACAAAACCACCAACCAAAAACAAAAAACCCAAAACCCAAATCCAAACTCAGAGAGACAATAACATAAGAATTTGTTAATGTGGATAGTATTATTTATTTTAATAAGTTATTCTATAGCACTTTGCTATGCTTTTAAAGACTACATTTTAAACAGTGATCAGTGTCTCTAATTCTGTATGCAGAATGGATGTGATACTTCTTAAATCCATGTGAAGAGAAAACCTATTTCTAGGATTTATGCACACATAATACCTGGGTGGGCTTAGTATTAATGACACTTATCATTTTCCAGAATGACAGTGCTTTTTGCAATCCTACAGGAAAGATTTGTGCAAGCACAGACGGGCAAAAAGGAAGACAGTATGAAGATATAGCTCTAAATGAATTAAGTTGCCTATGTTGAGTGCTCCTGATAACTATATATATTTGTAAGTATTAAAGACTTTATTTCTAATGACACATTAAGGATTCTCTTACTGTTTTCCAGCTTTCAGATTTATTCTGAATACATTCTTAAAGAGCACTCAACCTTAACTTTTATAGTGTGGGCACAGATTTATGGCCCATGAAATACTTGCCTGTGTAATTTTGGTCTCTGTATATCTGGTTTATTTGTTGAAGGTGTCAGAATATGAATGTCTTTGTTTATGGCTTCCTCCTGCCTCATTGCAGGCATGTGCAAGCAGCCACGTGTTTCAAGGCTGGAGTTGGCAGGAAGGGCACAGGATTTTCAGCCTGAAGCAAAGAATACTAGATGAGAAAGTGTGGATAAAATAAATTCTGTGATGTGATATGAAAGAAAGAATATATCATATGTAGCATTTACTTGGAGGAATTTAGAAAGGAAGAGGGAGGAAGATTAGAGAGTTTAGGAAAAATTAGAAGTCTGAGAAAAGATGTAAGAGGATGGACTGTACACCTCAGGAAGAATATGTCTATATCACGTATTCTAGGATAACAAACTTACATGGAACTTCATAAGGTATAGATCTGTTTGCATTTCAAGTCAGCTGAAATCTCAGCTTCAGTACTGGATTAAACTGACTGTGTTGCTTCCCAGCTGGCACTAGCTCTGATATGTCCTAAGGCACCAGTTTTATTAGCATTTTTTTGGGATAACAAACTATGAATGAAGAACAGTTTTGCTTAGAGCCAGCAATAATGAAAATCTTGATTATTTCAAATTCTTAAATTCTTATAGTTGAAATATTTTGTAGAAAATTTACCTACTATTTCATGTCTTGGTTTCATTGTTGGGGAGACTTCATTGCCTAGCCCTGATGTATTTATTTGAGAAAAATTAGTATGGCTTCTGACAAGGTTTTAAGAATATAGAGAAAATGTAGACACGTACAGCATTTTCTTGTTTATTAAGCAAGCACTGTTGTTTATATGGGATAGTTTCATCAGGAATCACTCTGATAAGGATGAAAAACTGCTATTTTAGTTGCCGTTAACATGATGGAAAATCTTCAAGGGCTCATTTCAGACTGACAGACAACCAGTGAGGTTTCTGGCTTATATATCTGGCCATGCTGCTGTATAAATGAAGTAAGTTCCCTGTTGTAGCTCTTCTCCCAGCAAAATGAGGAAATACGCTCAGTATCATTTGAAGACATTTAGAAATCAATTTTTCAGTGTATTTGACCCAGTGGATACAAAAAAAAATATGGATACAGAAAAGCCTAGTTACAGTAATGCTGTCATTGTGGTTATGATTTTTAGCTATATTAGTCAAAGTATCTGGAAATGTTCTGTGTGCCTGGAAATGGCACAAGGCCACCTGGAATCAGCCCATGTGTTTTGACTTGCTTCTGCTGACAAGTTCCCAATTGACAAAGTGAAGAGGTTTTGTTTGAAAAGGTGAGCTTTGATTGTCTCCCCGACACGGTGTGCAGCAGCCAGGGGTGCAGCCATCCCCACAGTCTCAAAGGGCTGAGTGCAGAGAGCCTGTGTGTGGAGCCTTGCCAGCAGCCTGTGAGTTGCATTAATGTATACCTGTATTTCCTCACAGACTCCCTGTCAGCTGCCTCTGTGGGTAAGACACAGCCCCTTGTGAGGGGGTCCTGTGTCTCCCTCCTGTTTTCTCAGGAAACACACAAACTGTGTTTTGTGCAGTCAGGGCCACCAGTCTTGCTGTTGGTGAGTGCATCCTAATTTTGGCTGCAGGTTCAAATAGGTTATTGATTTCAGATTAGCAAAAGCAAGAAAAATCTAAATGAAATATTTGTGTGAGAGGGCTTTTCTTCCTCCAAAAATTCCAACAATGGCAGGACATTATTTCCAGGCAGGCACTTGCTATTGATTATGGGTCTGAAACTATAAATCACACAGATAAAAAAATAATAAGGAAAAGGAAGCACACACACATTCAATAATAAGTTAAAAATTTAAAAATTCTTATCTTAAATGCAAGAATTTTACAACTGTAAATTCACAGGTTTTGGATTGTATTTCCCTAAGTGGCTTAGCTATTCTGTGTAAAACTCAGTATATGATTTCACTGTCAGAAGGGTATGGAGTAACTGAAAGAAAAGTAAATAATAATTATCTCAAGTGTAACTTAGAATATACCATACGATTCTCATTGTGAAGCACTCCAAACTATTGTCTTTTCTCAGCCATGGGTGAAATTAAGCAACATGATGCAGGATGATTGAACTGGAACAGGTCAGAGGAGGAATCTTTGTCTTTCTTTATGATGCTCAGTCCTGAATATGAAATCCAAATCTGGTCTTCAGACAGAGTGCTTGTGTTGAGTAGTTTATTATACTTTAATCCTTATTCAAGACTGAGTATTCAGTAAATTGATAGCTCAGGATTGCAAAATAATCATACCATGAAAGGAGCGATTAAAATAATACAAAATAAATTTGCTACATCCTTCCACGTTGATTTTTTTTTAAATCTTCTTAAACATATTCAAAATAGGGTATGTAGTCTGTAGCTAGTTTTTACAGGAAGCATTTTTTTCCTCTGACCTTGACTTTATGGGGCAGTACATAGAATTCCCTCTGCCATTCGTTAAGTTGCAATGTTCTTTAGCATAGTCACCCTGTCCATAGCTCCTTTCCTACTGGATTTAGATGCCTAAAAGAATTTAATTAATCTTCATTCTTTGTTACTCACCTTTGTCTATTTCTACCCATGAAGAATGGAAGCAAGCATTCTCCATCTTATAAATGGTACTAATATTTTTCCTGTGTAATATTTTTATTTTATTAAAAACAAAATTATATCCATTTTGCATATGCCAAAATCAATGTTTAAGAATATGCAAACTTATGCTGGATCAGAGTGTAGTTACTATATGACTGCACTGCTAGCATATATGCAGGATATGGTCAGTCTTAGGAGAAACCCTGCCTAATGGTGTGAATGTGACTATTATCACAACATGAATACAAAAAATTGTGCATTTTGCTTAAAAAAGGCCTCTATGACTTCTTGATGATTTTCTGTCAGATTGATTTTTCAGCAAAAAGGACAGTTGTTTACAAGGTAGTATATTTTTTTTATAGAACAGTTTCTTTCAAATTTGATGTTGAGAAAAATTATGTAAGTATTTAATTTCAGAGGTATTTTATTTTTAATTTAAGATATTTTACCTTGTTGGAGCTGCACTACAACAAATTTGAATTAGAAATTTTTGTCCAGAGATTATAAAGTGGGAATGAAAGATGATTGTATTTTTTCCTATGAACTTGTTCACTGTCTAGATTGCATTTCCATGATGCATTGTCTCTGCATTGATTGAGCATCTTGCTTGTTTTGGAGATGTGTTCCAGATAGGAAAAATAGTCTATGGCTGTTGTTAAACAATACTTGCATTTTAGTGCTGATTGGAATGATCCTAAGCAGTACAGTAGGACAAGATGAAAACACAAGGACAGACAAACAATTTAAAAAGATTGGCATGCTTTCCCTCGGTACAAAGATCTGAAACAAAATATCTGAATCTGTTACTCTTTCTTTCATAGTATTTTTAGGTATTATTCTTGCCCTTTCCTCACTGTGTTAACCATCAATCTCTCTTAAAATAAATCTTCCACTTTTCAAGTACATAACAGAACAAGCATTCTGTTTTCCCCCTGGGTCTAAACTGGAACATTTGAAGTGTCTGATTTTACCCTTCAACCAAAAAGAGGAGGAGAGATCAAAGAACTCAGTCTATCACCTTCAGGTACAGTACTTTTGTAATTTTAAGACATTCCATGTGTAGGTACTGATATCTCTAAAGATATGTCTCTGAAAATATTACTGAATATCTAGTTTCTTAACACTGTAGTTTTGTAGTAAAATCTCCAGAGTTAAACCATAGAAGAGAGATAAAAGTTAAATTTAATATATTGGAAAATGTAAGAAATCCTTGAGAAATAATTTTACTATTTTATCAGTGTATAAGTGCTTTTACATTCAAGAACAATTTGGAGCAAGAGATATGTCATTCATACAAAATATTCCTACAGTAAGAAAAAAATTTATGGCCTATGTGAGCAGAGAAATTTTTATAACTTTTAAATTATAAAAATTAAATAACTTTATAAAACATATGTTTGAAGCTGCTTGCAAGTTCTATAAGGAGAATTTTTCCCTTTGCTATAATTAAATATGTAAAGTTCAAGATCTGATTACTATAATTGTTTCTGTCTGATTATTGTAATGATTATAACAGGAAGTTTTGCATTCAAAATGCAATGGCATTATAGATTTCTGTTTTCAGAAGAGGACAAGTAATTCTCATGCTATCCTTTGTTTCTATACTGACCACATTTACAGGCATTTATTTCAAATAACAAGGTATTTATCAAATCACATAACCATTTAGTAGATCACTGCAGAAGCAGCAACTAATCCATTCAAATATGTTTATCTTAGATTTGCACATTTAAGTCTTTATATTACAATAAGACTAATTAAATATAATAAATATAACAACAAACTAATAATTATATTTTGTATAACAATGCCAAATAAGGGTAACAGATAAAAACATTATTTGCAAAATATCAATCCTAAATTTATAGATTATAGCAGAGTCTTCTGAAAATACTGATAAAACCAGCAATGAATTACAGAAAACTCTCTCACAGTTACAGCATCAGTTGCAGAAAAGAAAAAAAAAGGATCTTCATGAAATATGAAATATATGAGAAGAGAGGCAGGATGATCAATTTTTCTCCCATAATATGGGCAAGATGAGTTAGTAGGCAGAGATATTGAAGATGATGTCTTTGACAGAGCATGTCAGTGTTTCCCTCTGTGTTCCTTGCCTCTACATTCAGCAAGCAGCGCTTTCTGAGTGTCCTGGTTTAGGGTGAATTTGGGAGGAAATCTCCAAATGGCGTCGCTTTAGAAAGCAAATTCAAGCAGCACCCCCCGCCTCCCACCAGTTAGAGATATAAACTTTCTCTGAGAGAAGTGGGAAAACTGTTTATTTAACAAACATGGAAAAATTAATAATTTTAAACAATGGAACTTCTTGCTGTTCTGAAGAGATGGCAAATTCAGAAAGTCCTTTTCGTGGGTTGTAGCTCAGCTTGCTCAATCTCTTATCAGTCCCTCCTGCACTAGAAAATGCTGCATCCCAGGCCCTGGTGGGCCATAGGTGTGAGCTCCCAGTGTTTTCCTGGGTCTTCACTCCAGAGCAAGGCTTATCAGTTCCAAGAAAAAGGAAAAACACAATCCAGGGAATTTCTCTGTCTCAACTAGCAAAAAAAAAAAAAACCCAAAAAAAACCCCTAAAAACTAAAAGCAAAGGAGAGCTCTCACCCACTGTCCATTCTGCAGACAACACAGTCCCTGACAGAGAGAGCTGAAGATCTTTTCTTTATGTTTTTGAATACAGCCGCCTCAGACATTTCACGTCTTCTCCTTCCTCCTCCTTCACTCTCAGATCTAGTTTAAAAAGCACAAATCTCAATATCCAGCATAAGGAGAACAGAGGATTGGGGATACAAACATCATAAAGTTACCCTACAACACTGAGTAACAGATGACAATGAAACCATCATTAGTTTTACTATAGTCCTGAAGTCCTGAAACAAATAGGCATTGAAGATGTCAGAAGGGAGGTGATAAAAAGAATAATTCCATTTTGTACATATATGATAAGAGACCTTTTAAAATAAAGACAGCAAGGAGGTAGCATGAAAACAGGGATTTCCTTCCTGAAATCCAGGTTTTATTTGTACCTATATATTGGGTTTTCTGAAGCAAAAAGTAAGGATCCAGTGAAAAAAAAAAAAAGCACAGGAACAAGTTTTCTTCTGATCGCTTATCTATGAATATTTGTGGAATAAATTTATGTTTGTAAAAGCCAGGAAAATAGCTGCTGAAAGCAATTTCTGAAAGCACGTGTCATGCCTTAACTCCAGCTGGCAATTAAGTGCCATGCATCAGCTCCTTCTCCCTCTTCCCCACCCTGTTGGGTTAAGATAATAATAGTTTTGCAATCAGAACAAAGTAAAATATAATAATACTAATTATAATAATGATAACAATGAAAAGGAGGGAGAAAGAGGAATTAAACTCAAGAAAAACAAGTGATGCACAATACTATTGCTCACCACACAATGACCAATGCCCAGCCTGTTCCTGAGCAGCTGTCTGTGGCACATGGCAAATTCCCCCCTCAGCTCATATGCTGAGCATGACATGCAAAGGCTTGGAATGTCCCCTTGGCCACTTTGGATCAGCTGTCCCATCTTTGCTCACCCCCAGCTACTTGTGAAACTTCACTGACAGATCATGACACTGAAAAGTCCTTGACCTTGGGTAAGCACTGAGCAACACCAGACATCAGTGTGTTGTAAACATAATTCTCATATTATATCTGAAACACATCATTGCAGCAGCTACTGAGGAGATAACTAATTCCATCCCAGCTGCTACCAGGACATCAGGTCAAGTCAGAGATGAGAATAGGATTTTTTCCAGGTGGCCTTCCTCTCTAATGCTACAGAGTCTGCATTCAATATTGCCTATGTATCTGTCAACACAGGCAAGAAGTGGCTTAAGTTGCAATTGCAAAGAGATGTTCAACTGCAGAAGAAAGATTTTGGGAAAAGTGTCAAAGAATTAGGTAACTTGAAAGGAAGTGTAGCGTCAAAAGCTGGTGTTTCAACACTTGTCACCATGGAGCCATTAGCTGTGTCTTTATTTTCCTTTTGCTTGACCTGGAGATTGTTACTTTTTCTCCTCTTTTATTATATGATAAAAAATTTACCAACTTCATTTTTGCCTCTGATTCTTGATGTCCTCTACCTTTTCTGCTTGCACTCTACCTTTTCTGAGTGGAGTGAGTCACATGTGACCTAAGAGGATAAAAATGGTCAGCCTTGTTGCAGCTGGAGTTACAGAGTCTATTCCAACCACTGAATTTCAGAAGATTTTAAGTCATCTGATTGATAGAGCTTTGAGAAGTTATTTGTGTAAATAATACTATATAAATGATGACATAAATTTTGTTACAAACCTGGGGAGAAGTAACTTCATCAGTGAAGGATTTGCTTATTTTCTCCTCAGTGGGAAAGACTGTATGGTTGTGCTATCCACAGTGGTCAGAAAGATAGTGGAGAAGGTCTGAAGGAGAGGAGGGAGCTCTGCTTTTGGTAGCCTGATATTGAAGGGATGCTTTCCTAGTCAGGTAATATTCTGTTCAGACAGGAGAATTCATGTCAATAGAGGAAAGCAGAAGCATTTTTTTTAGAACTCTATCCTGTGATTCTGTGTAATTCTGTAACTTAATTTGTACTCTTAGGCAATTTTTCTCAGAAATAAATCTTGCCTTTGTGGATGATAGGAAGATGGAGGAGAGATGTACAAACACACTGTCTCCTGTCAACCTGTACTTTTGCCTGCAGTCCTGCCTGTAGAAACCTTGCAGATATGTAAAAACCATTGTAGAGTGTACTCTCTAACAGATTAACAAACTGTGCAAGAACTGAATTTCTTTGCATCTGGGGAAAAATGAATTCTGTACACTGTGGTTCCTCCCACTTACATAATGACATGCAAAAATAAAACATACAGGAAGAGAGAATAAGGCCAGGGAAAGAGTCCTATGGAGAGCCACAGCAAAGGGCAAGAAATGTGCAGTGTGGGAAGCTGTGATGACAATCTTCTCAAAAGGCTATAGGTGAACATCTTGAGAAGAGATTGGAGAACATGAAGACACATGCCTGAATGACTGGAGAATTTGGCATGGAGGTATTTGCACACATATATCTGTGACCTGACAACAATCGTGTGATATCAGTGGCAAATCTCCTATTGATAATTATGATCAAAAGTCAATTCATTACCCTTATGTGTACATCAAGGATTTTATCCCTTTATCATTCATAAACACAACTTCATGAGTTAAAAAAAAATATAGCTCTGCTTGTTATGTGTTTTTTGTTTTCTTCTCATGAACCAGAATAAATAATAGAAACATTTATACACAGTCCCAAAAAGCAGGCATGCTGGCAATTTGTGACTTGGACAATGATAAATGCTCTCTACTTCATATGAGATCAGGAAATCACTTGCCTTTAAGCCAACCAATCTGAGGGTATTAATTATGTATTACATCTCATGAACCTTCTAAATTTAGATCGCTTTGCAGGGACTGGTGTGATTTATTAATATAGTGACAAATAATTAGCTGAGGAATGTATCATGTATATTTCATCTATAGCCTCAAACTTCAACCTCTGCCACTTGGGAACATGAAAAATCTAAGAGTCTGTCTATCATTCAGTTATTGAAGACTCGCTTGTTTTTGGCCTTTTTTTAGAGCAACAACATGAAGCACTGATGTTGTTTGAAACTGATGTTTCAGCACACCTATGCTGATGGTGTCAGTCGTGTTATGTAAGCGAAAAGTGCTTCTGAATCAATGCAGTTAATGTCTGATAATGAATAGAAGGCTCTCATAAGCATCTGGTTATGGTTTTTGGCAATTAATGCACTTGAACCAATGCTGCAGCTGATTGAACTATTGTTGTGTTGTTAAGAAGCTGCTTTCAGTGCAACATTCATATATTATAGCCTCGTGACTATTTTTTGCTGTAACAATTCTAAAAGGGTTAGTAACTCAACTTCAACTTTTGTCCATTATTTTGGACAAAAATTATAGGAGACAGAAATTGGATATAGGACTGCTAAAATAATTTCTGCAGTGTAGAAATAATCTTGGAGTAGCATACTTAGCGCGGCTGCAAGCTGCTCATGAGAGGAACAATTTCTTCATGTGTACCAATACTCTATAAACAATCTTTTAAATTCCTATGTAGTAAAAGCAGTTCAAAGTTGACTAGAAATCAGAAAATGTGACGCTATCATGCATTGCTTTTGTGACCTGCAGGAATGTGTTCCACTCTTTAATATTTTCCTTTTTTTTTTTCTTACAGTTCATATTCCTTGTAATGGATGGTTCTTCCTACAGCTTGTTTTATCTGTATCTACCTTGTGTGACTGAGGCCTGGCCCATCTCCCTTAGCAGTCCAGGTGTCCTGTTCACTGTTTTATATCCAGTTTTCATTAGCTACAACTTCATCAAAAGTCACACAAAGTTTTTCCTCCCCAAATTATAGAATACTGGGTCCCTGTGCGGGACCCATGATTCCTGATGCCTAGGATCCCTAAGAACAAGCAACACAGTCCCACTGTGAGCATCATCTTTGCTCTCTGCCAAGTTCGTGATAGTCCTTGCAAAGCACTTTTATAGACTTAGGTTCTCTAAGATCTTAACTTGCACTTGAAGTATTAACTGCATCTCAGGCCTGCTCTTACTTTAAGATGTATATTTATAAAAACACATCTCTTGGCAGACTCATGCAGATTCAGGAAAGAATGACAGCATAACCTTGGAAAAGAGCCAAATGTCAAAGGACCAGTGTGAAGTACTACTCTAAGGCGTTAGCAGCATGGCAGATGGCAAGGGAAAGATTTTCACAGACCCTTATTGTCCTTTTGTTGCTCAAACAGAAATCACACTCTTGAATCCAAAACTCCTTTTATTCCACTGCTCTCAGCGTTTGCTAGTTACCTTCCTCTTTTGTCAGTCTCCAGGCCACAAATTTCCTACAGGTGACTACAGTAATTCAGAATCCAGACACAAGCTTTTGAAATGCTGTTTCCCATTTTTATTGAAACAAGGTAATTTGCATCCTCTTTCAGCCAAGTGCTGTAAATAAAGAAAAAATTCTCTATACCCTGTCAGCTGTTTTTTTCCAGCCAATATCACTGTCAGTAA
This sequence comes from Chloebia gouldiae, assembly GCA_003676055.1. Taxonomy (NCBI): domain Eukaryota; kingdom Metazoa; phylum Chordata; class Aves; order Passeriformes; family Passeridae; genus Chloebia; species Chloebia gouldiae. The sequence goes on from QUSF01000001.1 coordinate 13,277,452, forward strand.
GTATTCAGAACTGGGAGTGAGAATGGGAATGGAAAACTGGGAATGGAAAACTGGGAATGGGGATGGGAACTGGGAACTGATAATGGGAACTGGGAAAAAAGAACTGGGAATTGGAAACTGGGCTCCACAGAAGGATAAGTAGGAAAGAATGAAAGATAATTGAATATTTTAAAATCAAAGTAACAAAGGTCTGATTAACTTTCTCATAAAAACTGTTGCAAAACCAAAACTACAAAAACTCTAACCACTGAAAATTGCATCCAGCTGTGGTTAGTGGTGGTGAGTAGCAGAAATTATGTCCCAAAGAACAGAAAAAAACCCAAAACTGTTTAAGAAGTCCTTAAGATTTTGTTTATAGGATGTCATCACCTTAAGTAAAACAGATGGTCATAAATTTGGAATAGGAAAATAGCTTCTCTTTGGTCTTCTTAAAAATTTCTCAAACAAACCAATTTTAGACTGATAAAGTTCTCGATTTTCTTTCTATCTTGATGCACTTACCTTGTGCATTCACTGCTTCTAATGTTGCAAGAAAAATATGGATTGGCTTGGTGAAGAAGTTCCACCAGAATGTGTAAATTGTGTGATTTGCCTATGAATATGAATAGTATTTGATAACTTACTGTTGGAGAGGTATTGTAAAACTGTATCTTATGATAAGGACAGTGGAAGTTAGTTTGTCTTTATTATTTGCTCTATAGAACAGGTTAACAGCATTGCATAACCTTCTCAGAGCCTATATATTGTATAGGTTACAATGTGTTTGTGCTATGTGTAATATTAGGATCATTCTTAGCACAGAGAACCTGCCAACACTTTAGATCTTTTTATTTTATAATGATTCTCCCAAAACAAAACCACATATGATGCAAATAAGATCACAGAGTAAAGCAAGTTCAATGAAACAGAAAGCCCAGACTCACTGGCTGGTTTTACTGGCAGATGCTGCTGCTGAGCAGGCACTGATGTCAGGCTCTGTGCATTTTGAATGCCCACTTCAGAACCCTGGGAGATTGTCTGTGCATCCATGTGTGGTGTGTGTGTGTGGTTTCACATGTCTCACAAAGCATCCTGGACTTTGGCTCCAGCTAAAGGAGAACTGTCACTGTCCTCTCATTAAAAACATTGCTCCTTACTTTGGAGTGGCTCTCACTGCCTCAGAGGGACAGAACAGTTACACAAGTAATTAAACCAGCTCTTACTTATAAACCATGGGGAAGTTCTCCTCTCCCTCTTTAAAACAAATACCAACAAATTACACTGTAAGGGGTTGCAACTTTAATTTTAATCAGACAAGACGCCCTTAAAAACTAAGCTCAACTTTTCTTTTGCAAAATATGCTGCTCAAACTTCAAAACTGAGAGATATTTCTGAAATTCTGTCACTTTAATGTGTCAGAAGAATGATTGCCTTACACTGCAAGGATGGTTTTCAAATGTAAGTCATTATTCTGCCTTTTCCTGTTCCACTTAGCATTAGCTGTCAAACTCCTAAAACCTTCTATCATATCTTTATTGCCAAGCTACTATATCAGCTGGAGACAATCACAAAATAACTTCCTATAAATGTATGCAATCATGAGATTTTTGCAACTGCCTTCAGTCCCAAGGCAGAAGTTCAAAATCTTCAGCTGCAAATCAACACAGTTCTTGTTGCCTACTCTAAAATACCATTGGAATTTACTCTCTGCATTTACTGTATGCTTAGTTTTTAACTAGCAGCCTCAGGCTACACTTTTCACTACCATCAAAGTTACCCCTTCAAATATAATACAAAAGTTAAAGCACTGTTCCCAGAAATCATGATATTGTTCCCTGGACATTTCAGGGAGAACTATGTTTAATTCAGAGAATCAGGAAAATTTAGAGACATAATAACAAATCACTTTATTTTAAAGGCAGTAATTGCATTTCTTATCTCTTTGGGTCAGTCTGAGAGACAGCAGGGAGCAGAAGACACATGGACATGTGGAAAGTTTTATGAGTCTTGGGAGGTGATAGCAACCCTAGAAAATTTCTTTTGGGACCTTTGTCCAAATAATTTTTAAGATATGACTTCTGAACAGTATAAAATCAATTTTTGGTGGTCAGTCAGAAATATGTTATAGATCTTAGTCGCTCTATAATGTAGTCAAGAGGAACCCATCACTTGTGTGGAAAGAGAACCAGGAAAGTTGTCAGTTTTATGTCACTCCATTTCCAATAAGTTGCCAGATGAAAGTGATGTCAGAAGCTCATAAAGCAGGGACTGCTTTGTGTGAGGAAAGAATTGTGTTAGGCACCATTCCGAGATGTTCTGGAGTTGAAAATTCAGGTAATGAATCTCTTTTTGACATTTTTCCCTTTATGACTTCATGATATTTAGCAAGTATTTACCTGATTTGTCAGGCTTCTCTACACACATTTGCTGTGATGAGGCTGTTTTAATTTCAATACTTGAGTTGACAGTTGTACAGGTAAAACTCAAATCAGTAGGTGTCTTAATTTCCAGTACTTCCATATCTCAGGACTTGACAATTTTTTTCTTGTTTTCTACTTTGATTTTGTCATTCCCTCCAATCCTGCAATGCTTTGCATGAAACCTTAGACTGTAGATTTCCTTTGTCATTCTCTTACTTTTATCTCACTTTTTAACCTCCCCTCTGAACAGCCCTCAACCTCAGGCCTATTAACCAAGAGATAATTGTCTTTAACTAGCAGCTTTTCTCTCTGCTGACTTTCACATGGAGAGAAGCACCCACAAAGCTGATTCCTTTAAATTTCTTCTTAAATTTCTTTTTCCTACAATGCACCCATGAATTCTCCAACACTGCTCCCCATTGCTTTGATCATTACAGTCTCATTATTGCTGTGCAGTCCCCTGGCAGTCTGTATTCATCTGCTGTATCACCTACTTGTGAAACTTGTAAACTTTATTGTAAAGATCTAGATGGGGTCCATCATGCTCTGTGCTTTTCAAGTATTACTTAAAATGGCATTATAGCTTGTGACAGAAGCTGCAGGCAGGAATATAATATGAATAAATAATAATTAGTTCTGGACAGGTGTTTGACTCCAGTAAAGAAGGCTGAAGTTGCATATGTGAGATGAAGTGTGCCATGCTGATTAAGAAGCAACAATTAGCTTAGCTAAATGAGACATGGACCCATCATCTGAGTTTGCTGCTGCTATTCCTGTAGGGCATCATCTTCTTACTCCTCTTTCAAACCATTTTTCTCATTCGGGTCTGCCCTGTTCAGTGGGCAGCCCTGAATTAGAAAAATACATGAATATTGGCAGTTCTTTGGGTGCAATATAGGATCTTGTTGAAGAATAGTTGCCAGTAATAGAACCATTAACTGTAGGTCAGTGACTGCTGTGTTAGTCACTTTGCCTTGAGAAAAGTGTGAAAATCTTTGAATTTTATATTATCAAAATCCAATAAAAAGCTAAATATCCATTACAGTTTTCACAACAGTAATAAGCAATAAGTTTTTTTTTCAAAATAATTACCAAAGAAAAGAGTAATTCAGATTGTAGTCATAATCATCCTTATTATTGATCTATGACACTGGATATTGACTAATTAGCCAGCTGGTAGGAAGAAAATGAGAAATTATTTCAAAAACCAAAACATAAAAGAAATTTCAATTAATCTAAAACCATACACACAGGCATTTTATAGTTTCCTGAAATTTTTGGAGATTTTTCATAAAATAATTGAACTGCAGTTGAAAATGAGGATTGAAGAGGTTTAAAAGTTTATGGCTAGTATTTTCTTTAAGGTGTTTTCTTGATCCTATGGCATCTGTGTGTTTTTGCATAAGGGTAGTACAAAAGACAGCAGCCTGTCACAAAGATCTCTTTAAACAGTTTGGTAGCAGAAGCAAGGTATTTTCTTATCTGCAGGAGTTCATTCACTCTCTGGTTGTGGAACCACAAGTGTTAGGAAAAAACAGAATTAATCTGTTTGTCTTTTCAGTTATATTGCACATGGAAAGAGAGGCACAAAAAATTTTCCTCTAAAATCAGCTTTGCAGAAGGAACTCTAAAATCAATATCCATATTTCATAAGGCAAAAAGAGGTAGTGCCTTCTTGACTTTCTTCTCCTTTCTTGCTGCCTTAGGGGCCTGACAGGTCATTATACTCCTAATTGATACTACATAGCCTCTTTTCTTTCATGGTACAATGAAAAAATATGAAGGAAAGTGAAAGAAAAGTTCTGTACCAAGGTAACACTTGGTGCATTTTTCTTTAACTTTTTAAGTTAAATGAAGAGGCACCATGACCTACTCTCACTTTCTGAAAGGCATAAGGCTTTTCTGAATAAATACCTTTTTTAAGTTTGGGACCTGAGTCTTGAAAATAAATTTTTTTCTGAAAAATTATTAGTATTTATTTTTAAATTCTTAGCAATAGGGAATAAATTTAATTATTTTTTGTCCTAAAACCAGGTATGTTAATTTGTGTTGGTAACAAAAATGGGAATTCAAAATTTATTTATTTATTTATTTATTTATTTATTTATTTATTTATTTGTGGATGATATCAATGCAGCAGACTTCAGGAGTTCCACGCGACATTGTCTTTTTATAGATATTTATTTTATTTTGGATCCTTTAGGCTGGTAAACAGAAATAAACCAAATAAGAGAATTTTTGATTTGATTTTTTACTGTATTTCATTTTCCCTTATCAGTCACATCTTTAATATTAAAGTTTGTCTTAGTAAGAATGTCAGTCCTTAGGTAATAATTTCCTATCGCATATTTCTGCCTTTTAATCTTCATGAAGACACAATAATGATGTGATCCTTAGTTATTTATTGAGGCATATATGAGTTGTGAAAAGGCCATAAAAGCTGCTGTAAAAATATAAGTATTTAATTCAGAATACAGTTTATTTGGTGATGCACTAATTTATGATTTACAATTTCAGAATTTCATTGGAAAATCTAGTAAACATAAGAAAAAGATGAAGAGGAAATTGCCTCACTTTGATCAGTGCAAAACACAGTAGCAGCAGAAATGCAGTCAGAAAAATAATAGTGATCCCTACTCTGAGCAATCAAGTAGAAAGGAAACAAGCTGTTTTCAGGGTTTATATTTCTGGAATATTGCAACTTAATTGTCCAATTAGCACTATTTTTAGGATATGCGAATGTATGTTCATAATTTTTAAAAGTCTTTAAAAACTTTGTTCATCTGAACCTTTTCTTCACATGGCAAATGACTTAAACTAAGTCACCTAAGAATGAAGAGACAGGAGGGCTGACTATTAAAGGCACTCTAATACTTGCATCAGTCTTCAAAACCGTTGATTCCCTGTGATATTTGTTCTTGTATCTTGGATCCCACTTTAAAAAGCTTAGTCTCCAAGGGCTTGAGCTGATCCCAAAGCATCAATTTAATGGCATTTTATTCCATTGGCTAGACTATTTAAAAAAAAAGGGAACCATAAATGCTTATCTTTGCAAATAGCAGGAGAAACAAAAGGGAATGTGACTTTGAAACAGTTTTGCCCAAGTTATGGAAAGCATTATATAAATCCTTTGTGCATAAAAAAATATTATTTTATCATCTAATGCATTTTTCCTCCCAACATTAGAAGAAAAAATATAAGCTTCACATTAATGGAAAAATATTTATAAGAATAGCTTTTTGAGAATAATAAATACTCAGTATAAAATTCTGTATTAACTATTTGCATTTGCAATGATACTGAACTTTGCCTCTAAAAATTTCAGCACTTCATAAATTTATTTACTGACTGTTTCTTCAAGGGCAGAGTAAACCATCTGTTACCCATCCTGTTTGTATTTTTCTGTTATACTGAAGCCACTTTGGGGGTTAGCATTTATTTAAAGAAACACACTTCCTTTTGATTTTATCCTTTCCTCATCCTTATGATACCCAGTGGTCTGAGGAGAATGCAAGGTTAAATCCCTTAATTAAATTTCACAAGGGAGGTTCTCATAATGTCACCAGGTTCAGTTTTTATCTTTTGGGCATGAGAGAATTTATGACTTTTCCTGACATTTTTAGGTAATGAAGTCTTGAGCTGTGTGGCGTGTGAAATATCCTTTGCAAGGTAAATTTTAGGATTGCTAAATTAATTTAACTTTGAATTATACACAGGGGAAGAACACTGCTGTTCTTCAAGCAACATCAGTTTTGGTGCACTTCTGAGGCACCCCCAGGTAATATATAAATGGATTGTTTTCCACCAGGCAGTGCTGGGCAGGAGGGCATTCTCAACTGTAGCCTGAGTGATATAGGTGTGCCATTACTAAAATAAAGCCATCTACTCTGTGTTGATGTGGGAGTGCAGGATCTCAGAACTTGTCTAGGTTTACCTTAGCCAGAGCTGATTTGGGTTTTTTTTTATTGATATCGTGGTAGAGCTACCACAGCCTCACATGGTTTAGTGTAAGTTTTAAGTGAGTCTTATGTATTTTAAACAGTCTAACAAACCTAGGTTTGGCACTGTGCATCCAACACCAGATAACTGGGACTGAGGGAGTGTGTTGTGCAAGCTGTAGCTGGGAACCAAGGAGGAGGAAGAAAGCTGTGATAAGTACACTTGTAAAAATGACCTAAGTGGTTACTGAGACTGAGGAGAAAAGGACTCTGTCATTATCACCATGACCAGACACTTCTCAGTTCAGATTTAGGACGTTGATAATGTTGTTTTTAATCCTCCACTATTCTTGAGGGGAACAAAACTGCCCACTTCAGGATCTAGAGTGAGCATAATATTTGGGAAGAATAGTTATTCAATGATATAATTAAAGAGGTCTTTATTAACTAAATCATTGCTTGATTGGATGGCTAATCATTAGCATAAAACATTAACTGGACTAACAATAAATTCTTATCTTACATTTTTCTGGCAAAAATGTAGTCTTCTATTGCTTCACTTGAGGGTCTGACAGATGCAGTCAGAGAAGAACGTGCAGAAGTTTTAACATAGACTTTATAAGCACCAAAATCATTATAAGAGAAAGGCAAGTGAAGAAAAGCAAGCTAATCTAGGAGAAAAGTAGAGGATAATCCATGAGTACAGAAGAAACACTTAAAATATTAGCAAAGGACTCTAAGATTTCCTTTGAGGATTCAGGTCTAGTACATCTTTGGATAATAGTGCTCTTTATAAAATGAGATGCAGATATTAGATATTTCTGAGATTTATGTTATTTATTTCTGATCTATTTAGAGTTATTTAACTTTATTCTATGTGAACCCTGTCTACCCTGAAATAACATTGCTGACAAAATTTTACTTTTGTTTTCTTGGTCTTTTAAAGACAAAAGGACAGGTATGTGTATGATCATAACAACAATTAGACCAGACAACAGAAAAAGTGATACATTGGCTGCAGTAAAAAAAGCCAAATGAAAAAGTAATTAAATAATTTTGCATAAGGAAAATGAGATGTTATCTTGTGGTTCAAATTTCTCTATATCCTTTATAGCATCCCTACAGCATAATAGATACAAGATTATAGCAAGTAATTTGAAAGAACAACAGTAGAATTTGTTTCATTGCAGTCTTGGACAGTATTTATATTTTAAGTCATTCACTGTGCACCTAAAATTCCCCTTGCTGGCAGAATATGCAGCTAAAGTAATCTTATTTATTGCCTATCGCTGTTTATTACTGATAAGCCCTATTAGTATTTGATGCAGAATTAATATTAATTAAAGTTCAACTTGCATGTTTTTAATTATAGTAAATAAAATGAGAAATTAAGTATTTAGCTCAATGCACAGTAACTTTACATTCTGGAGAAATTGTTTAAGTATTGGGCCCAAAGCTCAGTAATGTTACTTTTTGGAGTCCTCCACTGCAGTGGACCCTGGGACTGCTCCTCTTTCTACTGATATCTGAGGCAAGGCTCTGTTGGCCTTTCTGAGTGTAAATAATCAATCCCTGACTCCTTTAATTCAGATTTATGTGACCTCATCTCAACTGTTTGCAATTCAAGTATTTCTCACCAAAGAAGATAAAGCTGTATTTACTATGTGGAGAACAGTTTGTACCATACAAAGTGCAATACATGCCTGGTGTAATGATGTACAACTTCAGAAATATATATTGTTTCCCCACCATTGCCCTTCTTTATTGTCAATGTAATTAGAAGAGTTTTAAATTGATAGTCCTTTACAAATATATATGTTATTTTATTCCTTCATTGCAGATAATCTTTAAATTAATGATGTTGTTGACTTTCTATCTGTCATCATTATCTGATGCCATTATTTTTGTCCACATTAAATGTAGAAAGATGTTGTTTTATGGGTTTGATTATTTTCATTTTAAGTTGCTGGTTGTGTCAGGATCACAAATGCACTAAACATTGATGAAAATTATTGACCATTTCTGTGATAAAAAAAATTATCTTTACAGTTGACAGGAAAAGTTCTTAAAATTCTTGTTCTAAGCACAATCATGATGAAAGTTAAGCAAAATAGACTTGCATCTAATTGAAGATTATTTGACATCCTAAACATTTGTCATTACTTGATATTGAAATAAAATTACTTCTCTGTTGATACAATACACCTGTGTGGGGTAAAATATCTTCTTTTACATGTGGAGACACAAAACTATAATCATTGTTTCCCACTGGGATGGCAAAAGTGATGGGCAAGGGTCTTTTTCTATTTTGCCTTTCCTCAGCACCATTAAAGTTCCTTTAAATCATACCTTGCCTTCCACACTTACTGGCTGATGCTTGGAGAAGTGGTGTAATGCCATGATCTATATTATTTTCAGCTCTTACCATCAAAAATATGGTGAAGCAACTTTCTCTGAATGGGGAGCACCAGGACAGGATCCTCTAAGGTAAAATTAAGGCAACACTGTCTGAAAGAGGTGTGGGTGATGGTATAGCTTTCATCACAGATATTGGTTTCTATTAACATAGAATTATCAGCTTTAAATCATTAATATCTGAGGATGTGCTCATTTTTTTTTCATTCATGATTGATCCCATTTGTTATAGAAAATCAGAAAGCAGATAAGCATGCTTTTGTAGGAGCAATGCTTTTTAGTAAATACAGAGCTAATAAGTAACAAAAATGGTAAAGTAAAAAGATCTCATTACTCTCTTTAAATAATTTCAATAATGATGAATAAACTGTTAATTGAACAACCTCAGATATTTGGATTTTTTGTATCCTGTAAATATGGTATTTAATTTCTCAAACATTTAGCTTCATTTTAGCATCAATCTCATCAGAAGGCTGTTATCAGGCACCTTCCTTTACTTTTGACAAACTTTAATTAACTGTATATTGGTTTATGAAAATGCTTATAAATGGTGTATTTATCCTTGTCAGAGTTCTGAAATGTCAGTATTATAAATTCAAATATCATCTGTAAAAGAAAATGAAAGTTTTTGCTTTTTCATGGAGGGACTTTCAATCTCCTTATGATTGTACTGTTTTCGATATTTGGCATAAAGTTGACTGACTGTGCCAAAGGGCTGTATTTCTGCTTTTAACTCAGACTAATTGTCCTGCATCAAGACAAGAGTTCTGTCACATTTTTACTGCTGAATTTCCAGAACTTCATTTTGCCAGCCTTTGAAGACACTAATATTGATAGTGATGATGATATGCCTATTTTTGGCATTGTGGTCCAAAAGGTCCAGCGAATCTGTAGGGTAAAGGTTTTGTGGTTTAGATCTATCTAAAGACTAAGGAGATATCCTAAACAGATTGTGGGGTTTTTTCAGCTTTTTTCCACAAAGATGAAATTAATATTTACTTTCAAAAATAGTTTCTTTATATAGAAAGAGGACAGATTTTTTTTCAGAGTATTAGATAATTTCTTTACATACAATAGAGAGTAATATTACAAAGACTTGGGTGTCTTTCAAAGGTTTCACAGTCAGCAACTCCAGAATCTGTATAGGTAAAAATTATTCCCCTTAAGAATATTTTCCCCGTTTAATTTCTCATAGCCTATGAGTTAAATAATTATTTTCCTGATTAAACACGTGGCTCATCCTGTTTAATTAAGTGCATATTAGCAATACCAGGCAGAAGGTTTATTTAAATACATTCTATTTGGAGGATCCAAATTGTATCTATGAGGAGCCAAGTTCAAGAAATTCACAGAAGCATCCCAGAATTGCAGGGAGGATGTCAAATCTGTGGTGGCTGAAGAACATGTAAGATGCTTATCATTGCTTAAGCCTACTACTCCCTGGCTAGTCGCCTTTTTTTGATCCATGAAATAAGAACAACTTGGTTAGGGAGTGGTAAAATTCTTAGTAAAGTATGAATATTTCTGGTTTTCCAGAGTAAATTGATTCAGTATTTTAAACATTATTTCTATCTTTGTTCCTCTGCTTTATTCTTCACAGTTAGCAATGTGAAAAGTTAAACTCAGAATAAAGACAATAGCTTAGTCAAAGCTGGCATTCTTATGTAGCTCACCAAATTATGGCTAAATTAATACTTATCAAATTCCAGTTGCTTATTCAGTTAACTTCTGAACATAAACCTCACATAAACCTGCATCCATTTCCTCCACATCCTCAGCGAATTGGCTGTTTTAAAATCAATCAGCCTTGTTCACTGGCTCAACAGTTCACAAGGTTAATGTATTAATGTTTTTATGGAAAGATGCCAATCATTCCTAACTTTGCCTGTGGAATAACTTGAAGTGAAACCATGCTTAAGAAATTTGAATGTTGGAAGTATGTTTTAATGGATGTAGATCCATGGATTTTTTTTCTATGCTGCTGGTCCTACCTACATGAGTAATAGTTTGGTTTACTAATCGGTACCACAGGGAAAGAAATGTCTCCATAGTGCAACAGTTCTATCTCTTGGATCATTTTCCTATGTAATTCTTATCTCTTTGTCAGTAATTGCTAAGTCTGAGACAATTCCACTTCTGTTTCACTGTCAGATGCTGAACATTTTCCTTATTCCCAATCATGGGTTTGACATTGGCTTTAAGCATTTGGTACAGACAAGAGTCACTGTTCTGTTTGTTCTTTATAGAAGAGAGCTTTACTGTGAGTTTGAGAAAAAGGGAAAAAGAAGCAACAGATATTATATTAATTTTTAAATTCTTTTTGCTTTTTATAACATCCATCTGTCCCAGACAAAGCATTTAGCATTCTGCAAGTCCAACTCATTAATGGACGTGTCACTCAAATGTCTTTTGGCAAGTAGCAAAAATTCTCTCCAGCACAGATATATAATTCTTGCAGCTGTGTATGTCCTTTCCATGCCTATTCTCTGTGATGCACTTACTGCTGCTAGTACTTCAGAGGCCAGGTTCAGCAGGTGTCAGAATATCCTAGGTTGACTTTATGGTGTATTGCAATATTTTTAAATTTTAAGTTCTGGAGGAAAATTAATCTTTATTCTACCAAATCTAGAAAAAGACAGTCCTTTTTTTTTTTTTTCTGTTTTACCTAAGTGTTTTCCTTCCTTTACCATTTTTTTATTTCTGTAGCTCATATGGGAGCATAAAATGGACAGGACAAAACAAATCCATACCAGAGTGAGAAGAAAAGCCTGAGAACACCACCATGGTACATCACTATTGTTGCTAGGGGAAGAAAACAGAGTACTGAAGAACAGAGTTTTGGTGCTGGGCATTTACTCTACATATTCCCATGGGTCTTTGGTCAAGGGCTGTTTCAGAGTCCTTGCCATACACTAGAGTCAAGTTAAAAAATGAAAACTGTACAAACTTCAAGGATATTGAGGTGGTTTTTATGATGTTTCTTTTCTGTGCCATGGGTCCATGATATAAATGGTGTGTGGTCCTGGTTCTGTTTATAAAATTCCTTGTTTAGATGGAATTTTTCCAGAATTAGCTGTTTCCTTAAATGTAAAGGTAGTGGTGTGATATTCCTCTACTAGTAGCCTCAGTTATATTTCTCCTCTACGACACTAAAAACCCTCCCCCAAACCCCAAAATAAGCAAACAAAACCCTTGAACTTTTCTGTGTGATTCACACACAAAAGTAGTGCAGTGTATCCAGGACAGGTTGAGAAACAGTTTTTAAACAGGTATAGTATTCCTGTAGAAATGCATCTAATTTTTTTTTTCATACAAATGTGTTAATTCTGATAAGGTTATCACTTTGGTCATTGAAGTAAGTACCTGAACAGCCTTCTCTGTGCTATTTTTAATTAAAAAGATAAAATAGATATTTCAGCAATGAGAAGTAATGTGGATTGCAAATGAGTAAATATAATAAATACATTTATTTGTTTAAAATAAAAACAAACTGACATACATTATTCTTTTTCTTTTTCTTTCTCAACTTATAAGATCTTTCTCAAATTTTTGCCTGGTGTCTGCATAGATATTAAAAAAAAAATCAATGTGCATTTGCATTACTTTTGATTTTTCTAGGACAGTGCATTTAGGAGAATTTGTTTCCATGAGAACAGATTGCTGAGCAAATAAGTCAGCTTAAGTGTGACGAGATTGCTCTATGAACTCTGAATTTTTTTTAAGGCAAAATGTCCTGCATTGAATGGGTAGATGTGTTACAATAAGCCAGGCAAGTTCAGAGATACACCAAGAGGATTTTGTTTCCTTTCATTGTTGATGAGGATTGTCTTATGGCTTAACCAACATCCTGGTAAGAAGTCAGAGTACAGGACAGCCCTGGTAGTCTAATTTCTGAGGAGTGCCTGTCCACTATTTTTCTCTGCCTAAACTCAGTATATGTTGGAGATAGAATACTTTCATGTTCTTATATTAAACTACACTAATGAGTAGCTGGCTTGAACTTAATTATTCAAAACTCTGAATGGACCTCTACTTTTGGAAAACAATTATTGCATCTTAGACATGGGAAAAACTGAATGACGATTCTTTTCTGAATGGTTTTTTCTGGTTGTACTTGACTTTTTCTTCTCTTGGATAGATGGTATTTTTTCTTATGGATCAGCATGAAAATGTTTAATGCTAAGGATGTTTATTTTCCAAGGCTTTTGTTTTAGGACTTTATCCATCTCTTCTGATGATGTAAATACATCATGAGAGTGACCAAGAACACACTGGACCTCAGGTCTTTGGTCTTTGGGGTTTATTGTTACAGGACATACTCTGTACCTTTGCTATACAACTTCTGTGTGAGAATTTTTGTGAGATCTACTTACTTCATCAGTAGTTTCCTTTAGAACTGAAGCCCAAAGTACATATTTTTATCAAACTCTCAATTACCAGAGCATAAGATTACAGAAGAGAAAATTACAGATTAACACCTGTGCAGACTTTTATTAAAAATATGTGTATGGAAGCAAAAGGAATAATGTATAGAGTTGTAATGTAGCCCTTAGAACTGTGAACACTTCAAAGATGTAGATGCATTTTGTAACTTTCTTTCTAATGTATTTTATAAAAATATATATTAAAAACCAATATTCATATAATTTCAGACATTGTGCTGATAGCAATTTACAGATGAGCAAAAGCTCCTAGCATATTAATGTAATATTGACAAGTAATTATTCTTTAAAATGTATATTAATCACTGGTTATTATGAATGCAATGTGGATTTCTTGAAGCCTGCATTGTTTTTGATTATACATTCTCATTTGCTTCTAGTTTTAGTGGCCCTCATATGATTCTTGGAAGTAGCTGATTTTAATAATTACTAAAATCATCATAAAAGCCTATTAAATGGGGAACAAATTGAGAACAAATGCAGTGCAAATGTCTCTACATTGCAGAATCCTCCCTTCTTTCACAACCTTTTTTCTGCTTTTTGCATGGTTTGATTTATTAATCAGAAATGTACCACCAGTTGCTCTTGATGTCTGAGACAGAAATCATGCATATGATGGGCAATCAGTTATATGTTATTTGGTTGAATACAGTTTACAGATGCCCTTTCCATGTGGAAACAAGTAAGGATCCACAGTGAATTCCACCAGCCTTCTGCAGTTGTGGACATCTGTAACATCCATCAGACTATAGATCTTGTAGAAGTCAAGAGAGAATATATCTTTCTCATATAGCTTTATATTTTTGCACATGGTGAATTAAAACCACTGATCAATGGCCCACTGAGTCAAGAGATAATATTTGATCTCCTCCTTTGGCTCAAATGCTAAATGTATATGTCCAGTTTACATGTAAATGTGCTAAATGTAAATGCACAATTAATGCGATAATCTATTTTTTTCTAATCAGAATAATCTAGGCCAGAATTGAGTCTGATCTGGTGTTATATATGACACTGGTTCTATGAAGACATGTGATATTGAAATGAAAAAAAATGAGACGATGTGAACGTCTCTTACCAGCTTCTGGAGGTAACAGTGTAGCAAAATAAAGATTTTCTCCCTAAATTGCTAAAACTTCTGTGACAAGCAATGCTATATGAATGTTTTCGCCTTTACTTCTGAGTTCGATCTGTGTGAAAATTCAACTAAATATGTTAACATATGGAAGTCAATAGAACATTGCATTGCAACTCAATACATTGCTAGATTGCTTATTAACAGTCTTTTATTTATGCTTGTCTTGGTTTGGAAAGACAGGTGTCTGCTGAGGAAGGCAGGAGCCTCTCCTGAAACTAAAAAAAAAAAAAATAGACCCTCTGCCTCTGAATTGTTATAAATTTGAAATTAAGGGGGGCTCTCAGGCAAAAATATGGGAGCTGAAATAACAGTTCTTTATTAGGGAAGAACATGAAAAGATAAAATAAACAATGCAGTGAACTAAAACAACACTGACAGAGTCAGAATACAACCTGACACCCTGCTGGTCACAATGTTCATAGCAGTCCAATTGGGAATTATGGCTGCAGCTCCCCTGGAGTGTCAGGTGTGGTTCTGTTGGAGCAGTGATCCTGTACAAAAGGGTGAAGTATTCCTCTGAAGATGCAGTGGAAGAGGTAGCTGTTCCTCTGGGAATCCCAGTGCAGACAAATCCATCCTGGTGTTCCAGAAACTCCTGATTATATCCTGGTAGAAATGCTTGGCTCCTCCCTCTGGGCAGAGCATCTCACAATGGGATGTTATAGCTCTTATCAGTCATGCAGTGACATTCAGTAGCCCATTATCAGCAAATGTCTCCCCTGAGGGAGGATTGGTTGTGAAAGAGATAAGGAAAACTGCCCACTTAGCAGAAGACAACTGCCATACAGATGGCAAATGGAATACATCTTGCCTTGCAATCTGGGACAGTGTTCAATTTGTCTTAGTTTTTTTGAAATTCTGTCCTGTTCAAATTTTAAGTAAAGGCACTAGAGACAGCCTACTTGACTTCACTAATGGAAAATTTTGACTGAATAATCTAGTTGTGTTCTGTAATGGAATGACTACATCTGGGCAATGGAAGAGATACTGATCTACTTGTACTTCTGTGAGGATTTTGATATGGTTTCCTCTGTAACATTCTTTTTGCTGAATTGGAGAGTTATGGGTTTGATGGTGTTGCCAGATGAAGAATTGTTTGCACCTGGTGCTTTATAGTTTTACAACTTTACAGATTCAGATTCCAAGTGTTTTAAGGACTGCCAAGATGTATGTTTGGTTATATTTCAATATACTTTATTAATATTTCCAGATATGGCCCACCATTGTCCAAGCATTGTTATCCATCACCAGCTCTCTCATAACCTCTGCAGTAGTCATGTTCCCAAGATTGACCGCAACTTTCCTGTGATGATTTGTTAAGAAGAGAAACACAGAAGCAACATGAGAGATGCAGGCTGAAGCTGTTATAAATTGGATTCCTAACACAATATGGAGCCTTAATGAAGTGCTATCCAGGATTGTATTTCACAGCCCTTTCATGCATTTCAGTCTGTATTTGCACAGTACTAGAAATATAATGTGAACTGAGGAAGTTCAGTGGGTGTCAGACTGGCAACAGGTAACTTTTAGAGATGAAAAGGGGAGAAAAAAGGAGTGCACACCTCTAATATCAAGGATTATTGTTCAAGAAAAAAAAAAAGAAGTAGGAGAGGAGGAGAAAGAAAAAGGAAAGTATTTATTTCTGAAATAAACCATGAATAATTGACCTAAACATTAATTAGTCTTGGATCCTCTCCAGATGTTTTGAGAAGGTTCAGGTTTTCCTTTTCCTGAAGGTTTTGTAGAATAGAAAGGTTTGAGTCTTAGATAAGTATTTCTGACAGGAATACATTCTGTGTTTGACAGCCAGATAGCTTTATTGACAGCTGGAGATTCTGAATGGAAATTTTAACTTTCAGTGTTATGTATGTTGTTTAGCTAGAGAATGAAAAAGTATGTTTTCATATTATCTATATATGGATTATTGTCTATATATGAATATGCTGGTTATGCAGTGAAAGTGATAAAACTGACTGTAATTCTGAAAAATATGTGCTCTGACAGACTAAGTTAAGGTCTGCTCTCCTAAAATCCATGGCTGTGGTCCTTCATTTTGCCTTAGGAACTTGCTGTTCTGAATGTTTCTCCATGTTTTTGTCCAAAAATCTACCACTGCACTGATCCCTGCATCAAAGTTGGCCTAGACTTTCACATCCAAAAACAGCCTTTCCTTTTTCCTGACTAGCAGAAAACCTTCTCTCCTCCATCACCTGTGTTGACTCCTCCGTCACCTATACCACAAAGACTAACTCTGACTCCTGTATCACAAAGTTGTTATCAGTGGCCTCCACAAATCTCCTTTTTTGTGCCCCATTTTGTTGTGCTTCCAGCAGATATCAGGGTGGTTAAAGAGCACTGTTTATTTACAGAGCACTGCATGAAAAATGATACTAGATACAAGTGAATTTAATGAGCATGATGATTGCTGTTATTTTCATACAAAGTAAAGAGTACACACAAATAATGATGATACTAGATTCGGTATGAGTTTATGGAAGATTGATTTCACTAAACTAGCTGTATGTAATTTTATAAAATGCTAAGTATTAAATTTGTTTATATTTTGTTAATATAATGGTAACTAAATATCTAATGACTTTTGGTTACTGCACAATGTTTTTATAAAGAATCTGAAATGGCATGAAAGAAAAATAGGATATATATATAAGTGGACTGAATGTGGATTAGATAATATGTCCTAAAATAGAATGAGCAAAGAGCCATTAACTCTTTCCATCAATGGGAATGCTGTGGTCATATATTACTTTTCTTCCAAACCACTGACCTCAAACCTTCACTGATAAATGTGAATGTGTTATAAAATGGGAATTTGTATTATTTAAGAGGACTCAGTACTTGTGCACTGCTATTTATTTTTTATCCAGTTACAAGTATCTTATTTTTACCATTACGGGATGTATGGTCATGTACCATTAATAAAATTGTTACTTATTCTGCACCTCCTGCTTACAGGATTAATTATTGAAAAATGTTTGTGGAAAGCTGTAAGAATAAATCTATTCTAAAAAGCTTTAGTATTATTATATAAGTTTAGACAGTGATATACTGTCTAAATAGACAAATTAACCTGAAACATAATAAACTGATGTGCAGTTGGAAATGCAAGGAAAGTAAACCCTGGTGAAAAACCTGTGGAAGAGTAACTTCCAGAAATGGACCATAATAAAAAAGAATCAACTATTACAAAGAGTAAGTTAGCATAAAAATTCAATAAGGAGGAACTAGGAATGGTGAGATGTTATGGTTGTTTTAATGAAAGACTATACTAAAAATTCCAGAGTAATGTAAAACATATTGCAAATTAATTCAAAATTAAAGGCACTTCATATCCTTTATTGCATTCCTACAGTTTAGCTTGTTTTCAAACTAACAGCTGATAGTATGTGATGGGAATACAGAAATCAAGTTGGTATATCAAATGTGCTCAAACACCAGAGATTTATTGTTTCCTTTTACACTGGACTACAGGAGTGATTTTCATATGTGTATATATATCTGCAGTTGTGTCAATATTTAGAAATAAAAAATTAACTAGATTTAACAAGTTGCATGTAATTATATACATATTCATATTTACATTTTAGCTACACAAATGCAATGCAAGAAGATCGACCTACCTAAGGAAGAGATGACCTTGAATTGTAGATTGCACATAGACATTGCAGTTCATCTCAAATAATTATCTTGGTACAGCTGGAAAGATTTGCAAGAGACAGGTACCACAAACCACCTTTAAAATCAGCTTGCCAAATACACCTTTTTGCATCTTGGACTCTGGATTGATAAGCAATTGTTGATGTGAGTTTTATTCTCCAAAATCCTCTAGATGCCAAAACAATGTTAGTGCATGTGAAATGGGGATGAAGTGACTGAAATAGCCAACTATTTTGAATAATCCTTAAGTAAGTCCAGTGGAATTTTTGGGGAATCCTCCTCCCTCCTTCTCTGTCCTGGGTGTCTGCATGGCTGTTTCTATAATGTTGTCAGATGTGAGAACATTGGTTGTGCAGTATTTTTTTAGCTTTTCATCAACCTGTTTTCCCATGGGCAACACCAACTGTGCTGATGGTCTTAACTTTGACCAGAGGTGGTCCACTGGATCCAGCTGGAACCAGCTGGAATGTCTGGAACCAGCTGTGTATGCATCAGGCCCTGACCTCTGCTGAAACGCTCTGCCACTATCAAGAAGCTATCACTCAATACAACTAGGCAACTGTAGCCTAGATATTGATTCTTTGAAGATCTATTCTTGCTATACCAGTAACATGGTTGGAAACATCCACCTTCTGAACCCTTAAAGATTAAAAAAGAACCCGAAACCCAAAGCAACTGAAAAAAACAAACTAATAGCAGTCTTGATCTAAAAGATCCCCATGAGGCATTCTGCCTACTGCTAATAGGTACTTAAGGGAGTTGAATCTGTGGAAAAAAAAACCTTATAATCAATGAAGCGTTCTCTCCTCAGTTGGGGAACTTTCAGCCTGAGTAGGAGAAACTGCTGATTTATCTCTTCCATGGAATTCATGGGCCATGGGATGTGGGAGAGACATGAGGGGATCCACCTCTAACCTATTATTGGAGGCAGTAAAGACGTAGGAATAAAAGTGGGCTTCCAGAGCTAGTTATTTATAACATGTATTATAACTGCATAACACTGTGACTGTATAACACTGCATTACCTGCAGTGGTATCTGGCTAAGATAGAAGCTGCATGAGCAGGGATCAGAATCTTCTTATTACACTTTCAGCCTTAAAGAGCTGGCTAGATCTAGATCTAGGCTGCCCTGGTTTCAGTCAGCATCACATAAAATTTATTGATTTCTGGTTTCCGAATGTCTATTGCAAGGTGATTAATGATTTTTTTTTTGAGAAATATTACTTATTTCTTAGACTGAACACAGTCTTATGCTTTGTCAGCGACTGTTCTCACCAGTGAGTTATCATGAAGAAGGCTGTCATTAAAACTATAGAGTTCTTGCTACGTGTGTCTTGCCTTCTCCAATGCTCCTGAATCTTACAACAAAATAAGCTTGAGAAAGAAACACAGGGCTTGAGGAAAAAGGTGCCTTTTTCTTCCAAGCAGTCACATCTAACTCCATAGAGACAGTAAATTTAAGCCTCTGGGGCACTAAGGCCCAGTAGAGAAAGGTTGTCTTTGCAGTACTGGAGAAACTGGGAAACAGATTGCTAAATGTAGATATGTTGCATATGCTTTAATTCCCAACTACATTTATGAAGAGTATTTCAAAAGAGTACTCGCATATCTTTCTGAGATAACTGAGTTTTATTGTGACAGGAAATGATGTATATCTCATCTATCTTGGCGTAAGTGAAGCATGTAATGCACTACCATGTTGAAAAATTTAAGCTAAAATGAGGAAGACAGGATTTTTATAAGAATGATAAAGTGGGGAAAAAAGCTGGAGGAGAAGAATTGACTTATGTCAAAAAAAGAGAAGAGATTACTAGTGAAATTCTCACAGGTCGGAGAGCTTATTTAGTATCTTTATGACTTTAACAAAAAATAAAAAGGCAAATACAAAGGGAGCAGAAAACTAATGAAGGGATTTTTTTGCTAAGAAAAAAAGATTGGAGATATTTTCAGTATAGATGAAGACCAAAATATCATGTTGGAGGTACGACCTTCCACATATACGTATGGCTCAATGCCTTGGAATAACAGAACTTGAATTAATATAAAAATATGATCATATGCTTTGGCTAAATAGTAACCATTGAGTGAGGAAGGCTTGATAGAATTGGAAGTCATGTGTAATTTGGGCTAGCTACTAAAAGGTTTTAATTTTTGGAAACATCAAGGAAGATACATCTGTATGTGTGGAGAGAAATTGTCATGCACTGGATGACAATTTGTCAGTGCACTGCAATTCATCAATTCATGCTCTGTCGATTTATCATTTATAATGCTAAATACAGTTCTGTTCTTCTGTTCAAGATGGAAAAGATTACAAAAAATCCTCTATTAAAATAATACATTGGAGGATGTATTCTTCCTAAAAGAGGACACCAAAAACTGGTTTATTTAGCAAAACGAAGGCATAAGTGGCGCATGAAGCACATTACTTTAGGTACAAGAGCTGTTCAAACACAATGATCATTCTAGCATAGCTATAAGGGGCTATTAAACTGGACAGAAATATATTCAAGCAAAAAAAAAAAAAAGAAAAAAACAGAGCACCTTTTGGCAGTCATAGGAGTGAAATTTTGAGTAGAAGCCAAATATAGCAACATGCATAAGATACCTAATTTTTTTTAAGGTAGAGTTGGATAAGTTTATCAAATAATTTAAATTATGTGGTTATCTGCAATAGAATGGGATTACTGAAGATATCACAAGTCCTTTAATGAAAAAAGACACAGCAGGATTGGCTATCACAGAAATATTTAAGATCAACTGATCACTTGTCTATCATTCTTGGTCCCTAGCAGCCTTGAAGAATTCTGTGAATTTACTAGCTGCAACACTTTATTTTTCAGGTGAGAGATGACGATTGATGCTGATTACAAAGACACATCTCATATAGACCTGATGTTATTATTAAAAAGGTTTGCAAGTTTCCTTGAGCAACAGACATAAACTGCCCAAAGCTGAATATGTAGCTTTGTGCTGTCTGAAAATACCTAAGTATTTATGAGTTGCACAATTGCACCAGAGTTTATTTCAGGAACTTGAGAACTTACAGATCAATAAAAGATTTAATATAGCCAGAAATGCTATTGCTTTCTAGTGTATGCATTTCATTATTTGCTTCCTTTTTTCATAACAAGTTCTGTAAAGGAGAAATAAATACTAAAAGTCTACATTTCACTGCATATCTCACACAAATGAAAGTAATTTTAAAAATAACTCTATTTTTTGGACAAAAAAGAAGAGAAACATTCAGAACAGCAAGATCCTTTAGCTATTACTCATTTCAGTAAAAAGGGAATACATCAAGGGTTTCCCCTTAACAATTTGGCTACATTATTTTGCAGTAAAATATACAAATATCAGTTGTGTTCAGCTTAATTCAAGTAAAAATGTCACTTCACTTTCATCATTATTGATTTTTTTATATTAAATATGCTGTACATGTGCTAAAAGTATCAGTTTTGTAATATAAAAGTTTCACCAAATGGAGTACAAATATATTTTCAGTTACTCGCTGGTAGCTCTCATGTTGTTTAATCTCTTATTTTGCAGAAGATTCCACTAATTAGGATTTAATATTAATTTAATTATGTACTTCACACAAGTTAAAGACAGAAGGAAATATTGTTTATAGTACCAAATACAGGAGACAAAACAAAAAAGAGAAAGAATAAGAAAATGTCTTGTGGTGAAGGAACCTGGAGAGAAGAAACAAGATTTTGTGTTTGAAAATCATTTATACATACAGAAAATGCTTCTTGCACATCTTGTTACTTTGTGGTATTGTATATTGGGGTTGGAAAACAACTATTCTTTTTACAAATGTATTAAAACCATTGTTAATATAAAATGAAAAATCTTAATGGACATTGTAGTGAAACAAAAAATTACTTAAATAAAATTTTAGCAAAGATGAAGCCAAAGAAATATGCCTAAATGTAGTATTTACAAAATAAATTTTTGTGTTTGAGAGGCAAATAAGCAGGCTCTTTTGATTGCATAGTTCTCACTATTCATCACTGAACAATAAACTATGTTTAAAAACTATGTTTATTCAAACTGGATTTATAATTATTGGTTTATTTACTGCTATCCCAAAAGAAATAAGAGGTGGGAGACTACTACAATTTGTTATGGAAACAGCTGTCAGATTTCTCACTGAAACCTGAAACTGTTGCCTAAACCTTTATGTGTTTATCAAATTCAGGCCTTAGAAAGTACTCGAAATAAGCAGCAGTAGTCAGGAGTAATGGTGGGGAAAATTTAAGTTTTTTATGCATCATTTAGCTCTCTGAAGACCTCATGACTTAGATAATGCCTTGTGATCTCATTGTTTTATCCTGTTCTAACAGTGTTTTATCCTATTCTAACAGAAAGTTATCTTTTACTCTATGGCAACATTCAGCTATGGCTAAAAGTGCTTCCAAACAGAGGAGTAATTTGGAAAGAGGCTGCAACCTAACAGCCTTAAAGAAAAGGTTAAAAGAATATGGGTTTAACATTTTCTGGATTGAAAATCTTTCATTTATAATTCTCAGTTTGTTCATGAGAAATATCTGGAGGGAGATTAAAGAAAGAAGAAACAATGAGAAGGAGGGAAAGGAAAGTAAGTACAAAGTCTCCTACATGAACATGGGGCCATGGAAATACCTGCAATGTGCACAAATCACAGGATGACAGCAGACTGAAAGCATGAATAAGACAGAGGGAAATAATTTCAATTTAGCACAGCTGAATTTGGGATAGTGAGTTGAGGCCTTGTGTCTCCTAATAGGTATGGTTACCCTGAAAGAACTGCTTTAAGGCCTATGGGTATCTTTTCTGTCAGAAGCTGTGTACAAATAATCTCTGAAGGAGGCACAGAAGCATTTTGTTGAGTGTTGACCTAGTAAACCCTGAATTTATGGACATGATTAACGTGTGGTCTAGTGAGACAGTATGTCATAAATATTCGATTTTGGGTTGTTGGGTTTTTTTCTGATCTATCAGCCTGATATCTGCTCCTGCCCAATGCCCTTCAGCCGGAGCTCTGCACGCACGTTTCTGAGATGACCCTGTTCCATGAGGTCACGGAGAGTCATGGAATGAGCTGAGGTACTTGCTTTTGGAATGAATTTGAGATACTTGCTCCTGAAAAATGTAAAAACAACAGTTTCTGTGAAAAAAATCCCAAACCTTACATCTTATTGGTTCTGTTTGGGCTAAGAAACCACATATTTTGGAGATGTTTTGGCTAAGACTGGCAACCTGTTACTGCATATATTCCAGAAGAGCATTGCCAGCCATGGATGAAAGCTCTATAGGGTAAACAGAAATTTTTAATTTCATGCATCATTTGTAATTTCACAAACTCAGAATGTTGTTAATAAAAGCTAATGAGAAAGACCAAGTGCTTTCCTTCATACTTCAAAATTTTCTAGTATTGGATTCTAATTACCATCTTCTATGTTCTTCTGAGACCATAAAGGTTGACTTTTAATTTAGAAGAAGAAAAAACTGACCTTTAAGTCTCCTTGTTCAAAACTAAATATGTTTAGGATATATTCAATGAATCTCATTTATTTATGACTCATTTTTCCTTCTTTACCTGCTATATCATCTTTTATTTAGAAATATGTTACTATTTAATCAGATGATTTTTTTGTTTTCCCATGTTCATAATGTCTGTGTTTACATTTACAGATATGTTTGTGTGTTCTAATCTTTATAAGGACTCTTCTCAGATCACAGTTGCAAAGTTATAGCCTATAATAAGACTTTAGAAATGTCAAACCTAATATAAAAAAGGAAAATATGGCAGACAAAGAAAACAGATCCTTCCTGTGCAGAGATGAGAGGTGTCTGCTATTATTTTGAATATAAGTAGTCAGCTGCCAGTTCAGGATTATTTCAAAAGAACTATGCTCTGCAAAACCACTAGTCAGAGAAAAATAGGCTCTCTGTTGAAAAGCAAAAAAACAAAAAGCTCTGAGTAAGGGATGAGACCTTTGATCCACAGAACATGTACATCCAAAGGGACACTCTCATCAAAACCATTATTGGTTAGCAAACCACTGGATAGTGAACAGAAGGTCAAAGATCAGAATAAAGACAGCTGAAAGAGGGGATAGGTTAGGTCCTACTCTGACACAAAATACTCACCAGTGAGTTACAGAGAAACCTGAACAGTGTCTTGGAATGGAGTCTCACAGGATGCTCCTCATCATCCACTTGCAGCAGTAATGGCCTTCATGGACACAAAGGGTGCTCAGCATTTCCTAGAGCCAGAGCATGAAGGAGGCACTTAAAGAAATTCTGATTAAGGTGTAGAAATTTCATGTAAGGTGTATTGACTTTATTTGCATGTGAAGTTATGTGTTTAATATATACTTTGAAAATCTATCAAATAAATCACACCTTAAAAATATGGATGTAACCATTAATGTTGTGTTTGTACCCCTGCTATTACATTTGCAGAATAAGTTTTAACTCTTGGACTAAAGTTGTTTTGGCTGAAAAATCCACTGGAGGGAGAATTCACATTCATCTTTTCAAATAATATTTTTTTTCTTTCACCATCCTCCTCCTGTTGTTTTTTTTTTTTCTAACTGAAATACAATATTAATTCTGTTATTCATTTCCTCCCTTCTGAAAATAGCTACCTAAGCCTTTTGAAAGCTAAAGCATGAAATTTTCAGCATTAACAAAGGCAATTGGTTTAATGTTCATACCATAAAGTGTTCCCTAATAAGCATTCAAAATCACCAAGCAAAAATCCTGTCTGTTTAAGTTGGGGTAGACACGATCTTGTTTATCTTACACAAAAACTTTTAACTCTAGGAGTTTTTTATTTCAAAGACCCACTATCTTCTTTGATATAGGGAATATATAAAACAAAAATTTCTATTGAGCATATTATTCTAGTGCTAATATTTATAAAACTACAAGTAAATAGATAGACCTCTTGCAGTAACTTGAACTGGAAGTTTATTTTAAGGGCAAGACCTGCACATGGTCAGTTTCTGGTTGCAGTTAGGCAAGTAAGTTAAGCCCCCAGTGGGCAAAATTCTGTAAATTGAAAAAAAAACAAACAAATGAGTGGCTCAGTTTAATCACCTCTTAAAATGCTTTAAAATAGTAAAGAGCAAAAACTTTATTTTCAGAGGAGAAAGGTGAGAAACTAATAAATCTGAATTTGTTCTGAGACTTCAGAGAACATGGGGGTGTATTTTCAAAACAGAAATTGGCAGTTGAGAAACAAATCCTATCATTGCCTAAACGGCTTTTTGGGCAGAATTGCCATAAACTAAATGAAAACTTACTCTACAGTAATTTTGGTTACAGCTGAGGGAAAAAGTCAGCAAAATTATTTTTTTAGTTAAAGAGACAGATATGCCAGAAGAATACTTGTCAATTCAGTCTATCTCATTTCGAAACCCACTCAGGTTTCTTCCTACTTACTCTGAGGTAAAATGCTAAATTAGAAGGAGTTATTTTTAGCTCACCAAGGCCTTAATTTTGCCTTGAGGGAAGAAAGCAGGACTTTTGAATTTAGGTGGAAAAGAGGAAGGACAATAATGGCTTGTGTAGAAGAAAAACAGTAAATATACACTTTGTATTTTTCCCCAATGTGAGGCATAAAGCCCTGGAGTATGATTTAAACTTTCAGAAACAAGTCAGCAGAGCAGTTTTCTACTTTCTGCAGTATACTGCTGTGCTGAGTCTTCACATCTTATTCTGGGTTTAATATATCATAGGAAACATGAATATAATTATTTTGGAGTACTTTCAAAGCTCTAGAGCTTATTATTTTATTTTCAGGAACTTGTAAATTAAGCACAATGCTGGAGAAAATTTGTCAATGTTACTTGATTATTTTTAGATGGAAAAGGAAAATTTTCCTGATTATTAGGGATGGGTCATGCTGCCCTTGAGAGAGAAACTCTCAAATCAGAATTTTGGTCTGTATAATCCTGCCTCACATGGACAGCTGGTCTGATGTGCTGAAACCTGGAGAAAACCTGTATTCTCAGCAGAGACAGACTCTCTAATCTAGAACTTCAAGAAGATACAGCAAAATCCAAAGCCTCATAAGAGAATAAAATGGATCACCAAATCACCTTAATATTTTCTATTTTAAGGGTCTTTTAAAATTATAAATAAAAATTTTGACTGTTTCTGGATAACTTTCCTCAAGAATGTTTGGAATTTACTCTGTAAATATCAAGGATGAGGATTTGCAAATACCACTGCTGCCTCTTTCAATGCTTTTTGCCAAAGTTCTACTTCTTTTTCATGTGTGGCTTTCAAAAAAATAGCATTTGATGCTGGATGCCCAAATGTGGGCATTCAGTCAGACAGATTACCTCTGGTAAAATTTACTAGGTATTTCATTGTGTCTCAGGCTTTCCAATACCCCTATTCTTTGCAACATTTTCAGTACGATTGTCGCAGCTTCACTAAAGAAAATTACCTTTATTCCAGAAGTAGATATTCATTTGGTTGCTCACTCTTTCAGGACAGGGATCGTGTTCTTCCTAAGATGCAAATATGAACTTCTGAAAAATGGTCTCCTTACTCTTGAAAGAGCTTGTAGCTTCATTCATTTTAATGAGAGAAGTATGCATCAGGGTATCAAATCGAGTATCAAAATATAATTCTTAAATATTTGTTTTCTTCAATGAGCTCAACATTAGCTGTACCAAGCAACTAGCAAGAAATCGATTAAGGATGAATTTTCAGCAATTTTGTACAAAACTAGCAAGATTTGGCAGAGTTCTATATTTATGAATAGAAAGCGATGTGTAGCATTTAAATATGGAAGATCAGCAAACATGAAAACTCCAGAAAAACACCCCCACAACTGAAAAATTGAAAAATGTTGCAGAGTCCTGTCTTGAAATAATTGTCTTGTCATGGGAATAATAAAAACCAGAAAGATGATAAGTTTTCAGACAACACCTGAAGGTTTCTGAAAGTGATTTTATGACACCGTGGCCTGCGACATCCAGAGGAACAACTTCAGACTCTCTGTCTTCTTCTTCTATTTCCTCTTTTGAATCCTTTTCCTCCATAAATTACCCAATGGGCCTAGAGGAGAGCTGGAGTGGAGAGAGTCATCAGTTTACAAGGGTGTGTAGTGGCAGGTCAAAGGGTAATGTCTTTAAACTAAAAGAGAATAGGTTTAGATTAGATATCTGGAAGATATCTTCATTACTGTGAAGGTGGTAAGGCACTGGGAGAGGTTGCCCAGGAAGTTGTGTATGCTCAATCCCCAGAAACAATTTAGGCCAGAGTGCACGGAATTTAGAGAGGCCTGATGTAGTGGACAGTGTCCCTGCCCATTGCAGGGGCGTTGGAAAAGATGAACTTTAAGGTCCCCTCCAAGCCAATGATTGTATGATTCTGGAAACACATGTTCATGGCAGAGATATAATAAAACAATGAAATTAACATGTAGCTAAATGAAGAAGTAAATTAATAGATACATTAATTGCATAAGGCATTTAATTGGTTTGCTTTAGTCTTACAAACTTCTCATTAGCGAGATTTTATTTATGATATAAACGCACACCCTCAGTGCTGAGAGTCCTATGCTTCTTCAAGATAATGAATAATAATAAGATAGGCAGGCTACAGGGTCATTTAAATAGCAATTACTCCTAAAAATATAATCTACATGAGACAAAAATCTTTGGGTCAGACTTTACTTTCAGTTACCAGAACACATTGGAAAGCAACTTTATGCCTTGACAATTACATTTGAACTCACCATTTCTATCTGCACATTTGAAACTATTTTATGACAAAATAGTTCCTGGCAACACTGAATATGTTTAAACATTGCTTTTTATAATAAAAAATAAGAGCATGAAATGCTTTAAAAGCTGCAGTCATTCCTCATGACTTTTTCACTGCTTTTCATGAAGCCATAAGTTTATCACTATTACTTTGCTCCACAAATGAATTGTAGACATTTAGAGAAACATATTTTAGATAGGAAAGGAACACAGTAAAATTTATTTTGCAGTAGGCATCTTTCCTGTAAGAAGAATGAAATGCTTGCTGCACTTATGTGTAAAAACAGGAGCTGTATTTGTGGCCTCTTAGCCTTGGCACTTTGTCTTTAAATATTTGTTCTTAACAAATGCTTGTCATGTCATAATATCAAAAGAGGGCAAATGTCTAGACAAAAACATTAATCTTCCAGCAAGTACAGAGAATCAGTAAAATGTCAGCCTGGTTTTAACCTTGCTTGTTTATTACATATTTCTATTATTTCTACCATATCCAGCAGTAAATTAGGTGGAAGTCACAAGCTTTTAGCTTCCAGCAGTTGTTGTAGGTAAGGCATTGAAATATTGCAGTTGATCTGGAATTTTTCTACTGCTAACAGAAATATTAAAATACTTCTATTCAAGCACCCTATGACCAAGCGCCTTTCAGGCCTTTTATTTATGTTAAAACTAATAAGGCTTTTACATAGTTTGCAATACAAACACCAAAATCTCAGTTTAATGCAATTTTATATTAGGAACAGTGATAAACTTTGGCAGAAAAAGAAAGTGCATTAGGAAAGATGAGTTACTGACTTAATATTTTACATCTGATTTCACACTGTATTGCATCTTGGATTGTAGTTCCAGTGCTGTTTCTTGATTACATATTAGAAGTAGGAGACATAGATTTATATATTTTTATAATCCTTACTGAAGACAAAAACATCTGTTGGAAAGGCCACAAGTAAACTGCAGGGATAATGAAAGGCAGATTCTGTTGTTAATGATAATCCCAAATGTTTTTTCCTTCAAACCTACAGATAGGTACAGCACCTTCTTATGCAGACTTGAACAGAAGGGACCCTTAGGACAGCTATATAATACAAAAAGACAAAACCAGATATCTATGTGATAGATTCCTTAATATGTATGGTCGCTTTGCCCAAGATATGCATCAGACAAAATAAGAAGAGGAGTTACTTCCAAGTAGATACTTGCAGATACTAAAATAATAAAGCAGAGGATCCTTCAGTAAAGCTGTGGATCCTTCATGCTTTATTTGTGTTGTCTGGTATGTGCAGTCAGCCATTTGGGGTGTCTACACCAGGTACCTGCCACACCAGGTGCCAGGTTGTATGCTTGCTGCTACTACTTATGAGTAGAGGGGAAGAAGTCTCACAGCATCAGAACATGGGATGGGAGAATATCTACACCCAGAAATTTAAACTTCAGGTCTAGTGGCACAGTTGGAGTTACTGTGAGTGCAGCAGTCCAGTAACAATGGAGAGGAGGATACAGTAATGTAACTGGCAATTCAGTGAAACAGATGAAAATAGGAGAAACCAGTTACCTTGATATCGTTCCATTATTTGGACCCTGAAAGATAAATAAGTCCCTGGAAATGTTCAAGACTGGCTGGAGCTCTGAGAAAAGTAGCCTAGTGAAATTTGTCCCTGTCCATGACAGGGAAGTTTGAACAAGATTATCTCTACTAAATTATCTCTTCCACCACAAACCATTCTATGACTCTATGGTGTTGCTATTAAATTTATGCTTTCTTTTCTCTTTAACCCAAAGTTTTTTCTGTACTAGGATCAATCATGAGGAAAACATTTCAGAAAGAGACAAACAAACCCCCGCCAAATTTTATTTTTCTTTAATTTGTTGATGGATAACCTCTTTTTTAATCTAACATCAGTTTAGGACAGATACCAGATTATAACATTTCCAATTTAGAAAGAAAAATTTAACTACTGTCAGGGGAATTTTCATGGCAGTTCTACACCTTGTTGTCTTGTTTAATTTTCTGTTATTCACTTAACATTTCTATGGGTCCTATGTAAAAGACATATAGTAAATCTCCATTGCTATGAAGCATGCCAAAAGCTGTAAAGAAACAAACTATCCAGTTCCCATGTGTTATGACAAGATCTCCTCTCCTTTCTAGCATTACCCTTACACATAACCTTCCTACTCAAAGTTTCAAGTAGTTGCTGCTTCAGATATGAAGTGTTCCAAGGTGTTTGGGTTTTTTGGAAAAAAAAATGTGACATTTTATCGTTTCAGGCAGTCAAGTCAAATAATTAGACTAGAAGTTTTAATTCAAGTTTCATTGGAACTATGTTAAGAAGAAATATACCAAAATGCAAATCTGTTGAGTCGCCATCCCTGGAAATATTTAAAATATGTGGATGGGGCACTCAGAGACACGGTTTAGTGGTGGACTTGGAAGTGCCAGGTAATGGTTGGACTTGATGACCTTAGAGGTCTTTCCTAACATAAATGATTCTATTTATGATGTTGCTATACAGACTTGACACAGAAGCTACTTGAGCACATAGCACAGATTAGCTTCATTTTTAAGGCAAGTTCTAGGGAATCTAGATTAAAATAATCTTACTGTTTTAGACTAAAATTCCTTTTTTTTTTTGATTCAGACAAAACACTGATAAAATGACTAGTAAATTAACTGAACTAAACAGGAGGAAGGCTTTTTTCCAGTATATATTTTTATGCGTTTTTTATGCTTTTTATGAAATGCAGTAATCTAGTTTTATTCAAGGACACCTATTACACTTAACATTCATACCCCCTTTTACCCAAATTAGTGCTGTAGTTAAAAAAAACCCAAACAAACCAAAACTCTCAGGAAATGAGGTAAAATACTTTTGGTATTATAAGCTATATTGCCATGGTATTGAAACTACTTTAAGATGGGCTCATGCCAGATAATTTGCATTTTGGATGAAGGGATTTGTTTATTTTTGTGTTTGCTGGATGGGTTTCCCTAGGTCTAGTTACTGATGGACACAGTGCCAAGAACAGTAAAGCCAGAAGAAACCCCTGAAGCACCAATGAGTTTTTAACATTCAGTTGGGTTGGCGCTGATTGTCACAAAGGGGAAGTGCATAAAACTAGTGTATAGTCAGGGGGACCCCCATCTAATAATTTCTAATGTTATTTCTGGATAGACTTATAAGTCTTCTCTCTGATCCTTAAACTCACACCACATCTGATGTAAGGAATTTTTTTCTCTATAGTGCCTATCTGCTGGGGCAGGCTGGCTATATTTCTCTGCCTTGTTAACACTCTATTAAAACTTTTGATGGAAAAAAAGGGTTAAGTTCAACTAAGTTCAATTCCTCTCTCTCAATTTTCCTGTTTCTGAGATGGAAATTCCTGCATAAATCAAATTATATTTTATTAGTAGGCAAAGCATGATAAAGAAGTATGATAAAATATAACACTTTTTTTTACCTTTGTTCTGATTTGACAATATTCCCTAATATAAGTTTCAGTGGAAAACACTCATCTGCTTTCTGAAGTTCCCAGATGATATCTTGGATTTAAATGTAGTAGTGGATTCACATGTTTTCCTTAGGGCAATCAGGGAATAGAGGAAGGGAAGGTGGAAATATCAAACATTAGAATTTGATCTCTCTTTATGTGTATTTTATAAATATTTATATATATTAGAATTTTTTTTTAATTAGGACTTAAAGAAGCCTGTCATGACAGAAGTAAAAATAGGCTTTTACTATATCTGGCAAAAGTCTAAGTACTGTAGAACTGAATTCTTTCCTTTGTTCAGCTGCTGTTTCCCTAGGCTAGAGAATAAACTCAGGCCCCAAATCAGTTAGAAAACTGAGATTGTCTATTTTAGGCCTGTCTTTTTTATTTCTGTTTTTGATCACCTTCTTTTTACAGGGAATTTAAAATCAGCAGGCAATGAAGTAATTTCTAGTGAAGTGTATTGGCAGAGTTATGTCTGGTTGTAACAACAGTTTAGAGGGTGATTAGCAGCTGTATGCTAATTAATCAGGAAGGCATTGATTTCCTGAGAACACTAATTCTCAGTTCGATTACATGGTGTCTTTGTTTCATCTACAGTTAGGAAATTTTCTGCATGCATTCTGTTCACACTGAACATTACAGAAAAGATTTTCAAGAAAATTCACCAAATGTCTTCTGTTAAACATTCTCCTTTAAGTGTCAGTCAGGGATAAGTAGCTTATTACTAGTGATTCCTGTTTCAAAAATCTCCAACTTTTTGAAGTACATCATATAAGCCTGTATTATTTTTTTTATATTTCATGTAAAAATGCTTTCAACTGTTGCATATGGATATGTTTCATTCAGAAATCTGCAGAGAAAGGATTCTGTGATGGGAAAACTGTCTTCAAAGAAAGTCAAGTCAATTATGCTACAATCCAGAAGCTCATAGAATTTCAAATTTAGGAATCCTGGAGGATTTATTTTTTTCATTTTAGGAATAGTTGATCTGGGCTGTTCCAGAGAAGATGTCATGAAAGAAGTCGGTATCTCTTCTGCCTTTCGAATTTTTATTCTAGTTCTGAGTGCAGACATCCTGCTGCAGTAGGAGGGAGCTGAGTATGGGCAAAAGGGAGCTCTTCTGTGTGACTAGCTGGAACACTGAGAGACACACTGAAAAGGCATATTTGGCTCAATTTGAAAGTTTTGGTATTTGCTCTAAGAAAAGAAGATAAAAATGCCTCCAGTGTGTCACCAGTTGGGAGATGAAATCATGTAGTCATGACTAAGAGCAAATACATGTATGACGTTTGTTAACATGAATTCTGCAGTGAATAGTGCACTCCACATTAGCATGAAGTGGCTCTGTCAGAATAGAAGTGGAGACAAACAAACGGCTGTATTTTTGGGCACATTTTGTTGTAAATGAATATCCATAGCTACAGTAATATTTGGGTTTAGGTATATACTGGACAGGTTCTAATTTCTCCTCATAAAAGTAAATAGGAATTGTCAGGACCAGCACTAGACATTTACTGTCAAAATGTGGATTTTTCCATTAATTTAGAATATGAGTCTCCTGGATGTTACCAGTGGTCCTAGGTCCCTCTCAGTATGAGATTCTGAAATTTAACAGCAGTGAAGCTGGCCATACTTTTTCTGCTTTCAGCAAAGACCAACAGGTCTTTTTTTCCCAATGCTTGTTTGCAAGTGCCTCTGCAAGCAAAAGAAAAATATGCATTTCAGTATGTTGGCTTTTCTAATACGAATACATAAAACTAAGATTTCTGGAGAATTTCCTTTGGAGCTGTTTCTCTCTTCTCCACCTCAGAGTGGAGAATTTTCAGGGTCCTGTTAATTATCACAATCTCATCCTTAGCCTCAGGGAAGTAGAAGTTGGGAAGAGCTGCCAAAGACCAGCTCTAGTGAGCCTTATATATTGCTGAATATGACCACTGAGGAGTATTGTCATCTGCAACAGATGAGATAATTTTAGGAAGCACCATGTTGCAGGGTGCTAATTGACATAATAAAGAAGAGTAGAATATCCATAAATAGAGATGAGTATCCATCAAGCTGTGTTTGTGGGTAAATGGAAGCTAATTAAGTTAGCAATAAAGCATAAGGACTGTAAAATAATATGTACTTCTTATGCTTGCTGTAGTCAGTTCTCTTAAAGTCATTGTCTTAAGCAAAGATAATTGCTTATGTGCACACTGCTTTAAAAGAAAATAAGATTAAAGTAGTTATGTAAGGGATACTAGCGACTAAGTTATATAGAAGTACCTGAAAAGTACTTGAGTTGGGTTGGCCAAGTAGACCAAAAAATTAAAGTCACACTATTTAAAATACCATTTAATACTAGGCAACATTAAGTAGGTAACATTATTTACTCCAGATTTTTTAACATCTTCTGAGTGGATCAGAAATTATTGTTTGTCTGGTATTTATCGAATGAAGGTGGTTAATCACACCCTGATATGGATCTTCAGAAACAGAAAGATTTTTTACATCTATTGTTTGCAAAAGTAAAAAGTAATAAAATTTAAGCCAGCCTAATTAAATTTGAAACAAATTTTATTTAATGAGATGGAGAATAAACATCTCTGGCAATTTAATAGTCTCTAATGAAATTCAGGTTAAACTGATATTTGCAGTCCTGTGCATGTGAAACGTTTTCAGAAATGATGCTAACAAAAGTTTCATGGTAATGTAAGAGATTATAATTAAAGTTAATAAAAAACGAAATGGTTGACTGAATTATCAATAGATGGGAGCACCCACTGCAGTGGGTGAGAAGCAAAGTTAACCTTTCTAATATTAGTATAACTGGAGGAATGCTGTGATATGTCTGCCAAGGGAGATTTTTATTCAAGGCATGGATTTCTTTGCCTTCAGACTGACTGTCTAATCTGGCAGATATCAGGGTGGCAGGCTTCAACAGGCTTGTACATTACAATTCTCAGCCTTTATAGGTAAAATAGCTTGTGAAATTGGAGATCCAATGACTCAGTAACTTCTCTTGTCTTTTTGTTTGAATGTTGAAAGACCAATCTGAAACATTGGTCTTTCTAGTTACACATTTAAGGATGGCTGGGTATATCATTATTGCCTAGTGTTTCTCAGAGTAAAAACCAATACAGATTCAGACAGGACATCAAGAAGTCTCCATTCCCACCTCCTGCTCTCAACAGGGATAGCTCTGAGGTTGGATTTGGCTACTCAGGGCTTTACCCTGTTGGATTTTGAAAACCTCTACAGCTGGAGACTGCAGAGCTTGTCTGGACAGCTTGTCCCAGTGCTGTGCTGTCCTGAGTCAGGGAGTTTTTCTGCATATCCAACAAAAGCATCTCTAGTTTTAGTTCATGCGACTGAGTATCATCCTCCCAGCATGTGTGTCTGTGGAGGGCCTGACTGCCTGAAAATCTTCCAGCAGGCATAAGGGGGGCTATTGTTAGGAGTCTACAGAGTTCCCTTGTATTCAGGTTTAAACAGGGCAAGTGCTCTGACTGCCTCCATCCTGCTGAACTTGCTACAGTTTTTTGATTAATTTCTTGCACAGGAGGTCCCAAATTTGGACACAATATTTCAGCTGCAGTCTGATGAACGCTGCTCAGAGGGGAATGATCACTGCCTGTATTAACTGCCCGTGTTCCTACCCATAAAGCTCTTGGCTACCTTGCTGTCTGGGTCTCAGCTCACTGCCCATCAGGTCCCAGGGGCTTTCCCTCAGGGTTGATCCCAGCCTGTCTGTCCAAAACCTGTACCATCACAGCTCCTTCTCTGTCCCAGGGGCAGCACTTGGCATTTTTCCCTGCTACATTTCAGAAGTTTCCTATCTAACCATTCTTTCAGCCTGTTCAAACCCCTCTGGTAGGGACCCTTCTCTCAAGTGTCAGCAGGTTCCCACTGAATCTGGTGTCCTCTGTACCCTCTATAAATGTGCAGCCCATGCTATCCT
Organism: Chloebia gouldiae; assembly: GCA_003676055.1. Classification (NCBI taxonomy): domain Eukaryota; kingdom Metazoa; phylum Chordata; class Aves; order Passeriformes; family Passeridae; genus Chloebia; species Chloebia gouldiae. The sequence goes on from QUSF01000001.1 coordinate 13,312,668, forward strand.
ACAGGTCACTGGCAGAGAGGTTAACCCAGTGGAGTCTCCTGCAGCTGCTCTTTTGTTAATGGCATGCTGGTAGGACACAACCCATCAACCATGACCTTCTAGATCTGATCACCCAACCCTTTCTTTTTAACCTTTTGTATGCTCTTCCAGATCATAATGTCCTCTCTTGGATGCAGAAGTATTGCGAGAGGGGGTGTTGAAAACCCTGCAAATGTTGAAATGAATGATACCTGTTGCTCTTCTTCCATCCCAGTTTACCAATTTGCATGGTACAGTTATTTAGACTTATTTTTAAGTTCAAATTTCCCTCAAATGTATCTTATAGTTTGAAGTAGCCTATTTCTATTGCATTCTATTGCAAAGTGAAGAAAGTTTACTGAGAAATTTCTAAGTGCTTAATGAAACATACACCTGGCTTAACCTTTATTATGAGATGGTGGGTAGTAGTGGAATGCATACTGGGAAATTTCAAGTGAGGGTGGAAGGAAATGTATTTCTTTTTAGTGTTGCTCTTTCTGCTTCTCTAACTTTTTTTTTTTCACAGCAAAAATAATAACATATTTCTATGTGTTTTGTAATTTTACTCCTACTTACCTTCTGCTCAGCAGTAAAAAGAAGAACAATTATGTAATTTACAGAAGGGAAAAGCTAAGGTAAAACTTAATTTAGGGATAGTTACTGAACTCCCTCACAATTTGTATTTATGTTTGTATTTATCTCAGTGTCATTAAAGATGACACTTAGAATGCTTAGAATACATACTTGTGACTTCATTGATAAGGCTATTTTCGAAATAAATTTGATTATGAGATCAAGGCATTTTTCAGGGTTGGGGTTTAGATTGCTGGACTCTTTCTAATCCACAGATAATAGCTTTAGGGTCATTTGAGAGAAGTTTGAATTAAGAAAATAAATCCCCATCCAAACAATGAAGAAATATTATCTTCTTATTAGACCTTGCAGTCAAGGGGATGGATATGCCTCTTGCCAAGAGCTTTTCTATCTTGTCTCATGAATCGCTTTTAGAAAAGTGCAAAGTACTGTTATTTGTATATATGGTCATGTGTGTGACCAGACATTCAGTGTAATTCAAAACCCTCAGAGAGAGATCTACTTGGGTTTTTAGACACAGTGTAAAGTTGTTGGATGTCAACCTTTCATGAAATCAATGAGAAGCAGCTAATTTGTACTGATGTTTTTACCTCCACCTTTTAAAGACATAAATATAATTGAAAATCTGACTCCTACTTTTTAATCTATTTAGTAAGATAAATTGGACTTAGAGCTGGTATAACAAAGTAAAATTTTATGGCCTGTAATATTACAGAGGTCAGGCTAGATGATCATTCAGGCTTCAAAACTCCATCAGAGAAAACTGATATGACTCATGGCATTTGGTTTCAAGCTTTCCTCTTTACTCACACATTTTCTCTGTGTCCCTCATGCTAGGACATTCTACTTTTTTGAATTTATAAATCACAGGACAAGAGCCATTAGCGATGGTAAAGATCTAATTAATCATTTACCCATTCCATGTCAAAAAGAATACTGTTTAAAAAAAAGATATTTCAGATATTAAACTGATGGCTGAATAATACCACACTTACTCTTAGCCCAAGGGCCTATATCTTTTAGAAAGTAATTTCTATCTTCTATCACATCTATTTCAATCATTAATATTATTCTTTCCCTGGAGGGGTGCCCTCCAAACCTCCTTAAGTCTGGCACTCATAGCCATAACAATTCCCATTCCATTAAACCAGCCCATGTAAATGGAGAAGATACTTCAGTTCTGGAGGATTATTACAGCAATCACAGCCACAGAGATTTATAAAGTCACTTGTTTCTTTATCTCCAGTGCCTCCTGGACTCTTAGCTCCTCAATTAATAATGTTTCCATTACAGAGGTTACCCTTGGATAAAAAATAAAGTTGACATTCTTCTACAAGTTATAAGTTCACACTGTCCTGTTATATTTAGGTGCTACATTCTGAGTCTAGACAAATATTTTGTAGCAGTGTATCCTCATGTACTATCAACAGGGAAGAGGATAAATGCAGTAACTACAGAAAAAGTTGTCCACTGAGAAACATTACCCAAATCTGTCACAATAGAAAGTACAGAAAGGAGAGACAGATCCAAAAACAACCTTGACAAGAACTCATGGAATAAGATTCATGGAAAAAAGCTCATTTGATACTAGCAAGATTATGAACCACCAATATAGTACCCAAGAAGTACAGGTATTTTGTGTATATTCATATTCACTGCACATATATATGTCCACATGTCCCTCAGGATGCACTCAAAGAACAAAAGCAAGATAGAAAGAGATATGTTTTTTTTACTCTTTTATAGAAGTTTATTTTGAATACATTTATTTACAAATATGACAACTTGATAACACAATTGGAGTTTTGCAGAAAACGAATTATGCCATTGAATAAATTTCAGGCTTCACTGTTTGTCCTGTTAATTTTCTTATATATATTAAAAAATACACAATCCTCCAGACCACAGGAAGAGAAGAAGCTAAAAAGGAGCTTCTCTGCACAGCAGACAGATTCCTCTCCACTGATTTAGTAAAGAAAATGGAATATTTTAATGATTTTTTTTTTGTGATTAGCTTTTGTATTAATGTTCAGCATCACTGATTCTAGACATCATATCTCACTCTCTAATTTCTTATTGATCTATGCCATAAAATTGTGGATAGAAAACAAGAAATTATATTTTTTGTCATATTGAAGAATAAATTAACCTATTTTACAGTACAGTCTGCAACCTTAAGGATTAACTTGTCCCATTCATTTAACCCACAATAGCAGTCTGACCCTTCCCAAAAACCCCAAGTAATAAAAAATTGTCCCGGTCATCTAATAGAAAAAGAAAAAAAAAAACAAAAACCAAATATCAAGAGAATGGTCTTCTTTAATTTTTGTCCCACTAAAGGATTTGTACTATTCATGCCCGGCCCAGTTCCTATCCACTGGCTTGCTACCCAAATCAGAACTATTACTGGTAACTTTCAGTCACTTTTACTGGTAACTTTCAGTCAAATTTTACAGCCCATTTGATTTATTTAAGACTGGGAGAAAACTGACAATCACTGAAGGGCAATTTTGTTCTAATTCATCCATGCTGCATAACGCCAGCCATACCTCTTTCCTTAAAAAAAGATCATGTTCCAGATTAAATCTTAATTTTAGTTGCCTTGGCCACATTAAATTTTCTTTCAAAATCATCTCAAGAGTGAGTGATTTATTGGTTCTCTTCGCCAAAACCACTTGAGCTTTTCACTTAGATAGAATTAGCAGATTTACTAATGAGGTTTCTTTCAATTTTACTGGGCTTCCCTGGTTTTATGCACAGGAAAACAAATAGGGCCAAACTGCTGCAGCTTTTGGCATGAGGGTATTTTCTTATGGATTTCAATTCAATCTGCCATAAGGAACAGCTCAGGGATTTAGGAGAAAGGACAAGGATTTCAGATGTACTACCTTCTAAAGAAATGTTTGAATCCAGAAATGACTCCAACTGCTTCTATTTATTTGAAATGAGACCACATAGATAAGCACAATCTCTCAGCAACCAATAAAGGGAGCAAGGTAAACTATTCCCAAATCACTGTGAGAAGGCAAGACAGGAGCTAAAAAGGAGAAATATTTTTAAAATCCTCTTTGTGAATTACGTTTACTTCTTTTATTCAAACAAGATCTTTGAGCACCCTAATAAAGCAAAACAGAGAGACTAGATTTGACTTTTCCTTTCATAGAGACTTAAAAAAATAAGGTAAAAAAGCAGCCAGGGATGTATGTTTGTTTAATTTAAAATGCATTTCCCTAAGGGTGGCATCTGACATCTTGTGTTATTGCTGGGGCTAGAAAAAAGCCTGGAAATGCCATGTCCCCTGTCATAAATAGAGAAAATATTTCCTGTGCTGATTGTGGTTTGCTGCTGATAGAACAAAATCTGTCGTGACAGAAAAAGATCTGTAAACGTTCAGAGATGGAAATAACACAATGGTTTTCTAAACGTAATCTCAGTAGGCTTCTCACAGATTTGCCTTCATCTTTACAATGAAGGTGACCTCTCCTCAAGCAGAGACCAGCTCTTTCATCTAAAGAAATCTAAAAAAAGAGTGTACTGAAATGCATCTAGGAACAATGAAAGCTCAAAGTTTGTCCTAGTGAATCCACTGACTTTTATCAGTCAGTTTTATGAGTCAGTTTTTGCAGTCTGTGGACATGCTGGGGTGGAACAGGACATATTGGTCCTTGTTAAACAAGATGAAAACACAGTGTATGTTCATGCATGGTGTGTGTGTGTGTTATGCAACATGGCAATGTACATGTAGATATACAAAGCAAAACAGACTGCAAACTGTTGATCGAAAGTCTGTTGAATTAAATGCTTCTGGAAACTTCTCCAGTTGTCAGCAGAAAATAACCCCCTTCTTCTGAATTCTTGTTGGTACAGAGGGAGTATAACACCCTCAAAGTAATCCACTGGGTGCTGAAAACCCACTGAGAACTCCAGGTGGTGCTGCTGATGATCTTAACATACAGAGAGTAATTTGTATTCTGATCCTACAAGATAGATGTGGTAGTGTGGCTCCCAACAAGTTGGATCTGCTGTTCAGACAAGCCCTCAAGGAGCAGCAGCAGCCCAATTAGACTTAATGAATCACTTACACTTCTTGATCATTTAAGCCAATATTCTCTTTCCTGAAGGTTTAAGTTCTGCTTCTCCTACTTTGATCTTAGACATGGAATAACCTCTTCTTATACTTAAGTGCTTTTGTTTTGGATAAGCTCATTGAAGTGCACAGCTTTATTTATTTCTCTTTCTTGTTGGTTAATATTAAAAACAACCTTTACAAGTCTATGTGATTTTAATGTTTGTCTTCTTGGAACCAAGGAGTTTTCTGACCCACATGTAACAATTTGCATTCACATTTAAGAATAAAAAGAAAATCAGCAGCCTGGGGAGAAAATTAATTTCATGTGATATGTTAGTAATTGTTCCATATTTTATTCTATAAAGTATTTTATAAAATGTATAGGGAAAACATAGATAATAATAGTCATCCAGCCTTTTCCTGTCAAAAGTAATTTTGTATATCTTCATATATGTTTGTGTATACATAGCATACATTCTTTTAAAGTCAAAACATGGTATGACTTAAATTAGATGTATGAAAAATTGTATGAAACAAATTTGATTTTCAGGATAACTACAGTCTAGGATGCACATTATTTCTTTATTAGAAAAATAATAAATATTTTGTTATTTCTTCTAGTGTATAACATAATTCTGTCATCAGGTTAGTGACAAATGCCAGATAGAGATAGTTTTTAATGGATAGATCCATTATTTTGCCGTTCTTGGCTGATTATAACAGAATGATCTGTGTTTGGGCACAGAGAAGGAAATACCTTACTGAATTTAATTAATCCCTGTTTTTTAACTGCTTGTGACAGAAACAGTCACCTAGTTCCTGCTTCTATAGATGGCTGTAGTAGAATATAACCTCTTATATTTTGTCATTGCAAACACCCTCACCCTGCAAAGCAGCAAAAGCAGTAAAGCCCCGCTGCTTGTTTAGAGCTGGCTGGAGAGGGAGTTGCATGATGTAGTCAGAAGAAACATTAATTTCACTGATGTACATTAAAATCTCTTATGCCCTTTTAAGGCATCAGAACTTCAAGCTTAAGCAACACCTGGGCTTTATTAACCTAAAACATCTCATGAAAATACATGTGTATACATTTTTTTCAAATATCCAACATAATCCTGTTGTTTGGCTTGGTTGGATTTTTTTTCTTTTTTTTCCCCCCTGTAACTGTAAGATGAGACAGTTCTGTCTCCTTTTCTAGTAGTTATGGAACTTGCCTTGAAATTATAGCATCTGCAGCCTCCTCCATCTTTTGGAATCAAATCTCAATTTTTTTTTTTTGTATCCCACAGAATACCATAATCACTTGGTGGTGGGTTGTAAGAATGCTAAGTATATATTTAAGTTTTATAACTAGGCTTCTCTATTTGGTCCCAGATCCCTATTACTCAGCTGCCCACATTCCTCAAAGATTAATTTTCTTCTGAAAAAAAATCCTTTTTTCTTTCTTTTCCTTTTTTTCCTTTTTTTTTCCTTTTACTGCAAACCATCTTGTACTGTCCAAAGTAAAACCAGATGCCCATCTGAGTAATAATGTTTGTTGTAGTGCCTATTCCCAGCAAGTATGAAAGTCAAGGCTACAACTGGTAAAATACCCCCATCCTCTGCTATATTCGTTATTTTAGTGCTGGCATTTTAGTGCTGACCTAATATTCATTATTTAGCTGGCACAGTTCCCAGCTTCTAGAAGTGTCCAGCTCATTCCTGTGCTTATCTTCATAGCTCCTCTGGACCCTATGTAATGTTCTTGGAAGTCCTAAACAGGATCTGCGAGAGTTCCCAAGTGCGTGCAAAGGGTGCAGAGTGATGGATTCACCTCTGTGTGTCTGAAGTGTTGGAGGGCAGTGTGGCACTTTGCAAACCCATCATCACAGAGGAACACACATTCATTGACAAAATATACTTCTGGACTTGCAAGAACACAAATGGGGGCCAGAGGAGCTCTGAGGCTATATACAAAAATTTGTTGGTAATTTCTAGAAGAGGTAACTTTGAATGGTATATCTAAACCAATTGTAACCTCTTGATCTGGGTATAATGGAAGCTGCCTGGATTCACTTATTAACATATTTAACATTATTTCCTCCTTATGAAATTGCTTCATTCCAAAAGAGATGAGTGTGAACCAATATGAATGTCTCTTGCAAGACAAAACTAAGTGTTACAGATGTGGTGACTGAATACAGCTCTGTCCTTGCCTGGTACCATTGGGTGATGGGCAAAAAGGAAAATGAGGGTTCTGTGAATAAATAAATCAATAAACCCTTCCAGTCACAGAGCTGGAAAAATTCATAATTTGGCATAGGATTCAAGCTGAAATGGGCACTGTTGAAAGTGAGGTGTTAGAAGGTGCCCCCAGAAGCATTACTTGATGTTCAGGGAACTCTGATGCTGAAAAAGTATGAACTGTGGCATTGTCAGAGAGCAGAAGGAGTGAGTCTAGACTCTCAACTTCAGCCTTTAAAATGGTGTTTAGCAGACTTATGTGTCTAATTCTTTTGTTACTCCATCAAAACTGAGACAATCTTTTTGTTGTGTTCCTGAAATAATGCTAATATTTGTGCTGTAAAAAATCTGGTATGACATTTTCATACCTCCTTGTGTTCCTTATTTCCTCCTTGATAACTCCTGGTCATAGCTTATATGAGGTGTCAGTTCTGTAGTGCTTCCCAATATACTTTTCTCCTCTTTCTGTAGATCAGATAGCAGGTTTATTACTTATTGTCAGCACAACTAATTGAAACAGGGATCTTTAGAATATACCATGTGGTGGATTTGAACTCTGACAGTGCATTCCAGAAAAGGATTTTTTCTGTATGTGTATCTTGGTATTTTGAGTCAGTGTTATTCTTCCTAATTTATTAACTTAATGAATTATCACCTTGTAGTCAATATGATACAATAGTAGTAAAGCACTAAAGAACATCAGCAACACACATACTCAGCTGTACTTAGCAGTGTTATTAAAGCACATTGGAAATTACATACTCTCACCCAAAATCTTAAAGACACCTGACCTTAAGGAATTATAGCAATTAATACTCTTACCTTCTAATTCCCAGAGAAAGTGTAGCTAGAACTTTCCAAACACTTACTTTGGTCCATAATTTGGAGTGCTGTTAATAATACTCTTAATAGCTTGCAGATGCAGACACAAACTGAACATCAGAGCACAGGTGGTTAAGCCTAAGTAGGGAATGAGGAAGATTTTTCATTATTCATTTTGAAAGATGTTTTTAAACCATAAAACTTTGTTTTCACATGTCTGCTGAGCACCCTATGGTGATTTCTGTAGAAAAACCAATTAAAAAATCCAGAAACCCAAACAGGTAAAGCAATAGTATCCACTTGGTGGACCTTGCACAGAAGTGGAAGCATAGAGTAGATTTTTTTAGAAATTAACTTATTCCAGTAGTACTTAAAAACTTCACTTTAATAGTTCGTTAGTATTTTCTCATTTTAATGCTATTAATCTATTCACTTTACACGTGCTCTGTTAATACTTTGCTCTCATTGTGTGTATCTGCCTTGGTCTTGCGCATTTTAGGAGTTACAGCAACCATGTAGCATCTGTGAGACTAAAAAGTCTGACACAAGCTCTGTATATTTTCTGTCAAAACTAAAGGACTGGAGTCCTGAACATGAGTGTCTTGATAACATCAGATTTAGGCAAGTGAGTTGCACCTCAGCAGAGGCAAGTGGCAGACCATCACTCACATTTTTTACTTAGTTTCCAACTGAAGTGTCAGAGTTCCTTTTCAGTGAATGACAAAAAAAATTGCTTCTGCTTCCACTCTTCTTCTCACAAGGCGACAGGCAGAGTTAAGTCTTGCCACAGCTGCTTCTGACCCAGCTGCTCCCAGGAAATCCTTTGAACCCAGAGTCAGCATTGAAAAAAAATATGAAAAATGCAAGAAATCATCAGATTGAGACAACCAAAACTGTTTTGTGCAATGATAGAGGGAGCACATTATTTTACGAGATATTTTTTAAAATTTATGGTTTTACTTATAAAAAATTAAAATTTACTTTTAAAAATAATAAAAAATGCTTGATTTTACATTCTTTCAGGGAAAACTAAGAATTTTCACCTACTACTGTGATATTGAAAAGGGATTGTTAATGCTTGAGTGCTGTCTCCTCTCTGAATAAAACTTAGCACATGGGCAGAAATGTGATCCCAGTGCTCAGAGTCCTTTTGTCTCATGAAACCCATGCCAACATAGCTGGCAATTCTTCTGAAGGCCATCACTATCCACTAAAGTAGACTAGACAGCAGTTAATTAACACAGGCTGTGGTAGGACCTTTCTGAAGGAATTCACCATTTTGATTTGTTAAATGTTTGCTGTAGCTCTCTCATTATCTGCAGACATGGATTCTTGATTTTGTTTTCATCTGTGGCAATAGTGATCTTTTAACTGAATAAAAACCTGCCCAGTTCTTATCTCCTTGCTTTTCTTCCTGTACTGGGTTTGCTTGCCATGGTTTAGGTAGAGGGGGGCTGCAGGGATGGCTTCTATGAGAGGCTGCCAGAAACTTCCCCCATGTCCAACAAAGCCAATTCCATCTGGCTCCATGACAGGCCAGCTGGCTCCAAGACAGACCCACTGCTGGCCAAGGCCAAGCCTTGGTGGTAGTGCCTCTGAGACATTGTGGTTTTAAGAAAGAAGAAAACTGCTGTGCACCTGCAACTGCAGCCAGGGATAGGAGTAAGACCGTGTGTGAAACAGCTCTTAACACCAAGGTCAGCGGAGGAGGAGGAGGACAGGAGGTGCTCCAAGCACCAGAGCAGAGATTCCCCTGCAGGCCCGTGGTGCAGACCATGGTGAAGCAGCTGTGCGTCTGTAACTCATGGGGGAACACAAAGAGCAGAGATCCACCTGTAGTGCATGGAGGATCCCATGACAGAGCCAGTGGCTTCTGAAAGAGGATGTTTTTCCATGGGAAACCTGTGCTGGAGAAGGCTCCTGGTAGATCCTCTGGCCGTGTAAAGAAGTTAGCTCATGCTGGAGCAGGTTTGCTGTTAGGATTTTTGATTTCATGGGGGACATACTCTGGAGCAGCCTGAAGGACTGCAATCTGTGGAAAGGACCCATGCTGGAGCAGTTCATGAAGAGCTGCCATGGGAAAGACACATTTTGGAGAAGTTGTTGGAGGGCTGTCTCCTATGGGAGGGACCCCTATTCTGGAGCAATAGAAGAGTGTGAACCCTTACCAGAGTTAGTCCTCCTGGGAGAAAAGGACAGACTCCCACATGGACTTTTGTGTCACAACTTCCCCTGGTTTCCCCTTTCCCTGTGCCCTCACTGGCTGGGTACCCTTGGTCGCTGCCCCCCTCCCCAGGAGACCAATCTCCCGTGCCCTGCCCTCAGCTCTGCCCCCCACCCCTTCCCCTTCTTAAGCTGCCTGCACCCTGTGGTTGTCTCTCTTTCTCACTGGGTCCCCTTCAGCCTCTTTTCTGGAATAAAACCTTGCAAAAAGGAGCTTTCTGCCTCTCTTGCTGAGGCAGCTGTGGTGAGTGTTGTGTGTGGATCTGACTGCATTGCCTAAATGTAAAGCTAACCTGTTTTTCTACAGGAGAGGTTTGTTTGGAATAGGTAATAGGCAGCAGCATCCACCATTCAACAGTTACATTTTTAGACAACGTGTGATGAACTGATCATAACCCTCATTCCCTGTCCTCCTGTGCAGTGGAGATGAAATCAGGAATAAAGTTGAGCCTGGTAAGAAGGCAGGGGAGGGGAAGGTGTTTTTAAGATTTGATTTTATTTATCATTCCCATACTCTTGATTTCATTGGTATGAAACAAAATTATTTTCCCCAAATCTGTTTTGTCCATGATGTTAACAGGTGAGTGATCTCTCCCTGAACTGATCTCTACTCATGAACTCTATTTTATCTCATCCCATCTAAGGATGGGCGCCTGGTGGGCAGCCAGGGTCAAACCACCATACTTGCAGACCAGTTAGCTGGTAGAGAAGGCAGCAGAGAGAAATCATGGGAATTTAGCCGACTGATTGTGTAGTTTTCTCTGTGGGATTCAGATGAGCATGATTTTAGAAAATGTTGTGTTTTTAAAAGACTACTGTACTTACTGAAAATTATTTTTGCTTGAGAATAATTCTCCTATTGAATATTAATGCAAAGAAAAATATGTTTGATTATTTATTATACAGACCACATATTTTGGTAGTAGGCTTAGAGTTTAAATTACTTAAAAAGAAAGGAGGAAAGAGATCATACGTGCTTTTCATCACTGCATTCAGACCATTTCTGGACATAAAACATATGGAGACAAAACTTCAAGCAAAACCAAATTTTATTATCCCAGCAGTCATTAACAGCTTAATACAGGAGGTTATAAAGACCTTGCTATGTAGACCTGTTTGCTCTATTTGTTCTGTGCATAAACCTCTTCTAGACTTCTAACTCCAAAGTCTACATTTTCTTAAAACCTCTTCTATAATTTATGAACAGAAAATAGTGTATTCATTCATAGAAATGAGTGTCTAGAGAATGAATTTTACATTCTGAACTGAAAAATTTTACCAAGTGATTTGGCTCATTGCAATCGTATTACTAGGAGTAAATAAAAATGACAACAGTTCTATTAAGAATTCTCATAGAAAAAGAAGCAATTCTTACGTGTTTGAGGGGAAATTGTTGCTCTTACAATGAAAGGCAGGAAAACCCCCCTCAGTCTTTGGTCATGAATATGTCTGCTGCCTGGTTACTGCCTGCCACCCCATCACTGAAAACACTGTTTGGTTGTGGCTTTGAGCATTCTGATATAGTGAAAAGTGTCCCTGACTACAACGGGGGTTTGGACAAGCTGATCTTTAAAGGTCCCTTCCAACCAAAACCACTCCATGATTCTGTAATTTATTTGCATGAGAGAGAATACTTCCCAAAAACCTGGACGTAACTGTATTGCTTAAAATATTTGAGACAGTAATCCTTGACATGATGATTGTATTATTATGAGAAATTAATAGAAATTAAATGCTGGAAATAAATTCCATTATACTATATTCCACGGTTGTATTATATATAGGTGGTGATGAGTTAATTTGGGCCAAAGTCTCAGTTAACAGGTATAGTGTCAATTCATCTTGCATTTTGCTATCAGGAAGGGAGGGGGTGAAAGCTGTCAAAAACACAGGAATAGAAAATTAATTGATGATTAGAACAAAATGCATAGAGAAAAATTTGCAATTTTTTTTCTAAGCACAGTAGCACAGCTCCTATAGATCTGGGCAGATGGAGACTCCATTTGGCTGAGTTCACAGTTCTGCACTCAGCATGAGCATGGAAGTGCCAGACTTCTGAGAAAGGGCAGAAAGCATTATTTGTTTCTGGAAAAGAAGGCTGGGATCCATAGACACCCTGTTGGCAAAGGTTTCCAGAAAGACCTAAATCAGTGTCTCACAGTGTCTCACAACCTTTTTGTTTTCTTCACATTTTGAAACTCAGCATTTCCATTTCACAGAGGTATATTGCTATTGGGATATTTGTTTCAATCCAACCTGGAATCAAACCATGCTTATTTTGAATACCCTAAAGACCTTCCTTTCATCTCTATTTTGTCAAAATATTTGCATTTAATTTCTTGGGTTTAAAATTTGTGAGTTTTATGGGAATTTAAATTAAATTCTGTGGATTTTTTTCCATTCAATCAACTATTTTAGATGCTTTTTTATCTTGAATTCAGCTGCTGCTGCTTAAGAAAGAGTGAAGAATTTTAACTTGCTTTCGAGATTCGGCAATAACCTTTTAATGCCATAATGAAAGAAGAGGAATTTTGTGTTACAGAGAGGCTTAGATATGCTAGGCTTATTGCCTCACACATAGTTTGCACTTAGGCAAATGAAAAATAATTTTAAAGCAATGCATGCAAGATGCTAAGTATCTATAATCTTTAGTAAGATGCTGCAGCTGAACCAGTCGTACTTTCTTCTAACCTAGCAAGCTAAACTTTCATCAGTTTTTTGCAACAACTGCCACAAAAATCCATTAACAATATTTAGAGGCAAAATTATGGAATGACACTGATTGCATACAGTAATTAAATTTGTCCATGCATGGTTAATAGCTGTGTACAGTTAATAGAGAAAGGAAGGGAATATGGAAAATATGTGGGTATACAGTGGAAGCAGTAGAATGAATGTTTAGTTAACCTTTATGTTTCGAGATTTTTTGACTCATCCTACTTAGAAAAAAGAATTTATGTCACAGTTAAGTGTAGTCTGGATTGAAGAAGATTTTTAGGAGAAAAGTTACTTGCCTGGCATACTGTTTATCATTTGATAGTGCTGTGAAAGCAAGACATCACAAATTAGAATCTTTAAAAGAGATAACTTCTAAAAAAAAGCCAAAAAAAAAAAAAGTAAATTCTCTTCTTTTACTCAGGGTATTTTCAATGATGAGATGATATAAAAAAAAAAAATTTAAAAATGCCTTTCCTGGCTTGCAGTAGGAATAGACTTTAGGGAATAATTTTGCAATGGGAGACAATCAAGCAAAGACCGTCAACTTTGTTTCTTTCCTTCCCAAGTCAGGTTTAAAAACATATTTTCCCAGAGATTCTGTCTGTGCAAGGAAGCGGCAGCATTTTGGATTGATAAATACAGACATAGTCTTCCACAACAGTATTTTATATTCCTTGCTTTTACATATATTTAACTAGTCATTAAAAAACCAAAAAAATGTGGACTGTCTTTCTTCCCCCACTTTGTCTCACTTTCCCTTACAGATCTAAAAATGGTAAATAAATTTTCAGCTGACTGTCATCTAAGATGAAAAACCTCACTCCAACATATTAGTGTGATAAAGTTACAAAAATTTTGAAAATGAGATCACATCATTTAGTAGAAAATATGCTTAACCAACTATGCTTTGTAGTAACAATGGTCTGTGCAACACGTGGAATATATGCTTCAAAGGTAAATATGTGTTTCTACATATGAGGTCAATGTTTCTGTTAATGTTTCTGTTAATGAAAAAGAAACATTTGTAAATAACTGAGGTTTCACCAAGATTAAGGAGAATTTATGGTCTCTACTTAGCTTTTTGAAACACACAATAGCATGTTAATTTGGTTGGAACTTAATTCACAGATTTAGAATGTTGCTGCTAACATAGGAAATTTATGAAATTTACAGTGCTATTAACTTGATTTAAATTCTTATACAAAGGAAATATGTTTATCTATTGTGGTTGTGGGTTTGTAGTGGGATACCATAGTAGCACTGCATTTTAAGAAAAATAGTGTTGATTTGTAAATTTCCATTTTAAGATGATTCTTCACAATAATATAAAATCTAGCTCAAGTAATAGAACTAGATTAAAAGAATGTAGTGAAATAATCGTATGGAGGCAGCAGATCTAAGTCCAAGGGTGTTTAAATCTAAAAGAAAGGAAAACCTGTTATAAATTAAGATTATAAATTTATGATGACAAATATCATAGAATCACAGGACAGACCACTTTGGAAGGGACCTTGAGAGATCATCTGATCCAATCTTTCATGAGAATGGGAGTCTAGATGAGATTATCTAGCACACTGTGCAATTGCACCTCAAAAAACTTTTGATGGGGACTCTGCCACATCCCATTCCAGTGAATAGCTTTTGGTATTTAATGACTTTTTTTGTGCTGAGATGAAACCTATCCTGTTGCTTTCGGTCTTCTCCATGTCACACTTTGTGTAGAAAGGGCCTCTGTTCTCTCTGTAGCTGTGTATTAAATACTGGAATACTGTGATGAGTCCCCCATAAGCTGTCTCTTCTCCAGGGAGAAAAGATCTAACACCTCCAGTCTTTCCTCACAAGGCAGGTCTTCCAGTCCTTTGGTCATATTCAAGGTCATCGTGTGGAGCCCCTCTGGTTTCTTCACATCCCTCTTGAATTATTAGGACCAGAATCAAACACAGTACTCCGAGTGCAGCCTGAGGGGTCCTGAGTAGGGTGGTGCTGCTGTTGAGGCAGGATGCAGATGAGAAGACTGACTCAGAAGGCTGCTGAAGGTAAAAGTCGGGTTTATTCAAAATGCACTGCTCTTTTATACAGAGCTTTGTGAGGACCAGTTCCATTGGTCCTGAAGTGAAAACAACCTACAACATTGGTGCAGAGTGCTTGATTCACAGTGATAGAACTTAACTATAAACAATGTGACCAACAAGAGAGATAATTATTTACATTCTTCTCCAACCCTTTCCCAGGCTTCTGTCTGGTTAGAAATTTTCAGTTTCTCTCTTTGACTGAATCTGAGACTGACAGAGCGGGATGATCATGACTCTTGCTCTGGTAGTCATGCTCCTGCAGATTCAATGCAGAATGTGATTTGTTGATACAGAAGTGCCCTGCTGATTCCTGTTCAGCTTGTTGTCCACCAAGACCCCAGGAGCCACCCCAGCAAGGCTGATCCCCAGCCACACAGATCCTATTCTGTACTGGGCAATTTAGTTACCTTCCCCCAGGTGCAAGACTTTGTACTTGTCATCATATTGTTCTTGTTAACCCACTACTCTCAAATTTTCTCCAGATATAGAAGATTAAATGTTACTTCTATAAAATCTCAAACACATCACTTCCATTTTATTGGCAAATAGTTCATTTTGAATATGATGAATTTTGGGAAAACATGCCATATAAAGTAATATATGAAACTTCCAGCTGCATATATACTTTATGCTGAGTTATTGCTCTATCCCTAAAGTATTTAAATGGAAAAGACAAATTCGCCCTGCTAGAATTTGTGAATATTAGTGAATTAGTGAATAGAATTCACTATTTAGCTGAATTAGGCATTTCTAAGACATGGGATCAGTAGGTATGATTCTGATGTTTCTTCACTTGTGAAGTATTAGGACTAACTTTGAGCAAATATTTCTCTGTGGTACTTATGAAGCTCCAATATGAGAAGCCAAGCAGACCTCCTGCTCTTTCTGCATGCCTGGCTTCTTCCACGATGCCTACACAGCACTGCCTACTGCTAACCACTTGGCAGGCAGCAGCTCACACATTCTGTGTGGAACATATTTTTGTGCTACTGTTGTTCTTTCTTTCCTCTTTCTTGACCTTACCCATCTGCATGTTTTGCCTATCAGTTTTGTCATTAGCATAGACCCTGATCCTTAAAATGCTTAAGCACGTGGGTAAATTCAATGTGTTATGAATACCTTTTTGAAGGTTCTAGCTTGTGTGAATTCTGTTTTAAAATAAACTTTCCTGCTGGTGCTGCTACTTAGCTTACTTGTTATGACTGCCTTGTGATTTTAGGATTAAGACTGCATTGTGAAAGACATTTTATGAATACAAGGTAAAATCATGTTCTTATCTTCTGTTAATATGGATACTGGGTTATTTTATACACCATGATAAGGTAGTTACTATTAAATAATATTTAAGTAAAGTATTTACTCTTGGACATTTTTATTTTGTTTCTATGAATTTTAATATAAGACTTTATCCATCTCTATTTCTGTCCTTTGATTTGTTATTTATTTCAGTAATGACATAATTTATGAAGATTTGATTTCTCAGAACAATTTTTGATTCTGTCCTCTTTGAAATCCAAAATATGAAATTAGAGTGTTAAGTGTCTAAATACCTCAGATGTAATATGAGACAATTTTCATCTTCTTTTAATTTTGTGAAATAACAAAGCAGAAGCCATAATTTTACAACCCACTTCCTCAAATCTTTGGGTTTAATTATTTTAGGCTTTTATTAGTTTAACAAATCATCATGAAAATACAGGAATTAAGTGAACAGAAGCAGGTCTACTTGGAAGAAATAAGGAGAAGTGTCTTTTAAAAAAGCCTAAACACTTGTGTGTAGGAACTACAAATCCACGTACATTCTGCCTGAACTGTAGACTACGTGCTAGAAAGCAAACCAAAATAAAATTTTGCACAGTACCATATCACTAGAGGGTGAATTTTTTCACTTTACCTCTATCGATGAATAATTTTGATTTTTTTTCCATGAAATTTATTCATAATCATATGCATATATATTGGAACATTGTATTTGCTTTCCAGAAAATTACCTCTGTGCTCATAGTTATAAATATGGAATTAAGCATTCAGTAAAATTCCATAAATATGGAATTAATGGAATTAAGCATTCAGTAAAGTTTAGCATCTGGAATTGTTTGACTTTCATACTGGATCGATAAAATCTTTACTTCAGATATTTCTGAGGAGTCTCTACCTACATGAAATGTAATAAAGTCAGTGGTACTGCAATTAAGTAGGAAATTGAGGCTTTTGTGATGTTCTGGAAAATATAATTTATATATATAATTAATATAAACATTTTGATTTTATTGAAAATAATTACACGAATCTTCTTACTCAAGTATAATAGTCTGAAAACCAAACTTGTTTTAGATCAATCACGGTGTGAAAAATGTATGCTAGAATACATACACTTTTTAGCTGATGAACTAGTACAACTTTTGCTGGAAAATTATGATTT
The DNA here is from genome assembly GCA_003676055.1 of Chloebia gouldiae. Classification (NCBI taxonomy): domain Eukaryota; kingdom Metazoa; phylum Chordata; class Aves; order Passeriformes; family Passeridae; genus Chloebia; species Chloebia gouldiae. Next base: position 13,329,829 of record QUSF01000001.1, read on the forward strand.
TTTTACATTAAAGTTGTCTCAAAAGAGTGCTCCTAAAGACTTTGTTAACAGTGAAAAACTGGAAGATCTCTGTCAAATCAGGGCATAAGCACTTATGGACATGTTCTATTTGCAATTATTGTGCCTGCATAGGTGGCTTTCCCTTGTAAACCATCTGGAAAATGAACTGAACTCTTAACTACAATCTTTGAAATCTGAATTTTTTCCTGGGTTTAAGAACATTATTTTAGTCTGGAATGAAGTATGAAAAAATTGGGTTTTACAGTCAAATTTTGTAGGATGCTGTTATAATTTTGGGACATAGCCTTTATCCAAAATACCCACATTGAGCTCAAAGCACTAAATCAACGACCTTCTTTAAGAAATTCAAACTTCTGTTCAATCAAAAGTATGTTATCTCTGCTCCTGAAAAAGTATATTCTAAATATTTTCAACTAATTTTAGGTTAAATGCCTGTAAAATATGTATTCGAGAACTTCTGTTTAGTAGCTTAAAGTCCTTCTAGATTTCTCATATATTTTTCAGTACAGGTTGAGAAGTCATTGAGGTGGTAGTGTTAACACATGTGCATGCTTCTTGCCAGTTAAAGGAGAGAGATTGATGTCTCTTTAATACTTTTTATCTTCCACATATATTGTTGCCATTTATTAATAATTATTACTATTATGGGATGATTAAGATATCAGCCAAAATATTTTGTATATAGGTATGAGCTCTTACTGAAAAAAGAAGCATCTGAGTAGGGTTTTTAGTCTTGCCTATCAAACAAAAAGCATAGTGGGCCATTAATTCCATGAGGTTCCCTACAAGGGAGCACTTCAAATAATACTGGATAAAAAAAAGAGCATAACTGAAGATGCTGAGTAAAATTGAAGGGAGGGAGGATTGGAGGAAACAATTGGCCAGTGCCAGGCAGCCAAACTCTGGGGCAAATTGGGGATTGCACTTCAGAGAAATGAGTTTCCTCCTGTATTGTAAAGTTTATGCTGTCCTTTTGTGCTATACACATCCAAATTTTCCTGCATGTTATTCTGCTTTTTATTTGTTATGTACACAAGTTTAAAAAAAGCAGTAAATACTGATGATTTTCACTAAAATTTAGTTAGCTTGTAGTACAAGCAATTTCATGGCCATTGTCCAGACTCAAAAAAATTGGCCTAGAGAACAGGAAGACTGCTATTTCCATACACATATACATGAATATGTAGGCATAAAACATGGTCACAAACAATCATTTTAATCCTGGAGTCAGTTATTCTTCCTGGAGAAAAAAAAATGAAGTAAAGCCCTAACCAAACACCAAATAATTTTGTTTTACTAAAGATAAGCACTTCCCAATAAAAAATACAAAATAAAAACAGTCTTCAGCCTGAAGTATCATCACTCTGAAATTCTCATGTCTGTTCTTTGGTTTCTTCTGCTTCTCTCATCTGGGATTTCCAGATAGTGCCTCAATAACTTTTCTCCTGGGGTATTTTGGAGTGGGACTGGTATGATTCAGAGTAGAATAAATTTATCAGCATAGTTTTGGAGCCAAAGATGATGATGAGATTTCTACCAGACAGAGTTTCCCTGCTGAATCCAACAGAGAAGTTTGACTCTTTGCTTTATATGGAAGCTGTTAAGCTTCTATAATATGTTTCAAATTATAATTCATATAGAAACATAATTGCTCTGCATTATTGCAGTTTTCTGCTTAGATATGCCATTAAATTAAAAAATAAAAATAAATTAAATCATCCAGAGATCTTAAAAAGAAATTACTGATGCAATAATATCTAAGGTAAACCTTCCTTTTTGTTATATAATTTCCTCTTCTTGTGCCTGAGTGGTCACATGCAAATCTTTCTTTTCCTAACTTTTTTTTTTGTACTTTTAGTGCAAAAATTTTCAACAAAAGTACAAAAAATTTCAGCAAAAATATTTATTGAGATTCATTATTGTGTTATTGAGACACAGATTTTAAAAACCTGTTAAACTTTTTTTTTTTTTCATTTTGATGATGGTAGGTAAGGAGTAGAAATGTAGATTTTTAGCATCTATCTAATTTTCACATTTTCAAATTTTCAAATTTTCTAATTTCAGTAATAATCCTAGAAAATATATTAATAGGAGTAATCTTATGTTTCTGTCAGGACAGGTGATGCAGAAGTTGAGCAATTTCAAGAGAAAAAAAGGCCTAAACTGTACTGATCCAATTTGTATTTCATTGAGAATTCCTGTCAGTCCTTCTTTTTCACAGCATTACAAAATTAGCAGACTAATGGAATTTATTTTATGTGCATTTGCATTTTTAAAAAGGTCTTGGTACAAATCCATGGAAGTTTTTTTTTAAAGATTTCAGCTGTCTGGCTTGAATTTTAGAACATTTAAAAGCTGAAATCAGTGTTTGAAATACTAAAAATGCCTATAATGCACAGGAAACATGTTCACAGAGAGAAGTCTAATGAGGTATAGCAGGATGTCTTAGGGGATCAAGACTATTTTTCTATCCAAATGGTTTGAAAAAGGATACAAAAATGCTTAATATATGTACATTCAGGAATGCATATATATACATATAAGAGGTCACCAAATAGATTGAACCCAGAATTACAGAGTGAAAAATGAAAAGTGAGGAAAAATTAGCTTAAAAGATTTACTCAAGAGAGTTCAAATTCTGCAAAGTAGTAATTTAGAGCGAATTGTCAGGGATGAGTAGAGTGAGGATGAGCAATAGCTCGCAGTGAACTGCATTTTGATAGTATGTTTATAGTTTGATACAGTGGCAAAGTTCTGCTCTGGTTAACACAGTGGAGGCTGATGCCATAAAATAAGGAATATCAGTACAGTTTTTTTATAATTACAGTATGATCTATTGACAGACTGCTGTACATCCTTTAATACAAATTTAGCACAAATAAACCAAAGGAGATCATAAAATAGTGATAGAATCAACTTATAGTTGCACAAATTAATTTTAAAAGGAGACTCACGATGCTAGGATGTTTAGCTTATAAGTGAAATATTTAAAATTTATTTGGTAGATGAGAATATGGAAAAAGAGTTACATGGCTTTTTGTTCTGGGTTTAAATGCAAAATAGTGAAAATTAAGAAAATGTTCATTATTGACAGAAATTAAATATGACTGTCTACCATGAAAAATAATTTAATAGTTATGAAAAATATTTTAGTGCTTATTAATTTGGTGCAGGGTATAATTTTTCAATGAGAGAACATTGGGTTGGACACAAGAGAATTTCCTTCCTGTAACTCTGCTATAGTGATTTAAAATCAGCATGGAATTAGACTCCAAGTAAGTCCTCACTCTTCCCCCTGTCCTCCTCCAGTGAGAGGGAGATACAGGCAGAGGCTGTGGGTTTAGACAACCTTCTGCTGATAACGATCAATTGGATAAGATACAAACAGTAACAGCAACAATATCAATAACAAAAGTATATATAAGAGGGGGTGAATTACACACAAAAAGGTGCTCAGCACCCCCATGAGTTCCATATGGCTGCCTAGAAAGTGGCAACACGGTGGATGATTCCTCAGCCTGGCAGTGACACGCGGTTTTCACAAGACAAAGGCAAGATGGTGGACATTTCTGCAGCTGGCATTCCCTGAGAAAATGAAAAATAACAACAAACACCCAAGCTGGACCCTCCAGGCTGTGCTGCACTGCTCCACCCTTTCCAGTAGCACACCCGCCAGGAATGATGTGGGTGCTATGGAATAGCAAACTAGGTATGCCCACATGCTCTAGGCTCCTCCTCTTGTCAATACCTGTGAGAAAAACTAGGATGCCTGGCCAAATTTTTATCTGTGAATATTTAAGAGAGCAGAAAAGCCTTTTAAAATTCAGCAAAATTTCTCTGCATGCAAAGTTAATATAATGTAAAAATGAACATCAGGAATACTCTGTACAAATATGTCTCTCACCGGGCTCAAAAGGACTGCTGCATTCTGTCTTATTCAGGTCAGCCCACTGAAAAGTTCTGCCTATATTTCAGGGATTTTGAATCAGATCCTGGAACAACTTAGCAATTTTTTTTAACTTCTGACCTCTTCAGTCTATGTTTTACTCATTAGTCAAACAGATAGATTTCCATTATTAATATGAATAGAAACCTTTCATCAGTATTATTCATTATGGTCTTTTTTTTGTGATAAGATCAATATTCTTTTTCCTCTTCTAAGAAGGTAAAATACATTTCAAAAAAATCAAAGATTCCCTAGAGATCCAGAAATTTGAAATTCTACATAGTGCCCATTTGATGAAAAATGGCCAAGAGTTTACTCCTGAACATTGCTGTAAATGTTAAGGGTTAGTCCTGCAGGTGTGAAATAAGCAATTTTCAAAACACTGTTTTAGACCATTCATTGCAAATGTGGATGTATATATAGATACTATAACTGGCATAAATATAGTCATGAGAGCCCTGGGAACAGTCTCCCATTCTGTATTACAATAATGCATCAGCACAGTAGTATAGTATTTTTCTGTTTCTGTAGTTATGGCAATACTTTAGGGATCACAAATATATCAAGGAGATAGGCATACCTAGTGGATCTCCTCAGTCTTGTGGCTTTTAAGAGCATTATAAACTGAAATCATTATTGCTATTTTAAATTTAACAAAAAACTTCTTATTTGTAAATGGCCAGTATAGAGCAGAAGTAAAAAAAAAAATATTATGCTCTAATGGAGTGGACCTGGTCCTCTTGCAACATCATTTCTCATTTTGATTGGTTATAGTTTTGAAAAACAGGCTCTCATTCTGTTCCTGTTCTAGCCCTTTCCTCCCTTGGTCTGATTATGTGATTTAATGGATTCACTTTGGTAATGGGTGAGTAAAAGGACTGTATGAATTCAGGCTATGGGTACAGTCACTTAAGATGCAAGTATTACTCTCTATTCCTCTAAGGGAGTTGGCTAAGTTCTCTTTTATGGGAGCTTAGCACTGTTAGCAAGGGTTATTTACAGGTATTTGGTTTTGTGGATAAAAGAAAAGTCTTTAATAATTTCCTTAAACCCCTCTAATCACACTTTTGATTGTGGACACGAGCCCCCTGTGTTCATGTTTCTAATGCACAGTGTGAAGCTCTAGCTGCTTGTCCAGTGGATGGAATCTTTCTTTAATTAGAAAGAACTTCACTAGGATATTATATCCTGGATGCAAGGGCCTTTTTCCACAGTGTTGTTCTTCCATTTGAGATGAAAGCAGCTAGTGCACCTGCATTACTCCACTGCTCCTCATAGACAAGACACTCGTTCTGCAATGTGTGGCGAAAGGCCAAAGTCCTGCTGTGCAAGCTGGGGTGGGGAGCACCTAGAGGCTTTCAGCCTAAGGAAAAAAAAACAAGGATGAAGTGTTGATAATAGATTAGAAAACCCAAAATATACTCTTCCAGTACCTGACCTGCAGCACAGGGCAAGAACAAATTGAAAGTGGATTTAATGAGTGTTTTGCTCTCCTTAACAAGTCATAGCAAAAGGAGGTGCTAGGGCAAAGAGCTAAAAATAGGACATCATTGTTTGTCATGCTTCCACTGTTTTTACTCTGATTTCAGTATTACTTTGGTCTTCACACTATCTCATTTCTGTGTGTAAAGTAAATTAAAAGCAGATTAAGGCTGATGCTACCTATTTGTGTTGAAAACTTCTCTCGGGTCACTTTAGTTATTGAAATATGTCATCATTTGTGTCTCTCTAGGGACAGACACATGGCTGAGTTACTCCTAAGCAATATTCTGAAATAAACTGGTACAGCTTTAATTAATTCAAACAGAAAACATGCTTTTATCACTTTTATTTTTTGACTTTGTAATTCACTAACTTGATTAGAGTTATTATTATTTTATCACTGCTAATGGTTGATTCTTGTTTTGCTAATGATTCAAAATGAATGATTTTGATTTTGCTTGTTCTGATTATTGAGAGGTGTTGGGAGGAATAAAAATGTTTAAACAAAACTCCAAATTTGGATGTAATTTACCTTTTTGGTGTGGGATGCCTGTTTAACTTGTTAAATGTTTTGTATTTTTGTATGGTTATGTAGTTAGGACTTGAACTATCATCAAAATTTAGGAGTGTGCATTCATGATTACTTGTTAAACATTTGAATGTGTTCCAGAATCATTGACTTGCACAGGTTTGGATTAAATTTCTTTCTCTGATTTTGTCAGAAAATATTACTTCCGGGTCGGGAAGTCCATCTAATTATCCAGGGGCTAGGAAATTATCATTATATGTTTGACTTGTTTATATACTATTCCTTATTGTTTTTATGTTCCTTCAATATTTTCTGCTTGAGAAAAGAGAAGTTTACATATGTTCAGATGTGCATGTGCTGTACTATCTATGTCAAAGATGTCAATGAGCATGAAGAAAATAGAAAAATTGAATTATTATATGGGTTTTTTTTAAGAAGGGTATTTTTAGCCAATACCACGACATAAAGAATAAATAATCATACCTTGTAAACATGAGGCAAATAAAGAAAACGGAACCTCTCCCCACAGAGTATTCTGAAATTCAAGGTTGCAGAAGGTTGATGGAGATGAATTCTGTGACTTGGTTTTTCAGTGTTAGATAAAATAATGAACTGCAATTTAATTTATGTTTTTTGCAAACCAAGGTAAAAATGCTCTGGTTGAAATTGTGAGGGGAAGGTCTGCTGGGCACAGAAAATGTATTGTACCTCAAATGGCGTGGTCCTGTTTCTGTGCCAGTATCTGTCTGGACATGGAGTGGTCAGTAGATGGGAGGTGGATTCTTAATTATTGATTGGTGACAAAGACAGACTATTTGTCATAAGATCTGGCATGCTGTGGGAAGTGATGACTAGTACCAGGGAGGATGGGAAATATAATCCTGGGTAAATTCCCAGAGCCTGGAGTTTACTAGTGACAAGTACAGAAAATACTTCATTGTGGAAAGTTTCCAAACCAGGCAGCTACCAGTCTGTCTTACCAAAGGTTTTCTGAGAGAAGTGCTTGTTGGAAAAATTACAGTCTCTGACTGGAATTTCTATCATGTCAAAGTGGCTATAAAAGTATTTTCAATAGCTCTGAGGTCTGGGATTATGGTTTGTCTGTGAGATGGCTTATAGAAAGACACCTCTGCTAAGGAGTCATAGGCAGTGGTTGCCAAACATGTAACTTCTAAGACCATTAATTAGTTTTAATGGCCATTAAGTACTGTTGTGTCCTTGGTATGAAGTACAAATTGCAGCTGACTATATATGATATGCTGGCACAAGGACAGTGCCTGCATGTAGGACACAACTTGAATTACAGGTCCCAGTGGAGGCTACAAAAAGATATGTGTATTTTCCTTCAGCAAAACTCACGTACTCCATGTAGGAGAAGATGAAACTGAATTTTTGTCCTTTTGACAACATAACTTGAGAGAATATGCCTTCATAGAAGTCACAGAAGGGTATACAATACAGAATATTGCTAACAAGGTGGTATAAAACTAGTTTATGTCTCATAGTGATATATTTGTGGAGTCCAAAACACAGGATCAACTGCCTCAATATAAACTAGACTCTGATGCTGCCATAACTTGCATTTATCTCTTATACTTTTCCATTTGCTTAAAATTGTATTAATTATTTCTGTATAGCTGTATTAGGACAGTAACAACCTATTTTATTACATTGTTATGATAGGTAGTTTATGCCTATTTCTTTTCTATCCAAATGAACAGATATATTTTTCACATACAATAAAGGAAGTACGCCTTGCACAAAAAAAATTAGTATTTATCTTTTAACTGTATATGGGAAATTTTCAGCTAGCTCATCTGAATTGCTTAATTTCATCATTAATTGGTACTTTTTCTTCTGCATCTCAGAATGTGTCTGTTCAACAGTCATTGATTAAGCAAATGGAAATTTTTTTCCTGTATTCAAAGTAATCTTTGCATAGGTTTGTATTGTTGGAGGTCATTACTGGGGGTTTTAAACTTTATGCAGCATTTACATGCATAAAGCCAGTCATTCTAGCTGCATATTTAGATATCTGAGTATCTTAGAAAATCTGGTCCATGAACTTCACAACTTCACTTACTAACTATGCTTAGAGAAATTGTAAACCTGGAGCAACAACAGGATTTCAAGTGAGAATTCCCAAATGTCATGTTTTGTACTGTGAGTAAATGAACAAATATACACTTGTAATATAATTAATTGCTATTTTTCATATTATGAGCCCCAAATCTTTAAGATTTTGACACAACTTGGTTCTCAAACTGCTATCACATAATACTGTAACTAAAACCTAAACTTATTAAGGAAAAGATAAGTGGAACTAGCTTTAAACTTTAGGCATCTTCAAGGCCTCATCTTCCCACTGCATTTCTCAGTGCAACTAGAACATAACAGTATGTCTGTGGAAGAATATGGGAATATTCTGAGAGCACTTTAAAAACCCCATAAAATTTTTTTGCCATCCCTTTTGCAAACCATTAAAACAACTGTGATTCCCTCTTCAGATATTTTTATAGTCTGTCTGATCAGTTTCACTGACAAAAAAATCCATATTTGCCTGGTTATTTCTTGGAGTTTTAGGGTTTCTAATCATACATATTTTTTAAGCATAAAGAAACTCCTGTTCATTAACTTAACAGATCAAGGTTCATCCTCACATGACATAGAAGTTTAGTAATTAGAAGTTTAATAATTGTTTTCTGTAAATAAGACTCATAAACTCACCTACCCCTAGAATGTCTTCAATTCTCAGCTTCACTGTTACCCAGATAGGGAAGAAGAGTCTGCATTTTAATTCTGATACTGAATATTCAACCTCTTTTAAGTATTTTTTACTGAATCCATCCCACACTGCTGGCTCTTGTATTAGGATGAAGAGAAGCTCAACAAGATTTTTTTTGAGTCATGAAGCAAGAATGTTGCAGAAAAGAAAGAGAAATCCGTAACTGTTGCAGGCAAATACAATTCCATGAAAACTGATAAACCTGAGGCTGATAAAAATAAATTTTAAAAAACCCTCATAATTTGTTTTGAAGAATTGTTATATAAAGTATAAAAAAATGGGAAACCATTCATGATGGAAAAGCCCTCTCCAGTTTCTCAAAAATCTATTGTGGATTTTTTGGGTCTTAATAGCTTCTTTCTCTGATTGCTTTGAAAATGTAGGAAAACACTTAAAGTAAAAGTATTGATTTTTAGTATGGAACTTTACATTGATTGCACACCCTCACTTTTCTATTCATGGCTATCATTGAGGAGGTTTTGGTGGATATTGAAAGTGTGTGAATAGCAGCTTGCACCTTGCTAAGCAGCCCTTACAGATATTGTGGGTGTTGGGGGTCAGCAGCCACCTACCAAAACTCAGCAACTACGAAGAGTTAAGCCTGGTCTCTGACAGGCGAGAGTAATTTGATCTTTTCAATTTACCCTGGATATCCTGAAAATAGGTCTGGCTCCTTTTAGAGCAGATGAGCTGTAGAGAACATCAGTGGAAATGGAAACCAGCATGAGGCAGGCTTGCATTAAATAGCTTTATAGGAGGCAGACTTGTATTAAATAGCTTTATAAAAGAATGCAGCACATGCTACTGAAATCAACTAGTGCTGTCATCCTTTATATCTGCTTCAAAATTATTGGTATCAGTATGGGGGTTTTTTGCAAATTGTAAAGAACCATATCTTTTATAGCTCAAGGATCCATATTTTTAGGTGTAAGAATTAATGATTAATATAAAAAATTGTTGCCAAAAAGTGCTCTTCAGACTAAAAACTCTGCAATTGACACTGAATTATTATTGTATTCTGTCTAGCAGTGTACATGTCCCAGTTCTCTGTAGAATGAGTGCAAAATCCATAGAGTGCTTAGTTTACTGATTGCCACTGACTACTGAATATTGATTTCTTTTTTTGAAGTGTTGATACTAGATTAGAAAACCCAAAATGTACTCTTCCAGTATGTACTTTCAAATTTCAAATTTTAAAGTATTCTTTTTCTTGATGGACTCTGTTTCAAACCTCCTTTCATTTTCAATGTAATTTAATTGCTAGGTATTAAACACTGTATCTGTCTGACCATGTGTCAGCAGCAGCAAATTAGCTACTTAGACATCTAACTACGAATATTTTCACCCGCAGTTCACTGCGTGCACTAGGACGACATTTTCTTTTGTCAGAAGAGTATTAATTATAGAGGCCTGACTGAGACCCAGATAAAAGTTTTTTTTCTTTTAAGTGTTAGCTTTTCAAAACAGCAGTAGGCAATTGCACTAAAATTCACAGGAAATGAACTTAACAAAATTGGGACATAGAGCCTGAAAAAAGAAGCACTTCTGTTACCTAGAAGTGAATGTGGAATTGTATGTTTAATATTTATTTGCCAGAACAGCTTTGAGGGTGAAATATTTTTCACTGGCACTGTTTCACTGATAGGTCTGGATGCAGGGCTTAGCTCCAGATTTCTGCCTGCTCACCCAGAGCAGCTTGGAGACATTTGTGATGTTGTGGTTCCAGCCCCTGGGCAAAGTAATCATGGACTCAGTGACCCCAGACCTCCCTGGCCCTTTGCCTCCTGTTTGCCTCCTTACAGAATGTACTTCTCAAACATGGTGCAATGTCTTGTCCCTCAGCATTATTGTAGCTCTGCCAGTGATCCCTGCATAGGGCTGTCATGCAGACGGATGTCTATGCTTCCACTGTGGTGCAGCAAGGTATAACTTAGGGTTGCCTCTTTCTGAGTGAAGATTTTCACTATTCTTTTTTTGTGGGAAGTACCACTTGCAGGAGAATGCATTTGGCACAGTGGATCTGATGAAGCTTTTGCTTTCCCTGCAGGAGAGAAAGGGATTTTGAAGATATCACATACTGTTCAAGCAGGCTGTGCTGGTCCACACTTCACTAAATCACCTCGCCTGTTAGGTATATCAGCCACAATGTGATTTACTAATTTAACAAGTCTGAGAGAGCAAGAAGACTGCGGTGGAAAAAATACAGAGCAGAGATTACTGCATGCAAATCATTGCTGCTTCTCTAAAAGGTCAGTCTATACTTAACCGTAATCAGCATATCTTCTTTACCACACCTATCACTGCCTTATGGATTGTATTTAGCAAAAGAAAACTCAGAAATGCACAGAGTTTCAAATGAATAACTCTTGAAAACATATAGAAAATAAAGCTTTCCTGCACATATACACATGCATGCATATATAAAAGTACAGATATGTGTGTATGCATGTGTATATATATATATGTGAATATATAAAAACCCCTATAAAGGGAGATTATTACATACAGATATATGGTATGTAAAAGTGAATATATAGATATGTAAGTATATATCGAGCTATTAGCATATGAAATATTTATATAATTATTACAATTATTGTTATTCTAGACATGTAATTTTCAAAATGCTTCCCTGAGTTTTCACACTGCTTTCATCTTATTACCTAGTGAGCTGCTGCTTTTGATGTCGGCACACTTCATATTTTTCAATTTGATGTTTGGATTTAAAGGTAAGATTGCTACACATGCTCAAACTATTTGCATTGCCCTTTTAACAATGATATAATTTCTTAAATCATTATTCACTGACCATTTTTGCCAGTAAAGGAAAATCTTTACTGACCTTACATTGAGAAAGGCCAGGGTTATCTCTTGTTTAGCCATGAACTCCTAATTTGAATTTGTAATGTTTTACACAGAGGCACTTTGAAAGAGAAATGGTATTTTTGTGCATGCTGTAAAGTAACTCTAATGAAGCTAAATTGCACAGGGAAACATATTGGCCTGTAGTAAATCAGCAATAACATTGGGGTTTGGATAACTGAATCAGAATGCACCCTTGGAGAGGTGCAGGCAGTACTGGCAATATGCTGAACACAGTGCCCTGATGGATGATTGCCCATGGGAAAAAGCAAAGAATGAAAGATGTACATACACCATATGGCAGCACCCTTGAAGGGAGAGTGAAGAGTGTACCTTGTACTGCTCCCTCTTCTCGTGCTTATTCCAAAATACCTTGCTAGTGTGAGGAACCTAAAGCGCAGTGGCATGAAATTCCCTCTGTAGCTTCTGTCTGTCTCTGGAAAAAGAGGGGTTGACTTAGACAGGATTTGGTTTTATTTCTTAAGAGCTCACAATTTGATTGAAATTATTAACTAAAGGCTAAGGTTCTGGATGGAAACTCCAAACCTAAGTTCTTGGAGATCAAATACTTTCATGATGGGGGAAAAAAGGGAAAGGGAATTAGATACCTGTGTGCTTGCATGAGGAATTAAACCCTAGATGGATTTTTTTTTTTTAAGTTTACTGTTTCTACATTTGTCATAAGACTGAATACTAGGAACAAGGAGAGGAAAGGGGGAAAATTGACAGGTTGCTTCTGTAAGTGTGACTAAATTCCCTGGGTATTTTGACTGAATTAGGATGACTGAACAAATTGGGGATTTTCTGTAACTTCAATGGGAGTTCTTTACATATATAAAAAAAATGCATAAGTACTTCCACAGAGCAGTCATGAGAACCAAAATGTAAATTTCTTCACTCTCTTCATTATTTGTCCTCAATTCTCAAGAAATCCACTTTGGACATGTCAGCCTAATTACTTCTGTACATTCTAAAATTAATGGCATAGATTCCCGTGTAGATTTATGATGGCTAAATGTCTCAATATTTTAATAAAAAGTCTGAATAAAGACTTTGTATTTTGGATTATGGTATTGCATTGGATGATGCAGAATAAAATTTTACCATTTATTTTAAAGGACTGACAAATATTGTTTGCTAGATATTTTTAATCCACTCCATTAAAAAAAGTTTTTAGAGTAAAATGAGGGGCTGTGATTGATCAAGTCCTAATCTACCTATTCATTATATACCTGAAGGCCAGATTAAACTGCAGTCCTGGCAAATGGAAAAGCTTCCTTCATAATTTTCTTGGAATGGGCTAAATGGGAGAGTTGTACCTCAGATGCTGCTACAGCATCACATCACAGGGCTTCATGTACTGGTCTGCAGAGCTGTCTAGGTGAACCAAGAAAGAAGCACAATGATTTATGCACTCTCTTATTCACAAGTCAGAACTGAAAGAGGCAATTCTCACCTGTTGAAATCATTCCTAACTGCCTAAATCACAACCTATCCCTAGGAATATGTGCAAAATTTCATAACTCTTTAAAAAATTCAGAGCCCAGTGATGATCCTTCTATTTTTTAATTGAGAAATGATGATAAAATCTGTGGTATTCCCCAGACTGCAGATTTTAAAAATTACTTGCTTGCATGTGAAGGCCTCATGTACAGCAGATACCACACATGTCCAGTAGACACCTCTCCTGATCATCAAGACATGCTAAGGAGAGAAACTAGTCTAGGGGTGTTTTTTGGTTAATGAAATGTTGTGATTAAATTATTTAATAAGTCATAAAAAAGCTGACATCTGGTATTTTTCTCTCAAGGATGACTTTAAAATTCTCCTTGCATAAGCATGGGGTCCTACATATCTAAAAAGGTGATATGCAATGCCTTGTAGTAGACTTCGCAGAATTCTATGTACACTTATTTCCCTCAAGAATTCAATTATTCCTCTTTCTGTCCCTTAAATATCTATTAAAATAATATTTAGGAAAAGTATTGAAACCAGAAGGGCGTTTTCTTCTATAGATCCTGAGCCTTTGTGGAATATGAATCAAGTAAAATTAGTGTTATAGATATTTGGCACTAGAAATTTCCATCAGTATTCTAAAGGATATTTCTATACACTGAATTGTGTTCTTTTGTTTCTGAAAGAAGGTTTGAATTAGAAAGTTATAGAATCATCTAGGCTGGAAGAGATCTTCAAGATCATCCAGTCTAACTATCTATCCAGCACTGCCACTGAAACCCCAAAATCACTAAATTATCACCCAGTATCAGATCCAGATGCCTCTTGAACACCTCCAGAGATGGTGACTCCACTTCCTCCCTGGGCAACCTATTCTAATGTCTGAGCATCCTAACAGTATTTATTTTTTCTAATATCTAACCTGAATATCCCATCTCAGTTCAAGCCTCAAACTCAAGGCTATTTCCTCTGGTCCTCTCACTTCAGGCATAGTAGAAGATGTGATCCCTACCTACTGCAACCTCCTTTTAGGTGATTGTGGAGATCAATGAGATTCATCTTGAGCTTCCTTTTCTCTAGACCAAACAACCCCAGCTCCTGCAGAGACTGGACTATTAATGATTAATTACTCAGAACATTTGTCCATTTGAGGAGGCACCAGGATACTTTGCTGAGACTTTGTTTGCATCCCTTGGGGGAGGAGGTGACTATTTGGGTGTGTAATGGCTAGTCTGCATAAGAAAGAGGGGGTGAACTATCACCACCTGGGGGCTAAAGACCAGATTTTGAAGCCAATAAGAGGCAAATCCTGCAGTGTGGGATTTTAGGAGGGCTAATTGCCTTCCCTTACACAACTCTCTGGGTTGTAAAACTGCCCCACACTGCTTCCTCCAGGGAAGGTCTGATGGGGCATAACTGGCTCAACTGCACTGATGTAAGAGGCAACCAAGGTGTCAAAGATGCCCAGATCCATTTCTGAAGCCTTTCACCAAAGGGCTGCACATGATCCAAAAGTTTCTGTTGCAAGAGGCTGTGTAAAACTTGCCCCCACACAGGAGAATCACTAGGGTGTTCCCATCTAGCCTAAGCATATTTTAACCTACCATACGTTGTGTTTTGGGGGTTCCTTCCCCCACTCCTGACAGATCAAGACCATCACTTCCACCAATGGACAATTAAATTGCAACAATCATGTCTTGTGAGATCCATGGGCGGTGATTTTTTTATGTTTCTTGATTCCCTAGTGGGTCTTTTTCCCTTATTCTAGATGTATAATGTACAATTTCAGGAGGCTGTGAAATTTCTAAATAGAAGGAATATTTCTGAAATTTTTGAAGCATAAGACATAAACTATCATTCCTTTTAGTGTCTCCACTTAAGCTTCCCTGAGAGTTTCAGTGAATTATTGACATTTTTCTAGTTTATCAGAAGTATCACCATTTTAGGCTATTGCTCTCACACCCGTTCTGCTCAGTTCATGCCTCTGTGTGAGAGAAGAATGATAAAAACTCTTTTCCATCAAGTCCTACCACTTACCACTTATGTTTTGACGACATCTGACTTGCCTACCTTTTCCTACAGTGATGCAGAGAAATGAGAATGGTGCAGTAGTGCACATCCTGCAGGTTAATGTTTGGTCAGTCTTCAAGGACTTGTGAATATTTTTTGGGGACTCCAGGGAAAATGACTTCTGAATGATCATTGAATTCCCACCAGCTGTGATACTCAGTGGATACCTATACTTTGAGAATGACCAAATATGCATGTCTGGGTAGGCAGGAAGAAAATGCTTCATGGCACAGAGAATTGACTGCAGCTTCATGGCATGTGTCCAGGTAATCACATTAGATATGTTTCTAAAGTGTTATTATAGCACACCAAACAGTTGTCTGAATTTTAAACAAATACAAAAAACACAGACTCAGTTGCCACCATAGAGCTGTCCTTCCAAAGCCAGCTCCAACAATGAAAATTACAGCTCAATCAACACAGTAGTAGGCAAATGTTGGTGGGAAATACACTCAAAGTAATTTCAATTAACAATAATTAAATTGTACTTGGTTTAAAAATAGGATGCTGGGAGTGAGGAATAAGATGCACAGCAGCTCTACATTTATCAGGTGATAAATGAAGATCTGGCCTTCTGATCACCTGGGTTTTCCAGATTTCTTGTAGGCAATGACAGTATGAGTGGAAACCGAGAAGCGAGCAGAACAGCAGTTAGTGGAAAGATATAATATGTAGAGAGGAGGAAGTAACAATCACGTTGAGCCTGATGGAAACAGAATGAACCCAACACCTTTCCTCAGCAGTTATCTTCCTACTAGCCTAGGAGGAGGAGAAGAGAAACAGTTGTCAGCCAGGATGAAGATATTACAGATGAGAGCAGCACTACTGCTGTTCTCAATTTTTGACAGAGAGTTTATTCATCAGCACAGAGATCAGAGCTTCAAATATAACTCAGACAGCTGGATATTGCTGCAATGCTTATCTTGGCAGAGGCCGTGTAAATCTAGATTTTTTTCCGGAAGGTGTTTGTTTTCAGCCTGAAGAATTAGTTGAGCAAATACAGAAACACCTAGGTTTCAGTGATACTCTCAGTAGCAGCTCTCTATGTGCTTGCTGACCTAGAGTCCTTACAGATAGCTAGGCACTTTATGTTCTAATAATAATAATAAAAAAAACAAACAAAAACAAACAAAAACACCATACTTTGCTTTCAGTAGTCTTCCTTAAATGCATAGAAGTATGGGATGATTTTTTAAACAGTAAAACAAATAATAGTAATAAAAATACAGTACACATGTTTGATAATGTCATATATTTCTTACTATTAAATTACTGTAATATTACATGGTATGATCAACATACTGTTAAGATTTCTGTTTTATTATCATAATTTTTTTTCAAATTAGTTAATTTTCTTTAGCTGCTTAATTTTGAGGTAGAATCAAACTTGTTTAGCACTTGAAGGGTTATTCTCAACCTGATTTCTGCCAAGCAGGGGCAAATGACAAGACCAGAGCTTTACATATTAGCAGAACATCTACTCATTTGCTGTACTTCTGATTATGTCATTACCATTTAATGACATGAGCTTGATTTAACCAGATGAGTCAGGGAGGAGGTGAGCCAATAGAAACTGTGACAAACTTGTCTGATTGCATATTGTTCTTTGCTCAGATAGCTGCAGAGAATGGTAATTTTTTAGGAAATATGATCTGCTAGTAAGTCTGAAACAATGTACATAGAAATAAAAAAATACAGATAATTCTGAATTAAAATTTTGCTGATAGTCGACAGTGGATGGTAAAACATGCCTTGTTTCTGTTATTGAAGCATTAACATAGGTTGCTCATCCCATGAGATAGTTTTTTTCCTCCAAAAGTTGTGGCAAACACTAAACCTAAATGCAAATTTAAAATTTGTTTATGTAAGAAGAGGAAATCGTGACATGTGCAAGGTCTTTATACTCCATGTTTGATGATTTTTTAAATGAAGTTTCAAATATGAGATTGACAGACTTTGAATAGCTGAGATATCGGCAATTCATAGTATAAACCTTGATGGAAGAACTCATATGTTTTTTCAAGATGACTGCATATCACATTTTTCACTAATTATGAAAGTTAATAAGATCAGAATCATTTGTTGAGCTTTTTTTCCAGACCAAAAATATGTTAGGCATTTCATTGGCAGATTTCTTTTTTTGTGTGTCATTTGGGGAAGCTTGCTCAAGTCATGCTCCACAGTGCTTTGATCTTTATTCTAGACATTCCCACTGAATGATTTTCAAGGATTTTTGCAGTTGAATGCTGTGAACAAAGAGCTTGCAAAAGAAATGGCAAAATAGTATAAAGACAATTTTTGAAGGGGGCTGTCAGTGTCCAGTTGTTGTCACTGATTTACAGATAGGGAATGATGAAGGACAATTCTGGAAATCTGGCTAAAATATCAAAAACCAAGGGAAGGTGCACTAAGGAAATCAAAATCTTCTTTATTATTTAAATAATAATTCAACTATTCCCTATTTTTAAAACAAAATCATCACAAATATTATCTTCATAATCTCAATTATTCCTGGTGCAGTGAACAGTGTGTTCTTGTTGATCGTCAAAATAACCTTTTTTCCTTTTTTTTTCTCAATGGACTTCAGAGTTCAACCCGAATATTAGATAAATAATAAATCAGTTACTTGAGGTTATATGTATTGTTTACCCAATTGACCAAATTGTTCCTGCTAAACTGTCCTTCTCTATTTTAGCTACTATTAATACAAACAGCATGACTTGAGGATTAATTGTCTATTTAGTGCTGTTGTTCAGAGGAACAGTTGAAAACTTATGCTAATAAATTACTTGATTAGTGTCATTTGACACAATGTGAATAATTTGTCAGTAGCAAGTGTTATTCCTCTTGGGAGAGTGAAGGTTAAGCAGAGACAAAATAGAAAAGCAAATTTGTGAACATCAGCATCATTATTCCTGGAAAAGAACATGAACATCTTTCTCTCCTTCTCCTGTCATAGAGATTCGTGTTTGCTTTTTGATAACCTTTCCCGATGACCAAACTTTTTTCATGTTTTTGCCTTCTAAAGGACTAAAAATGCTACTCAGAGTCTGAGAAAATAAATGCCAAAATATTTCAATACTTTGGATTATAGCAATTGTTGACCTTAAAAAATATACACTATGGTACAAATATTTAAAATAAAAATGTGGATTGTTTAAAAAATAAAGTTTAAAAGTAAAATCTTTTTAGAAAGATTTTGCTTTCTTTTCTTTTTTTCCTTAATTCTAAATGGAATCTTCTTATTTCCAGCTGTTGACCTAATATAATCAGTAGGATATGAATTTTTCCATCCTGATAGAATCAATTTGAATGGTAGATTTTACAGAGTGTCTGTCCTCTTGAAGCAGAGGGACATAACAGAGTGAGAGTGGTGTCATGAATAAAGGCTGAATGTATAACACAATATTGTTTACATTCTCTAACTCTGCCAGATCTACATAAAAATTCTGTTTTCATTTGTTCCAACAAGATGTTTCTGTGTAGCTACTGTTGTAGCTATTATACAAATGCAGGACAAAAAAAAAGTGCCTGGTATTCTTTGCTTGAGGTTTATCACATGAGATAGATATGCAAGGGATAATTTGTGGTCATAAATATAAAGCAAGGTAAATTAAAGGGTAGTGGATATGACAGGTAGTCATTGCTGTGTATTTTCAGCTTTATTACTGCTCCATAGGAAGGTTTCATAGGTTATGAGGTTTGCACAAAGATATTGTAGTGCTGATTTTCCAAATGCTCAATGTCAGCATAAAGGACAGGAGAGTGACCAAAACCAAATACATAGAAAAAAAAAGGGCAATGACAACTCTTGTCATTAGGCATTCAGAAGTGAAACTGGTCTTTCTTATTTACTATAGGAATAGTTAAAAGGCAAGGGGAATTGAAGAAGAATTATAGAAGTTTGCTATTACTGCAAAAGGAAAGAAGTGATAAAAGCATTCAGAGATATGAATCATATGGTTAGAAAGACAAATCTGTTGTTTGAACTGTCAGACAAAATTCAGAATTGTTAGCAACAGAACCCTGGTCTTGTTCAGAGAAAAGACTTTTGCAATAAATGGAATGTAAAATGAGTGAGAATTTTAGTTGAATAAAAATATGTCTCAGACATCTTTTGCTGACTGATTCTGGAAATATAACTTTCAGTGTTGCTAAGTCTCTTTTTGCAGGCATTTTATACAGTTCTACTCAGCTCCATTTGAGAATAAGCAGTTGTCATAAATCACTGCAAAGCATTCTCAGACCTCTACTTTGTATAGAAAACAAAGTAAAGTTAAACAGAAGTTTTACCTTGGATTTAACCCTAAAGAAGCCAAATGTTGCTTTATTAATCAAAGTTCATTTTACAAAATAAGTTTCTACCAACAGACTGGATAGTAATTTGGAATAATCTTGCATGACACTTTTATGACTTTCTTTTGGAGTAAAAAGGAACTCTCCAGTTCTATTGCATGCATGCTATTTATGTGTTGTGGACTTGCATATGCCTTAGAGAGATGGTGTCTTTTGAATGAAATAACAAACAAGAAAATATAATAAATCTTATTAAATAATTCAGGAACTAGGAGAAGACCTAACATCAGTTTTTACACCAACAGTTTGTTAAAAGGATTCTCATGGAAATTAGGAAAGAAAGTTACATGGGAGAGTTACCAGCCTGGGTCTTCATGGGCCTGGAAACAGTTGAACTTAGAGCAGCAAACAAGCAGAGCTTTGGATCATGTGAGAAGGGAATTTGATCAAGACATAATGAATGCAGAGTAAAATAGGAAAATTATTTCTTAACCTGACAAGTTCTGTCTTTTAGAAATAAAAGACTTCTTAAAGCTGGAAGTCTGCATATTTTTTGTGTTGTATTCTAGTTCCACGGAGACCAAGGATGTGTGTAGTAGGAAGAAGGTCAGAGATTATAAATGTTACATTTTCTCTCATTTAGACTTCATTGTTCCAGACAAGTGAAATCTTGATGTGTTTGGTGGACCAAAACAGCTAGCAACCCAAACCTGGCAGTGTCCAGATGGAATGATATATTCTCCACACATTCACTGACAAACTGGCTGTATTACAAAGAATTGAAGAGTTTAAATAATAGGTCGCTTAAGGAGAAAGAATGACTAAGATGGTGAGATCTGCTTCCAATGGGAAAAGATTTGCTTTGCAAATGTCCTTGAGATCAAGAGCATCGACAGAAGATACATAGGAATAAGACATTTAGAAAAATTGAAGAGGAGCTACTCTTAAAATTTAGTTCCAAAGTTTCAAAAAACCAGAGAAATCTGGATGTGATTTTTTTCTTTTCCCAGACTTATAACTAATGACTTATTGCTAGTCATACACCCTTGTCAGCTGGTGAAACATCAAGCAGTAAGCAACATCATTTCACACTATTCTAACATCAATGTGGTGGTCATTTGCACCGTCACACAAATATTATTGGATAGAGAAAGCATTTCCTGACAGCAATGTTGAAATGCTTAAAGAATCAAGTGAACGGTTCCT
Organism: Chloebia gouldiae; assembly: GCA_003676055.1. Lineage (NCBI taxonomy): Eukaryota > Metazoa > Chordata > Aves > Passeriformes > Passeridae > Chloebia > Chloebia gouldiae. Next base: position 13,350,481 of record QUSF01000001.1, read on the forward strand.
GTGGCAAATATCAAAGAAATCGAAGACTGGTACAGAAAAAATAGAGGAGGGAAACAGAGGAATTGAACAGAAGACTTCTGCTGTGTCCTGGAAGACACTCTGCTTCAGCCCTATTCCTGCCATTCCCATTGAATCAAAAAAATGACATCTACACTAAGGCTGTGACAGAGTGGTTTATTTTAAAGACAGAAATAATGCAGAGCACATGCATTCTTACATGATATCATGGTGCAGAGGAAGAGTAAGCACTGTGCTTACTCTTTACATGCTTTGGACTCCCCCACATTGTTGGATACCTGCAACTGCTGCTAAACCTGAGACCATTCACCACATTCACACCTCTCAGACCTAGGTGATTCCTTTTACACTGTGTTTCCCTGAACTTAGTCAGTATAACTTAAAAAAAGCAGGCAGGCTAACCATGCTAATGCAGAGCTCAGCTGGAGGGAATTTTCAGGCCTTTTCAGCAAAGGTAAATTAGTTCACATTCATGCAGCTGCAAGAGCTCTGTGCAGCTGCTGTTTGGCTGCTCTTGGTACCTGAAGTAGATAATTTAAACTGTCTAAATTTACCAGGATGCTACAGTGCCATCTGAAGTATGGATATAGCCTACCTCTAGAGCAATAAGGATATCTTAAATTCAGTGCAATAACCGTGAAATCTCTAAAGCTCTCCAACTGGAATAGTTGTTCTGCCTTTGAAATTTTTTCTTTAATTTCAAACCTATAGCAAGGCAGTGTTCAGTAAAATCAACATTAGCAGATAGCTCCCTAAAGCCACTGGTTTATTTAAAAGGTAGGATAAAAAGTAGTTGTCTGTGTTATCACACATATTAAGTATTTGTATCTCTGGTTAATAGTCACTTCTAGAGGTTTTTCTCCCTGCTGTTCTAGCTTATTGTAATTAAAAATGTTTGATTTTTAGATTTAGGAGATTATCTCTGGTATTAGGCTCCCTACTTGCAAGGGTTTGCAAATCAAGAGACATAAAGATTTTTAATGTCTTTTTTTTTTTTAAGTGGTACGTTAACTCTAATATTCCAGTGTAGATATTGTTACTTAAATCCCATAAACACTTCTATTGAAAAAAATATTTTCCATAAGGCCTAAATGGCTTTCTGTCCTGACAACAAAAAATCAATTGGAGTTGGAACAAGATATTCTTCCTGTACAGGTTAGACTGTTCTTGTAATACAAAGAAACTCTGAAGAAAGAAACACTGCTAAATGTCATCACATGTTACTGTCACATGGAATTCAATTTGAGAAGACTGCTTATTTGCCAGTGTAATTAGATTGCATTTCCTACAGTAGAAAGATGTTTAGCCTTAAGGAGCTAGGGATGCAATTTCTCTGAATGAGTGCCTTATGGTTAGAAATTGCCTCAGGAGAAAAAGCAACAACTGTATTTTTGTGCTCAGTGGTGCAAATAGAATATAGATCTCCATCCCATGACTATTTAATAGACTTTTTGAAGAAAGCTTATTCTTGATCTTTTATGGCCATTATAAGTATTTTGTCAATATGATAGTTGGTAGATAAACATGGATTACATTATCAACATTAGTGAAGATAGTGTCTGTTAATAACTTCCAGTTAATATAATTTTATATGACTTTACAACCACTTTATTTTGTGTGCAATTAGTGAGCAAGCATGTGCTTCTGTCTGTGAGAGTGTACTTGTATGCATTACTTAAATTCTCCCAAAGATTATATTGGTGCATTCTGCAAAGAATACACAATGAGCAAATCATCAAGGCTAAGTAGTCTGACTGGTTAAAATGATGCACAACAGTAGAAGCCCTGAATTTTTCATGAAAGACTTTTAATTTTTCCAATTCTCATTTCTGGCAACACAAAAATTTCCAGGGCATCTTTCAATACTCAAATAATTTGAATACTCAGCATTAACAAATATTTGAATCAGTTAGTATAAAGGAATTCATTATTAAATTCAAGGTAGCCCAATTTCTATCAAAGAAAAAAAAAGTGAGTGTAAACACCTTTACTGAGAGGACAATGATTTTGCTGGATAGACTTGTCTGTCTGGAATTCTTTGAGGTTTAGACTTAGGGGCAGTCTCTTTCTACTAATGACACTGGTGCAAGTAGCAGGATCATGCTAATGAAACGCAGATGACGCAAAGATGAGAGACAAAATCACCACAGAAGAGGATTGGAATTTTTTACAAGGAGATGAGGGCAGAGAGCTGTGAGCACGTGGTGGGGGGCAGAGCTGCCAGCCCACTATGACAGCCCTTATGAATATGAAAAGCATCTAAGTCCTGTAAAGAGAGGAGAAGAAGCACCCTTCTAAAAGAATGGGGGAACAAAATCCACGCAAACCCCCCCACCATTTGTCAACTTTTTAGTGGAATTTGCTCACTTTAGGAAAACAACTGTCTAATATTGATGCTCATGATGGCAGGATACCATTCCTGTGTTCTTATGTTTAGTAGGTGTTTTTCTCAATAACAAAGCCTGAAGTTACGCACACAAAAGAACAAATATAAAAAAAATGTTGCATTAAAACTACTAAAAGCTGCACTCAGAAAATATCATGACATAACAGTAAGTCCAAGATTTGGTCAGGTTTTGGCTCTAAAGATAGTTCTAATTTCTAATTTCTAATTAAATTCCACTCTTTTACCAATACCAATATTTGGAACCAATATGCAAATGCATATTACCCAGTGGAATAGGTTTAGAGCGGGGAAAATTACTCCTTTATACACTCATCACAGTACTGTTCGGACATGAATTAAGTTTATTCAAGAGATCAATAAAATCCAATATTCTTGTGGTACTGAGGCTTAGAGTACAATAGGAAATGCTTTTCTTTAGGTAGAGGTCATGATTCAAAGCTAGTTTAGAGACATCTGTTTTGGGGTTGGAAGAAAGAAGAATATTTTGACATGCCTGGATTTAGGCTGATGGTAAAAAAATTCCAAAAATGGTAGAATTAAGGAAAGATTGTCTTTTAAAAGAAGCAATAACTAAAGTTTTAGATTAAACCATTACCATAAGAAAATACTCCCACATACAAAACTCTAAAAAATCTAAGATCTGAGCTTTGTGGATAGCTATTTGTATCTTATTCAAAGTAGAAGTTGTGAATGCTGCGTCAGTTCTTTAAATACCTGATTCACTTCTCTCTTGTGATTTGTCTGTCACTTGGCACATGAGTCATGAATATTTCTGATGACCTCTGCACTTCTAATCAATGAGCAATGAGTGGATAAAGAATAGAGTCAGCAAATAACAGAGGATCTTAAAAGTGACAGGTTGAGAAACCCAAAGAAAATTCCAGTGACTGCAGTAACAATATTTATTATTATTATTATTATTATTATTATTATTATTATTATTATTATT
>QUSF01000001.1:13353864-13371863 GCA_003676055.1 Chloebia gouldiae
TATTATTATTATTATTATTATTATTATTATTATTATTATTATTATTAGTTGCACATTTTTGCTGTATTTGTTTCTTCACTTATGCCACCAATAAAATATTTAAAGCATAACACTGAAGTACAGAAAAATGCATTTGAGGTTATTTTTAAAAGCTAAGCAGTTATGAGCAATATCCAAAAGTTTGAGAATTTCTTGGAAATTCATTTGAAAATTGAAAATGGGCTTAAAATGTCTAAACATGAAAGAAACTGTCATATATTCTTTGAGAGTGAGACAATAAATAAACAATTTATAGTAAGCACTAGACAGTGCTGTGAGAAAAGTGTGTGTAACCCTAATTTACAACTTGGCTAAGATTTTTTGTTCTTAAAAATTTTTATTATTTTACGTGATGATAAAACAGATTGTTTAAATTTTTAGTTGGTTTAAGTTTAAAATGTCTCTTATTGGTAGCAGAAACCTGACATTTTAAGCTTATAGGCAACCACAAAATCACCATTACTTTAGGTGCAGATGATATTTTATATAATGAATACTTTGCATCTTTGTAGATCTATGTTTCAATTATTTCAAAATTGATTTAGCTGGTGATATTTCAGATATGTATCCGAACATAACATTCACACAACTAATTCTGAACCAATTCCAAACTTGTTGCTTCAAGACAGCAAGTAAAGCTCTATTTTTAACAATATTTTTATGTACTTTAGTCACAGTAACCATATATATCACTTGCACAGATAGCTCCAATACATAAATGCATATGTACACAAAATAACTGGCCTCACTTTTTTAAAAGCATTTTCCCTTGATATTGGATTTTGTATTGCTATCCAGTACTGCCTTGATCTTTCAAAAATGCTTCAAACCATTATAAATTTTAATTATAGTGTTTTCTAAAGTCTGAATTGACTATTGTCAAAAAAGTAAATTTAGTATTTTAACCATGCAATCTGCACATTTCTTAGCTTAATGAGATACATTTGCTTTATATATTGACACTGATGACAGTGAAAAAACCTTAAATAAATGAAGTGCCTGAGAAGAGTGAAGAGCTCTGCTCACTTACATAGATATCTTAAAAATTATATATCCACTTAGTGCCAAGAGATTAAGATAATTGCTTCATACAATTGAGCTTTTATAAAAGGCTTTTCTTCCCACTGTGACATGAAGCTTTGAAGAGGGTTTCCACAGATATATGAAGATTTTTCTTAAGAAAGGAGTTGCTCAGACTTCAAACATTTTTCATATTAATGGAAAGAAAAATAATCACGGAAATGATAACTTGCTCCAAAGGCAAAATTCAAGACTGGAATGTGTACATCAGACAAAAATCAGGAGAAAAAAATGTTCTCCTCATCAGACAATGAAAATATCTCTATTATGAGTTTATCTTCAGTAGAAATACATCTTTTTCACAGAGCTTACTGTAGATTTCACAGTATTACAGATTTTTTGTAGGTAACAGATAAGATAATTTCAAAGCTCTGTAAGGAAATCTCAAATATTTTTTTTAAGTCTTGAGTGTGATAGGTTCTGCCTGCTGAAGCTGGCTTTACTTGGTAACTGAAGTAAGTTCCTCCAGTTGTGGGAAATGTTACACAATTTTCCAGACAAAACTGAGCTGCCAGGTTTAAACTCTGTCCAGCTCCCTTAGGTAGAAGGGGCAGCGGTCAAAACTTCCCTTGAGTTCTGTCTCATGTTCCTCACTGCTAGAAATGTAAGGGCTGGTTTCTGCCGTCCTCCTGCTTCCCCTGAACTCTTGCCCCTTCTGTGAAGAAGAACTAGGAGCCATCATTGCTAAAGGCCAGCTAAGAAGACTGCTTCCTGACACTGAAAAAGTAATTAATTACTGAAATACCTGGCCATTCTTCTCTGTCCCTGTCAGGGGGCAGTGAGGGTCAGATGCTGAGTGATGGGAAGCCAGGACTTGACAGTGACCCAACATAGGCTCTGCCCTTTGGGCAAACTTCCTACAGAAACCTGTTCAAGCCATACATCTGTGTGTCCCTGTAGGAAAAAGAGATCGTGATTGTAAAGTGAAATAAAACCAGTGTTTCTTCAAAAAGGGACTTTTGTTTGACCTGAAAATTCAAATATTTCAAAGCAAACAAACAGACAAACAAGCTAACACAAAACCTCCAAGCAAACATAAACCTGAAAATGTTGATACCATTTTTAATTATTAAAGTCAATTAAATGCTTCAAGAAACAAAGAAACAAACAAACAAAAATACACATTTTTAGTTTCCCTGTTGACTATTTGCTACTGTTTCTAACAACATGGTTTTTTTAGCATGTTTTGGTTCTGACAAAGCTGCTTTTATAATCAACACCTGCTTTATTGAAAAAGTTTCTGTATGCCTTGCTGGAGGATTTTGATTTGCAAGGAAGAGTATGTGAAGAACCACATACTCTGGTTGGGTTCCTGAAGATTATATATTAGGAAAAAAAATTTATAGGATGTAAACACTGTGAAAAAAAGGAAGCAAAGGGAAAAGATGGAATGTGATACAGGATGAGTATGAGATATGCAAAATAAAAAAATTATGTGAAAACTAGATTTATTATTAGAGTCAGAGCTTGTTCAGTTTGAAACTTGAGGGCCTGACAGATTCAGCTAGCTATTATGTTGCTGAAAACTGAATATTCCTTTCAGAGAGAAATACAAGACTTCTATAACTTTTTGTGTGAAATTTATATTTCTTGCTATACTTATTTGCATATGTAAATATAGCCTCATATATGTTTGTATGATATGTACATATTAAATCTGATTCAATCATTAAAAAAGCTGTTAATAGTGCACATTATGGATAAAGATGACGACTCAGACATCCCACAGAACTGCATCCACTTGGAACATATTTTTTTAAAATGTCCATGGTAAAATAATGGACTGAGGAAAGCCAAAGTTACTGCTTTGTTTTGGAGAAAGAAAAGGTAGATTCAAGTGCTGTGAGATAGTAACTGCAAAAATAATGATATTCATAGTAAAGTGTAATGCAATGGCTTTATCTTCATGTAGTGTAGAAAACAACTTCCTGATATTATTACCCTGCTGCTCATTCCACTTTCCTTCCTCAACCATAGAGTTGTCAGTCTGTGTGCCAAAGACAATCACTAGTGGGCTAAGAAGGATAAAAGCCAAGTCTGAAATGATCATATTGCTAGTAGTTTTAAACAAAAGATCAAAGTTATGGGCTACTGGCTGAAAAACTGAGGGATGAAAAGACTGCTGTTGAAGATCTGGGCTTTGTTTCAAGACATTAAACTAATTTCTTCTTGTCATGTTATGAAGAATTTTTAAAATATAATTATTATTTTTAATATATGTTATTCAATAATGATGAAAGACAGCAGTAGTTGTGTATTCAGTGGAGATAGAATCTGGAAATCAATCACTAGAGGAGGCAGGGTAGAGAAGTACTTTATATCAGAAAGTCAAACTGTTCCACATGTTCTGGTTATGTTCATGAATGTTGTATATTAGAAAAAATATCATCAAAGTGCCTGAGGAAAGATCTGCAGTACATGTTCATGATGAACAAAAATGTTAAATGGGATTTTATTGTCTTGTTCTTGTGCTATATCAGTAATTTTACTTTTTCCATGAACAGCAAAAGAGAATGCATAAGAAAAGCAACATGACTATTGCTTTAGAAATAATAGTATTATACTGTACTGCTTCCAAAGCAGTATATGACATTGTTTTCATGTAATTCAATTAAATTGTGCTCTGCTCCTTTTTTAATAGACTGTTTTCTATACCTGCATTTCAACCTAAAAAAAAATTAGCTATTGATTTTGTTTTTTTCTTTCATCCTTTGTGGTAAGTTGCCTTATGTACAGTGAAAAGTGCTGACAGTTCCAAAAAAATCACCAATTGGCAGACATATAGAATTTCACAGATAGTTGTTTAGGTTGTTTCTATAATGGAATATTCACAAAGCTATGGCAATAAATTAATGACAAATGGAGCTCAGAGCCCCTACAGAATATGCTTCCATGCTTCTGTAGCTCTTAGAATATTTTATTACTATTTTACCTCTTTGATGCACTGACTTATTTGTCACATTTTAGTCAAATTGCTTTGTTTATATCCCAAACCTTTAAAAACACAAGTTGAAACACAAAACACGAATGGCAAACGACTCCTATTTTAAATTAGTATCTCTGCATTCTGAGACTCACTCAGTGAAAAAGAATTGGGAGAAAAGAATTCTCTTTGTATTAAAGGCTCACAGAATACTAGGATTTATTTCTTTTGCAGGTAGTTCTAGATATTGACAAAGGAACTCAGCACACCCCTTCAGTAGACAGTAGTTTCTACTACCCCAAACCACAAGGATATTAGCATCAAGCTCAGTGATATGTAGCATTAAGACAAAAGAATTTTTCATGAACCTGAAAGAAAATCTGTTTCTGAATGCCAAGGTATTAAAAATTACAATTAATAATATGCATATTCATAAATTTAGAAGATAAAATACATGCACTTAAAAATTATTCGTAGTATCTATAAGAAAGCAAATTAACAATAAAGCCTAAACTGTAATCACACAGGTGAATTACTGGAAAACTGGAACACTTGATATTGACTCCTGTGTGTCTTGTGACATCTCAACACTGCAATTAGCAACACATATTCTCACATAATTCTCACATAATGAAGGCAATTACACCTTTTTCACATGTATTGCCTGCAATTACTGTTTAATCTCAGTTGAGTTTTTCATATCATTGCCTATGTAGAAGGACTTGATAAAATACTTAATTTTTCAAGAAAATCCTTCAATATATATGTATGGATACACATATCCATACACATATATGTAATGTGTATGGTGCATATATATAGATATATAGATATATACACACACACACACACACACATATATATAATATATATATATTACCATATAATGGTAATTAATTTTCTCAATGCATTCATTACATTAAGCACAGGCAGATAATTTAAAATTCTGGGCATAAGAAAGGTCCAGAATAAGAGCCAACATAGCTTTCAGAAGAGCTGTGATAATATTCAGTGGCAATTGTCTTCAGGCAATGTGTTAGGATATATTCCTTGGTCTCCAAGTAGGAAAAATCCCACCAAAAAGTACTAACACAGGTGTATCGAGATCGAGCTGTCATCCTTTGTCTCCAAATGACGCAAGTAATGTGCATAATGTTTGCTAAAGGCTATTTGGCAAGCTGCAACTTTTTCCAAAATCTAAAATAAAGTGCATCTTACTTGGCTGATCTACAGCACATCCTCCCTTCTGATTTGTCTCCTTGAAAGTTTGTGGAAAACTTGAAGTAACTAAACACTTTTTGCGGCTGGATTGATCAATATGTGATCAATTCTCTGCCCTGGTGTTTCTATAACAGTATCCCACAGAAACTGGCTGGCTCAGATGTCCACAGGGCTCACTCTTCTTGCAGTACCTCAGTGGGAGGTCACCCTTGGAAGATCTGGAGATGTAAGGGAAAGCATATTATGGAGCTATGACCCTGAAATTGTGGCACTGGTTCCAAAGAATGAGATGAAGAACACACAGAGAAGAGAACGTGCACCCAGATCTGAAACTGTGATCCAAAAAACCACTTTGATGACCCTTGAAAGAAGCTTCCAGGTTCCCTGGAGAGGGATGAGTAACACTTCTCACTGCTAATCTGAGTTACAGGACTGATTTTGTGGGGCTTCTCAAAATGGTCAGGTCCCCTTATCTGGGCATTTGCATTTGCTTAATTAAAAAAAAAAAATTAATGAGATGACAACTGTTTGTTTGTTGGTTTGTTTGGGAATTTTGTTTTCGTTTTGTTGTTTTTTTTTATTTCATATTATGTTTGGGTTTTTTTTTTGTGTTTTTTTTTTTTTCATTGTTTAGTTTTCTGTGTAAAATGGTGAAGGAAGAGCTAGGAATTCAGCCTCCAGTCTAACATTACACAGAGCAGTGCTCAATATTGGGTTTTTTGGCTTATTGTTCTGAAGCCCCTAGTTAAGGATCCATTTTACAATGAGTATTCCAGTCTAAGGATCTGGCAAACACAGTGTTGGTGGAGCAGCACTAACTTGTAAAACCCATGTCTTTTATTGTATATTGTCTCCACTCTGCTGGAATCTTTTAGAGGCAATCCATTAACTGTAATGTATCAACATCACACCTTCCTGGTAACACTTTTATGTGTTAATTCACAATAAGGTTATGGTGTGCTGGTTTTCTGATTTTAAAGACAGATTAAATTCTTTCCTCTAGTTAATTTCTTGGATTCCACTAAGAATTGGCAACTCTCTTTTAATACAGATATTTTCTTAAAAACAGGACTTGGTTTTTTGTATCTTTTGTGGTGCGGATCAGATCTGATGAAGAAAGATCAATCACTATAAACCCAGGATTATTGAACAATCCTTAATATACACCACAAGAACAGCATGTAGCTATGGATGACTTGAGCACATGTCAAATATCCATTCCTAATTCTTGATTTTTATAGTTTAAATAATAATAGCAGCAAGTATCTTCATTACTATTTTAGCATCCTTCACCACAGAAAATGTTAGTCCTGCAAAATATGTTTTAGTGGTAAGGTTTTTTTAATTCCTCTCCCTTTATCACCACTCTCTCTGTTGTATAGGGAGGGCAGCTGATGGCCATTTTGGGCAGATAAGTTCTTTCAAATAGGAAGACTTGCATATGATTAAAAATTCATAAAAAGAGCTGTGTCTTGAAACAGTGTGAAGTTGAAATATAGTTTAAAAAGTAAAAAAAAAAATTGGTTATTCTTAAGTGAATGCCTTACTCTTACTATAAATAATGTGACTTTGAAATACTATGCAACAACTCTGAAAAATATCCTCTTGTTACCCATACAGAACATAAGTAACTGCTAAATTCAGCATTTCTGACAGATGAAGCACAGGTTTTATTAAAAAAAAAAAAAAAAAAACAAAAAAAAACCTGTATTGGAGTTCATAGACAAAACTCCAGAATGGAGATTTGGAATATGGGAAGTTCTTCAAGATTTCATTTGACAATTTCTATTAAGCCAGATCAAGAGTAAGATCAAGTATCCTTCATAAAGAATATCAGTTTTGCAAGTGTAAACAAGTGCAGTTTTACTTGGGATCATATACTCATTGACTTAGATGTATCTGATGAAAAATAAGGTGCTTCCTTAAGTAGGACAACCAACTTGTAAAATGGTTTTGGACTTAACAAGGACAATTTGGGGACAGGGCAGGGGGAGGACTAGAAACAAGAAGCCCTCACAGAACCACTGCAACAGAAAAACCAACAGTGAGACAAAGAGCTCTGCAGACACCAAGCCGGACAACAAGGAGCAAGAGGATGTGCTCCAGGCTTTGGAGCAGAGATTCTCATGCAACCCCTGGAGAAGACCCTGGTGAAGCAGATTGTCCACCTGCAGCCCATGGAGAAGCCCATGTCAGAGTAGGCACATATTCCCTGAAAGAAATGGCAGCCCAGAAAGAAACCATGCAGGAGCTGGATTATCCTAAAGGACAGTAGCACATGGAAAAGATCCATGTGGAAAAGTCTGAGGAGGAAGCATTTTAAAGGAGCTCTTATGGACTAACCACAACTCTCATTTCCTATTCCTCTGTACCACTTGGGGAAGAGGTAGAGAAGTAGAGAGGCTGGAAGTGAAGGAGAGAAGTTGAGCCTGGGTAGAAGGAGAGAGGTTTGTTTTGGTTTCTTTTTTTTTTCCCAAAATTTTTAGCTCTGATATTTTTTAAGCACAAAACTATGTGCAAAGGTAATTTTCAAACCCATTTCATGCACATCACTGTTAAAGTAGGCAGAGTGGCAGAAAACTGTTTTGCTGTTTCTCATTACAAAATTCAGTATCCTGACATCCGTCTATTGTCATATCGATGGCTAATGTGTTTTTCATTTTGCATTCTCCAGATCAATGATTAGCTTAGAAAGAACAGGGTGCTGTGGCTCTGCACATCAGGTGAAGTTTCTTCCACAGAACTTCCACAGAACTTTTTTTGGTTCATTTCTTTTGGTGAAATCACAAGTTAGAAGAGATGATGTTGATTGGAAGAAGGTAGACAGCATAGCTCACTGACAATCATGGTCAGTATCAGCAGTTAGGGGTCAAACTTTGCTAGGACTCAACATTAAACAATATTTTAAGTATAGGCAGGTGCATGTCAGACCCTTCTGACTGTTAGTTTATATGCATACATCTCAAACATGAAACCAGAACCAATTCGCAAGGTTATAATTAAGTTCTTTGGTAAAAAATCATGTAATTTTCTTCCCTAACTTTCATCTATAAGACCATGCTCTACAAAACAAAACCCAGGGAAGCATTGCAACTGAGTGAATGACTGTCACAAAATGATCCCAGTCCAAATATGAGGGAATGGACTTTCCACGGAAAATTGTGATTTCTGAATTCAGGAATCCAGGCCTTGAATCAGAACTTGCTCCATATCTACTGTTTTTATGTTTTCCCACAAAAAAAAGAGTAAATTTGCTCATCTTTTTCAACCTGCCTTGCTTTTAAATACTCAAGAAGCTTGAAATTTCCTTGGCTTATGGAGATATGGTTCTGAGATCATTTATGTAGCTTGTTAAACTCTTGTAAAGGGGTATTTCTATTTAGAATACATTTAGGAACAAAGCTTCTCTTAAACGCATTTGGACAACTGCAGTCAATTTTAATGCCTGTATCAGCAGGTCACATTTGGCTCATGGTCAAGGTTATTCTTTACTGTAAGGTTTATTCTTGGACTGTCCTTTTTAAGGTCAGAGAAAAGAAAGCTGACTTTAATCCAGAGTAAATATATACTTTTGATATTTGTCTGTCCTTATTCAGCCCACTTTATTATAACTTTTTGAAAATGCTCACAGTACAATTTATTAGTTTCCTTTCATTAGGCTTAGAATCATTCATTTTTCAGCTTTTGTCTAACTGAGAAACAGCCATTTTAAAGAATGTGTTTGGTACTTCTCTCAGATGCCTGTGATAATGAGTCTGCATCATTCCTAAACTCTGCTTCTTCCCACAGTCAAAAAACCAGTCAATTTTTGGAAAGCATTGTGCTCAGAGAGTACCTTATTACACATAACTATAGAAACAGTAAATTTCTCTTCAAACAGGCACAGTGCAATTCAAACAAATGTATTAAAAGTGTTGAAAGAGTCAAGAGCAAATTATGAAAAGTGGAACCTAAAAAAATACACTTTTATTCTCAGACTATTTTGCACTGCTACACTTACACTAAGACTTGCACCAAGATGACATAAATGACAGCAGTTGTACAGCAATACTGAAAGTATTAGAAAGATTGGGTTGATTTTTATAAAGCATACAAAAACCTTAATTAAATAAGGGCAATCTGACATTTTAAATATCCCTTCCAACAAAAGTTTATCCTTTATTTTTAATTTGCTTCTGTAGAAAATCACACCCAATCCTCCACAAACCCAAAGCAAACCTTAAGGTGTAATTTTTCATTTTCTGTTATTACTCTGTGCATTGCATAAATTATTCATACAATAAATTAAATTTAGAAATAAAATATTGATGTTTAAGGAAGTGCCATGAAAAAGACTTATGTGTTTTGAATTTTGAAAGTAAACAACTCCTACTACTTTTGTTAAAACACAATCTGCAAATCTTAAAATTTGTGAGGGGAAGTGGATTACTTCAGAAAAAATTTTCTTTTGTCAGAAATGAGGGAGAAAATGTTTGCTTTTTTATTTAATAATTGCAACTAATTTCAGCCATCTGCTTATTTGTTGTCTTAGAATTTGTGATCACTTAATGTCAACATAATTATCATCCCCTGAAATCTGACATTTCATCATCAGCTGTATCATAATTTTTTAAGCTTTTTAATCTAAAGAAGGACTTATCAATCCTGATCATAAATCATGTATCTAGAGTTTTTGCCATTCTCAATATTTCACAACATAGAGTAAAAATATTTAAAATATAAACTTAGCATGTTGTAAGAGATGTAAATGAACAGATTTATGACTACTAAAGATTGAAAGCCTCTTAGCTGTTATTTCTTTCAAAGCCAGCAATATACTCTAGAGAAAACATATCAAGGAAGCTAAAGATACAACTACATTGAATATCATGTATCATTCCCTATGGAAAGTAAATGGGAAAGGACATAAGAAAAAGAAGATAAAAGTGGTTTTATTTGCAGTATGGATTTAAAGAGTTTATTGTAAATCTTGTCAGTTGACTGTGCTTATTTCATTGCTTATTTAAATAAAATTTTTTTCCACAAGGATTGCATGAGGTTTCATCCCATTTACCCATGAGATATGCTATAAATTATGATTTGGAACTGTTCCCTTTTCACTAGGGTGTTAGAGCTCAGAAGAACATAGCTTCTGGTTTGGATGTTTTTTCCTAAATATAAGTGAAAAGGGATGAATGAACTTCACACTTCTTTCATCCAGAAAAAGATTATATTCTTGACGAGGGAAAAGTGAAAAATTTAAAAGTGGTTTAGTTTTGGCAAAGAAAATAGAAGCTATCTACTGTCTTTATGAAATGAGTGTCCACTCAAGTTGTTCATTAAAATAGAGGAAAAATAGGAGGGAAAGTAGAGCTGCTCAGGCTGTTAAGCAGATATGCCTAGCAAGCAATGTGTATTGTAAGGCCAAGCTTGAGAAGCCTGCTTAAAAGAAATCCTTTCCACAGTTTCTCTGCAAAGACAGCTACATTTGCACTTCTCTGTCTTTCATTCAAGTTTGTTTTTCAAGCAATTTTCAGTCAGTGTCAGTGAATTAAACCTTTCAGCTTTCAGTGAATTAAACCTTAAGCAATGTTGTGAGACACTGAAAGTTATGTATCTCTGTTTTATGATTTGAGGTATAAAAGTTTAAAGCCTTAATCTATAAAAACCTTCACTGTCTGGTGTAACAGTTAAATGGAATTTGCAAGCACAAATCCAAAATGGAGGTCCTCAACTCTTCCTTCTTCTAGAGTTTAATGCTGGTGATGGCAAAACAGTATTAATGTATCAAATTAATTTCCTGGGGAGAAGGAAAATATTACAGCTGAATTAATAAGCATTGCTGCTTTAAATGGAATAAAAATACTGAGCAATTGGAGCAGGGATGGGAAAACAGGTTTCTTTCTTCTCAGATGAGTACACAGTAAAACCCACAGAGTAAATCAGGGTAATTTTCTTTTTCTCAATTTTTTTTCTCCAATGAGATTGTGGTTCTTCTTTGCAAAGTGTTCATCTTCAAAAATATAAACAAACAGAGATTTCTTATTGCCATGTGATCAAATATTTTTCCAGGAAAATTGGACAGAACACAACCAGATTCCAAAATACATAATGGACTGTTCTGAGTCATGGACTTACCTCTCTTCTTAAAACATATTTTAAAGATGGAATATGAAGACAGATGATGCTAAAAAAGGAAAGAAAAAGGGAAAGAAAAAAATTATATCCGATGGAAAGAGGATGGAGCAGGGGAAGGAAGGATTGGGCAGAGGTGTCCATAATGCCATATGCTAATAAGTTGACAACTTTATTGTATTTAAATGGTTATACTGCTTCTTATATTTAAAATATATTGGTTCTAGCCATGGCTTTGCACAGCACTACAAACCCTGCCATAACATGTGAAAAATATTAAAAATAAGGAAACTCCAGTGGTGCCCAGACCAATGTTTTTTGGATGCATTTTTCCATATTTCTAAAATACAATAAATAATAGCCCTAAAATACTACTATAAATAATACTAACATTCTGCTATAAATAATACTAAATAATAATATAACACTATGGGGTATTATAGTGGGTAAAAATGATTTCTTCATCAAAATTCTGGAATGGAAATTCTTTATTTCACAAATGAAAATTCTATTTTTTTTTTATTGGCTATTCTCTGGCCATCTTCCCAGAATTTACATTTTTTCCCTAGAAGCTGGTGATTCAGTCTGTTTTCAATTCTTCTGATTAACATCCATGCTGGAATTTACAAAGAAATCACAAGTCATTAATTAAGAATAATGTTGCTCAACTTTGCTCCTTCTGCTTCCACTGAATGAATGAACACTCTTTCTCAGAATAATTTTGAAAAAATTAAGCATTCATGTGTTTTAAGAGAAGAAATAATTTTATTAACTACAATTCCTTTAATATATTAATATATTTAAACAAATTTTCTAATTGCTTTTGCAAAGTCAGCATCACATCTAAAATTAATGAGTAATTTAATATATTTTCTATGGTAGTTGCATTTTTTCTTTCCTTATTCTATTCCAGGTTTTTCATTTTAATGTTGTTCATTTTAATGATTTGGCTGCTGGTTTTCCTATATAATATAAACTTATTTTCAAGGTTGGTTTTATTTTTTCCAGTGAAAATTAAGATTCCTATACTGTATTTGTAGAGAGTTATTTGCAGTCTAAAGGAATTACTCCCACAGCAGCTTACAGTTCTTGGGTAAATAATATCTTTTGCTCCTTGTTTTGCATGTTCGCTATCTTGCACATCAAGTCTTTAAGAAGAGGAGATACTACTCTTTTTAAGAAATTGAGATTTAAATTGGTAACTATTAGTGTAAATAACACACTTTTGGTATTATTAACTGTGTAAATAATAAAGCAAATCCATTATTGATATGTTCAGTTCAAGACTAACCTTCAGGTATAGACTTGCACTAGCTCTGAACCTTCATTCCTTTCTTATTATTTGCATATTATTTTCTCCTTTATTGTCATCATTTTGTTTCCTTGCTTTTCTCACTCTTACTTTGGGTCCCTCTTGCCACTTTCCCTTTTTCATAAGAAGTATCCTTTCCAGTTGCCAATAAATTCTTTGAATAAATTTTGTATTTTAGTGAACTAGCTGTTTCATATCACTAAAAAAAGGAGTAGATATCAACAGAAACAAGTGTTTCAATTCATCTCGTTCTATTGTTTCTAAGTAACATTGAACAAACCGTGACTTTTGTAATGTTAAACTGCATTGAACTAAATACTTTCCAAACTTTCCAGTACTCTGGGTACAGCCTTCAGTCTAAATTGTGTTGCAGATTTGCTGTAAGAAGAGGTGGTTTTGAGTGCAGATTCCATTGTACAGCTTAGTCAGCATTGCCAATGCATCCCTTGTCTCAGATAGCACATCAAATTCCAGTTATGCTAGCTCCATCAGACATTGGCTTTGTATCATGAAATGCTTCACTGTGTTTGGGATGTGTTGGATTCACTTTTCATGTGCAGCTGTGTTCTGTGTGTGTGCAGTGCTCATTTCTCAGAATGTGGTGCAGTGGAGCTGCAGCCCAGGCTAAGAGAAATTCACTAGGTCACTGCTAAAAGAGGCAGGCCTGTGCTGGTTTTCACACATATAGTACTTTCTTTTTTTCCCCCTTACCACCAACAACCACTATGCATGATTCACAGTAATTTTCTAAGAGGTAGTAAAATTATGAGTTTAGGCTTTGTCTGAAAATCACAGCCATCACTTCATCACTGGTCTCCTCCTTCCTGGAGTGAACTGATGCAAGACAGATTTTGACTAATATAGACTTGAATAATTCTGCTAGAGTAAATATTCAAACCAAAGCTATTTTTTCGACAGCTCCTTAATGCTTAATTTTTATTCTTCTGTGTTTTGTCTGCGATTCCTTTTGGCAGGGAAAAAAAAAGTAAAAAAAATGTCAGTCTGCAATTATTTATGTGCTCTGAGATGATCTTCCTTCTGAGAAGTTTCGACTATGGGGAGGAAATTCTGTTCTTTACAATATGATTCTGTGCTTAGACTCCAGAGAGTCAGTACCGATAATAAATTATTTTGGGGTTGTGCCTTCTCAATGGTTAAGAAAACATGCCAAAATGACATTTTAACCAAAAATTGCATAAATTTTAGGCCCTTGGAAAGAGACCCCAAATAACTTGTCTGTGATCTCATAGCAATTATAAAAAACCTATGAAAGAGTAGACCTGGTATTTTGGCTTACAGGTTTCTGGCACTATTTCATCTCAGCCTAGGGGAGATGTCCTATTATCTAGAATCCATGTTGCCAAGTCAGCTCTGGAAACAAATTCTGAATATTGCAGTAGCCAATTGAAGTCAGGTTAACATGACATTTAATTTGAATTTGATGGCAACATATATAATTACAGCAACACATAAATTCATGGTTTATAATTGCAGTAATAAAAAAGCTGCACAATACATTGAATGGTCAGTATAAACACCTTCAAAACCCACCAGTTTATGGCAGAGCACTCAAAGGCAAATTTTGCTGAAGATTATTTTCATTCTGAAATTTAGCTTTTAGTCCCTGGCCATGTAACCTAGGTGTTTTACAGAAAAATGTGACTTTACTGGAAGAATACAAAATACTTCCTAGAACTTATAATGTCTTTTAACTGGCTATTACAGGAATGCTTTCTCAAAATAATTAGTTCATAGATGAGACTACAATCTAATCACCTAGGTGATGAGTTCAAGACATTGACTTAGTGACTTGTACAAATTTAGATCAGGTCTTTGCCCTTCAGTGTAGAAATAATTCTATGAGCTACTACTTGCAAAAGCACAGCGATGTATTTTCTAACAATGTAGGATACACACTGCAGGTTCAAAGCCCCAGCTATGCATCCCCTCTGTCAATATCCCAGGAAAAAAAATACAAATTGGTGCAAGTATGTAGTGATACTGCCTAGATAAATTCACAATTACTCCTGAGCTGAATTCCAGGCGCTCCTTGGTGACAGAAGCAGGATGTTCCATGGTGTACATGAAAGGCCATGGATCATCTTCTGTGAAAACATTAAACCCCTTAAGTACTGTAAAAGTTTTGTGGCAAGGGATTCCACAAGTCCTCTCTGCATGGTGTATGTGCATGTTTTCCTTAGTTCCTTGTGTACTTGCTAGTTTATTTGATGCCCTTTTGCTCTTGGACCAGAAAAAGTGGTGAAAAATAATTTTTTCCCCTTCTCTTCATCTGTCTTTTATTTTTTTCTTTTTAAATCTGAGAAACAGCCAGGTGGAGCATGAAATTAAGCAAGACATTAAAACTTAAACTCTTAAGAGTTCAGTAATGCGTTTGGTTTCTTGCATCTTATATCAGACTGGCATAACTTTGTCTGGACTTATATTGCTTTAAAATGGAAGTTTTAAAATGGGTTGCAATATTTCTAGCACATGGTAAAATATATTGATAAGGCAGTTTTCTTTTACTCTATAAATACTTTTAACAAGTTTTCTAATACTCCACTAGAAGTTGGACATTTGAGTCAAATGGACATGACTAGAAAATATTCAGACAAAAAAGGGAATGCCATGAAAGACTGATATGACTTGATTTGAATAAAGATAATTTAAGCTATCCTTAACTACTTAACCTTTTAACTTAAGTGTTTTTCTAATTATGATTTCGGGAAAATATATTTAGGCAGATGGTGTCATTACCTGAAGATTTAAATCTTCATAAAAGTACTAATGAAGCCTGACATTCTCCTGCAAGGTTAGGACAATGTTATATTGCTGTTTGTCCACTTCTGTGAAGAAAAATGCATTTAAGAAGAATTTGCTGAACACTAGAAACCACTTAATTGAGATTACCCGGAGAATGACTCATCACTGTGATTATCAATCGCTTCAGGTCTGCAGTCATGTAGCAGCAGCAGCAGCAGCAACTTTCTTCTAGACCACTGGTTTAAAAATTCTGTAGCTTCAATTTGGTTGCTTTTTGCTTTCTGTCATTGAAGTGATTTGCAGTTTTGCAAGCGTTTACTCAGAGCACTTGTGAGCATCATGTTTTGGAGGTATTTAGGAAATAGCACAGAAAGACGGCTTATTTTGCAGGAACTCTAATGAAAATAATGAGAAAGTTTGCATGGTGTTTGGTAGGAAAGATGACATTTTGACCAGTGCATAAGGGACATTTGCCACACTGGGGTGATAGTACATCTTGACTTGCACTGGCAATTAAGCTAATTTTGTAGTAAAAGTCTCATTGAAGGCCAGATGGTGAAATTATTATGTTTCTAGATAATGAGAGGTGACAGTAGGTAAAGTGAGGGGACAAGATCTCTTTCCCACATTCTAACATCCCATTCCTTGTTTTGATTCCAGTCAGAAAACACTGAGCATCACCTGACTGCAGCTTTGATTTTATCTTGTGAACTATACTGTAGCGGTTGACTTAAGTTTATATTTATTTTTTACTGTATTTTCTGCATAATTTTGTACACCTTTAATGAAAATTTTATGGAATCAATACATTCCAAAGGTGCCACTCTCTGTAACTTTCTGTGCCCTTCCTTCTTCTTATGATAGCATTTATTTATATCAGCCAGTAAAATGCAATATTTTGAGAAAGCAACACTGGCTGTGGAAATCTTATTTTAGTTTACATATTGTAATTGGTTGGCAATCTGTATGCAATAAAAGAGTTTGATAAAACAAATTACAGTAGAAGATATATCAACAACAGATTGAAATATGTTTTGTACTTTTATGGTTATTTAAATTGTCAGTTGCTAAAAGTGTTTTGCAAGGTGCAGCAATCTTGCCTTTGAATAGATTTATTTCTTTATATCAGTAAGGTTTCAAAATATCCTTATATACCTAGAAACTAAAAATATTTCAACTAAAATCTGAACTACTGATATGAATCTGTCACACTGCATGCAAACTGTGATTTTATGTATTGTTACAGTGGGCCTGTTTCTGTCTTTTTCAAGCCTCTGTGTCATTAGACTCAGAGTAATATTAAAAACAAGATCTAAGTCCATTTGAACTATGTAAAAATTTTTTTTCTCCCTCTCATTTATTTTGAATGTGTCCTATTTATATTTTCTAAAAATTCACATGTTTATTGCTATTTTTTCCTTTGTGGAAATTATTAGTCTTATAATAACTTTAAGATTTGAATTTTTTTTGTTTAACAGCCTGGACATCTCTTTCATTGAATAGTTGTCCAGCTTTTTTGGTGGGAGTTTTCCCATCTTCTAGCAGATCCATGAAAAATAGGTCTGACCACTTAATTAGTGCATGTCATGGTATGGTGTCCAAGTTATGGCCACAGTTCATTTCATTTCTCTTTAGATGCAATCCATCTCCGCCTTTGTTTCACACATTTCTCTAATTTTATCTATTTGACATTATTTGCTGTTAAAAATGCCTATTTCTTTTGTTATCAGCGTGTAATTGGGGTAATTTTCTCTGCTGGCACTTGCTGGAAAATGTTTTGTTATAGTGACTCTGTAATCTTTTACATTCAAGTTGTTCTAAGAGTCAAAATAATCTTCTTAGTAGTACTGTGGCAAAAAATGTGTCACCATCCTTCCACTGCCTGTATGCTGTCTGCCCTCTCTTGAAAGGCTCTTCTTGGTTCTTGTTCTGGAGTCTCTCTTTCAAATGATGAGATTTTCATAGAGACCTGCACTTCAAAATTAGATCAATAAATGGGAGAGTATTTTCCCCCTTCCTCCGCCAAGAATATCTTTCACATCTTGATTCACTTTTTCCTTTGCTGCCAGCCACTGTCCAGATTGGTTGAGGACATCCTTCTGTCTGCATCATTACTCCTGTCTTCACCATCTGAATATAGAAACATTAAATGGTTTGGGTTGGAAAAAACCTTAAAAATAATCTAGTTCCAAATCCCCTGCCATGATTAAGGATACTTTTCACAAGACTGGGTTACTTAGAGATCCATCTAGCCTGACATTGAATGCTTTCAGGGATGGGATATCCAGCAGTTCTCTAAGAAACAGGTTTCAGGGCCTCACCACCTGCATAGTAAAAAATTTCTTCCACATATTTAATCTAAATCTACTCTTCTACTGTTTGAAGCCATTAGCTCTTGCCCTGTCACCACACGCTCTTGTTAATAGTCCCTAGCTTTCTGTTAGATAGATAGAAAGATAGAAAGATAGAAAGATAGAAAGATAGAAAGATAGATAGATTAGATAGATAGATAGATAGATAGATAGATAGATAGATAGATAGATAGAT
>QUSF01000001.1:13371873-13388613 GCA_003676055.1 Chloebia gouldiae
GATAGATAGATAGATAGATAGATAGATAGATAGATAGATAGATAGATGGATGGATGGATGGATGGATGGATGGATGGATGGATGGATGGATAGATAGATAGATAGATAGATAGATAGATAGATAGATAGATAGATAGATAGATAGATAGATAGATAGATAGATAGATAACATGTCTGTTCCCTTCTGGCACTGGAAACCCTCAGGTTGGTTACCCTGAAGCCTTCCTTTCTTCAGGCTGAACAATCCTAGCTATTTCAGCCTTTCCTTCTGGGAAAGATGATCCATTCCTCTAATTATCTTGGTGACACTTCTCTGGGCTCATTACAAGAGGCTGATGTCTTTCCTGTGCTAGGTACCCCAGAGCTGGATGCAGCACTGCAGGTGGGTGTGCCAGAGCAGAGCAGAGGAGAAGAACCACTTCTCTCAATCTGATGGCCATACTTCTTTTGATAGGAAACATAAAATATGAAAGGAACATGGATTCCGCTACCGCTGATTTTCTGGTCATCATTTGTCCTTAATGTATATACCTAATTGCTGAGAAAGATCCAA
The DNA here is from genome assembly GCA_003676055.1 of Chloebia gouldiae. Lineage (NCBI taxonomy): Eukaryota > Metazoa > Chordata > Aves > Passeriformes > Passeridae > Chloebia > Chloebia gouldiae. Next base: position 13,372,427 of record QUSF01000001.1, read on the forward strand.
ACCTCTGTGAAAGTTTTCACAATTAATGTTTTATGTATATCTCTCTAGATCTCAGTGTTCATAAAGTTTTCTTCTTAGAAATATAAATGATTTGCTGATAAACTTGCTCTTAGAGAAATTTTTTTTCAGCCAAATTATCTTGTGGGTACTGTTGACCTTATGTAATTATAAGCTTCAGAATTTAGTTTTGGGATCCTGACACTGCTGCATTTTAAGTCACAACATTTGAGCAGTGCTATAACAGACAAGTAGAATTTTCCTATGCTTGAAGTATGTCTCTGATGTTTTTGTGGCAGTTCAACAGTGTTCTGATTTTTTCAGTGGGGAGCATAGAGGGGCAAAGGAAAGGTTCTTCTTTTTAATATTTTTTGTTGTTGACAAAAAACAATTTTAGAACACTTGAGATACTGGTCTTGTATGCTACTGGGTTTCATAGGACACTTTGTTACTCATGACATATGTTCCATATATTGATATAACAATTTTGAAAAACTTAAATTTCTACGATTCAGGTTCCCAGACTCAGGCTGGAAAAAATTATGATTTTCATTATCTTTATCTCATAGAGTATCAAGTATACAATTATCTTTCAGCACCTCTTGCTGTATGTGCAACCCTCTTCCAGTATGGGTACTGAATACAAAAATTTTGTGCATAATATCTTATGATTTTCTCATGTGGGGGATTTTGATGTCTCTGTAGATATCTCTATTTCCCCCATGTAAGTGATATTTTTGAATAGTGATGGTTTGCTGTGCTCTTATTACTTTCTTCTCACAGGAATTTAATGTGTTCCTTTTTCAGCACAGGCCTCAGATACTCAGACATGTAATATAACAAAGCATAAAAACAAGGTTTCATCTCAAATGATCTTTATTTTTCTCAAACAATTTATTGTGATAGAAGGCTTTTAAAATTGCCTTAATTTTAGTAATGAATAATGGATGGTATAATAACATAGAAATAGCATTTAATTATGCTTTTTTTCTTCTCACATTATGATATATTAGCTACAGCAATTGAGGCTCATTAAACTGCAATAGGCAGTAGCATTCACAGTGTGTCTTGGTCATGCCAGAAACATTTTGCATCATTCTGTACTATTTGACATTATTATGTGTTAGTGACTGCAATGAAATATGAACCCTATTGTAGCTAAAATTAAAAATTAAAACTAATTAATATTTGAAATAAATCTTACTTCACAACCGTAGCATTGTTCTTAACTGATAGCATGTTATACTCTTTCAGTATAACTTTCTAGTTTATTGAACTACAATGAATAATTATTTATTAATAGAAAAGCATACAGACTGTTAAACAAATTTAGCTAATTCTACTCAAGTACATATACCACCCATTATCTCAACACAATCCTTGAAAGGTTTATAAGATTGAAAACAGTTAAAGAAAACTGAAAATATGAGTTCGTAAATGAAGACTGACCATTCAGAGTGAAAAGTAAGAAATTTTGAAAATGAAAAGGATGTTTTGTAGAGGGAACAACCATATAGATGAGGGTTTTTTGGATGGACAAATCCAGAGGGAATGGTTGATATCTCAACGTCCAGATGAAGGTCAGTGCTGAGGGATATCGCACATGGGTTTGTTTGGAGACCAGTACTGTTCAATGTCTTCATCAGTGTCATAAACAGAGGGATCAAGTGCACCCTCAGCAAGTTTGCAGATGACACTGAGTGAGTTGAGTGGTGAGTTGAGTCAGTGTTGACACACCTGAGAAATACTATGCCATCCTGAGGACAAGTTCAAGAAGTAGTCCCATGTGAACCTCATGAGGTTCAACAAGGCCAAGTGCAAATGCTCCACCTAGGTCTGTGCAACTGCCAGTATCAACACAGGCTGGAGGATGAAGGGAGCAATAGATGAGAGGCTGAACAGAGCTGGCAATGTGCACTTACAGCCCAGAAGGGCTGCCTCAAAACACGTATGGCAGTAGGGAGACCATTCTGCTCCTCTGCTCTGGTCTCATGGGGCTCCACTTGGAGTATTGCATACAGATCTGTGGCTGTCAATGTATTGGTGAGAGTCCAGAGAACGGCCATAAGAATAATTAGAGTAATAGAACACACCTCCTGTGAGGAAAGGCTGAGAGAATTGAGGTTGTTTATCCTGGTGAGCAAAAGCCTCCGGGGAGACCTTGCTGAGGTGTTGAAAGACATAAAGGGGTCTTATAAGAATGATGGGGAAAAACTGTTTAGCAACACTTGTTGCAATATGAGAAGTGATAATGTTTTCAAACTGAAGGAGGGTATCTTAGATTAGATTAGATAGGATTAGATTTGATTTTAAGAAGAAGTTTTTTACTATAAGGGTGGTGAAATTCTGGAACAATTTGCCAGTAGTATATGCTTAATCTCTGGAAATATTGAAGGTCAGGCTTGAGGCAGCCTTGAGGCAGCCTGATCCAGTTGGAGATGATGCTGGTCATGGCAGGAAAGATTGGACTAGCTGACCTTTAAAAATCCTTCCAACCCAAGTTATGATTCTATGATTCTGATTCTATGCTTTGAAGCAAAATAAGAAGTAGAGAAACTTCTTATATTGGTAAATAAGAATTCATTCACTCGTATCATGAAAGGGCTGAAAGACTGATAGAAAATCCCCAACATTCCAGTGAACTGAGGACCTGAAATATCATAAATGGCAAAAGTTTAGAAAGTCAATGCTAATAAAGTGCTATGAGTAATACTCTTTACTTTCTGCCTGAGAGAATCTGATTTGATTTCTGCATTTGTTCCTCTTCCTTATCAGGCCACCAGAATTCCAGCCAAGATCTCCTCTTGCTAAAACAAGCCTATCTTTGGATGTTGTCCAGGCTTTGCTGAAAGCATAGTGACTGCTTTGTTTTTCCATACAGTTGTTGCCCCTTCAGTATTTAACCCACACTTGGTAAAACACATCTGAGTACCATGAGTGTGAAAGAGCTGCTTAGGAATCAAGCTACTCCCTTTAGGTTACCTGTGGAAAAAGATGCTGGAAAGAGATGTATAATTCCAGTGTGTGAATACTCAATCAAATTCACTCCAGGAAATCACAACCTGACTTTAATAAGAGCAGGAGAAGTCAAGTCTTCTTAATGAACATTAAGATACCAAGTTGTGAGGTTACTGCCAGAATACTGTGTACTCTGCAGCTGAGCTAGTTTGCCAAGCTTTGCTGTGAGTACAAATTAGCTAATTAACCAAATAAGATCGTACTTTCCTTAGCCCCTCACCTCACTCTGTTTCTTTAAGAACCCAGTGCAGCAATCCCAGCCCAGGCAAATATTCTTTGTACTTAACTCCATCCTGTGCAGTGGATGTCAAGGAACTTTTTTTTATGTGAGTGGAGTACAGAAAGGTTTAAATATCTCATTTGATATTTAGCTGCTCAAACTGGACTGAAAAAGCATAGAAATATTTAAATGGGAGTATTTCAATACATAAAACGTGCTCACACAGGGGTGGATGAGTCAGTTTAGGGAAAATCTTTGTTCTTAGAGACTTCCCAAGTAGTTTAACCTCTTTAAGGATGAGCCATCTCCTTGAAGTGAAATAAACCAGTGGCTACAAATATGCAGGAGCCTGATTTATTTCAGCTATACTATTACAGCCTTTTACGTGTATCAGACTCTTTTAATATGTTGCAATAAGAGTTACCAAACTGAAGTCTAACTTGATTGGAATATCAGCCTAGTTTTAATCTAATTTCTATTTGAAATGTGTAATTATCTTGGAATCTAATATTGAGATTAGGTAGTTGCAGACTGAAGTCTTTACTTTGCCTTTTGATTTTTTTCCAGCACATGCCACAGCAGTGCTGGGGGTAGAACAGACTGTTTAGGAGGAAATGCCATATATGCTGATATGAAGCAGTAGCTTAGACTTGTTGCCTTTAGCACTGCATGTAGATGTTCTCCACTGTTCTCCAATGCAGTGCTGAATATATGTAGGTTGCACAAGGATGAGAATTGCCTCAATTTCCACAACTTCTGAATCAGAATTTTTTTTTATGACTTCAGTATGTCCTCCTTGAGGAATAATCATTTAAATGAGTATGATCACTGTATTTGCTGGTTAATTTTAAGGAAAAAACCCACCATACTCTAAAAAGCCTAGGAGAATCTCTCATCTGATTATCTTTTCATTTGAGGAGCAACAAACCAAAGGCACTTGTACAAATATTTGGCAGTGATATCAAGTAAGATCATTAGGAGCTTTAAAATCCCAATGAATTCTTGAGGATTGGCAAGCTGCCAATGTGACTTTCTGAACTCACAAGCCTAATGCAGGTTATGTAAGACAAGCTACAGAGAGAAGACTAGATAATTCCAACTATTTGACACAATTTACTTGTACACTATTTGACTCTACTGTATAAGACTCAGTGTTTGGGATGCATTTAGTATGCTGCAGGTGCTTCATTGCTAAACCACAACCTTCAAGTAATGACAGATATGATGCAATCTGGGATGCAGAAGCCACTTATGAGTATTAATACTGCATAGGAAAAGCAATTGTTTTTCTGGACCCATCAGGCTGGCTTTGATTAGAGAAACACAGCTGAAATATTCAATTAAACAGTTCTTTCAGAAAAATAGCCTGTGCATCTTATTCTTTGAGTATTTCCAGCGTGTAACTAGACCTGTATAATTTCCTGTCAGACTTGCCAACTCCTGTTGAGTTTTAGCTTTTGCCTTGCTTTCTCTAAATATATTTCATTTCCAGGCTTTTTAACAAGCTGAATTAATGTGTCATCGCAATCATTACTGAGTGAATAACACAGCCGCACCACAAGGACCACAGCAGAAGGTAAGGAGACTGGACTAGTAGCTATTGCAGGGATCTACATCATTTCAGTTAAATTAGTCTTGTCTATATATTGTGTAGGTATGTTTCAATTTTGTGTATTTTTATAAGCAGCAAATTAAATGCTTTGTTATATTTAAGATGTAGCAATGATGACATAAAATTCTCCTCTTCTCTCATCAAACTTTCACTCTATGCCTGGATTTAATTTCCTATAAAATGGGGATATTTTTTCTAAGGCTCTGAGACATGACTGACCTTAGGAGTCCAGACTTCTAGTCCAGACACCGCAGCTACTCTCAGGCACAATAAACAGGGCTTTGTCAGCCCCTGCTTGCCAGCTCACTTGGGAAGATATTTGAAAGCACAAGTCCAGAGCGACCATACTTCAGCAATTTCTCTTACTGGGGCTTGTGAGTCTATGAGGAACCTGTCATCTTCTCAGATGTTTTTTACACATTTAACTCACAGCTTGGTGTCCTGGCTATAGAAAGGTTTTGGGTCAGAGGCAAAACCAAAACTCAAATCCTTTCTCTGTTGTATTTATCACATTTCTTGTCAAATGTTAACTACAGATTAAAAAAAGGAAACTGATATTTGGGCTGTGTAATCCCTCATCATAATTTGTCCTCTGAATATGTCCTTATTAGAGGAAGCACTTTGCAAGTGGACATGAATATGGATATTCTTCCTTGACTTTGGGGTGAGGTACGTCCAAGTTAGAACTCCATTTATTGACAGGCTGGCACTGATCTAGTTTGCCTAACTGTGAAACCAGAGACATAAGTTTGTAGGAGTGTATGTTTTCAACAAGTTGTACAAATAATTGACTGATTTCCTTCCCACCCGAAATGAGTAACTAGTGCGTGCTAGAGTTAGAGGAATGAGCATAAGTGTGAGAGTGCATCACTGTGTATTTGCAATGGGTAGCAACTGTATTTCTTGAAATATTTCTTTTGTCAGTCTCTCAGATCTGTTTTTTTTCTTAGTATTTACCTTATAGCCATCCTACTCATAACTGTGATAATACTGCAATAATCTCTGTGGAGAAGTATGTTTTTTCCAAGATAAAAGACAGCAGCTGTCAAAGTGAAAAGAGCTCCCATTTGTGGCATTTAAAAAAAATCTTCTACCAGTGAAAATGGGTATTCCTTCCTAAAACTGATTTTCTGCAATATGTGTATATATCTTGTTTTTTTTTTCCAAATAGTATCTTTATCAAAATTACATGAATTGTGGAAACATTCAGATATGTTTTGTTCAGCTTTGCTAGCGTTTTTGAGTGTGACAGGGTGGAGGATGTTAATTTTAGCAGAGATCAGCTGATGCACATTGTTATTCCTGGAGAAATTTGGTCATGTGCCCAAGTCCTTTCAAAGTATAAAGCAGGATCAGTGATGGTAGCAAACCTTTTGTTCTTTGAGATTTTGTGACAATATATATATTGTTTTGCTTCAGTGTAGCATGAGTATTCCTATATATTTTTTCTGATTCCTTCACTTTCCCATCTTTTCAGTCAGAAATAAAATTAAAAATTAACAAAGTATTTATGTGTAGTGTATAAGTCCCTCCCATATTCAACTCAAAAGGAACATAATCCTATTCAAAGCTCTGCAAAATATATATATAGCATTGTGCATATGGGATAGGCAGAACTAACTGAAGATTCGCACTTTTGCTTCTGCTTTAATTTAAAAATGCCAACTAGAACTCAGGGTTTTGGGCACCAATTTCTTATACCTTTCCTAGTCAATACTGTATAAAATTTAATAACATTTAAATTTTCAGTGACCGAAAAGCTCAGTTACCTGTAGCAGTAGTACCATAGAGTGAATCCTTTAGACAGGAGTATACCCTAAAGGGACATTGGAGACTTGATGTCTTGCTGTAAAAATGTCCCAAGAATTTTCTCTGAAAACATTGTTTGGTACAAAGTCCAAATTCCTTTATTTAACATAAAAGAAAAAAAAAGGCAAAAACAAGAAAAATACCCAAAGAAAGCTGTCCTTCCTTAAATCTTTCAAACATGTCACTCTGTCATGAGATTAATTTGCTGCTAAAATTGGAATCACTTTGTGCCTTAACAGGTACCCATTTCTCTCAAATGGTCTCTGTAGAATCCTTAACTGTAGATCAATATTTTGGAATTTTTATAAAGGCTTTAAAGGGAGTACTGAAAGAAAATTCTCTGTTCCCAGATATAGTAATGTGCTGTTATATTTGAATAGATTTTACAAAACAATTTCCTTGCTGGTTTACATGAAGGACTTGTTGGCCATAACTTGATATACATCATTCTTTCCAGCTTGTTCATACTCCTAGACACAGATAAAATCCTCAAATTCTTCATAAATATGAAAAAAGCTTCCAGTGCTAGAAAGTCTTCTAGAGACAGCAAGGTGAGCAGATAGAGGTCACCAAAAAATAAAGGTATTCCTAATGATGAATGAAAAGTGTTATGGAATCAGAGTGACTGTTCTTTTTATTTAATACCATGTATGGTGTGCTTTCTTGCACTCCTATTATGCATGAGATTCTTTGTTTAAAATGTCATCCTAATTTCTCTTCAGATCTGATAATTCCAATAAAACCTAAACAAAGTGAATAGGACAAAACACTTTAGATTTTTCAAGAATTCCAAAAGTCCTTTTACTCCAAATTCCTAGTACATTTACAGTGTTATTAAATGGACTGTCAGTAGATATTTTTTTTTCTCTTTCAGTCCTAAGGAATAAAGCCTCATTCTTGTAAATTTTTTTATGTCCTCTGAACACTAGCATTCCAAAATATTAGTCTTGTAGCACCTTGCATCTGTTTTTAATGATACAATGAACTGATTTTGTGAAAATATTTATGTACAAAATCCATAGGGTGCACACTGATAAATTTTGAAACCACACATCTGCCTCCAGGTTTATGTTAACAATAGAAATCACTGACAAAGTGGTACAGAACTGAAAGTGAAAATCTATGTTGATGCAGATTTTAAGGAGTGTTCTAGTTCTTGAATGTGCAAAAGTTAATCCAAAGATTCATGCTCACTGACAGCTTGATGTAAACTTTGTCTCTGTGCTCCCTGATTATTTATATTAAATTTTAGAACTAAATGTATATTAAATCATGGTTGCAACATCCTATTTATAATTTACAGTAACTGGGATTTTGAGGGAGCATTGGTTTTGTTTTTGGTGGGTATTTTGTGGTTTTGGGGTTGTTTTGCGTTGGGTTGGGGGTTTCGGATAGTTTTTTGGGTTTTTTTTTTGTTTTTTATTTAATGTCTAAAATCTAGCTGAACACAGATACAGCAGCTTTATATTTACAATGCACCAAAGTAGAATGCTATAATCAGATCTTTGCGAATTTATGCTCTGGGTGTGGATGTAACTCATGCGGATTTCTACAGTATTGAAATTTGTGAACTAGTAGAAATATTAAACTTGTTTTTCACTTGAATTTTCTTCCAATTTCCTCTCTTTTCCCTCCATCTCTCACAGGGGAAACAGAACAAATTGTAGAAAACTAAGACCTTGTACCTGTTTTTGATAGAGTTTTGCACAGTTTAGAGTTTTACATAAGGAATGATCAGGATCCAGACCAGAAACCTACATCAAATGGTAATATAGTGATATGTAATATAATGCATAATGAAATCTTACATTACAAATGGGAAGACATATGATAAAATTATTCATAATGTTATGAGAATGTAATCTGCTTTGTGGTGTGATACTCACTACCAATCTTCAGTGAGTTCCTTAGGAATAAAGGTGTCTTACCTCTCACAAGATTCAGGAATAGTAAAGCTATACCTTAATAAAGGAACAACACACAGTGCTTGTTGCTAAGGGAGCAAGAGAAAACCCAGTGTGTCATGCTATATTGTCACAGCTGAAATCTTCATAAAATACTGCATTTGATCATTAAGACAAATTTTTTTCTGAGATAAGATCAGAGAATTACAAAGTATCTAACTTGTGCTTTGAACACAAGCAAAAATTAATCCGTTGATGTTTGTTCATGCATGAATCTCAGTGCTGACAGTTGTGGTCTATATGACAAATATAACTGCAGACATATGACCTTGATTTCCATAGTTCAACTCAGGATCTTTTAAGCAAATTAAACTGCAATTAGAGGAGAACAAAATAAGGAAGTGTGGATCACCGCTCTCTGTCAAGTTCTAATGGCTGATCTAAAGAACCACTACCACTGTATCAGTTCCACTGATTCAGTGAGATTTCTGGGACTGCAACACACATGTATGCACACACACAAGAGGGTGGCTTAGCTACTTGTCAGATTTTTTAAGCCAGTGGTTTTCAAGGGATTTGATCAAATATAGTGAAGAAAGAAATCTCATTAGTTACATCAGACAAACAGATGCACTCAAAGGGATGGCTAAGATGGAGATGGTTTTGTCAGAAATTTTAGGGAGGAAAAAACCTCACAATTATATTTATTTCTTATTTTAAAATGTTCCTATGTCCAATACAATAATGGACTCTTAAAATTCTTTTTTGGTTAGACTCAGATAATAACTTAAGATTTTTTCCTCTTAAAGATCTTTAGAGAGCCAAAATGTGTACTCTATAAATAAGAGATTCTAGTTATTCTTCTTCAACCTTTTATGCCCGAGGCTATTCTACTTCTCTCATCAACCAATTTAATTAAGCCATTGACCATTTCATTTCATAACATTGATCAAGTACCGTTATACAGATACAAGAAAACCTCTGGGTGCTAGCATGCTGACATGTTTCCAAAGTAACACAGAAATTTCTCAGAAACAAATAATAAAGGCCTCAGCATATTTGAGATATTTACTTGAAAAAGTGATAACTGCTGGGAAAATCTGACCTATTAAGAGTGAGACATTCATTCATTTCAATTCAGAAATCAATTCAATTTTCATTAAAATCAATTTTAAATCAACTTGATTTTTTTTTCAGTTTTGAGTTTCACTTAGACCTTTGCAGACCCTCTCTAAATGAAACCAATTTTCACCATGAGTTGGTAGCTAACTGGTGAAACTAATCAAGAATAAAAATTATAAAAATAAAGCCAGATCAGTTCCCACATCTAGTTCAGTGTCACACGAAGGCAGATGTGTGTTGCTAGGCTGAAGACAAGACTTCTTATAGACAGTGATGTCTCATTCTGTCAGATGTTTTAATGAATTAATTTTGCATTAATTCTTGTTGCTTCCCTCTGGAAAATTTTCCTCTTTGGCTTTTTGTTGCACTCCTGACAACCATTTCAAACTGCAGTCTCTTTACTACATTAGGCACAATTTATCTCAACATTTTTGGTGTCAAATGTATTCCTGCCATGTCTAATCATTACCAAAGACCAGACTTATTTTCTCATGGGTTAAAAAGTTGAAAACTATAGCCTTGCTAACAATATCTGATCAAGAAAGGAGAGCAAGTTATAAGTAAATTAGGACAGAAAAGATGCACTGGGATGAATGAAACTCAGTGGGTTCCAGCATAGTTCAAAATGTCAGAAGTGGAAATCAGATCCAGAATCAGCTTAAAACTCATCCTTAAATTAAATCATCTGAAATTGGCATTTTCATATTAAAAGGTGTGGAATTATTAAAATTAAATTTGGGTGAAATTAAATTTTGACCCACCAGTAACAGATTACCTGAGTAAAATGTCAAGGCACCCTGCCTCAGTCTTTGTATGTCACTACTAGACAAACCTAAAATATGACACATCATTAATTGAATGTGACTATTGGTTGATAAAAAACCATGCAGGATGTCCAAGATCACTATCTTTATGAAGACAAACAATTCCAGAATCTCTTAATATTCTTTCTACACTTATAAAATCTATGTAAACATACTTTTAATCTTTTCATAGTTCATATAGCTCTGTAATAATGAATATTTTATTTCAAATTATGGAATATATATACTTCATTTAAGCTTTTTTTTTTTCATTTTCACTGCATGTAAATGAATTCAATTTAATAAGAGCTAGAATAACTGCACTAAAGGCATTTGCAAAAGCAGTTTTAAAATAAAAACCCTTCTTGCCCTTCTCAGTGAGTGACTGTTGCTTTGTAAATTAGTAAAAATGGGTTGGCAATGAAAACTTCCCACATGTGAAGGAAACTTCAAGTACTGTTATACAGATAATCATTTAGGAGCCACTCATATCTGAACAGATGGTGAAATCTATTCAAATGAGTATGTAAACATATTTTCAAAGATCACAGCACCCTAAATAAGAGTGCTAGAATTTATTTATCTTGAACAGTTTTTGATCTTAAAATAAGACAGAGATAAGATTACTGACACAAAGATTTGTTAGTGATAAATGCCATTTCAGATGTTCAAAATCCAAAATTTAGATCTTTAAAATCTTCTCACAGTTACAGATGTTCCAGAATTACTAAATAACAACTTTTAATACAAAAAGGATCTCTACAAGCCAGTATTTCTGAAATGTATCATGTTTCTGTCTGGCAAAAGTTTCCCATGTCTTGATGCTAATACATTTTATCTCATTAAGGGCTTTGCAGGTTCAAACTAATGATCCTAGAGAGAGCTGAAAACCTTATAAATTTGATGAAATCTACTATATATGTAATGAGACATTGCATTTAGGATATTAATTTATACAGAATGAACGACAGATCTTCTTGTTTTCATTTAGTTTGAATGGCCATCAAGTATTTTAAGGAATGGAATCATTGCTCATATTTAACTGACTGTATAATGAAAAAAATTGAATCTTGTTATTTTCACTGAGATCTGTTGTTACACTTGAAGAGCAAGATCACTGCTTGCAGATAACTATCTTTTTATATGCCCTTGTTGTATTATAACTTTTCATTTTAACTAGTATTTCAAGATATTTGAATGAGAGGTGATAACATTCATGGTGCAAATACATTATTTAAAGCCTCAAAACCACAAATATTTTGTCTAGCACATAAGGAGTCCATTCTTCTTCTCTATCTTCGCTGACTTATACCCTGGAACTACCAAGGTGCTCCTGAGAACAAAGCAAAACTAGCTTTTATACGTATTTTGCAAAAAACATTTGAATCATCCACCATCCTTTTGTATGACACTAACACTTGGAACAGACAATTTAGTCATTGTGAAAATCTTTTGAAGTGTAAATGACTAACATCTCTTTTTATCTTCTGCATGACTTCAGTTTTATCTGAAACATGTGGTTAACAGGAAAAAAGAGTATCCTTAAAGCCAACTTGTCATATTCTTTTCAGCTCTCACTGAATGAAGAGTTCCCATTTCATTTCAGAACATCTTTCTCTATTCCATGTGTTTTTCTTCCTTACTACTCTAAAGTTGCAAGTACAGAAATTTATAAGTTGGCCTAGTGTTTGCATTTGGAGAGACAATGCTAGACAAGGAAAATCACTTGACTTTAAGTCAGTTAAGTACTCTTGGCATTGTTCGGTGTCTACCTGTGTCTAAAAGCAGTTTCCCTGTGCAAAAGGAAATCAGACTCTGATGTGCATAGCAAACTTCATTTGTGTGTGTATTTTTTATATTTATAGAAATATAAAACCATTTATATTTATATAAATATTTATATAAATATTATATACATTTATATTTATATAAACAGATAGTAAAGAGAAATCTTACCCTAAGGAATAATTACAAATTTATCATCAACTATGAAAGTCTGATTTATATGGCAAGTTATAGAATTTTCTTTTAAAATGTATTGGTGATCGGAAAGAAAGGTAAGTAAAAAAAAATTGTTTTCTTATTATCCCAGTATAATCAAAGTTTTAATCAAGATATGCATTTTTATAATTTAATTTTTCATAATATATGTCTACTGCAGTCTTTTCAGCAGTTACCAGTGATCTGCTGTCTAACAGTGATTGTCTGGGGTTAAGAAATCTCATGTTCAAATAACCAAGAAATATTCCTAGGACTGAAACATTTTAGTGTTCTAGAGGAGTGGTAACAGCAACCTGAGGGAATAAATCTAGAGATCCTATTAGTTGTTAATATCTTAGTAATATTAAAAAATATATTGGCCATATTTTGAAGCATACTTTTCTACTCACTTTTACGTAAAGTTTCCAGCTTTCTTTTCCATGTGATTGAAAAACAAAGACAAATTTCTCATATCTCATATACCCACACTAGCTCTAACAAAGTTTTATTGCAGCTCATCAAGTAAGAGAAAGAAAAATATGAAAAAAGAAAAATTATGTATTAAAAAGAAGAGCACTTTGCTGCCTGATATTGTGGCGAATTTACAGTGTGTATCATGTAATTATTCTACCAAAAAATGTTTCGTTGTCATGTGTGAGCATCTGGTAAAAAAAATTATCAAAGTATTGTTGTGAGAAAAAAAAAAAGAAATATTATTTTTGTAAATACACACCAGAGATGTTTAAATTTCAGTTTGATTTGCCTGTAATAATCAAGGTAAAAGCCACTGTAAATTTATAGTCCTTGTCAAGGGCCTGAAGAGAATTAAGATCAACAACTGAAACACTGTTTTCCAGAGTATCTCTTTGTTAAATTTAGTTTTTATTGGTTTGATAAACCCCTTTCCTGAAAGCAGATTGTGAAAAGATGTGGTGAGATCTTTGCAGCCAAAGTCTACCATTTCACAGTGAAATAAGCCTAATAATCTAAACCAGAGAAGATGCAGATTCCTTGAGACAATCTCTTCACTTACTGATGGTAAGAACTGAATCACGGCATCAGTCATGGAAAGAGGAATATTTTTAGATGGCAAAATTACCATACAATAGCTCATGAACAGCAGCTGTTAAAAGAGTCCTCTGTGTTTCATCTCACCTTGCACAATGTGATGAAATAATTTTTGCAATTACTGCAATGCAGCTGGCAATAGGATACTGAATTCTTACAGACTAAAAATCTGCTAAAACAAAATGCATTGAAATTGCAGTGAAACTAAGCAATAAATCCAATATATATTTGGGTAATTGAACTTTGAATGTTCATGGCAGATGATTTGTCTGGATATTAGAAACCTGTGCTGCATATACTGACACAATTTTTCTCATTCCCCTTTGCAATCAAGAAATTCCAACTGCCTACAATTTAAGGAATTGACTTGTCTGTCTTGTCTATTTATGTATGCTCTCTGGAAAATCTTAATATAAGGTTTATTCTTTCTATATATTTAATGGCTTATGAGTCATTTTTCATATGTCCAATCTGCAAGCAATTGTTGGGAAGATACTTGTTCTGCTTTTCTAAAACCATATAAAGAAAATTTGGACATCCCTAACTGGGAGACAGTAAGGTCACAAATGTACTTGGAATTTTGAAGAAAAGGGTCGCTGTGCCCCAAAACATGTAAGACGTAAAAATTAGGATGATGAGGTGAAGAAAGGTTTTATTTTAGTGCTTTTTTGTATATTTTTGTTCACATAAGGTCTTCATTCATCCACATCTCTAAACCTGTGATGTCGAGACCTGTTGATAAGTTCAGAAATCTACTTTGTCACTGAAAAATTACTGGACATTGTCTTAGACATAATTCCTATTCATCCTTCCAGTCTGTCATGGAACAGAAATAGTAAGATAGCTCAATGATTTCTTTTAGGGCGTTAACATGAATATTTGCAAAACCTTGTATCTTTCTGAAGCTAGAAAAACTGCCATAAAATGTTAAACACTGTTATGGATGTGTTTCTTTAGCAGGATAATCATCTACATCTGCCTTGAATTAATACTGATTTTATCTTGAGAATTCAGTTATCCAGCTGGTAAACACAGAATGGTCTCCTTAGTTATTCCTCAGCTTAAATGTATAGAGATTCCTCCAATGGGTCTGTGGTTCTTCACAGGTCTGAGACAACAGAGGAGCTGTTTTGGAAGATCAGAGAGAAGATAACTCCTAACGTATCCACCTGTTATCTTTCAAAGTGTTTCAAAAAGGAACCACATGCATGGGTAATATCCCTTATATGAGTGAAAATGGTGCACAGAGCAATGCAAGGTGGGTGTGTTGATATTGCTTGGTAGTTTGAGCTCCTGCAGGAAATTTTTGAGTTCAGATTTGCTGTGGTGTCATTTGCACATGTCAGACACTTTCCCAGTCATAAGCACATATGATCATAAATGTTTCAGAAAATGTTTTGAGAATATGAGTAAAGAAGATTATGTAGCTGTTTCTTTATTCTTAAGAAATTTAATTTATGTACTTATACAATTCAGTGTACTGATTGTCTAAAATTGAAATGAATGGAAGTATAACACCCTGCTGACAGTAAATATGATCAGACTTGTTTCTCTATGGACTATTAAACCATATGACAAAGAACTCTTGCTTTAATGCATTTGAAAGAAAAAAGGTCTGGCTGTAACTTTTAGAGGTCTTCTGAAAGTGTTGTGGTAAAAATAGATTAGAGTGGAGACAAAAATGTGCTCAGAAAGAAGTAACTGTGACCTCATCTTATGTCAGAACATTTTTGTTGTATTGCATTGTTTCCCTGTGTTGGTGAAAACATTATCACAGGCTGATTGCTCAAGGTCATGACCTGAAGTTATAAGATATTTTGAGTGAGATTTTTCAGTGCAACAAAAACCAGTTTTGAATCTGAACATCCAAGGGAATATCCTAAACTTTACATTTAAAAGCACACACATAAAGTGAACAAAGGTTTATATTTTATTTTGAATGAAAAAATTAAAATCAATTGTAATAGGAATTAGATTATTATCTTTTGCTGTTCTTTTTACAGATCTTGTAGCTTAAGGCAATGATCTATATCAGATTTACAGAGGATTACAGCCATCACTTGGGAGTTCATAAGACACCAGAAACTCAAGTGGTTGCTTATTTTCAACTTGCAACAAGAAAAGGGACAAGGACCTGCTATTAATATCACTTTATCATTCATGTCACTATTACTAGGCTGACTTTATCAACATTCTAAGTGCCATTTACCCATGAACTGGTACTTGAACAGCTTGTATAGTGAATCTCTCAAAAATAAATCACTATCAAAGCTTTCATATTCCCAGACATGTGACCATACCATTAGGAATATTTGTTTTCCTGCATGGCATTTTCCGATATATTCAGAACTGTAATATTATTCTCTACCACCAGCATTTGACACCATTTGAAAAACCCCAAAATGAGTGTATGCAGGTGTAAATGCTAAATGAAATCTTCTTTGACTTTTCATTGTCTTCTAAAGGAAATATATTCTCTTTTTGCTATGACTATCCTCTGGAAATAGTAGAGTGTCTGTTCAAGGGTATTTTGCAGAGAGAAAGGCATTTTCTGCACAGAGTACTTTTATATTATGGAATACCCTGCTGATTTGGAAACACTAATGTTATGTTAATGCTAATTTATTTGACAATGTAAGATACTCTTGTGACCA
>QUSF01000001.1:13388623-13539225 GCA_003676055.1 Chloebia gouldiae
GGGCCAGAAGTATGCAAGGTTTTTGTAGCTTGCATAAAGTGATCATTTTAGTGATCACTTTCTTATGGCAGGCTATCCCTCTCCGTTTTCCCCACTCATTAACAATTTTAAGGGAACCCATGGGGAAAAGACTGTGATACTGAGCACTTATTTTTGCAAAGTGCTATGGTTATCATCAAATCTTTGTGTAATACATTTTTTTCTTCATGGGGTCAATTGATCTTGGCTGTATTTTGGTAAGTGTGTAGCCTGCTATTTAAGTCTGTTTATCCTCACAGGTATAGATGTGTATTTTGCATCTTTTTAATGCATGTCAGGATTCTGAAATTTTAAAGCTTAAAACCATCTCATACTTCTATATGTTTAATGTACATGTATTGTAAATGATTGTCCATCCTTGTTCAACTTTCATGTTATGATGTCTTTGAAATAACTTAATGCTACATGAATGCAGAGGACAAATTCTTCATAGTTTCTAATACAGTGAGTTTGTTGTTAATTAATAGCGTTTTGGAATTTCACTGAGTGTAAGCCAGTCAAAATTATCTCAAAATTATCTTTTATAAAGTATCCTATCACATTTTTTAACCATTCATTATTTATCCAGCCACTGCTATTACTCAAGTAAAAAGTCATCAATTTAATAAACTTTAAAAAATCTCACTCTACTTTTGCATTTGGTAACACACAAATGCAATGCAGAGGCACAAATTCTTTTCTAAGTTTATTTTACCTGGGAAAGTAACACAATTTTCAAGCCTGGCCATTCAAGTCAGATCATTCACATCTGTATTATACTTTGAGAAGGGCATATGGGATGGGCATGACAGATTTTCAAGAGAGGAGTTTTCTTTTGTATTGTAGGAGAATGAAAGCAAAGTTGTGACAGATGCTCCAGAAAGACTTCTGCTTATTCTGAAATATGGCCAAACCTCATTAATGCAGTTCTTAAAAATGTCGGGTTCACCTTGGAGCAGACACTCTCTTTCATCTATGACATGTATAGGGCACATAATAGAATAAACTTATGAGCTGATGTCCTCATCATGTTTTATTTTGATTTTCATTATTATCTCTGTTCATTAAGTCAGTCATAAAAATCAGAACACTTGCTCCCATCTCAACTGCGGTTTCCAAGCCTAAAGCTGCTTAAAAGATGAATCCAGTTAATCTGTAATTAAACACAGGAGAAAATATGAACATCAGTTATTGGTCCATGTTAAATCAAGAAAATAAAGGAAATTCTGAGTGTTCTTGAGGATGAGAGACTGACTTTGAAATGAAGAATTTAAACAGAGTTTGGGGTTTTTTTCCTAACATACAGCTTAGAGTATTGGATTGTATGTTGTAGCTATAGCAGGATTTTTGGGAATAGCATTCATTCAATGCACTCAAGATACATGTAAATGCAAAGTACATTGAGGACTAAGGAACAGCAAAACATATGAATGATTTGCATTTCTTTCATTTCACACATTGAGTCATACCAAGAAAGTGAATTTCAGTCTTTCTCTTTTAAATATTGCTATTAAATGTGGCATTATGAAAAAAAAAAGACAAAAAATAAGCAAGTTCTATTTTACTTAGGGTTATGAAACACAGAAAAGATTTGACTCAAGACACAACTTTTATTATAATAAAGCTGCTAACATTTCTGTAAAGTTCGTTAAATGATTTTGATCTGTTGGGTTTTGTGGATTTGGTTTGGTTGGCTAAGGTTTCTTTGCTCTTCACAGCAGTATGTATGTAGCACACCTGAGTTGTTGAATTAACTGTTCTATCTCTATATTGATTAAATTTAAACTGAGATTTTGCCTCAGGGAATGTAAATTAAACAGAACAAATAAAAGAGTACTAATTTCAAGGACTAAAGCTGTATATGCCACTACAAGCTTTTACTCAAATTGTAGAATAAGCCCAGGCTGTTAAATGTTACTGGTGTACTGACAGTTAGTCTGGAAGCCAGGATTTCCAGATTCTGTAGGTGCTCAGCATCAAAACATGGACTCCAGAATTCCCAGGAAGGGTGTTTGGGCAAGAGAAAATCTTCCTGCTGACTCTGAAGTAGGAAGAACCTGAAAACTCCAGACTGTTAAGCTCACTCCAGGAAGACAAGGAGCCCTCGGGACTTAAGGAGGCGAAGAGCCCTTGAGACTCCCAAACATCTCAGGGAGCCTTGAATATTGCAAGAGCTCTGTGGTCACCAAGGTAGGAGATTGCTTGTCAAGGCTCCTTTGGAGCTTAAGACTCTGAGTGTCTTCAAACTCTTTTGACTTGCTTGAGGCAGCACAGGGGAAAAAACAATCTTTCAGGTATTTCGTATGAGGTTGTTTAACTAACAGAGGAACAGGCAGCTGTGAAAGAGCCAGGATCACCCAATGGAAGTCCAGTACTTGGCCAGCGCTACATGATATGACCAGGTTGAGGTAAAATTTTTCATCTTTTTGGCCTTTTTATAGAGATTGCAAATAATATTTTGGTGTTCTTTTTTTTTATTTTTTTTTGTTTTGTTTTCTCCTTTGAAACGGAACATGAAAAGCATGCTAATAAGAAAATTTTGAACTATTATACATTTCATCAAAGCAAGATCTCGTTCAATGTCTTGTCCCTCATAAACATCAAGAGCACTTTCCTAAAAAAAAAAAAAATAAGAATCATACTCTAGATTTCCCAATTCAGCCACTTCATTTCACTAATAATTCTATGGGCCTCCCATCTTCTGTCAGTAGCCTCTCTCCAAACCTATAGAAGGTACTCAATTTCTCTCAAAATACTTCCTGTATTTTGATTCATATTTTTCTTAATTTTAACGTTAGGTTTTTTTTTTTAATAGGATGAACATGAATGCAGACACCATGGAAGAATATGCATTCTAACCAAGTTCTTATTTGTTATTTTTTAATATGCCTGAACAGCTAACATTTATTTTGTCTTTTTGACTGCTGAAAATTCTATATCATATTTTAAAGAGCTACCTGCAGAAATATCAGGAGCACTTCACATCATAATAAAGAAGAATCTTTTCTTGTATGTCACTGGTTGATTTTTAAAAATCAATTACCTTGTATTATTTTATTTGAGTTAATTTGCCTCTTTATCTTCCTTTTTTTTTTATGCTTAATTCAAATACTGTAAGTCCCTTTGTTATATTTCACATTCAGCTTTGACCCTTCTGCCTGATTTTGTATTCTTAGAGAGCTATATCGCATCATTGCTCCAGTAGTTTTCAGATTTATTTGTAAACATATTTGACAACAGAGAAAAATCAAAAAGAACTCTCTGACAAGTCCCTGTAGTTGTGAAAACTGACTATTAATTCCTATGTTTTTCTTATTACCATGACTGAATCTTCCCTTGTATTTCTGACAGTTTCTAAATAAACTTTTGTTCAGAATGTACGGAAAAGCCAAGAATACTTTATTAACGAAATTGCCTTTTATTTTCTCATTTATTGCTGTCTTGGAGAACTCTTGTGGATGTGTCAGACATGGTTTTTCTCTACAAATGCTGTGTTGATTCTTTGCAGCACCAGTATTTATCCTCTTGTTTCTACCATTTGCCCACTGTGGATAATGGTGCTGATCTGTAGTTATCCAGATCATTATCCAGCTTTCTTTCACAAGCTGGAATTGCTACAGTCACAATTTATTCTCCTAACACCAACTCCAGTTTAAGCAGTACTTTGAACTCACACATAAAGAATAGTTCAGAGAGAGAAAATCTTCACCTCCTTTGTAAGCAAAACCAATAAATGGGATTCATCTTCTTCTTTTTCTGATAAGACTTTAGTGCTCTCACATATTCTATTTATTGTCTGTATCTGCCTTATATATCTGATTTGTCAGGTATTCATTAAACTATGAAGCAATGAAAACTGAATGAACATAAAACTGAATGAACATTCCCTTTTCCTCTACATCATGTATTTCAGATTTTGAAAGCAGTATGAACTACAATATTAATCTTATTAAAATTTTCATCTTGTAACCCAGAATGTGAATGTGACTCGTGGTGGCTTATTTTGGAAAATGCAGCATTTCATTAAATGAAATGAGTGATATTATGATTTCATTCAAACCTACTGTGGAAATTAAAACTCTTCAGTAGGACTTTTAAAAATGAAATAATTTATTTTGCAAGGGTAAAGACAGCTTAGTGATGAATTTAGGATCACTTTTAAAAATACATTTCCAAGAGCATTTAAGGGCATTATATATTAAGGGCAGATATAATGTGGGAAAAAAAATATAAAAAGGAAAAGCCCATCATCACTCACTAGAGCATTCTTGAATTAAATTTTAAATAATCTCAGAAATGTATCACCTGTAATATCCCATCCAAAAACACCATAAGTGGTGTAACTTAGCTAAAACTAAAATACTTTTCATAGACCACTGAGAAATCACTTAAAGTGTCCCACATAGAAGCTTGCAGAGGCAGTAGTTTGGCAAACTGTTCCTCTGCAGGTAATTTAGAGGGAAGAACTCTGAGTGTTAAACCTTCAGCTGGTGTTTTGGGATATCTCCGATTTTGTACTTTTCTTATGTGATCTCAGAGTATTAGACTGATCATAGTGTTAAAGTGCAAAATCTAGTTCCATTAATGGAGAAGTGAGCTTCAACTGACCAGCATCACTACACCCTGAGCAACGTAAGCCCAGAGTCTCTTGTTGCTTAAACACGCTCAGCTGACCCATGTCATTTTGTCCATATATGGTGGATTTGCATCTAGAAAGATTCAGGTCAAATATTAACAATAATATGGTTACTGAAACATGGAAAGAAGCTGCCCACTGAGACTTTGTTATCTCCTTCAACAGAGAATGTAAGGACAGGCTACATAAACATGTATCAGGAATGACAAATATATAGAGCATCAAGCCTTGTGCCAGAGAATTTAGTGACCTCTTAAAGGCTCTTTCATTTTTATTTCCCTATGATTCCATGAAGATTTGAAAATAAATACAGTAAAAGCTTTGAGATGCAGTAAAGGAGTAATATAATGCTTTGAATAGAGGACACCAATGCTGTCTTCCTGGGACTTTTGCCAGGTAAGTGATTTTGAACAACAGCTTTTCTGAACACTTATACTACTGAATCCCTCAATTTATTTTCATTGAAGTCATCATTCTTAAACCCATATAAACAAATTAGGCATCTGAACAGAGGGAAAACACTTTCTGATCCTTAGGAATTGAGCGGTTTGTTACAAATATTAATAAATAAAAATAGCTCTATAAAGAACATTTCGGTAATATAGATACTTTCCTATTTGACCTCTCTTAATTCAGACTGATGGGCAGGTCATTTGATTAATAGTATGTACATGCAAATCCCAGGGGGTTTTATGACTCTTTCAAGCCTTTTAATATCAGAAAATACGGTCGTTTTCTGTGGTCAAAGCCTCAGTTTGTATAAATGTTAAAGATAAAATCTAGTGATATTGTTAATTGATGCAACGTAATCTAGATATGACAATATTTATGAAATTGAAAACTACCCTGAAAAGTACTTGAAAACATAAATATAACATACACTTAGAAGTTAGGTATGCTATGTGTGAGATTATTTTATATCCTGATAATGTCTCTCATTTGTATAACAATAATATAGATCTTAATTAATTTATCACAATCTATTTTCTTCTAAAAATATTTTTTCACACAAGAGCAAAGCAATAGCACCATCTAGAAGAAGTCTACTTTCAGTTATATGTTAGTCCTTTCATATCTAACTTTTTTCCCCTCCTTTTTCCACTGGTTAGAAGATAGCCCTTCTGTGTTTCAAATTTGGTCAAATTTGTATAGACATTAAATACTGAAATTATTTGCATGAATTATCAAAAATTTAAATTAAATATATATGCTTCTATGTAAAGAAAGCACTCTAAAAACATTTCAGATAAAGAATTAATTAGCAGAATTTTATTTCTTTATATTAGACTAAGAAATTATTCAACCATTCTTGACATTTTTACAAAGTATGAAGACAGAATCAGGTACTTGACAGAAGAAAGCTTACATAGGTGGATAAAGCTTATAAAAGTATAAGAAACTGAGAATGGACCCTAAAATCAAAAATGCTAAAACATTTGGGATAAGCCTTAATACTTGATACTCCTTCTAAGATTTTTTTCTCATATTGGTAACATTGAACCAATATTAATGTGCCATGTGGCCATAGTGCAGATGGAAAAAAATTGTCTCATATAATATCATGATAATTCAGATTAAATTTTCTTCTTAAAAAAAAAAGCAATATTTACAATATTTACATAAAATTTTATCTGGAAGCAAAGAACAGTGACTCAAGTGTCCAGAACATCAAAATATTCTTATGTCCAGCACTGGATTTTTCCAGGAAATTTAAATATATAAAACAAAACCTTATGGTCAGCCTCTTGACAATTATTTAGTATACAGCATGTCTAACTTAAATCTGTAGTCTAAACCAGAAGAAGAAAAGCCAAAAACCCTTGAATCATAATTTCAAGGATTTCAGATGCAGTTTTTCTGTCCAAATCTTTAAAAGTTTTAGAGAAGGCATAGTCCAAGTGCTGAACCTTGCAGCTAAGAAAAGGGGGCATTTTTATGTCATTTCCTTCACAGTGAAGGATCAGTTACTTAAATTGTATCAGATGCTCTTGCAGACTAGACATATAATCTATGATAAAATTTTAGGTTTTATTTTGGGTATGTTTTTTTCTGTTTTGTTTTGGGGTTTTTTTGTTTGTTTGTTTTATTTTGTTTTTAACTAGATGATTAAGCTTGTTGTCTGTCTTCCTTACCAAAATTTGAATTGATCTTTTAGTTTCCCTAGGTCCTGGCCATAAAGTAGCAACTGAATTAGAAATTATAGAGAAATTCAAGTATTGTGGAGAGGGAAGGACAAACAGTCTGTGTCCTTATCAATCACCTTGCACAAGCTGGAAATGTCTCCACAAGTCGTTGTGATGACATGTACTGCAGAGCTGCAGTTCAGCTGTGGGGGTGGGATGGGCATCACAGACATAAGCAGTGAGGCAGAATTGGGTTGTGCAAACACCTGCACACAGATACCTGGGCTAGCCCCAGGCAATGCTGACACCACCGTGTGCTACACACGGCCTCCTGTTCCTGAACCCATGCGTGCCTTGTAGCTCAAGCTTCTTCAGGCCGTGGTGATGATCCTGATAGAGATTTCTGTCAGGCAGGGAGGGAATCAGTGCTGGTTTAGGACCAGCCATGCTGTGCTCTGTGGTGCACTGCAGTCATATCTGCAGACCTCAACTGCTCCATGAGGAGAGAGGCCCATCAAAAATGCGAGATTGTAAAGTTGTCGTAAAAACCAAACTGCCTAAAAGTCTTGTTTCACAGAATCACAGAGTGATGTTGATGTAAGTTGGAAGGGACCTCTGGAGGTCATCTAACCCCACGGCTCAAGCAGGTTCACCTGCAGCACATTGCACAGGATCACATCCAGGAGGGATTTGAATATCTCCAGAGGAGGACACCTCACCACCTCTCTGTGCAGCATGTTCTAGTGCTCTGAGCACTGCTTCTTCATGTGTAAAGAGTCTTCCTTGTGTATAATTTAAAGTCTGCACAAGATGAAAATTGTAAATTTGAAAAGCATAGAAAGCACTTCATGGCTTCAAAAGAGAATCTCACATCTTTGTTTTGGACCTCACATCTTCTGTGGGTTTACAGATGGAAATAGTGACAACTGCACAGCTGAGGTCTGGCATCCTACACAGTGCAATTATGGTGTAACTCTTGATATTCCTACTCAGCAGATACTGGAAGAGAATCAATAAGAAAAATGGCACAACATTACCAATAAATATGGCATATAATCTTTTCCTTTTTTTGAGTCAGGGTATGAGGAGCAGGAACAGATGTGCCTTGCATGTATTTCAACTTGCATTTAAAATGTATTAATTGTAAGTGATTTAGACTTTTTATTTCATGTTCTAAGTACAAAGAATCAGGACATTAGTATTTAGTGTTCTTTTAATTAAAATAGCAGTTTACTCTAAGCCCTGGAATTAATTACTTTTTGAACTGCTTCTCTGCTCTGCTAATAATGTTTGACAGTTTTAAAATAGAATAGCTAAACTTGAGGCTATTCAGTTTGGTAGGCTGATGCAGAATACAGTGAGAAAGATTAATTGTAATTTAAAAAACTGTCATGTGCAAGAGCATACTATTAATTTAATGATGAAGACCTCTGTCAAAATTTGCATATGCACACTGTGAATGAAAGGCCATTCAGAAGATGGAAACTGAAAATAATTTTAATGTTACTGACTTAATGATACTAATTTTTGTCCTAGCTATGACTTTAGAAAGAGATCATTATTTTTACATTATATCAGGCCTTGAAAAGAAATAGTTACTTTTTACAGGAAATGTATGTTAAAAATGCTGGGTTCAACATATTTTTGTTAATTATGAAAAAGTATTACAGGACTCGAATGACAGGACATGCATTTTAAGCTAGAAACAGAAAAGTTTTCACGTGTAACAATTTATTCATATAAATAACAGTCAAAGAAGGACTCTGTATTTTTAGTTACCTTCTTGGAAAAAGTTACCTTCTTGCAACTTTAATGCATACTAATATATTGCCCCAAAGCATAATGCAATCATTTTGCCTTATTTAGAATATTTTGATGCCAGTTCCAAAACCCCATGTATATAGATTCCTAGATCTGTTAGTATTTGTAATTAATCAATTTTAAGTCTTCAGTGTTATCCATGAATATCCGAGTATCTCCATTAGGACTGTGCCTACTTGCATTATTTATGTACCCTTTCCATCTTCTACCAACCTTCCCCCTTATCCCCATCTCAAGATTAAGAAAAGGACAATACAATGAAAGTCTGAATTATGTGTTAGTCTAGAAAGTAGTCTTTTAAAATAAGACTTCACTTAGACTGACAAATGTGTATCCAGCATCTTCAGTGAAATTTTGTTGATTTACAACTACCAATCAAGCCAGGCTTCTTCTTCTAATTCAGTGCTCCCAAATAACTCTTCCCATTCTGCCTTCTTCTCAGTCTAGCTCTCAGTCCATCATTTATTAACTTGTAGCTTTGCTGCATGCACTGTGTATAACTCATGTGCTAGATATAGCAAAGATGCTGACTTGGAAGTTAGAAAATTGCATGCAGTTTTCAAATTCCTTTTCCATAAGAGATTATACATAAATGCTTTTTTTTTGAACCAGGTCTACAGTAATTAGTAATTTCATAGTATCTTTCAATAACTAATTGAACTCTGAACTATACGATTTGCCACCATCTCTGCTACTCTCTCGCAAGGATGAAATGTGTGGCAAGACAGCAAGATTCATGCACTTCTTTCCATGGCACAATATTATAAATATTCCTTTTAAATAATAAATATGTCTCACCCTGCCTCCCTATTTGAAAAAGAGTATTTATCTTAAATGGTAAATTGAGCCCTATTAACAATTCCCTGGAAATGCATTTAATTAGAGCATTCCACTGGAACATTAATGAAATAAGAATTAGTTGAACTTTCCAATTAACCCTTCTAAGATTCCACACTACTGTGTAGGAGAAATGATGATGCTTTGTCTTATTAAGGAGGTAATTTCTTTTGTCAGTACTAAGGAGGCTATTTCAGGAAAACATCCAAGTTTCTATATAACTGAATTATACTTTCTCTTAAGTACTCTTCCTCATTCTTGCAATGAAGAACAGGTTCATACAGTCCCTATATATGTCACATTGTTTCTAAAGAAATTTTTCAGGTGGGACTCCCATTGAATATTTGGGTTTATTTACCCTAAATAGAGTTATAGGAAAAAGAGTGCAGTAAAAGCTGCAATGGAATGGCTCAAAAGTAAGTGCAGATGAATCAGCTAATAATAAACTAGTAATTTTTGGATATTTTTTATTATATAGTAATAATGGTAGTTTTGTAAAAAACTAGTTATATATTTTAAAATTAATTTTAACTACTGCCATTTCAGGTTTTAATTTTAAATTATGCAGATGGTCATAGTTTATCTTCCACTGTTTTCTTCAAATTCTTAACCTGTGATAGATAATTCAGAATACAATCTTGGGAAGATTTGCCATGAGCTTCTTGTACTCTTACAGTTGTTTCTTTGAAAACTGACTGATTATAATTTTTTCTTGTTCTTTTGTTTATATTTTTGGGGTTTTATTTGATGTTAGTTATTTTAGTTAGAAAGTAATAATCACAAAATTCTTACTAGATGACTTGGAAAATTGAAAAACTTCCTTTCTTGACTTTCTGCTTGGCTTTCCTTGGCTTTCTTCCAGACTTTGCCAATAACAGGTATGGAATTTCTTGAGCTCTTTCAGATAGCAACATGTCTGTGTTTAATTCATAAATCAAATCATCAACATTGGAATGAAAAAAAACCTAAAACTACTAATCAAACAAAACTAAACACCCCTCACTTTCTGAATAGCCCATTTTCTTGAAATGGTAGAATTAAAGGTTCTTGAAAGCCTTAAGTGACAAATTTATCTCTATCTTAAATGTGGAATCTGAGCTAGCACTTTTGCAAATGTCATTTCCTTCTGAGGTGATAGCTGGCAGAACTTTAGTGTTCTTCAAACTTTTTTGATAGCAAATCCCTATTAGTAAGAGATTTTTAAGCATGTGACCTAATATATGTTTATTTATTTATTTATTTATAAAATACATACACAGGCTACTGTACTAATGCATTGTATTTATAAACCACATACAAAATAGAAATTAAGAAGGATGAGATAAGGATGAATTAAGAAACTTTTAAAAAAATTATATTTTTTTTATTTATTTTATTAATTGTATATTAAAAACATTCTTTCTGTACCCCAACAGGTTGTATTTACTCTCTATCATCCCACAATGTCCCCCCATTTTTGGAGACCACTGTTCTAAACAAAGAAAGAAAAGTGAGTACAGCAAGCAACCTTGACAATTCCTCCATCACCCCAAAAAATTACTTTTTACTTCATTCCATTTCAGAGTGACACTAATCAAACAGGATAAAAAAAAAAAAAGAGAGAGAGAGAAAGAAGAAATAAAATTGTACCGTAGAAGATAAGTCTTTTATCCTTTGAAATTCTGTCGTATCATGTAAATCCAAGTTGCACTTATTGAATACAAGACTAATTATGGAAAACTGCAGTTGAAAAGTGCCAGATTTTTCCTCATTCCTTATTTAAACTGCTTTCTTCTCATATTTAAGGGCTATCCCCCAGACTGGTTTGCAAAATGGAAATACACTTCAGTTTTCAAGAAAACTGTGTCAGAAGAGATGTTCTAAATGTGCCGCATTCAGGAGCACTTTTGTTGGAAGAGCTCAGACTCAAAGTCCTTCTGCACTTACAAGAGACAGTCTGTGAATGACCAGAAAATGGATGAGGAAGGATGTTATTTTAAGGGACTAAAAGGTTCCATTATCCTGATACCACACAGGAAGATATATGTCATGCCTCTCTGTAAGTGTTTCATCACCAAAGAATGGAATATATTTCAGGTTTTCATGTTTCAGCTACTACAACTGTTGAAAGAAATACTGAATAAGTCTGTATTAATATAGAACTTAGGGCAAAAAAAGCCTATCTGGAAGGTGAAATGGTTGGTACTGAGTTCTCCATGCCTGCTCCATGCCATACCTGTATTTATTTAGCACTAGTTTTACTCTGCTCCTGTGGGGCTGTATGCCCTTTAGAACTTAGAAAACAGACTGCTCTAGGAACACATCCCTCATCTTAGTTTCATCTATAAGAAAAACAGCTCACACATTCAAAATCTGCTCCAATTTGCAATCCAAAATGCCATAAGTGAGGGCAATTGGGAGATTCATTTTAGCACCACACTTTTTATCTGAAGTAAAGCATGAATGTAGATGATGAATGTAGATGTGCTGATCAGCTTGATGATTCATTTCAGTGTTTCCAAATGTCATACTGTGTATAACTGTTATACTGAGACTGTAGTTTGGATTTGCTACATTCTAGCAAAAAAAAAAATTCACAAAGAGATTGTGGTGAAAAGCGCATCTGTGATTACACATGACACAGAATCCAAAATGTTTTTAAAGAAGGCATAAAGAAGAGAAATACCACTCTCGTATTTCTTCCTTCCCACCCTCAGAAACATAGATTGCTTTCCACAAATAAGGAAGCCAGTGCCTTCTCCATTTCCTAACTGTGCTGTTTCTTCCAGTTAAGGAACGTTTTGTTGAAAATGTGGGAGAAACTCGTGGCTATTTTGAATACTTTCAGTCTTTTATCTATACAAAGAAGAAATAATTTATTTAGTTTTTATGGGGTATAGTTAGAACAGTTGTCAATGGCAGAGTTGGGATAAGACAAGGCTATTCAAAGTAGCCAAGAAAGGATGGACAAATTCTAGGTAGGTTTTGTTTTCACAAGAAAGAATTTAATTGGGAAAAGTATGGAGGTAATTTACCTAAGGTTCCTCCATGCTGAGGAATTTTTAGCTGTGAATAATTTACCATTTTAACAGAGACTGAATAATCTCTTGTGGTTCAAGGAGAAAATAATCGAGATATATTGTCTTATCTTCTTACACACTGCAACTGAAAGAAAGCCAAAGCAGTCCTGAATATTAAGGAGTTTCTTTTTCTCTCCAAAACTGTTCCCCCAATTTACGATCCATTGTCACCCACTGTTTACAGACTCAAAGCATCACAGAGTTTTTGATGTGGGAAGACACTTCTGGAGATTGTTTTGTCCAACCCCCTGACTATACAGGGCCCCTTACAGCCAGTTGCCCAGGACTTCTGCTTTTGACATACAAACATATAGGCTAACCACAGAAAGAGAGGGGATAGGAAAGCAGAATTTTTATTTTCTTTTCTTGTCATTGAAACACCAGCATAACACAATTCAGAGGCAAAATCTTTTTTTCTGTCTGTTGAAGAAAACTGTCCAGTGCTTCACATAGATAGATCGCTATAAGAGATTGTACACTACTGTTTTGGAAAAAAAACTGTTAGCTATTTTCATGCTTATTTGTCTTTTTTCATCTTGTAATCTCAATCTGGAAATGTTTCATGGTGCTTAAACTGGTCTATAAAAGTGATCTCCTTTCTGCCAAACCAACCATCCTCAGGCTGATCACAGTCTTAGGCTGACCTAAAGATGGTAGACAGCAGGAAATGCTTCATGTCTTGCTGAATAAAATATTCTGGGTTCAAACATATTGCTCTAAAAATCAATAGAAAAATTCATCTGTGAATGTGAAAGAGAGAGGCCAACAAAATGTGCTATATAAAGAGATTACCATGTAATGGATGGTTTAAAACTACAAGAAATAGCACTGTATGTCCTGACTCAAGGAAGATAATTGTGTTGGGTTTTCTTGCTTATTTTTAAGGACAAGATTCAGCTGACAACCAATACAGAAGCAATAAAAGTACATTTCTAATTTAAAAGTGTAGTTGTCATTCTATATAATAAAATAAGCCAATGTTGTTACCCTAAGAAAAATGTAAAACCAAAAGCAACCACCTTAACTCATTTAAAAATCAATAGAACTTTTACCAAGTAAATCTAAAGACTTCCTAATGCTGCTAAGATGCCATTTGACATAAGTTTTTATGGTTATTAGGCTTTCCCATTTTTAAAAAACATTTCATATATTATTAAATGTCAATCCTTTTCTTTCTTTTTTAATTTACTACCTAGTAGAAATGTAAGGTTCTGGCAATTGGCTAATTAGGGATATAAAAGTACACACTAAGTTTATAAAAATTTAGCTATGGAATTCCAGGGTAATGGAAGATCTGCCCATTTAAGAGCATGAGCTACTTATTTCCTAGAAAGAGCATTTACCAAAACTCACATAAAGAGATTTTTCAACAAAATGAGACAAAAAGCCAAAAAAAAAAAATACGGTGATGAATATTTTAGCAGTTGTATGAAGTTCAAAATTTCAAACTCTCTACAGAAGTGATACCTATTGAGGCAGAAAGCAATTTTGAACAGTCTCTAAATTGCAAACCCTGGGTACTTGATTATAAACACTTTTGCATAAGCTTTTAGCATTCAGTGATGTAGATCTTGAGATATCTCCTTAAGGTCTCATTGCTAATGAGAACACTCAGTGGCCATTGTGGTCATGCCTCATTTATTTTGTGGATGTCTCCCTCCATAATGATGGTTAGTGATTACATTTTGGCATAAACACACTTGGTATGTACCATTTTCTGTTTCTCAATACTATTGCAATTGTGTCCTTAAAGTTATGAGTGACAATAAAAGATCTAGGAATTTTAAAACTGAAAACATCCTATTTCAGTAAAGGAAAAATGTGACGCTCACTGTTATATGATGTGACACAGCACATTTTCCAGAACAGCAAAATCAGCTGTTTTGTGCCTACTTGTTCTATTACCTTTTTTTTAAGTAACTATAACTTGAAACTTAGCCATATGGATGTCTGCATCATCCTGCAGAAGAAACATCTGATGGTCTATAAACATTTGTATGACTGTTTTCAACACTAACCTTTTTCTGTTACTCTGCTGTTCCCTGATGAAGATAGACTGCACATCTGTATAGAAGTTTATCCTATGGATAAATCAGGTGTCTTTCAATTACTCTACAAATAAAGTTCTGTAACTCATTGTGGATGAGAATAAGGAAGGTCAGAGAAAGTGCTGAGAGGGTTAGAAAGCAGAGTAGGACAGTTTATTGAGATTAACAGCTACAAACTTGATGTTGCTAATGGCAAGATGGATTACACAAAACACGTGAATGCTTTCACAAAGTCTTATATCTTCTATATTCCTTATTATAAGGAGCTTACTCACAGCCCTGTAGCAAAACCCTGTGCCCTTCTCACCCTGCAGGATTTTTAAGTGCTCAGTCAGGCTGGCTGGGCTGATGACTGGCTGGTTGAACGGGTAAATCCTGCTAGCCAAGATCACCTAATATGCTGACTGCCTGCAATCATAACCATTAATGCCGGATACAGTCTTTTCAGAGTATGGGGCAGACCATCCACCAGCCCTAAGGCTTTTTATTAAAACACGGCTTTTTACTGTGAATAAATAAATAAATAAATAAATAAATAAATATCCAGGGTTCCTCATCATTCACCTTCCAGAATAGTTGCTGGGCATCTCAGTGCTCCCAAAGGCACCAAGGGTACCCATGTCATTAAAAGGTGCCCTGAAGACAATAGGCCTCCCGCCTACGCTAACACTGCCCCATCTCGCCGGCAGAGCCCGGGGCGCGGGACAGACCCGCCCGGCCCCGGCGGCGCCCGGCTCCGCAAGCGCGCACCGCCGCTCCGCGCCCGACCGCGGAGCCGCCGGCGCGCAGCCATCGGTGCCGTCCGACCTGCGCTCACCCCCGCCCGCGCTTTTCTGCACCCGCGCAAAGCAGGATGCCGGGCTGCATTCCATTTTTAATTGACTTACAGCCTCCTTCCCAGCACCCACCTTCCCCCCCTTGCCCCAGCTGCGCTCCCAGACACACTTTTCCTGTTGCAAACGGCGTGAGCATCAGGTGCGGGCAAGGAGGAGCGGCGCCGACCCCGCCTCCGAGATGCTGCTGCGGCGTGGGGAGCCCGGGGCAGGGACTGCGGGTACCCCGGGTCGCCTGGCTCTGCCCCCATCCCCGCGGAGGTCGGCGGCTTTCCCACGCCGGCTCTTCCCCAGCTTGGACGCCGCCAACAGCGGTGCAGAGGAGCCGGGGGATCCCATCCTGTTCCCCCTGCGTTTCTGTGACACAAATCTTCCCTTCTCTCGGGTCCCTCCCCGCCGCCCCAGCCATGCGCTTCACTCCCGGTCCTTTCTTGCCGCCCACCCCTCGCCCGGGCCGGGAGTGCCGGGGCCGCGGCGCTGCGGGAGTCAGAGGTGCCAGCTGCCGCGGCTATGCAGGGCCGGCTCCCGAGTCCAAGAGGGGACACAGCTCTTTCTCTTCATCCATTCCTCCTCTCCCCTTGTTTTCCATTGAGACCATTTCAGGCTCCCTCAATATTCCTAAATAGATTTTCTCTACTGTATTCTTCTCCTTCTCCCTTCCCGCTCTGACCACTAGCCCTCCGCAATCTCGTCAAAGGGACGGGTGTTTGGGGTGGGTTGTAGCTGGGGAGGAAGATAAGTCCTAGACGCGGGGAGAGGGCGGGAGAGAAAGGGAGAGATTTTGCAGTCGTCTCTGGGCTGATTGGAAGAGGTAATCATTGTATCTTTGGCCGGAGGATTAGCAGATAAACTTTTATTGCTCCCTTTTGTGCGTGTGTGTGCGTGTCTTTGTGCGTGCGTGGGTGTGGGTGTGTAGAGGAAGAAGTCGCCTCTCAACGGGGAAAATCTTTTCCATTTCCCTTTGGCAGGTGCAGGTCAAGGAGGAACTCATGAGCATTTTGTCTGGTTAGGAGAGGGGAAGCGATCCCTCTCCTCTTGCCCTTCCTTTCCTAGTTTTGAAATCATTCCTTCCCCACCACCGCCACCCTCCCGTCCTTCCCCCTCCTCTTCCCCTTCCCCTTCCCCTCCACTGAATGAATGGAAGAGTCTCCACGGTTTTCTTCTGCTTTTCGCCCTGGACTGAAGAAGTGAGGGGGCATCTATCCTCATCCATCTCTTTCTCGCTCCATCCATTCTCAAGGGGATTTCAGACTGTGCAATGTGTTTTCAGCCTCTTGCCGCTGCTACCACTTGATACTATGTGATGCGCAGGGAGAGGGTTTTGCAATAATGGAATTATTCTATTTTAAAGGATTTCTTCTCTAATAAGGTTCTCATTGCACACAAATATGACTAAATCCCCTATTTGGTAAATCTTTCTCTACCCCACCCCTCCTCTTTGGGTTCCCTCCCGCCCGCCCCCACCCCTTCAGAGGAGCAAGCACAGGGAGCTGATGACGGACCCATTAATCCCTTCTTCAATGCATCAAAAGAAGCCGAAGGGCTGGAAGTCGCTGGGCTCGGAGTCCTGCAGGAAATGCTTCGATCTGCTTTTGGTTCTGTATGAAACTGGTGACTAGGGGCTCGGCTCGCTCCGCCGCCGCCGCCCGCCGGCACCTGGATGCGCGGGCCGCCGCCGCCGCCGCCTTGCCCGCCGCCGCCGCGATGCACCGCTCGTGGCGGTGCTGGTGATCGCTCGGGTGTGATGGGATTGAGCCGGCGGTGATCATTTGAAGGCGGTGAGGGAGAGCGAGGGAGAGGAAAAGCTGCTCAGCTCTGCTGTGTGTGTGGGGGCTTCGGGCTTTTTTTCCCTTCTTTTTTTTTTTTTTTTTTCTTTTCCTACTTCCATCCTCTCCCCGCCACTGGAAGTCCTCCCGTATCTAAATGGAATTAGTGGAGACCGAAGCCCCTTGTGTAAGGAACAGACATGACCCATGGGCGCAGCTTCTTTCACAGTGAGTATCAATCTCCCCCTTCCCACCCCCTACCCCCGACCGAGCTCCGCCGCCGCGCACGGGCTCCTGCCTCCGCTGCCTCCACACCTGGCGTAACGGGACGCCCAGGCTCCCTCAGCGAGGGGGCGAACTCCCCCCACGCACACACCGCATCCTCTCCCCCGGCACGCTGCGGTGCCCCGGAGAGGAGCCGGTGTCTGCCGGCGCCGTGGGGCGGGCGGCGGGGCACGCTGCCGGGG
Organism: Chloebia gouldiae; assembly: GCA_003676055.1. Taxonomy (NCBI): domain Eukaryota; kingdom Metazoa; phylum Chordata; class Aves; order Passeriformes; family Passeridae; genus Chloebia; species Chloebia gouldiae. The sequence continues at coordinate 13,406,232 of QUSF01000001.1, forward strand.
GCTGGGGGCTCGCACCTGGGCGCCGCGCGTCTGCGGGCTTTCGCCGCGCCGGCAGAGAGCGGAGGGAGCTGCCCCCGCCGTCCGCGGCGCCGCGGGGCCCCGGCCGCGGCTCGAATCGGCCGGCGAGGGTGAGGGGGCCGGGAGCCGCGGCGGGGGCGGCCACATCGGGCACGCATCCCGGAGAGCTGCGGGGCGGGGGCGGCGCTTTCGGCTGAAATCCGCCAGGATTAGCAAGGAGGCACCGAAATGTATCACCTACTCTTCCAAGACCTTAGGGGCCTCAACTGCGAGGTGGGACTCCCTCTCCCGCCTCTGTTTTGCAGAGGGTCCCACTGTTCCACTGTTCTGAAGGGGCTTGACTGGCCCCAGTTCCTCCCAGCACTTCTCTGCGCGCCCACACCTGTGCAATAGCGCTATGACCAGGTATTGCTTGTCCAACAACTCTTCGCCAGGCTAAGCCGCGACTGTGCCAAATCACAGCCTCCTAAAAGCTTGGCCAAGAGATAAATCACTTAATGTACAGCTTGTAATGAAAAAAATGCACAGATCCAAAAAAGATGCAAAGATGCGTAATCAGAGCGGCACTAGAAAGCAGGATTATAATTACACCCGTGATTAGGAGGGAAAGGGGGAGGAGGAAGACAGTGAGAATGCAACAAGAAATTTTATGGAAACTTCTTTAAAATAATACCCAAACTGAGATAATGTCAATATTGTTGCTATGCTGCCAACACTTCCCAAGTGACAGTTTTAAATGAGTGAAGATTCCATGGTGTCTTTGGGGTCTTGTTCCTACCCCCACCCCCCCCTCCTCTGAAAAGCAGTGATATTTTTCTGTGACTTGAGAAAGAAAAAGGCATGAGAAATTCAAACCTGAAATTGGGTATCATGGGTGAGTTTGTGCAGAGGCATCATAGAATAAAATGGTCTGCCTTGTCTACTTAAATAATATGTGTTTATATTGGCTTTTCCCAAGAAGACCACAATTTTAATTACTTCTGGCAACTTGCATATTTTGGTGCTGCTGTTAATAACACTAAAACAAGAGCCTTTTCCTATTTTTTTCTTTTAATAGCATGGAAGAAGTGTTTCACTTTATCTATCCAAATGGTAGATATTATACATCTAGAATAAAACCAAAACCCCCAAAGACTTAATTTCTTAGTGTCTGCTTGTCTATTAAACTTTATTATCAAGATTATTTTGACAGCTTATTAGTAACAAATACTGATATGACATTTAAGTAAAGCTCTATGCTTTAGGAAAACAGCTCTGTAGTTTGGAAACACCTTTTCTAGCAGTTACAGCTGGAACTGAAAAGACCTGTGGGGCTTTTGTAATTTTGGTAATAATAGATCTGTGACTTGGACCAACTCTCTTTACTTCTCTGAACTTCACTTTTTTTCTGTATAGAAAATGAGGGGAGACCTAATAGATAAAGATGCTTGAAATGAACGTGTAAGAATCAGGTATGCATTGTTATTAATTGCCTAAAAGAAACACTTCTCACATGGAGTTTGTTCAGTTATCCTATTCTAGCTTCTACAAATTTCTGGGCAGAAGGAACACCAGCAGCTGATTCCATATTTGGATACCAATCCACTTTACGCTATTGAGAAATTAGGTGTAGGCTGATGAAGATTACAAGCACAGATGCATTATGATCACTGCATGAAACATAGCTAAAGTGAGCAACTCAGTAGAGGGGTGACTCCTGCTTTGCCTTTGGATTTTGACTGAGTTGACAGGCAGAGTCCCAGCTAGCATCTGTTTCCAGAATTCACTGCTGAGGACAGTAAGGGCGTGAATGGCTAGGTAGCATTCAGATCTGAGCAGAAGGTGTAGTGTTCTCACTGAATGCCCATAACACACAAGAGTTTTAACTATCAATGCTGCCAACATCTGTCTCTAGGGGCTGTGAGCCTGACCAAGTGAATTTGCAGGCGAACCTTCATCTTCCCAGAATTTCAATCCTAGCCTGCTTAATAAGGCAGCCATCATCCACGCCTCAAACCTTCTGTCACATGGGAAAGGTCAAAGACATGGAAATAGGGATCTCAATGCCACCCGAATACTGGAAATATGGAGACTGGCTTCCTCTGGGGTGAAAATTACAAATAAATTGCGATAAAAAAGGTGAAAATGTTGAAAGCACCATCTTGGAAAGGATAATAGTTACTCACCATGGGCTCGTGGTGGCTTTTGGTGTCTCAGGAAAAATAAGAAGTATGCCATTCAATTACTTTTATTAATATCAGTTCCTCATCATAGTCATCAACAAAATGACAGCTGACTGATCCAAAATGCTCTGAGTAAGCAGGCAACTTCATTTCCACCTTAAGGTCAGTGCAGCCTGGGCACTGTGTTTGGGCCTAATGCCAAACTAGCTGGGGCAAAGCCCTAAGCACTCCAAGAACTGATGGATCTCTTCTCTTCTGCACTTGCAATTCCACTTTCCCTGATAGCCAAAGAAGATATGAATGATGACAAGAAAATTACTTGTGTGATTTCTTCATCAGGTAGCTAGCTAGTCACTTTGATCTTCCAAAATAGTCTCATTATGACTGTACTAAGGGTTTGCCTCTTAGCCTTTTCTAGTCTGTTATATTTGGAAATTCTCAGAAACCCAGTCATTTTCTCCAGGTCAAAGTCCATTTCAGAAAGGTTGCATTTGTTTCCAAGAGGCATAGTTGTCCTATCACGGTTGGAGACAGCAGACACCTGTTTGCAAAGTGGGCTGCAGATTCACTGCAGCAAAAAAGCAACACCCTGTCGACAAGTCAAACTAGATTAATGAGATTGTTAAGCACACACAATAATTTACTTCACTAGAGATTTGCAAATGCTTTGATGGATGTGAAGAATCCAACCTTTCACTTCTTTCCTACTCCCAGTACTCATTTTCAAATTTTATTATGCCACAGTGAGAGATATTAGTACATACAATGGCACTGAAATTTAGTCTCCCTCTGTTAAAAGCAGCCGCTTTTTTATTACTGACATGAACTATTATTATATAAATAGGTATTGGTAGAAATGTGTTTCTCTAATATTGAAGAAAAAGAAAAAAAAAGGATGAGAACATCAATGTCTGTGGATTTTGTTTTAAACCCAGAGGATTTCCTCTTTATTTGTATACATTTGCAAAGATAAGTACTTACAAGAAGAGGCCATGAAGAAACTTGCTTATACAATATGTGCAATTAAAAGATGCAAGTAAAAATGAAACTTTTTCTTTACAGCAATGCTATTTCATTTGTATTCTTGTGAGATATATGAATACAAGTAATTTGATTGCAAAAACTATCACTCTGTGATATTTAATGCATATTTCTTTTTCAGTTGTAGCAAGTCTAATCATCCTACATTTGTCTGGGGCAACCAAAAAAGGAACAGGTATGTAAATTTCAAATATTTTTGTCAGAAAATTTATTAGAGACCAAAATATGGATATGAGTTTTTAGTTTAGTTTTTGAAATTTTTAGTAGTTCATTTACTTTCAGAGTCTGTCCATTTGTCTGGAGCATACATATGCCTGTATACACACAAAAAATTACAGGGATGCTCATTAGGCTCAGTCTGACTCTAACTAAAGATCATAAAATACTCCCACTTTCAAATTGGGAAGTCCAGTTTGGGCACTCAGCTACCGACACATAAAACATTTTTTCTTGTTGAAATAGAATTAAAAAACTGAAATTTGGTATCATGGATACATTTGTGCAGGAGGAGTCTTGAAAGCCTTGGATGCTCAGAGTGATGAGAGCCTAGCAGGGAATGCTGCTAAGCACAGTGTGTGTCTGAGCCCGTGTTTGAATGCACAGTCCCTGAAGGCTGGAATTCATTGTAGGAAATTGGGCTCCATGTCATATTCTGCCTGGATACTGACCAGGGTGAAAAAGAAATGCTTGCAGAGCATAAGTCATATCCCAGATGGTTAATATCATCCTTGGAAATTGCTTGTTTTCATCCATTGACCCTAAGAGGGAGCCTCAAACACCTTTACACACCAGGGGCTTAAATTATATGGGACGGCTCTTTGATTATTAAATACCTCATTCAGAGAAACACAAGTCTAGAACCTACTATCCTTCCTTTTAATAGCAGCCTAGATATATTTCCTTCTGAAGAATCCATCTCATTTTAGCCTACTTGTCAAAGCAAGATGCTTAGGAAGGGATTCCTGATCTTTTTCAGCTTGAGCTGGCCCAAACCTTTGACTCCAGTCTCTCTGCCAGAGAGAAGAAATAAATTCAAGAGACTCTGGGCTAGGAAGAAAGCAGACAAGAAGGTCTGACTCTGCTCTCTGAGGATTCACTTAGGAGAAGGAAAGTTCTGGGCTGTGATTCCTGGCCTCAAAGCTATTTATTAATTTTGCAGCAAACAGTGAGATAAAAATAATCTACGAACCAGATTCCAGGAATTCCCATCTACCTCTGTCCAGTGAATACAGACTAAATATGACAGAGATTTAAAACAACTTCTTTATATGATCATAATTCTCTGTGTTATTTCCTTGGTTTTGTGACTGATATATTCCTGTATTATGTCATGAAGCTTGCTGATAGAGCACATGCTTGAGCTTTTGAGAGGTATGAGTGGGAAATTCATGCCTTCCAATTCTCAAGCATGTGCTTTCCTTAGAAGGAATGTGCTTTCTTTTAAAAGCAATGCAAATTTATTTTCCCCCTTTCCTCTGCTTTGAAAAACATATTTTGAGTAAGAATTACATGTTTGTACCCCTAAAAAACAACCTTCTTTTCCCCTAGATCAATTATCATACTCAATCTCAACAGGTAAAAGTTTGAGGCTCCTGACAGAAAAGGGGCTGTTGTATTTATCCTGTTAGAGAGTTGTAAGTGTCACATGGACATAATAATTTTTGGGCTAATTATATAATGCTTAATATCATCATTTTACAGAAAAGCAAACTGTGTCCGAAGGACAGAGACCAGTGCAGTGTGGAACTTGGACAAAATATGCAGAAGGAGGCATCTTCACTTCTCCAAATTACCCCAACAAGTATCCTCCGGACAGAGAGTGTGTCTACATTATAGAAGGTGACCAAAAGAAGAATCTTTATATTTTGCCATCAACTGTATTAAAAAGAATAGGTTTTATTTATTTATGTGAAGAGTAGGTAGTCACAGTAATTAATCTTTTCAAGACAAAATATTTAGAGAACCTCTTGATTTCTTTTTTGATAGAACTCATAAATTAGTTAAGGTGGTGTGTAAGACTCAGTAATAAACAGTACAATTTATTTCAGGATATTTAGAAAATGAATAGAGCCTAAAATGTAATGTGACAGAAGAAAGGATATTTTAAAATGAGAGGTAAAAGTGAACATAGGAAACAACAATGCTTTTGACTTTCATGCAGACATTTTAAACTTACTGTAACTGAACCAGGGATGACAAGCTTAGCTAGGCAAAGTACAGTAAAAGAAGTCATACAGAAAATATCCATATAGTGAGTGTTAAAATTATTTTCCATCCAGTTTCTCATAAGAAATGAAAATGAAATAAATGCAACCTACAAAAATAGAACTAGAAGAGAATAAATATTAGCAGAAAGCATCTCTAAAACTTACTTTTTAAAGTGTATACAATTGGAGGCATGGAAGTGATGTAGAAAAGGCTAAAGGTGTATTACAAACAATGTGGCTTCTTTTCATTAGTCTTTTCATTAGTACAATGGATGTTGGAGAGATTGTTGTAATAACGGATCTGTGGCAAGTAATAGAGTTTAGATCCTCTCAGAGCTCAGAAAAGATGAATCAGGTACTGTATAGTAAATCCCTGGAATAAAAAAACTTCTTTCATGAGTTGTGAATACATGTAGAATAAAACAGTGATGGTCTTCTATTCATACTTCATTTAGAGAATTATTAATTATTTAATGCTGGAACAAGGAATTACAGAAATAATTATTTTATGAAAGATGCAGGTCGTACCAAGATATATTTCCAAAGATATATAGCTGATTTAAATTGAATGAACTGTTCTAGACCCACACACACTGTGTACTTTGAGAAAGTCAAAAGTCATGGCAAAATTACTGAATTCCACTTTGGTCCTAGATAACTTGAATGAAGTCAGAAGAGGTGATTATAAATAATGTAGCCAAACAAACTCTTAAAATAAAATTTATGCTAATCTGTATATGTCTGAAATTTAAGCAGAAATATGGTAATTATTTAAATTCCAGCATAGCTTCATAGTTGGTTTAAAATAATAATTTTTGAAAAGGAGATAAATATATAGGTTCAAAATGTACAACTTGGCATGATTTTTTTCCAGTTATACTTATGTTGCTAGATCCAGTTTTTTTTGGATATATTGATCAAATTATCTAACACTATGTGAGACTTGGAAGAAGCAAGCCTGTTTTATCTTCAAAGATCTGAAACACAGGATGTTTTATCATTAAAGTGAAATGGTGTAGAAAATAACTCACCATTTTTTGTAAAATTTAGTCCCACATCTCAGGTCATGAGATAGTCTTCCTCACAGTAAGAAGGTACTTGAAACCCAATATGGTAAAGACTTTTGTCTTTATTAGAGTAATTAAGTACTTACAAAAATATAGTTAATATGCTGAAAGACTGCAAAATACACTGTTGAAATAATGTGATTTAAAATATCTAGAAATGGAAATGCCAAAGGACAATTTACAAAGGAAAGATTTAATCAACCAACTTCTATGATGAAGATGAAATTTCACATTGACAAGTTTAGAGCAATGTATAAAGAAAAGAGTAAACTCAACAGATATCTTGTTATAATTTATTGGAAAATTCAATCTTATAAAATTCAGTTGAACACAAGTTTTTCATGGGATGGATATTTTCTTCTTCCCACCCAGCCTAATAACAGTTTGGATTACATCTGGTCATTTTAAAACCCACAATGAACCGTAGACATTACACAACATTTTCAGCTCTGATCTCCCCATGTCTATTTCCGTCTTCTAAAAAAATCAGAAATAGTCATGTCTATCTGGAAAATGTCACAAAAATAAGCAGAGATATGGGAAGATATCTGAGCAATTTTAAAATGTGGCAGATTTTTAAAAAAATGCAAAAGAACTACCTAAGGTCAACAAAATCTTTGTATAATTTGAATAAATTATTTGTCCATATTTATTCTTTTTGCGACATATAAAATGACAGAAAATGATAAAGAAGTCTACCAAGTATCAACTGTTCCCCACATCTTTTATATTCCATGCAACTCATTGTCATTAGGCATTGATAGTAAAGGATGTAAAAAAAAAATACTGACAGCAATGTCTTTTATATTAGATAGCAATCTATAGAAATTATGGATAATCATGACTAATGGAGGAAATAAATATTTTAGAGTCAGACAGAAATATCTCTTTATGCAATTTATTTCTATATTTAGTATTGAAATTTCCATATGCTTGAACAGCTTCTGAATATTGTTGAATGTCAAGCACCAAACTAGAGGGTCTGTTGATGTGGTCTATAATATAATCCCCCCATCACCATCTCCCCGTTGTATGTCTTAGGGAGTTCAGACTACCAGGGCTGTATATAAAAAAACTGAAATCTGTATGATGTGAGTATAAATATATATGAATCACTAGGTTCTTTCCTGGCTGCTTGCATTCATTCCTTCATTTATTTGCTATCAAACATAGCCTTAGGGTAAATTCAAACAAAATTCCTAGTGACTTTAGTAGTCTTTACTGAGGACTCAAGCTTATAGTGTATTGTAAACAGTTGAATTTAATCTCATTTTTTTTCCTTCCCATTGTAGCTCAACTTACGTGTATGCAACCCTTTTATTATGTCAAAATTATTTTGGTGACGTAAAGGAACTGTCAAAGGTTGCCGTGATCATAGAGACTGAATTTCTGAAAGAAAAGGAGATTCCTGACTGCAGAGCCTTCTATCTTAGCAGTCAAAGACATAAAGACATAACCAAATCAAACAGTTGGAAGTTTCTTAGATTATTCTGCTTTTTCTCTCTCTTTTTATATTTTTTAATTCTGATCTATTAATAATGATAATGAACTCTTGGGACAACTAGGAATTTTAAAGTACAAGTCTAATGCCTTTCTAAAAAAAATCCTCTAAGTCATCTAGAAATCATGGCCTCTGTATAAAAATTGTTATGCTACAGAGGAGTGTCACATGTGAGGCTTGGAAGAGGGGGATACAACTCCCCAAGGAACTTCTGATGAATCCCATCTGCCTTTCAAAATAAAATGAGAATTTTTTCTTTTTGTTTGGTTTTTTTTTCCTTTTTTTTCCTTTCAATCTTAGTTGGCATATAGAGAACATAGATAATGAGCTGAGAAAAATTGGCCAAATTTCACCCTTATTTTGCATATTCATGATTCTAACCTGACAAAATTCACAGCTGCCCAGAACAATCACAGCAGTGACAGCAATAGCCTTTGCCAGACTGCAGAACATTTGGCATGTGTGCTGCAAAAGGAAATTTGCACAGGAGATTTTGTAGGAGCAAAGGCTTTTATTTGCATTAAAATGTTTGGGGAGTGGGATAGTCATACTATACACACTATAACTTGAGAATCAGTTTAACAATCTTGTAAGTGAAATACCTGTAAAATTTTAACCACTCTTCTGCTTTTTATAAGTGCTTATTTAGAAATAGAGTTATGGACTAGAATTGCTTTATGGAGATATAAAATATATCTTCCACTTTACAAGTTTGTGAACATATTGAGTTACCACTCTTGAAGGTCTCATGTGCTCACAAAAGACCATTAAACTCTTTCTTATTTCACAGGCATTAGAAAATTGTCATGTTATCACCAAATGAAAAGTCTCTGCTCAAAGTTTGTTTGTATTTCACAGTGATTTTTTTGTTCAAAAAATTTTCACCGAAACAATGAAAGAACACTATTTTCAAATGAAGATAAATGTGATTTCCTTATCAATAATAGCAGGATAACCAGAAGGAATGAGGGTTATTGAAAATATTAGTAGGGTAACAGCTCATAGAGATGGCAGTAGGTGTTGAGTTGTTTCCCGTTTCCATGCAGTGTGGCAAATGGAAACAGATTTTTTTCACTTAACTTCAGCTGTCACTACACAGACTTAGAGGCTGATCAGAATTAAAACCTTAATTCTGTAGTTTTGCTGCAACAGTTCTACTGCAAGCTGGAACCCAATTACTCTTTTTTCTCATTGGATGTAAAATCTTGAGACAGCACTTGTGTAAGATAATTAGATGAAAAATATGACAAGACATGCAAGCATTAAGTAGGCATTTCCATAGTTCTAAACATTTTTTGAAGAAAGACAATTGGAAGTTAAATATGGAAGTTATGGCATTTGAAATAAAGTAATTTTATGAGTCAGTATATTATTTAATATATTTTGTTTGGAGTGGGCAACAACTTTTCCGGACATCATAGCCACAGAAGCTCTGAAGATGTGAATAGGCTTTACCTGAGAATTACGAGACCAGAAATAACCACTCCATCCCTCCTTTTCTGATTAGATGGCTAGATACCAATTCAGTCTGGAATATTTGCATATTCTGGATTTTTTTTTTTGCTTTATTTTTCTGTAAGTGCACACACACTATTATTAGTGGCTGTTCTGGACTTGCAGTTTATTATCTGTAAATTTTCCTGTGACCTCATTTACACATCCTTTGTTGCAAAAGCTGTGGCAAAAGATGTGTATTTAAACAATAGCTGCTTGTTCTACCTTGTGTTTAGTAAAGAAACCCCTTATTAAAGCCAGAGCATACGTGTGAAATTATACCATTTTTTCTAAAAGGAACCTAAAGTTGGAAATTTGAATTATGTGTTTTCATCCCTTATGGTCATATCTAGGAAGTTTTAAATAACTTTATGTCTTATGTAGATTATTGCAAACAAAACGTTTAACTATTAACTAAATATGAAGCACAAGAAGAAAAATATTTAAAAGCATCTGATGAAAAGGGCATGGATGTGTGTGCTGCACCCTGGAGTTACACACAGTTACAGAAATATGAAATGTTCCTAGTGGCATGGCCAAAACTGTGCCAGAACATGACTTTATATTTAAGGAGTGTGAACAGGCAGTGGTCCAGCCCTCAAACTCAATCCCCAGCCTTTTTTTATCCCCAGTGGAGAAGTGCTGCTAATGAATATTCAGGTTTCATTCTTAAAGTGAAATAGCCTCTACTCATGGGACCTTCAGGGAAAAGTGGAAACTTCATCTCTCCTTGAGCTAATGTTATTCTCTCTGATCCTCTACTAAGATCTGAGCTTCACTAGGAAAAGCCTCACCTTGAGTTTGTTGAAAAATAAATAAAAGCAGAATAGTGTAAATTATAGCAATATTCTGGTCATAAAACTGGTTGGCAGTGTGAGATTCAGAAAGCTACATGGAGATTATTGTTGTGGAAATTTTATTTTTTCTCAGGTCATTCATTCACCCAGCCAATAGATCTCATGTGTAACTCTGTAGACCTGATTTTTATTTATCCAAAATATTTTCTTTTACTTTAGAGCCTCCTATACCAAGGCTATAGCTGGCTCTAGGGCTCCTTTCCAACACCAAAAATCATGCCAAATGACTGAACTCTGAGGGAGACTCATGGCCATTTTTAACCTTACATGAGCCTTGGATACAAAGAAAACCTATTAAGGATTTAACTATGCCAGCACTTGTAACCCTCTTCTTGGTATGAAATAAGGCAGAAGAAAAGAAAGTTTTTAAAGGATAAATATGTTGTAATAGTGGCATAAGCCATTTTGGAAATGATTACTTTATGGCTGGAGGAAGCACAGCAGCTGAGCTGCTGTATGTCACTAACAGTACTAGGAGAATTGATCTTCATATCTAGTTTGTGACATTGAAATATAATAATAAAGCTCTAGACAAGTTAATAGCATAACACTGGAGTCATGAATGTGTAAGATTTTCAAGCTATGATGAGCATTCTTAAGATTACCTAATATGTTGTCAGGATAGAATTTCTGACACCTGACTCTGTGGTCCTTAGGTGGATGATGAACAGCTCTCAACAAATTTCCTTAAATGGTATAAAATCATGCAGAATATAATCCCAAATTGAAAGTTACTCGTTGCTCTCTTCTGTCCTAGCATTGCTTAGTTGAGTTTAAATCAATAATTTTTATACAAGTGTAAAGTCAAGGATAAAAACATCTGAAGAAAATTAATTGATGATGTCTTCCAGGTATTTAATCTTTTAATATAATCTAAAAAGATTTACTTTAGTCTTCAAACCTCACCAAGGATAACATCATTATGATCTCCTTTATAAACTTTATTATCTGACCTTACTTTTGTAAATTTTTGTACACTTTCAAAGTACTTTCTTTTCCATAGACTGTGAATTTGGTGCAATTATATCTAAAACATAGACCTTTGCTTTTTCTACTGAATTTATATGGGCATAAAGATCACAAATTTCATGTAAATTGGAACAAACAATGACAAATCACTAGTAAGTATTTCCCAGAGTGTGAATGTCTTCAAATTGAGAACAGTAGAAAAGGTTTTTTTCTTATGTTAAATTAAATGTTTCAATAAATATCAATCATCCAATTATATTAACGTAGTAAGTAAAGCTGTTAAAATGACCTTTCTTTTCAGATAAGGTTTTTTATTAACTTCTTAAATGCTTCTTATAGAATGAGGCTGTATTTATTTACATGAAATAGTTGTAAGAGGGATCTGACTTTGTGCTCTTTAAGGAAAGATTTCAAAATTTGCCTGATATCTTCTCACTCAGTTAATTTTAAATAGTCTGTCATATGTGAGTAATGAGTTCATACCAAAAGCTTCATTTTAAAACATTTCAGAATCCAAACAAGATCTTTGTTCTTGTAAGACTGACAGTTTTCTTATAACTCGTGAGGAAATAAATGTAGAGATACTGACTCCTGGAGTGGCAGCACTTTCCATGCTAAGAAATTTCCATTCTAGTAACTTGGCATGGAGCTTGGTCTTCCATATTTTCATGTGAAAAGAATGGTAACTCAGGCAAAGCTCATGGAAATATAAACCTCTTTTGATATGTGTAAACTGTAGGACATGATCCCATGAGAGTAACAGAAGGCAATAACACAACAAATCCTTGTCTTAGCAGAGGGCTTTGTTAGCAAAAGGCTCCAATTGACACAGAACAGACACAGAAGGCACAGTTTTTGCTATGGCCAGGATTAAGCATAGAAAACAGTGCACCACTAGGAGGTTGCCTCTGATAAAATGTATTCATCAAACCATAATTTGATTTTCTTCAGTTTTGCTTTAGTTTTGGTCCTGGGTTAGAAAATAATGAGTTCATTTTGCTTTTTGTCTCTAGCTGCTCCTAGACAATGCATTGAACTACACTTTGATGAAAAATATTCCATAGAGCCTTCTTGGGAGTGTAAATTTGACCACATAGAAGTACGAGATGGACCTTTTGGCTTTTCCCCAATCCTTGGACGATTCTGTGGACAGCAAAATCCACCTATGATAAAATCCAGTGGCAGATTCCTGTGGATTAAATTTTTTGCTGATGCTGAACTGGAATCTATTGGGTTTTCTGCTCGGTATAATTTTACACCTGGTAAGTACAAACCATCACATTTTTAATAGAAAAAGCTTATCATTGTAACTTTTCTAATGATGTATAACCTTGCTGTTGAATAATATCTTTAGCTGGGGCTTAGTTTATTGTCAAGGAAGGTAGTAATAGACAGGAAATTCATAAAAGTCATATGTATCTTTTGCATAACAAGTAAGGCTCATTCAAGTGAAAGATTTTCAGATTCTGCAGCTTTAAAAAGTATTATTTTCAAGTGAATGCTATTACAGAAGGTCATTCAAAATGTTTAATGGGAAGTTTAGCGTTTTATGCTTGATGTTACACTGTACAGCTTTTCTTTCAAAAAGATCATTGATAAAGTAATCTAATAAGATATGTAATTATCTCAGAAAATTCCATCATTGCTTTTCACTTCACCAATCATTTCCCCAGCTGAGGAGTGGCATAGTTCTCCTTCCTCAATAAAGCAAACTATTACAAGTTTTACCAAAGGACGTGTGAGGTTGAAATAGTAACATATATCAAATATTTTTCTTAAAAGGTTGTAAATCTTAATTGCAATTCTACAAGTATTCTTTGTCACTGTTTAATTCATTAAAGTAAAACAAAATTCATAGTCATATATTCCATTAATTCGCCTGCTCCCCCACTTATTAACAAAAGATTGCTGATTTGAAATTTCTTCTTTGGCTGCAGCTCTCTATACTGCACTGCAACTGCACTGCTGGATGTGACGTAGTTCTGTGACTTCTTATGTATTGAGTGATGAGTCATGCTTTAATATAGCTCACTCTAAAGCACTGTAATTATTATGTAATTTTGCCAATTATGTCACCATTTTTTTCAGCTAAATTGTTGTATTAGGTTGAACAGTATTCTCTAGAATACTGCCTAAAATTAGCAGACCCAAAACTCTTCCTTAAATATTCCAGCAGCATCAGAGAAGATGGCAGGTCTACATGCTCTGTGTTGTTATTCTTTCTGGTTTTCCTTCATTAATTCAAGGAAAATATATATAAAACTAACCAGCATAGTAAAATTTTCTTTCAAGTCCACTATACTGTTTTTCAGTGGCTAAACATATATAGAAGGTTCAAAAAGGAACAGAAGAGAGAATTTCTCTAGCAATTTATCTGCTAGCCAGGTATATGTATCTGTTGTAAAATCAAAGACAATAGACAAAATTTTGTTATAACCCTGCATATCCACTGTGAAAAGTGAGTTACATTTTTCTTTCTCATTTACCATTGGTCTGTGGGCTTTTGCCATTTCCTTGCCCTGTGCCATAAGTGTGTTGTTTTAGATTTCGTTACCTATTTTTTTTTTTTAATTATTGTTGAAAAGATATTAATAGCAAAATCTGCAACTTAGTCTGTGTAAAGACTCTCAAGTAAAAGACAATTTCATGGATCATGTTTTATCCTCATTCCCTTTCTACTGTTGTAAGGAGAATTTCTACACAAAGATCAATGCTGGTAAATTTGTACAGCAGCATAAATTATTCTAGACTTCAGATGGAATAGCTACATCTTTTTTCTTCCTTGATTCTTTCTTTTATTTTCCCTCCATACATTTCAGTAGAAGCTGTGCAAGTAGTAGAGACTAAATAGGAATATTGGCCAAAACAAGAATATGATTAATCTGACAAGTGCTAAACAGCACTGCTGCTTCCTTGATCACCAATAAGAGGAAGCACTTCATATTCCACATTATTACTTGGATAGTCTTTTATTATGCAGACATGGATAAGGCATGACAGTTTGAAATCTAATGTCCATATGTGTGCACTGGGAGTGGTTCCTGCCAACTCTTAAAAGAGAAGGATGGCTTTCGAGATTGTGTAAGAGAGTAACACAGAGAGGACTCCAATACAGAAATTATCACCTAAGTCACCTAGAACGAGCTTAGGTAGTGACAACTTTAAAAATGAAATTATGAACAGTGGAGAGATCAGAAAAAAATTTTCAGCTAACCTCTCTTTAAATTACTTGAAGAAAAAGATCCAAAGCAAAGACTCGTTTGGAAGCTGTTGCTGTCTCAAGCAGCTGAATGCTCAGGGGATATGTGACTTTTGTTGCCACTCATCCCAGTTGTCGAAAGCAGGACGCTCTTTCTAACTGCAACCTGCAGAGGAGGCTTTGTTCATCCAGAGACAAGTGCAACACAGTTATTTCTTGAGTATCAGCAATCTTTGAGGGTCCCCACCTACACCCACGTGTCTCTTATCTGCCTCTTTTGCATCTGAGATCTTAATGGAGAATAAAGAGATGCATTGTTAAATGTGTGAGTGTGTGCCAAGATTTAAAAAATAAAAAGTAAATTTGACTAAATCGAAGCTACAACCATGTATTGTTATTTGAATGGTATCTGGAGAAACAGGGAAAATTATTTACTATGTCTCCAGGGTGTATAAAAACAGATAACTGGATGAAGTTGGAAAAAAAGATCACTTAGGATATAATGAAAAATGCTGAAATGAAGCTCTATTAATCTGCAATTGGAAAGAGGCCTGCACCTAAGGCATTTTAAATCTAGTCTGGACTAAGTCCTATAAAAAGAAATTATATAGAAAAATCCTAAGGGATAGACTAATAATTTGCATTTATGACAACTTTTCTGTTCAATAATTTCTTTGACTCCTTGGTATTGAAATGATTGGAAATTCATCCACTAAGGCAAAAGTCTAGTAGGGACTGTGGTTTCAGAAACAAATGTAACTCTTTTACTATACATTCTTTTCCTTTTAAATAAACCTTTTTCAGAGGTCGTTTCCGTATTCTAAAAAGTGAGATCTTGCAGAAGAAAAAACTTTAGCAGCAATATCAGAGCTACATAAATAACCAACACAAACACACCCAGAAACTGGTAAAATTACTTAAAGTTTTGCAAAAAAAAGATCCTTATTAAGAGAATAATTTTGGCTTTAATTTTTGTCATTTCTAAATTATAGTCTTAAGAGACATGTGGATGAATGATGTACATTTGGTATAATAGACTACTTTAAATGTCAACCTCTGAGCTAAGGGAAAAAGTATTCATCTTTTGCATAATTACAGATAATATCAGTAATAATCAGATGCATTTTGATGGAAATTTTCAATAATTTTGCATACATGAGAGTTTATAAACAAATGAAAACTTCTTTACTTTTTATATACTATTTTAATTTTATTTTTTATTTTAAAATTCTGATTAACCACGTTCATTTCAAAATGGAACTATCTGAAACTATTGAACCTTCATAAATGTATACAAACTTTTTTGTTGGGTTGTTTTTTTTTAAGGAAATCTGATGTATGAGAGAAACACATATCAGCCTACAATATTTTTAAGTCCTGCTGGTTCATTTTGAATACAATTTTGATTGACTAGGGAAAAACCATGACACAAGTATAATTCATCCTTGCTCTTGTTTTGTCAGTCTTTGGGCCACTGAAAGGCCTACACCTGAAATTTCATTTCACAGCTCTAGGTTCTTTGACTCAATTTATTACACTCATTTTTTTCCTAAAAAGTTTCATCTCAAGACTGTTTTCCAAACTGGTGTTGAATCACTGTTTTGTGTAGAAAAATTCTTCAAGTACTACTTCAAATTATTGACAACTCTCTTTAAAAATAATCTTTTTTTTTTCTTTTTTTTTTTTTTTTTTTTTTTTAGTACAGACAAGAATTCAGGCAGAGAGAGGCTGTGCTTATCTGGGCTTTCTTGCTCAGCTAGAATAATCAGATTTCTGTTTATCCTGGTCCCTGATTTTGCAGGACAGTGGCTTAAGATAGCACATCATTACTTTCAGTTCCTTCACTTAGTAGAAGCCATCTGTGTTTTTATTTAGCCTCATTAATATAAACGTCAGTCAGTAATGTTTTCTATTCAACTGCCTGATAATGGAAAACAAAACAAAGATTTATTCTCTTGTGTCCCAAAAAGTGGAATATGAAACACTTTCTAACCAAAGTAACAGTACTTTTACATTCCCATTACATTGAATGTCAGAGTAATAGAATAATTATGTCATCTATCTTGAGGGAAAAGAATAAAAAGCAACCCAAATTCTCCTTCGTTGGGAAATTTGCATATTTTAGAACTCATGAAAAATTTAATGAGAATTTATTAAATTCAATCACAATTCTAAGAAATTTAGATAAAATATTATCAAATCATTTTGCCATCTAATGTCCATCTCCTGCCATGAATGTGTTTGAGCAGGGCATATTTCCCAGACATCTGGAATAGCTGAATATCCATGTGAGCTAGGTCACTTGTACTTTTTTGTTTACTCTTCTGAACCTGATCTGATTACTTTTAATTTAGTATCAGCATGACAATCACTTTTTAGCAACTTGAAATCCAGTTAAGCTTTTTGAGAACCAAGAAACTATGCCAGAGCCATTTAACTCTGAACAAGAAAATGGTTTTCTTTTGGGAGCAGAGTTGGTTTGGAAGATGAGAAATTACTCATTATAACTTAATTTTGAGACAGAACCACGTGATGTCAAAAAAAAAAAAAAACCAAACTCAGAAAGTATGAATCTGTTTTATTTATTGAGATATAACTTCCCAGCACTTCAAATTGCTATAAGCAACTTCCTGGAGTTATGAACTTTTATTGTGTTCATACAAGTGCATTTCATAAGAGTCAGGCACTTCATTGCTGTTTACAAGGCGTTAGGGAATCCTGGTCTTGGGAAAGGGAAGGAATTTCTCTCAAGTAGGATGATGAATTACATTGAAAATCATGATCATAGGTTTCTATTAAATTTCAAGTGTAAAATTATTCCTTACATGGAACAATGAGTATCTAAAAGGTCTCGTGGGGTTCTCAGATCCCATATTATGTCTTGCCATCACATAGCTATATGTTTCTTTCAACAATACCCAAAAGGCAAATACAGAACTTCCTAGTTTAGAAATCCCTGCCTGCTCGGAGTATCATATTACTAACAGAAGGAAGTTGAACACTTAAGTCCCTACTCTGTTGAACTTTGATGTAAAAACAAGAGCAAGAGTCAAATAAGATACAGTCTTAAGTATTTCTTGCACTGGAGTAAAGCAAAATGACAACATAACTATGGACACTTACTGCTTCCCCTGCTATCAGCGCACCCTGTTTGCTACAAAAATCTGTTTTCATTCCATAATAAGCTGGCATGGACTTCTAGAGAAGGTTTACTGGGATATTCTACAGCAGTACAGGTACAAATAATTATATTCCAATTCCATAGGAAACACTTTTCTTCATTTATAGGTGACTTCAACAATAATGGTGATTATTATGCTGCAATGATAAATATTCTTTTTAGAGGAGTCTTATTTCTCTGACAAAAAGTCTGTATTTTTGGAGCACTTGTGAGGGATCTTTAGGAAACTTTGATGTACATTAAAAATTAGTCCTAGACAACCAATATTTTTAGAGTAAGGTGCATTTTTATAATACTGGTGTCATCCTAGAAATAGTTTATATTATTACTTGTTGCAAAACAATTACATCTAAATCTTAGAAGCAGCAGAGGATTTTCCTTAAATATGGTCTTTTTCTTATCTTCTTTTCCCTAAGGATAAACTTTTGACTTTATGTAAATACTATGCTGAGTTAGCTTAACCTTAGGTCTGATATTAAGTGACAACCCTTTGCTTTAAACACTTATAAAATGAGGAAATAACCAGTGGGCCCTGGAAATTTGTTTTCCCTATTAATTCTTGATTTTTCTGTAAAGTTGTGAAGCACTTGGAAATAGCAGATCAGGGAAGATAATATGGAACAGAAAGCCTGGGTAGTCCTTCTTCCACAAGTATTTAAAACCAAGTTATTTACAATGAAAATTTTCCCTGCCCACATTTAAAACAATACCTCCGAAGCCAGTTACTGTGCTACTTGGTAGTTCTCATTCAAACATTATAGCACTTCTTCAGGGGAAAAATTGGAAACTTCTTTTCTGATATGTAATGAATAAGAAGTTTTTGATTACTCTTCAAAGTTTTCCAGGTCATCTGATTTTCTCATCTGGCAGATTTTCTTAAAGCTCATATTGGGATGCACTCCTGGGTGGTCTCCTCCTGACAACCCTGTTGTCTGTATTAGTTTCTCTTGGGGACCTTGGAAATGTGGATATCTGGAGATTCTTCTGACACTGATGCAATTGTTTTTCTTCACTAATACTTTTCTCAATCTGTTAAATTTTCATTTTTTTGCATTGTATCTACAGGTTTATAAGGTGTTACTGGTACAGCAAATAAATCTTAACAATTGCCCCAGTGCTTTTGTGTTAGTCTGTGTGCCCCATCTGTTGAGGCAGAAAAACTACTTCTTAATATAGCCATTCAGTTTGATTCTTTAGCTGTTAGTATATGGTAGGTAAAACCTTTGTTTATATCATTTCTTTTCAGTCACCTTTTTGCATAGACTTCTAGAGAAGGTGTACTTCTACAATCAAGCAACTGTGATTATAGATTGTTCTTGTTATTTGTCTAATTTATTTAATGAAGCATTTCTCAATTCTAACAGCAATAAATACTGATCTTTATTGAGATATTTACCTTCCCTTAACAGATTTTTTTACTGTTTGTATAGCGCTTCTAGCTAATTCTTCTCAAAGAAATACACAAAAACTGTTATTAGAAGTCACTCACTTCCCTGTAACTAATAATTGGGCTTCTTGCCCAATAATTAGTAGCTTTGCAAATTTAAGTCTTTGCAAAACGGAGTCATGTTTCTCTTTCTGGAACTGCATATTTTGGCAGCATACAATGTTTAGTAAATGACGAAATGTGTCAGATAATAAGTAAATCCTCTGTCACCGTTTGTTACGTACACTCACCTATTGTCTAGCATTGGTTCATTTTCCAAAGACAGTACTCATATTTTTGTAAAGAGGACAATCCAAAGAAACTCTTTTTCCTATCAATATTGAGGTGAATGCTATTGAATATTATTTGCATTTTTGTAGTTCTAGTAGGTGTTGTCATCTTAATATATCTTTTGCCATATTGATTGCTGAGACAGATCTTGATTTGTTTACTGTCTTGTTGAGTAATGCAGGCTATGTAATAGTTTTATTTCAGATATTACACTTGAACTTCTTTGATGGTCAGGTCTGTAAAATAACATCGTGCTTCATTCAACTTTAACACAAATTTAGTTTTAAATATTGTGCAAATAAAGTTACCTTGCCCATTAGAGCATCTATGCCTTTGATCCATCTTCTCTTTTTCTGCATTATGTGCTAAAATATTGAAGAGTCAGCAATTTTTAGTATCATACTGCTGTCATGGGGTAGGGAAATATCATCATGTAAAGTGTTTTTCATGTGAGAAACAGATAATACAATGATTTCTGTGACAAGTAGATGTCATCTCTATGGTTAAATCTGGCCAATATGTCTATTGCTAGACACAAAACTCCTGGAAAATCAAGACTGTGATTCAAGCTTATTAACATCCTGATATAGTCGGATTGGTTTTTTTCCTTTTTTTCACTTTTTCTCTCTCTCTCTGTACAATTATAGCTTCTCTCAAGCTTCAAACTTCCATTCACCATATACTTTTATCTTATGTTTTTATCTTATACATCCTCTGAGGAGAATACAAACAAACCTCCTCTCAAAACATTGACTGATGACACCTGTACAACACGGTGTGCTGTCCTAAAAATAATCATGACAAGTTGAGGTAGAGAGACGCTAATTTTTTTTTAAATCTTATTTTAAAAGGGGTCCATTTTCAATATAGCTGGGTTCATGCAAGAATCACCTGCTCATTGTGGGTGCCATTTAATATTTGTGAATATTCACTAGATTAAATGTGTTTTTTTTTTCTTCTACTATTAATTCACATTAGTTAGAAATATACTTAATCTTTTGTTAATCAACAAGTCATTTTCTTGTTCAATTTATTCTTTCAATGTATACATATTTTCAATTTGCACTTTTTTTTTTTATTGTGACAAATCCAAATGCTAGGTGTCCTGATTTTTCCTCTACAAAACCTGTTCATTTCATAAAGGCCCTCAGGCCAAATAAAAATAACAGCTACTATAATTTAACACTGTAATCCATCAAAAATCTCTGAAATTACTTTCTGATATGCCCAAGGATAATTCCAAAGAACAGTTGCTTAAGCTTACTATACTCAAATGCTGCACTGACAAGCCACTAAATCTAGTCTCAATTTAGCAAAGAATTTCAGGAAGCCTACATCTAAGCATGTGCCTAAATCCAGGCAATCTCTAGGCTTGGGCTCTTACTTAAAAATAAGTATGTTTAAAGACTGTCCTCTACCTTTCTATCTATTGAACTAAGGAAAAAAATAAATATCTCTTAGTTTTGGAGAGCAAAACTACTGTTTCTTCAACTCTTTTAATGAATTAAAACTAGTTTTTTACCTTCACACAAATTACGTGGTTGATCAATATCAATTCAGCATTTGATCAGACTAATATAGTCTTAAATAGGTTCAACTTACTCTCTCAGGGTTTTTTTAATATTCTGTTACAGTAAGCTGAGTTTTTGTTGTAATTAAAAAAACATTATTAATGATTTTTCTATCTTCCTGTGCTATTCCTCCTCTAGATAACCTTGTCCCTATGAAAGCTACCCTGGAATTGTCTGAAATGAAATTATTTTCTTCAATCATCTTCTGCTTAGAACATAATTAATTCAGATAAGCTTTTTTGGTTTAACTCAGTTGGTCAGTCAGATTTACAAGTTGTAAAATGAAGTGATACAAGTTCTGCAATCATTTGCAGCGAGTACTGGTTCCACACCCTGGATTTAAAATTTGAAACATAAAATAAATTTCCAGGGCATTTTTTACCACATTCCCACTACAACTTTTGTTTGTGCATTGTCAAAGGGTCTTTTTTAAAATAAAAATTGAGCAGTACTTATAGATAGTTTTTTGAAAGAGAAAGATTATATTATTGTAAAATAATAATGATATTATTCTTTCTCTGAAAAATCTTCTTGATTATTTCAAATGCACATTGCTTACATGATCACAGCATAGTCTGCAATTCACTAGGGAGATGAATTGCCTGACGTTGTGGTTTCCTCAAATAGGTTTGTAAAGGAGGCTTTAACTTCAATGAGGGAAAAAATGTTCTGCAATACACATTGTAAAATATACTTCCAACCAATTGTTGTTTTTTAATAGATAGAGTTTTGAGATTTACCATACAATTAAAGATGTCATTGAAAGGAATAAATTCATTGTAAACTTGTGAAAATAAGTAAGCAAATACTTTTGATCAAATATTCAATATTTCAAAAATATTGCTCCAGAGGTCATTACAAATTAGAGATGCACAAAGTTTATTTGAATACTTGGATGTCGAAAGTCTATGTAATATCCAGCAATTTCTGTTAAGAAAGTTTTCTTGAGTCATGAATAAGATGATAAAAAGGGAATTGCAAAATATTTTTAAAGAATTCATAAATAAATAAACTCGTTTTTGTGACACATCCATTGTTAAAATTTTGTACTAGCATGACAGAAGCAGGCAGTGTGAAATGTGTTATTCTAGTCACATATCAGTCCCCTAGATGACACTGAGAAGCCAGAAGATGTTGTGTAACAGGACTTACATACATCATTTGCCAGATGTTATCTGATAGTTGAAGCTCAAGAGACAATGTTATCAAATCTGCTGGTTGCAGTATGTGGGTTAACAAAAGATTGTATTATACTCCTCTTGTTGTCTTTTGGGTTTTTTCTCCCTTTCTTTTCCTATAGCTCATTTCTCAAGTCTATGTGAAAATTAATATTAAAAGAGAATGCAGAAAATACTTCCTAAAAATATTTTATTCTTAAGTGTTGATTCCATTATGTGGTTTAGACAGTTGGTTATTAACTGATACTAACTATGAATCCCATACTGAAATTCTGCAAAATAATTTTTTTTTTAACAAATTACATACTGAACTAGGATTTTAAAAATCATATTTGGTAGCTTACATCTCTGTAATTTTATGTGCATCCTCCACACAAATAATTTTTAGCAATAAAACAGTTATTTATATTCTAGAATATTACATATGAGTGATATTTCAATACAAGTATAGATCAATGATTTACCAAGTACTTTTAAATGAAAGGCTTAATTTATATTTGACTTTCTTTTTTTTTTTTTTTGCTTTGTTTTTATCTCTAGAACTTTAAATGACTCTTTTAAATCAAGCTAGGAAAAATCCTGGAGTTTGGCAGTCAAAACCTTGATCTGGTCAAATGAAATTTAATTATTGTCTACTTGTTGGGTAAGCAGCTGACCCCTGTGTAACAATCCTGAGAGCTGTGGCTGGCCATCATGTTTTGACCGGCTTCTGCTGCAAGTCAAAACTCTCCTGAGACCTCATTCCTTCTAAATATTACCACATCAATGGCAGAACTAGACAATCTCTAATCAGTACCCACTTTGCTGTTCTTTTCCCTGTCTCTTCAGCCACTTACATAGCAATATTGGGTATTGTATAAAGCAGACATGAGGACTTATGAAAGCAGACATAAGGACTTATGCCTTTCTAAATTGTGATTCAATGAATCACAATGTCTTTTTCATTAATGCAATGCAGAAGATCACTATTTATTCTCTCTATTAGGCTGAACCAGTCAGCTAGTGTAGGACTCAATCAATTGCTAAATTCAGCTCAGATTGTGGGCCTAAACTGGCTTCTTTTAGAATTATGATTAAATCCAGTGAAAAGAAAATTACTTCTTCAGACCAGTAGATATTGATCAGAGGGAGAAAAAAATGTAAATCAGTTAAATTCCATGTAAACTATAATTTTTAAACCTAAAATCTAAAGTTATGATAATAGAATTAAAAATTTACTATCTATACTTAAGATAATCACTGTTTTGGGATAGCAGAATTTGGAGTTTCTGGGGTAAGGAAAAGTCAGAGGCAAAAGAGTTTTATAGATGTGAATGCAACTCTACTGAAATTCTTGGTTTGAAACCTTCACTTACCCACAGACTCACTTGTGATTTTCTTGACAAACCACTTTGTGGTCATTTTGTGAACACAAAGCACGTGGCATGAATGCTATTTAGAGAGGACCAAAGATCCACCAGACGTATGTTGTTAAAAGAAAAAGTAAGAAAGATTGAAGACAGTGGTTTATCCTGGTTTAGAATTTATTTTCATGTTGATTTTTTCATACAGGCATGTAGTAAAACATATGTTAGTGTTGTTTATGAGAAACAATTTTAAGTCTTTAATTTCAGTGGAAAAGTTTGGGCCTAGAGTTGGTATGAATTTTGTTTGGTTTACATAGTAAAGCATACAGTAGGACTTTTCAAAATAATAGAAGTCACAGCTGGCCTCTGTCTTGTTTCTAGCAGTTTCTGTCTACTCTAGGTCAGTATAAGGAATTAAGTGTGGTTTGAACTTTCTCTGGCACTTTTAGTTGCATGAAATTGGAGAAAAATTATCAATTTGAACAAGAGTGAATATCACTCTCATGAAGTTAAAGTGAATGTCACTCTCAGGAACCAACAGGAAGCAAATTAACTCTAAGGCAAAAAACCTGGCTGTAAAGTCTAGATTAAGCAAAAATTGTCTTAACTTTTTCCTCCCATAATCTCAGGGGAAGCTGAATTGCATAATACTGAAAAAGGGGGAATGAGTATTACTTACATCCGATGTATTATTTATATCCTTTTAATATCTGAATGTTACCTTGTATAATAAAATGTAAAATTCATGTTTGTGGGTAATGTAAGTGGGTAATTATGTAGGGAATTCACAGTTTAAAACAGCTATTTTCTTTCTGAAACACTTCCTC
This sequence comes from Chloebia gouldiae, assembly GCA_003676055.1. NCBI lineage: Eukaryota > Metazoa > Chordata > Aves > Passeriformes > Passeridae > Chloebia > Chloebia gouldiae. The sequence continues at coordinate 13,430,567 of QUSF01000001.1, forward strand.
AAAGAGAGCTGCTGCCCTATGCATTTAAAAGATGAAGAAGCAAAAGTGGTAAAATGTCTCCAAAGATACTCCCCAGTATACCCTGCTGCTAAAGTTCTTAAAAACATATCTTCTCATTCTGTACATTTGGGGAAACTGCTGAGGTCAACAGCTCAGTGTTCCCTGAATGGAGAGTTTCTAGCCAGAAAACCTCCTAAAAGTAGCAGAAGAAAAAGGAAATATCTGGTGTCACTGAAATTTATACTGCTATGAATTCTGAAAGGACAGGACAGAAGAATTTTCCTACAGTTGTTTTTGGGACTTGGTGTTAATATGCCTTTCTCAGCAACTCACTGAGCTGTGTGGCTTTTATAAGTCCCCTACTTGTTCACTGAAAGTGTCTGTGGTGTGTAAGTATAATTACAATTGGAGGTGACAATTGGGTTTAAAAAATAAATTTCACTTTCCCTTTGACATATGCTACTTTTTTTTTTTCCCTAATTTTTTTCCTTTAGAAAGAGAGCAGTCAGGTTCCAGTGGGGATGAAAACCTAGATTTCCCCCCTTTGATCCTAAAGATTTCTACCCTGGATACAGAATACATTTTAAAAACATCCTGTGACATTGACTTTTTGAATCATGCAATGAGTTTGCCACAGGAGAGTAGTCGAATATAATTCATCCAACAGCTTTCAAAATCTAGCAGTTGGACAGTAAACTAATGTTTTTTTCTGTCTGTGGCTATTTCACTTGTTTCTACTCTAAGAATCTTATTTTCTGTAGCATTTTGTCTCTTCACTGTGTTGAATTTCTTTTTTAACTGAAAATGTGCCACAATGTGCAGTGAACAACAGGTTATACAGTGCTACTTTAAGCAGCATAAGTAGTAATTCTGTTAACTATAAGATGTAGCTATTCAAAAGAACACTGCAATGAATGCATTCATTCTGTTAAATGTTCTGAGGTGAAACTAGGAGAAAACATTTGAAAACAACAAAGGATATTTTAAATCACAAAGTTATTCTCATAAGATCCTTCTGTCCTGAGAAATCCACCCAGCAGACTGATACAGGATAAATATCCTGAAAAGAATGTGCAGATTCTGCACTCAGTGATAGCAAGAAATAGCCACGTGTAAATAGGTCCAATCTGCAGAAGTAATGTCTGGTACTCAGTTGTGGCTGAGCTCACTGGGCTCATTTCCCCACCCTGGTCTTCTGATATGAACTTAAAGTATTATTTCCTTGGACTGGGCTAGGAGTCATCTATAAAAAAAAAAAGGATGATACAAATCCTGAGCCTTTAGTAGCATCCTGCTGAAATTGCATGACTAGGAATACTTAGAATTAAACATTATTCAGGAAAAGCACCATAGCGTTGCACATCCTTCTTCGTAGTCCAGTTCAGAGATGATTATTCAATTACAGGAAGCCTCCAGGATATTATCTTGGAGAGACACAGACAAGGTGCTGCCCTTGACTGATAGTCAGTCCTGGCGGTCAAGTCAGCTGCACTGTCACAGCAAGGCTGCATTACTCAGATAAAGTGGACTCCTGAGCTCGTTCAGTCTTGTTTCAATATTTTCAGGCAACCAGTAGGTGAAGGTGTATGCAGCCCTTGAAATCATGAGATCATTTTTTCCCTGCATTTCTACACAAAGTGTACTGCATAAAGGGAATATAATTCCTAAGTGGAGTGCTCAGCTGCTAGTGTAAATATTTGACATAATAAAAATGATCCCACACATAGCAAGGCTCCAGGACTTCCTCTTTCCACTCATCAGCTTGAGCATCACAGTGTTGCCCATTCTTGCTCTCCTTTGCCACTAGGACAGTTTCAAAAAGCACTTCTCAGTTCTGGGATTTAGGAGCACATATCAAGGGGCTGAAACAGCCTTTGAGGATCAGACCCAGAATCTCATGCAACCTTTTGCTTTCTGACATGGCTCCCATCCATAACAAAATGTACATGGAAGAAAGACCCTACTTTTTAAAGGGTTTGCAGAATAGATGACAGAGATAAGCCGGCTAAAATCTCAAAGCCTATCATTGTGTGCATGAAAACAGAAATTTAACTGCAACTTCTGTTATCATGTGCTCTGTTGCAGTGGAATTTATTCAGGTGGTTCTTATCTGCTCAGTTTGACCAATCTTAGCAAGAAGGTATGCAAAGCCATGGATTTTGTTTTTCATTTTTTTTTCTTTTTTTTTTTCTGATGCTGTCTTTTTTATTTCTAAACAGATTTCAACAAAATAAAGAAACACCTAATTGTGGCATACAAATGTCCAACTATTGCTAACACTCTCAGTATATCTCATTTTACTGAGCTCATCATAGCAATATAATTAGTTTACAAATCACTAGATATATATTAATTACACTAAACAAATACTTTGTAAGTGTGAACAGAGTCATGAAGTGGCAAACAAAAAAACCTAAAAAAGTAAGAAGGTATTGTATAAATCAAACTTTTGCGTAATAGTTTGTGTTAGTTCAACATTATTTCAATATTTGCCTTCACATGACTTTTTGCTGTTTTAATGGCAGGTAGATGTTCAAGGTGTAATAACAGGAGTCATATTCACTGCTACATTTGTACTTATCAGCTTTGAGTTCTTCATGACTACAAAGTTAAGAAGTGAAAAATTTGAGAAGCATTATTTTATATTACAAATATGTAATCTTCAAAAGAACTGCAATTAATCACAATATTGTCCTTAAAAAGAAAACATAGAAAATAAAGGGCAAATGCAGTACATAATATTGCCAACTATAATTATTACAGAACTTACCACAGTGTCTAGCTAACTATAGGCTTTCTTTGAAGATCTTTTGATATCATTAGTACAAATATAGACACATAAGGAAGTTTCAAGAAGACTACAAATATGACAAGAGCCATCAGAACAAATTTCATTTTAGGCTAATAAGAAATAATTATGGGGTTTTGCATAGAGATTTAACTTCATATTTTTTTTCTTACTACTTTTTCTTTACTCTCCCCAGCAGAGTAGCTAAGTTTCCTTTGAACACCACACAAAAAATGTTTATATACTGAAATGTTCTTCTATTTTAGAATTATATTAGTGATTCTTTGAGAAGATTTTTATGCATTTAAAATCTTTTCATCATCTTCTTCCAATACTTTTGCTCTGTCATCATATACTATGAGGCAATGACATAAAATAACCTTAGAATAATAATGCTTTTCTGTTTTGAGCTGTGCAAGCTCTGCTTTTATAGAGAACTATCCCTCACCCCTCAAAAGGGCAAAGCTACTTTAGGCTCCCAGAAATCATTGTAAAAGAACCTGACTTAGTAAACTTACAGATAAATAACTAGTGGCTTGCTTCTCGTTACTTTTCTATGAGTATTTACCTGCCAAATCAGGTCTCCAATAAGTTATCTGACAGACAAGCATGTTCATGAATTAAAATTACTTAAATATGGAGGGATAGGAGTTTAATATCTATTTCTAGTCAAAGACAGAGAAGTGAAAAGATATATTTACGTCTATATCTGATCAGTGAATAAAAGTGGACTGTTTCCCTACTTCTGATTAGGAAATATGGCTTCAACCTATTGTGACTACTTTCAGTATGTATCCATTAAGAAGGAGGTTTTTGTATTCACAAACAGTAAAAACACCCTTAGGTTTTAAACTTCAACCCTTTGTAGTGAATTGTTATTCATATAGTTCAAATAATGAATCCACAACTACTTTATGGAAGAAAAGAGAAAAATACTTCAAAAGTTATTCAGCACCAGAATTTTGTATTATACATTTCCTTCCTCTTGACTTTTAACTCTACAGCAATTGCTCGTGTTCTTTACTGTATGTATTGCACTTCAGATATTAAAAAAATTATGTAATTAAGTATACTGTAGTACAGATATTATCGGAACACATAAACTCAATCTTCCATTTTTTAAAAGAGATATTAAAATTTTGATTTATATCTTTTGACTTTCAGAGTGAGATATTATTTTTTATCTTTTATATCTATTATCAGTGAAAGCAGAAGGTTTGAAGTTTGCTGGGTAAGAAAGTGCCCAGATGAATTTTATATGAAAAGCTAAGGGAAGATGAATCAAATGTGAAAGGCGTTACTTGCAAATTTTGCCTCTTGCCTTCAAGAGTAAAAATACTCAAATTTTTCTGTATTACATTACTTAAAAAAAAAAAATCTTTGTGCCATCTATTTTTGAAGACAAATTGAACGATCTTTATATAAGTGTGGAATTTTTAATTCAACATATGATCTTTTAAAATTGATTTGCAATAATACTTACCAGCAGAACATTATGTTACTAGTAATTAGTTTGAACTTTATCCATTTTTCCCGTGCCTTACAGAAATTATTCGAGTAATATAATTTTAAACAACTTCACTTTCTGTGTAAGTGACATGGAGTGAGGCATTACATGCGTATGTGCACGCATGGGTGGGTAAACATGTTTCTGTGAGGATATACCTCAGCTGGGCAATCCCTCGAGATGCTGCAGTGTACTTGTAAAAAAGGTCATTTACATACTTTTTGAAGACTTAGTCCAGTTGATGTACAATACTTTTTAACTTTATGATTTTCTTAATTTCATAAGATTTTTGAGCAATTAGTCATCTGAACTCCTCCCAATTGGCATCCTATTTTTCTATTTAAATTCTGTATTTGTCTGCTACTTAGAAGAGCCAGACTTCACATAGGAACAGTGAAATGAAAAATAAAGAAATGGTTTCCATGGAGAAAATAGATTCCAAAGCTAGCATCCAAAATCTTTAGTGTCTCACATGAAGACCTAGTGGAGGTTTTTGAAACCAGGCCTAAGTACTTCATATTTCTCCAGGGTGGATGTGTATATTCCTGCAACTCAGAGCAAATTCCACAAAACCAAGTCTGCATTGTGATAGAGATTTGTCTAACTTCTGCTGTTACCTCAGATAACGGGTCTAGATTTTTGACTGGCTATTTCACTATTATCCAATTCTATTGTTTAGTTATTACAAAATTAGAGGATCAGAAAATGTCTGGTCTCAGAAGGTACCTCTGGATGCTTACTTGTCCAACCCCCTTTTCAAGCAGGGTCACCTAAAGCCGTTTGCCTAGGATCGTGTCTAGACAGATATTGAATATCTCCAAGGATAGAGACTCCACGACCTCTTGGCTACCTCGCTAGCCCTGAGGCACCTCATATTGGAAAAGTGCTTCCTGATAATCAGATGGAACTTCCTGTGATTCAATGTGTGCTCATTGCATCTTGTTCTGTCATTGGATACCACTGAAAAGAGCCTGACCTCATTCTCCTTGCACCCCTCCATCTGGCTTTTGTACACATTGGTGGGATCACCTCTGACCCTTTCCTCTCCAGGCTGACCCATCCCAACTCTATCTGCCTTTCCTCATATGTCCCTTAAAAAATTCACGTCCCTTTGTTGGATTGTCTCTAGCAGCTCCATATTGCTTCCTATTTTGCCTCTTTTTTTTTTTTCTTCACTTATGGATGATCCATCTTATTTTTCATGGAAAAATTTTCCAATCTTGGGTGTTTTACACATGGGAACATGATTTTGATCTGTCTATTGTAAGATCTAGCCAGTCAGTGTTTATATAACATTAATGTTTTGACCCAGCTGGACTGAAAATAACAATTTGATTGAATTGCATACTGAAGAGCTGCTAAAATCTAATCCATTTAATGGGACACTATTTAAAAAGCAAATATTTGCTAGTTAAATATGCTCAAACATGGGTGAATTTTAAGCAAGTGTCATAATACCTTATTTAGAGATTTTGGTTTTTATTATACTAGTATTGGTATAATGGCAATATTTGATTAAGTGTTATCACCTTAGATGTTGTACATTTTATTTCTCTTTCAGTCTTGAAATGTTGAAAACATGGAAAAATTTATTTTTTAAAACTGAGTGGGTCTACCATATTTCTAGAGTGTTAATGGACTGTGCATTTCTGTATGTGTTGTTCCAATGTCACCGTATTGTTAAATGAGAACATACTTTCAGAGTTGTTTTGTGAGTCAAATTGTATGGTCTAAATTGTACTTCAGCCTGGATTCTTCCTACTAACATTGCTTTATATGAAAACTTTCATATGGGGAAAATTCTGGCAGGACACTTTTTGCTTTCTTTCCTCCTATGTACTTTACTAATGTGGTGGAGTGTTTTCAGTAAACAGAGTAATCCCTACAAACTCAGTAAAAGGAAGAAATGCAAGAGTTACATGAGATACCGTTGGGATGGTAATTTGAAACTTAAGTAAAAGTAGATTTCCTTTAAGTGTCTCACTTTCAGAGCTGGATATCAGCATCCCAAGTTCATTAGATGAAATATTTCATTACCTTTAATGTTGTTGGTAATCATGTCTATCTACTGACCTATAAAAATGTGTAACAATTAATACTAATTGCCTACTCAGCTGTATTTGCAGTCCTGTAAGTTCATGAGTATTTACTCATTATTTATGCTATACAACTGTAAAAGACATTTGGTAAGAACAACAGCCTGGTTTTAGAGGGGCAATTTAAAAAGTGATCTTACAACTCCAGGTTTTGAAGTCAACACATTTTGACTGTTTAGATTAAAATGGCTGATCTTGCTTATACAGCACTAGATTACTATATTATATTATATTATATTAATAATATAAATAATATGTTATATTATTTGGTTATGATTCTTACTGTCCTTAACTGACTAAGGCTAGAGGGAAAGGTCAGTTTTGGCAGCTTGGTTGTGAGTATAATTTTTTTCATTTGGTGCATGTCCTTCTTCCAAAGCTTCTCTTCTTAATTTTTTAAATTTTTATTTATAATTCTTTCTACACTGACCCAGTTCTGAAGCAAGATCAGTTTTATGCATAAATGAGAAAAACAGTGCACAACATGCATTTTAGGTAGAAAAGCAGTGCAAGTGATAAAAATTTCCCAAACAAGACCAGTATATTCTAAGAAATCACTTCTTGAATTGTTTTAGCCTCCCATATTTCTGGTTTTGGGCAGTGTCTTCAACCTGAGCCAAATTTTGTGAAATGATTATTTATATATGGATGATTGCCCTATTGAAGCACAGGTCTAAGACCAAACTCATTTCATCTCTGTATTACACCTGATTATAAAGGCATGCTACAAGCCCTCTCAGATAGTAAATACAATCATGTTTATCAGATGGAAAATAGCACATGTACTAGAGTTATTTTGTTGTTTGTACAATGGCTGCTAATAGTATTTCCTATGGTATTTTTTTCCAGTAAGACCAAAAGGATACTTCTGACTAAGAAAGTGTCTCCTTTTGGTCAGTCAGGGTGGCAGAGTATTCATAAACACAGAATTAAGTTCAGATTTCTCCAGTTAAGTTGAATGTTATTCTTCAAAATGCAAAATAATCTGAATGGATCTGTAAATATATCTTCTTTCACTACACTGATATATTAAAATGTCATGTGGTTAGCTATGTGATGTTCTCCCTTGCTAATGTATGCAGAAATATTTTTGTACCCTTCTGAAAGAGAGAGACAGAGAAAAGCAGGATTTCATAACAGAAAAAAAGTATCATGGTATGATGGTATCAATCATTTCTGCATGAATAATTATTGTGTTGCCATAGTTTTGAAATAGTTCCCATTTCCAGTAAGTATATGTAAAATTATATAACTCAAATGTATTATAAAATTTGAGCATATTAAAATAACATCTTAGATATTGAACAAAACTAATTTTGTCTTTCTCTGTTTTTAAGATCCAGATTTTAAGGACCTTGGTGTTTTGAAGCCATTGCCAGGTTGGTATGCTGTTTTGGGGGTTTTTTCTAACTTGGAGGCATTTATACTCTGCTGTAGAAAACATTTTTGTTTGCTGTTCAGGTTTCATTTTTTCTGGTGTTTTGTTATTCAGTTTGTGAGTTTGAGATGGGAGGACCTGAAGGAATTGTGGAATCTGTACAAATTGTTAAAGAAGGAAAAGCTTCTGAAACTGAAGCAGTAGACTGTAAATGGTACATCCGAGCACCACCCCGATCCAAGGTCAGTCCTTCATCCACTTGCTGATTTGCCATTTAATTTAAGAAATTGCCTTTTCTAATATATTGTGCATTTCTTAGTACAGTCAGATCTTGTTTAATAACTCTACAGCTTGAACTGTAAACTATTTTTTTCCTTCTGCTGTGGAAGGGTAATTTGTCATCTCAGCCAAAATAACCACCTTTCTTCATAAATGATGATTTGGGCAGTACTAATGTGTATTTTGTGCCATAAGTAATTTTCTTAAATTCATCTTTAATTTTGCTCATATTTTTAAAGAATCAATGTGTGTTTTAAAGTTGGAATTAATCTTATAATTTTAATTTTCAATATATTTCAAATACCTAACATAGAGACAACTAAGGAAGCACTGCTGGCTCCCTGAGGTCATCACTTTTTCTCATCTGGGAACTGTGAAAATGAACCTAAAGTAAATTAATGTTCCTCCATATGAAGCCTTTAATTCCTTTGGTTTAGAGACAGAGACCAAAAGAGTATTCTCATTTCTTTTCCTCTACAGTCAGCAAGCTGGGCTTTGTAAGAAACATGAGAGGGCTGCAATGAATTCAAAAATACTTTTCTTGGATTCCCCTTGATTTTCTCTCCTATCCATAACTTATCAGTTATAATATGCATTAATTGCTGGCTACACTACCACTTCTCCCCTCTTTGCAACAGGAACAGCTTTATGCCTCCCACCTACTTCCATTCACTGTGTAAAAGTCACCCCACAGTATACTTTTTCTAGCTGTCTTTTATTAGACAGGAAAGGTTTTAGAAAGTAGAATTTATATATGCACTACTCTCTGCTGTCTTTAAACTGATCAGGGCTTTTTTTGTATAACCTCAGTGAGGAGACTGGACTGAATATGTAATTGTTTCATCATCAGAATGACACATGGATGAATGTTGAAGGGTTCTCTTCAGGAAAGGTTTTCAGAAGAGAAAAAGTCATTAGTATCAGCATTTTTCTGTTGGGAAAGTATAGGAAAAGAGTTGGCTCACAAAGACTACAGATAAATGATTTCCAGAATATGCTTTCATCTTACAACATTTTTTTTTTTACTTTTGGATAAAATTAATACAGATAGAGATTTTCAATTAAGTAGATGAGCTTCCCATTTTGCTACACTAAGTAGTGAAATGAACTGATTGGACTGATGAATGATTGTTCCATGTGTTATAGGCAGTTTATATTCATTCAGCACAAATCCCAGTATCGATATGAACTTCAGATGGAGAGCAGCCCAGCTGTCAAGGTTTTGGGGATTCTGGCGGAGAAGAGGCTGAACATGCCCCAGAAATGTACACATCCAGCCCAGAAAGCCAATTGTGTCCTGGGCTGCATCAAGAGCAGTGTGGCCAGCAGGGTGAGGGAGGAGATTCTGCTCCTCTGCTCTGCCCTGCTGAGACCCCACCTGCAGTGCTGCATCCAGCCTGGGGTCCTCAGCACAGAAAAGACATTGAACTCTTGGAGCAGGTCCAGAGGAGGACCACAAAAATAATGAAGGGAATGGAGAACCTCTCCAGAGATTAAAAATTATTCTGTCCAAAGAAGAGAAGAATCTGGAAAGACCTTATAGCAGCCTTCTAGTACTAAGGGGGAGCCTGTAAGGGAAAAGGGAACAAGCATTTTATCAGTAGCAGCAAGACAAGGTGTTTTAACCTAGAAGAGGAGAGATTTGGACTAGATATGAGGAAGACATTTTTACAATGAGGGTTGTGAAATGATGGATCATGTTGCTCAGAAAGTTGGTTGATGACCATCCCTGGAAATATTCAAGGCCAAGTTGTATGGGGCTCTGGGCAACTGGATTTAGTTGAAAACATCCTTGCATATGATAGGGAAGTTGGACCAGTTGGCCTTTATACATTCCTTCAAATTTAAACTATTTTATTTAGGTATTAGTAGAAAGGAAACAGACAAACAGAATTGTTATTAGAATCAGCACAGTTAATTAAGCCAATAGCATTTCCTTATAGTCTAAATTCAAGTTTATGGTTGATCATATCATGTAATTGTGATATTCTTACTTGGTCTGACTCTGAAGTTCTGTATGATTCAAAGCCCTGCTAAAAATCACAATTTTACCTACCTGTAGTATTTATCCATCCTTCAGTTCTGATGTAAAACTCCAAACTAGGTATTTATATAACTGAAAATACATTGTGTATTAGAAAAATACTAAACTACCACTCTTAGTAGAGGGCTAAATTTAAAGTTCATTAATTCTTCATAAACTTCTGTATCTGCATTTAGTTGTGCTGCATTCCAAAAAGTATATCCTAGCTGAAGGGCACCTGGAATGGAGAGCAACTAGAAAGTTTTAGAAAAATGAAGTAATACTGAATGTTATTTGATGTCATCTAGAAGATTTTGTGAAGGATAGTAATACAACACAATAACAGGCTCTCAGAAGGAGGAAGGAATGCTGTGCCCATGTCTGTAACATAACTCAGGGTCCTACACTCTAAAAGAAAGTTTCAGATTAAATACAAAGGAAGAAAATTCAAACATCAGGGGGAGCTGATTGGTTCAGCTGGCATTATTAGTGGTCTGAAAGTGCAGGTTAGATAACCATCTGTGAAAAATGAGAGAGACATTAATAATCCTACCTTTAGGCAAAGGGCTGAACTGCATCATCTCTTGATGGATCCTGCTGTTCTCATCTTACAGAATTACCTGTGTGGAGAGACTGAGCAATATAAAAGTATATAAATCAGTGTTTCCTAATGTGGACTTGAAAGGTTCCACAACAAGCTAGAAAAAAAAAAAAAGATTTTTCAAGCCTAGATCAATCTTTGGGGGGGTAAACCCAATTTAGCATTTGAACTTGAATGTGGTTTTCAAACAGATATATTTATGTACACACAGACAAGTATATACATGCATAGACACACACACACATATACAGTATGGTTTCATTGTACTGGGACAAGTTGAAAAATATGCAGATACTAAGGAAGGAGGAACAAGTGGATAATTTTTTTAAAACTCTGTATGAAGTAAGGTTTATGATAAGATTGTTTATGGATCCACTTCAATTGAACTAGAATCTACTGTCCATTTTTTATAGTCAGCTTCCTTTGTCCCTATTTAACCTTGAATTAATGACATATTCAGTGCGGTTATTTAATGACATCATTTTTATTTATGTCAGTTTACACCTATGAAAACAAGCTCTCCTGAAAAGAACAGTGAGAACTCAGCAGACATCTTTAAACCCACATGTTCCTGTACCCTGGGCTGCACAGTTTGTTATTGGGAATTATGCCTAAAAGGCAAGAGTTTCTCAGAGAGAATTTGTGTTGGATTTTTTAATCTTTAGTTTCTTAATTAAACTGTGCCAGAATGTGAGTTGCTTGCAATTTCATTTGGCGTAAGCTCATCCAGTCTAAACTGTCTGCAGAAGCAAGATGCAAGTCCTTCCCTTGGTTTCCAATTCCAGATTCCAGCCAAGTCTGAGCTCAATATATGAGCAATGAGATCAGCCAGGAAGTGTATACTTGAGGGCTCTAAGCTTGAGCTTCAAACTGACAGTCTGGGTCTAATGCTTCTATCTTCAGTGTTCTGGAATGGGACAGAGAGCAGAAAATTTGTTGCACACACTTAAAAGACAGCCATCACTGTTTACCTTATATCACACACACACACACACACACACACACCCTGACACAGACACACACACCCTGACAAACACACACACACAGAGAAAAATAAATCTGAAATACATGCAGAACCCAAACATTCTCTGAGTGCAGAAGGCAGACTGAACACAACTTATATGCAGAGCTAGAGTCTTATATAGTGAAAATGACTAGTTGTAAAGTCTGTGTTTCTTGTAATCATTCAAAGTCAGTTCCTGCTGAGTAAGATAGCTGTGAGTTTTGAGTGGAGTAACACTGCAGTTCTGCACGTCATGTGGCTGCAATTAGTATTCAGAGCAAGAATGGAAAATTAAGAAGAGAGCTGCTGACTGAAAGTGCCAACTCACCCAGAACAAAAAAGTTCTGGAGGAATTTCCTGATCTGAAAATTCTTCAGTGTAGAACAAAGCCCAAAGAAGGAAGTGTATAAGATTGTTGCACAGTGATTTGAAAAATTTCAGGGACATCATTCGGTGCAAGCAGTGGATACACAAGGATTTTGTATTTAGGACTAGAAAGTAAGAAAATGAATAGAATTATAGTTTTCTTACTTTCTGTTAGCAGTGAAGTATTAGAAGATAATCTCAACAAGTGTTCTTCTATGTTGGATGGGTCAGCATAGTTTGACAAAGCCCCCAGGAAGACAAAACCATATTTGCGCTCTCTTTGGTGGGTAACTTCCCCAGCAAGGTACCTTTCTGTCATGCTTGTTCTTTGAGAGGCTCTGTAGAAAAAAATAACACAGCAAAACTTGATAGTAAGAGTAATAAAATATTTACAAATATGATATTCTTATGCTGGGAAAAAAAAACAGTAAGCAGTGCTGTTAAAAACACAATTTACTATCAGATGCTCTCAGGCACCTCAGAAAACAAAATCAAAACAGGAATTAATTGGAATGTAGTCCAGTAGAAATAATCTGTTCTGGAGGAATAAGCAATAAGTATATTTAGACTGAAAGAATAGTGGGAGTAGCCTCTCTATTTGCACCATGAGAAATAAAATGAAGTTACAAGATAGTTAGGCAAAGTGATATCTAATTCTCTTGCCCAACCTGAACAGGATTTTGGACAAAGGTTATAGCATTCAGGACTTAACACAAGAGATTAAGGAAACCCAAAGTGTCAATTAATTAGTAACTAGATTTGACACATCACAGCAGCATCCTTAACCCTGGGCTGCCATGGAGTGGTGGCTCTGTTTCAAGCAGGGCCATTGGGGAGCAGTGGGAAGGGGATGCACAGCACATGGGATGAGGGGATGAGGGAAGCCACAGTGCCAGGACATGACTAATGGGACAGGGACAGGCCTGGCCATGGTGGCTGGACTTGCCCAGGCAGTGGGGCCAGCCCAAGCACAAGCTGGCCATCAGCTTGGCAATGGACAAGGCTGGGGTGCTGAGGAAGGAGGTGGGAGCAGGGCAGTGGGGCCCAGTGTGATCAAGACCCTTGTATGGTTGCTGAGGGTTTGCACTGCTACCTGGCACGCTCCTGATCGAATGGAGGGATGACTCTTTGTGCCTGCCTTCATAGGGAGTGCAGTCTGGAGAGAGACTGGGCTGTTGTACGTGCATTTCCTAGACAGTCAGGAGGTGAGGAAAATAGCAGAGCTGTGAGTGAGTCTGTTTAAACTGATCTGACTAAACCAAAACATTTTCTGCTCTCCTATGTGAAGTGGAAATTAGTGCTTTTAGATGAGACCTGTAAGAAAAACAGTATAAGCTGTTGGCACTGGCAGATTAAGATAAACTAATTTTTGCAGGCTTCTTAATCAGTTGTAGAAGAGAAGCTTTAATAGTGCACTAAAACTTAATAGGAACCTTTTGAGTGGTAATTCTTGAAGTGTTAGGGAAAAATAAAATTTAAAGGCTGAATAACCTATCAGGCAGAGATACTTTTGCAAGCTTCAGATGATCTCCTTCTCTGAAGAAGCTCTGAAGCTTACTAACATACAGATAATTCAAATAATATTATGAATTTTTAAAAGTCCAGCATATGTATATATGATCAGTACAAGATGAACAAATTATGTTTAAACAAGTAGAAAATAATATTTTCCTATATTAAACTATTAAAATCCCTTATGTGAAATAGTTTTCTGAGATGAAGATGCAAGACAAGTACATGTTTGGACTCATGTATGTAGAATCTCTGCTATGAAGGCATGTCAATGCACATGCCAGAGTAACACTTTCAAAAACCCCACTTTTGAGTTACCATGAATCTATTTCATTCAGGTATAGAAATATAATGAGCATCAACATCCTCAAACCAAATAGCTATTAAGAAATGTAATTTTTAAAAGCTATTAAAGAAAGCAATAAAATATCTGTCAAAGAGAACAGCAGAATCAGGATTCGATCTCCAGTTTTCAGTGTTAAAAAGCAGAATAACACAAAGGAGTTGTAAATCTTGCTCACTTGTGAGCATTTTTTGACTGTACTAGAAGAAAATAAGGACAACTTGACAGAGTAAGTGTCAACTACTGGATAGTCACAGAAATTTGAAGAAACAAATAGGACTAAGCAAGGAAATTTAAAGAGCTTCACCTGTCTAGAAAAATGGTGTTCTGATACATGAGCCTTGGCTGTGAATCACAGTATCTTAGAAGTACCATATAAAATTATCATCATTGACAGTATTCTCCATGCTCCAGAACAGATGAAAATATGAGGTTTGGAGCTCTCTCTTTGCACAACAAGGTCTCAGACTAGCAAGAGGGGGACCAAAATTGTAGAATAATCCCCCAAAATAACAAACAAAAATCCAAATAGATCATTGTTAACACTTTTGCATTGAAGTAATGTTGATTGAAAAGAAAAAATTAGCATCCAAGTAAGAGGATAGACCATTTCAGATGACAAATTCAAGACTCATTGCTAATATGCTTTTTAGGCTGGTGTACTCGGTGTCTGGTTGCCTTGAAGGAGTTCAATTAGTGCTGCACAATCTGCTTTAAAAAAAACCTGTGTTTCCCAGGCCTAAATACTGGAGGTATTATCTTGAAAGTACTTTGTTAATCACACAGAGCTGAAAAAGATGTAGAATATAAAGCACGCGCTGTAACTGATCACTGAGCAATGGGACAATTTAACCCAGTCCTGTGCTTACAAGTGAATTGATCAAAACCAGAAGCAGAATATGTAAAATCTGGACATTATGCTTGGATGAAGAGGAAGTTTTTCTCTTATGTCTAAATAACTTTTGGCAGCTGAACAATGGCTTTTTGTTTGTTTTGGTTTGGTTTAAGGCGACTGAGTGTCTGTGCAGATATATTAAGTCTGATATGCTGGGATATGGTTTGAAGCTTTTCGTGACTGGCCTGATCAATCATGTTGTCATCCATAACCTTCAGTGATTGATTAAAAAGCAGAACTCATCAGAAGTGATTCACTATGAGGAGATTATAATCTGACTATTTTACTGGGGTGATATATTATTCGTAGTTTATAATAATTTTGGGGTTTTTTTTCCTAGTATGTTCAGTCAGAGATTTTTGTTGTTTTCAAATTTAAATGAAAATAAATAGTAAAACTTTCCCAGAATGTCCTTTTTTGATTATTATTTATGTGTCAATACAAAACTTACAGGTGACAAGAGAATTATTTATAATATTATGTGACTGAGTATAAATTACATGTGCCACAGTTGCAGTGAGGTTTTATCAGTTTTGTTGCTAATGACATTGGCATTTGCAGTGACATCTCAAAACTTAGTTAATCTAATACTTGAACAGCCCCCTCTCCTAAGTAATGTGGAGCTGATGGCTTGACAAAAGTGTCTTATTAATACTTTGCAACAAAAATGTGGAAGACGAAGATATGGCAGTTATGCTTCTTCTTTCAAATAAGATGTTCTCTTCAGCAAGAATGCCTCGATTATGCTAATATAATGTGTCAGAATCTATGGAAATGTTCATTCCAAAAGCTCCTAATGGCATCAATGAAAAAATGCTTAATGAAGGCAGATGGTGCTGTTTGAGTATGTGACCTCTGCTTTAGTTCGTTTTCTTTCAGGGGAACAGAGTTTCTTATCCACTGATGATAGAAGTAATGGCTAAGATCTCTGTAAATGAAATACCCAGTAATACTGATAATTTTTCTCTCACTTTCTGATGCATTTGTTTTAGTGACATCCTCATACCAGCAAAAGTAATGAGAATATTGCCACTGATTTTAAAAAAGCTACGTATAGGGAACATTTTGCATTAAATAAGAGTTTGTCATATAATCAGTTTTATTCTTTCCCTGGGGAACTCAATTTATTATTAGTCATTTTCTTCTGCCAGTGTGGGTCTTACTTCCAGTGACAGGAACAATGGTAAATATATAGCAATGAAGCCATACAAGTTGGCAGAGGCGTGCAGATGCAATTAAATTATTCCAGCTCTTTAAAATAAAATCTGATCCAATATCAGGTTGTCAGTTTGTGTAATCAGTTTCCCATTTTTTAAAATACAGTCTTAAGCCAGAGGTCTGATTCAAATAAATAGATTGAAATATACACATTGATTGTTGTACCAAGGCTCCAATATTTTATATAAAGTTCTGGGAGTAGTCATCTCCAAAGACAATTATGAGAAAGGAGCTCCAACTCACCTCAGAATATCAGTAAATTATTTTCTCTAATTTATGAAACTTCATGGCATTGGAGAAAGTGGCATCTTTCTTCTACAGAATAGACATAGATTTCTATTTCTTCCTAGTGGTTCCACTACCTATCAGGTCTATATATGTTATGGCATCGGCTGAATTTCTCACACAGAGGAATGAACAGGTATGACTGACTGCAGAATTCAGTCTTGGGAAAAACTGAAGATTTTGGCCTCTTCACTGGTAGACTCAAAACAAAATGCCGAGTTAATATTCTCTTGATTTCCTTTCAGTATTTATGACTGCTACTCGGAGAAATATTTTACTATTTTATAAGGCTGGTGTGCCTCCAGAAACTAAAGAATGTTGAATAAGACCATAGAAATAAGATTTTGTCTGTACTGCTATATGAACAGCGTTTTTGAACAGGTCAGGAATAATTGATGAATGCTGGAAATTGCTGGGAGAGATGATATTTTGTAACCACAGCAAGGATTAGCACACATTTCTTGTAAGAATGAAAACTCATTAAAAATACATCTCCGTACTGAAATGGGATGCCCTTTAAAAGAAATACATATGCTTATATATATGCACATGCAATTGTACATATAAATGCATATATAAAAGGCAGCAGGATAGAAAAAGAGAACCTGTGAACAAGTGTGCAAGGCCTTTCACCAGTAGGTATAGTTTTATGATTGTTCTGCCATCAGATTAATGTAATCTTTTTTTCTGGAGTAAATATGAGCTTTCCTGAAGAGCGGAATAGACAGAAATGTGATGTGGTACATTGCAGTATAACTTTGTGGTCTATCACATATATATATAAACACATATATATATGCATATGTATGCATATGTATGTATATGGCATATAAATATAAATAGTGTACATATGATAAACATATACAGACAGTAAAAGTAATGATGTTAACAAGCATGTTGCAAGCCCTCTGTTCTCTGTGAACCATCTATCTGACACATTTTTCTTCCTGGGAAACACTCACATGTATGCAATACTGGGTGTAATCACCTGCAGGAAAATTTCATTGCATTGCCTGTGACTAGGCTGGCAGGCACTGGGACACCTGTCTGAAGGAGACTTCTACAGTTTTCTGAGAAAAGAAAAGCAAGGGGCACACTTAATTCCCTAAGCTATGCAGAGATGTACTCTGGGCTGTCTCAGCAGCTTCCCAGGAGAGGCTGGGTGCCAGGGTTGCACAGTGACTGCTGCACCCTTCCTCGAGAAAGAGGATCTGGTGTCTGGGACACAGAAGCAGCTCTCTGGTGTGTCCCAAATGTGATCAGTTGCTGGGTGTTTGTATCATGGCTCTGCCTCTTCCCATACCTCCCTTCCCCACATGGGATCATTCTCTGTCATCACAGCAGTGTGTATCATTTCACCATTTTACTGAACAAACAGTAAATGAAGGGAGAAACTATAAAAACTATACCTTGATGTAAGATATTGCAATCCCAATATGTCTTTGTATATGTCTGATGGTTGTTCCATTTTTGTAGAGACCAATACAGGCAGGTTCCTTGATTTATAGTATGTAAACTCCAGGATACATGGTGAAAGTAAGGTACACTTAACTGCACTTTAATTGAAATACATTCCTCTCAACTCTTCTGAAAAGTGGAAATGATGGAATATGAGTAAAAGTCAATGTAAGAATAACAGGTTAGAAAGAAAACATGCCTTTGGTATACCTCATTTCATTTGCTAGTAAAAATTTTTCACAAATATTCTTTTCAGAGGGATACATTCAAAGCATAACAAGGAATGAAAATATACAATAATACGATACCTGAAAAGGCCCATTAAAAAAATCTGAGCTATCATTAAACTGTAGCAGACTGCTTGAGAGCACATAATTCTTAAATGATAAGAGTTTTAATATATTAATGAGGTGAAATTTTGAGACTTGTTGCTACTAGGATATGCATTGCTTGTGTACTTTTTGCAAAAGCTTAAGAAACATTTGTTCTGCGCATATAAAAATATCTTAAGTCAATAAAATTGCTTAGAAATAAGTACATTTTATGTGTAATACAGTGAGATTTCTATTTTTAGTATTTTTTTTTTAATGAAGATGCATACAGCTTTATCTTGTATATGCTTACTGCCTTTTTATAAAATTTCTGCCCTAATTCACCTTTCTATATCATTCTTTTGAAATCTCAGGAGCACCCTTGGCAGTTTGAATATGTATCATGTAGCTGTTTGAAATAGTATTTGCCTTCTCTATGAATTGAATATCTGATGTTGCTTTTATAATCAATTACTTTTAAAATTTGTGGTTTTCCCTAAACTTGAATATCAAGTAATATATCAATATCACTTTCCCTACACTTGAATATCAAATAATAGTCTTTTATCCTCATGCCTGCTTCTTTTTTAGGTAGATTTAAAGAGTTCTTTGCAAAGGGCAATATATCTATTACATTATGAGACAATTTAGCTTGTATGCAAGAGACATAGGTTTCTAGGAGTTTACACAAAATGTGCTTGATTCCAAGCCAGTTAAATTATGAAAATGTATACCATAATGCTTTGTTTAGGAGAGCTGAGATGGTGGCCAGATCCTTGAGGAAACATTAAAAGATTAATGATGGAGATCTGCCTGGCTCTCAGATTCTCACTTCCTGAATCGGTGTAGCAGAAACATGTAAGATGACACATTGACTCTGGGGAGAGAGCAACAATGATTTGCCTTATTATTTCACATGTCAGTCATGTAATAGAGCAGTATTGTGCCAAGCAGTAAAAGAAGAAATTTCTAGCTTATCTGTCCTCCTGCTTGAACAACTATTGCACATTTTTCTGAAATAAAAAGTATGTATTTGCAAATTAGGACTTTACTATGGGTAAGAACAATGAAATATCTAGATCTTCTGAGACATTCTACTTGGAAGCAGGACAAAATACCAAGAATTAGAAACAGTGCTCAGTTTGCATATTAATGGCCTTCCAAGGAGGTACCCTATGGATCATCAGATCCAGAAAAATTATTTTGATGGAATTGTTGTGTACTCTTCTGCAATGCAGAGCAAAGTTGCTTAATGTTTTTTTTTCAGTCATTCTCAAACGCCTGTACATGTTGCCTTTGTCGTTTGGTTGATTTACAGATCTATTTGCGATTTTTGGACTACGAGATGCAGAATTCCAACGAATGCAAAAGGAATTTTGTAGCAGTCTATGACGGAAGCAGCTCGGTGGAGGATTTGAAGGCAAAGTTTTGCAGCACAGTTGCTAACGATGTGATGCTGAGGACAGGGCTGGGTGTAATTCGCATGTGGGCAGATGAAGGCAGTCGAAACAGCCGATTCCAGATGCTCTTCACATCTTTCCAAGAACGTAAGACCCAATCAATGCACCTGCCTTTCAGTTTGTTAAATGATACAAGTCCCAAAACCTGTTAATATTTTCTTCAAGCAGAGCAGTCACTGAAGTATGTTGCCAAAAAAGCTATGTAAATATTCAAAGCAGTTTTTATTCCAAGCATGTGTAGTGAGAAATAATTTGTAATGCAGTAGACAGACTACAAGATTCAAAACCAGCAAAACAGGTACGAGTGGTCATGACCTGTCCTGTCATATAACTGTGACTTTTGTCTGATCCCCAAGCTACATGAAAGTTTTTCCTTACACAACATGGAAAATAACACAGCCCTGAAAGTTTTTATCAAGTCAGATAATTATTTCAGAATTTGATTTTTTAGATCTCATTATGATATGCATTTGAAGAATACCTTATGATTATTTTAGCACAGATAGTGAGTTTGTGCATATAGCAGTGAACATGTGTGTCAGATATTGTTCAGCAAAGCGTTTAGGGTTTTTTGTAGCAACAAAAGCTTTCTAAAAGCCTTTTATATTTTGATTAATAGTTTGTTTATGTGCCTTACTTGTGTTTATATTTTTATATGAAATGTGGATTAAAATAATAGGCAATATAGCCTGTAAAAGAAACAAAATGTAGCTCTAGCTAGTTTAAGAAAAAAAATAATCAAACAAATCACAAAAATCCCGCAACAACCCAATAGTTCCATTAATTGAAAACTATTGACCCAGATAATCTTTTGAAAGTCCTGTGAAAGATATCAATTTGTTTCCTTTGATAGGAATAATACTTATTTGGCCTCTTTAGAAAGGAGGATTTATTTTCACATGTTGGTTTGTGTTAATTTTTAATGTGTTTTTGGTTTGTGCATCGTGTGTCTGACAGAAAGAAAGATTTCTTTGCAGCTGTCAGTGGTTGGAATGAAGGCTCAACCCTCCAAATACATTCTTCATCTATATTCTCTGTGTGTGTGTACCCTGCAATGAAGCAACGAGTCTCTGTTGAGAACAGCCTCCATCATTCCTTAATTATGGCTCTGATTAAAAAATTTCTGACATTTTACATGCCTGAAACTGCCTCCGCCACTGTACTCTCACACTTGCAGCCTTAGGGTGGATTATATTTATCTTGCCTGCAAATCAGGCTGGGGTCTAAAAGACACTGAGAACCCTGGGTTGAGATGATACTGCCCTTTTCTCATTTCTGCAACTGGAGATGTCTTGAATATTCAAGATCTGATTCATTTTTTTTCACAAGGCATCTTGATCTGTTACCTTAGAAACAACTGCATAGACACTGGAGGTTTACAGCATATAAAGAGTGAAGCACTATGATGACTAACTTGAAACTAAGGTTTGAATAGCCTATGTTTGCAAAACTCCCATATTTTAAAGGATAATAAGGAAAAATGCAGGGTTTTTTTTCTCTTTCAGTATTCCTAATATATTTATCTGATATGCTACATCTTATGAGCTACTCCTTTCTTGTAAGCAGATGATAGTTTATACTGAATAGTATTCTGACTGAGAAATTCAAAATACAAGCATAATGTGCTTTCTGTGAATTTGTTCTGAAGAGTCATTGCTCACTAAAGGCTGAAAATTTATTAAAGGCATTTAGCCTTTAATACTTTGAAATATGTCTACATAGTCTGCTCATAAATAATAGAAGAAACTGCATCTGTGATTTTAGTTCTGGGAATTAACTTTAAAGATTTAAAGGTGATGCAGATGGTATTTTCTGTGTCTCATCAGTTGTCCCTAAGTGCTGCCCTATGCCACACACTGGTGCTGGCTGTCAGGAGCTGGCTAGAACAGATGTCAGTGAGACACACTCTGAGACACAGCTCATGGCATGTAAACTGCAGCGTCTTGCAGCAGCATGTGGGAATAATTAGATCATCTGCATGGAAGAGAAGGAATGTCAGACCTCATTCAGGGAGATGTGCATCAGGGAACAGACACCTGTGTGTCTATTCAGGGACAAAGTGAGGAAAAAGTTCTATTTTGTTCATACAGAAGTGAGAAAGGAAAAAGAAGATTATGCTGCAGTAATGTGCATGGGAAAGAGTGACAAAGTCGAATTCCTGTATTTTCTGTTCCTGTGGGAATGACCCACACCTCCTACCATGGGAAGAGGTGTTGTGAACTGCTGCTCCTCAAGTTTCTCTCCTTAGTGTGGAGTTAGGCTGTTGAGACTGTGAGTTTTCTCTTACACAAGGTTCTGTGTACTGGAAGTGGTATCTTGTGGAAACAAGGTGCTAAGCCTGAGCATTGTTTTCTTTCAGTCTAAGTCTATTCAGTGTTTATTCCACTTACAGAGCCATTTCCCAAGGACTTGACATTTGTGTAGAACAGAGAAGTCTAAAAGAGATTTCTTCTATGATTATTTTCATATGTTTCCATCAGTGTGTTCCAAATCCATTTAAAGTATGTATGCATTTTTTGGTTGTCATCTAAGAAGTGGTCTTACAAGTTTCCAAACCTCTCACAGTGATGCTTTCAGAGCAGCAGTGCTATAAATATGTCTTAAGGAAAGGCATACAATGCATTAGGTTGTCAAATTTCCTGCACCAGAAAATCAGGAATGATGATGATCATCAAAATAGTAGTTGAGCTCAAAGTAACACTTAATAACTGATTAATTCTTAATGGGTGATAATTTATAGTGATGCTCTGATATTTCATTGTCAGCATTATTAACTATTCCAACTGTCATTGTGAGGTTTTACTCCTTATATTGTTACCTTTTTATCTTTAAGGTATCTTCTAAGCATGAGCATATTTTTGTGCATGGGAGTCACTGTTACACTAGATTTTAAATATCCAATAATCAGTAAAATAATATAAGAATCAGTAAAAGGTAAACAAAAATCTGGTATAATCAGAAGGTGTCTGTTCATCTGATAAGAAGACTTGAAAAATGAGTCTTTCTTTTCTCACCCACTGACTAAATGTTCATTTCATTTTCTATGATTGAAGAGTGATCTCCAGCCTGATTAATGACAGACATGCTACACCTACAGCTTCTTCAAAGAGCAGCTCCTCAGCAGACACACCTACGCTTTAGCCTAAAAGCAGATTTGTAGAACCAGGGCATATGGCATAAGAGAAAAACCCTCTATATGCACAGACAAGATGTTCACTTTCTCACAGCTGACTGCCCTTTGGCTTCCTTCTGTGCCCATAACCCTTCACCAGAAACCCCAGACCAGAAAAACTTCATTCCTTCTCTTATTGTCCCTTTGAGCTTGAAGTCTGTTTTTAGAGCCCTATCACACTCAACTTTCCTAATGAAGAACAAGTACTATCATTCTTATTTTATTTTTATGAACAAAAGCAATATTTGGAGAGAAGTCTAAGGCCATGATTAGAAGAGTAGTGTGCAGTTTGATCAAGCAATGGCACTCAAATCCCTGTTTACAGGATGACCCAGCATGAGCAGTTCTTTAATGGGGAAGAGGGACTGCAGGTATGCAGTGCTAGGGACTGTATCTGTGTGGCAAAGCTAAGAGAAGTACTGAAAAAGGGAACAGCAAGCTGTTTAGTGCAACCTGTGAAGAGGTAGTTTCTCTTTGCAAGGACTTAGGCATGTAAACAGATTGCAGCTTTGCTGGTTTTGCTTTCTGCTTCCACACTAATATTTTAAAAAGAAACCTTTGGGATTGCCTCCTTACTGGCGAGCAGTCATCTGTGATTTTCTTCCCTTCTGTGCTATTTGCAGCTATCTCTAGTGAAAAACCCTCACTGGCTAAGCATCCCAGTGACTCTCTGACCCTGAACAGAATAATTGTTTGTGATGCCCAGGGTGTATTAACAGAACACAGGCTGGACCTCTGAGCACAGGCTCCTGACCAGCCATTCTCTGGTCAGTTTGTATATCAAAAAAACCCTGAACAAAAAACCATGAAAACACATATAGGTGTTTTTGAAAGACTAGATTATTGATCTGTATGTGGTATTAACTATCCATAAAAGTTACATGTATCTTGCACAGAGCTGTCTGAAGGCGATTGTGAAGCTGTCTGAAGAGCATAAGTATTAAGCCATCTCATTTTCAAGTTTCTAATAGCTGTATTTTAATGAGCCTTTTTTTTTCATTAGTGGCAAATCATATACTTGTAGTGCACAGTACTATAACAATCTTAATAATTTTATAATTTTAATAAAACAAGTGAAACTGTCTCTCAGTAAATAGTTTTCCTTGAAGAGACTGATAAAAAACTTCTTCCTTCCAATGATGATTCAAGGAACATCTGAAGAATTTAAATTTTCCTCCTTGTGTGGAGGAAAGAAAGTCTTATTCTTAATTAAGGAGCAGTGGGAAAATCCAAGTGATCTGTACTCAAAGAATTCATGTGTGCAGAGCATGATGCAATGAGCTATCTTGAGTAGAGAAGGAGTAGGTGTGAAATTTCTAACAACTTCAGTGTAAAATGTTTCTCACATCTAACCATTGTTAAGATTTCAGAGTTTTTCCATTCACCCTTAGGAGGAAGGAAGACCTTTCAAAAATGTTATGACAAGAAAGGAAGGGGAGAAAGGAGGGAGAGAGATATGCCTAAAAATAAGTAGGGTAGGACATTTGTCTAAGATTATCCCATCCTGGCCTGAAATCCCTGCCTTGAAACAGGCTCAGAGGGTAAATCCACACAGTTCAATGAAGTACAGCAAAGACACCCAAGCTGGCTTGCTCAGCCAGTTCTCACCCTGGAAGCAAAGGAGTTGCACTAACTGTGGATGGTGTTGAGAAATAGTGAGAAATACACTGGAGAAAGCACTGCACTGAAGTGGAACAGCCAGGCTGCACACCAGTTCCATAACAGATCTGCTTTTAGCTCCATCTTGTAAAAGTATTTTGGTCTGTTATGATTGCAATAAATACCCAGAGTATTCTGCAATACCTAACGAAATGACGCTTAATGCACAGAGATAGTGTATTTTGTTACTTATAGCATCACAATAGTATAATAATCAGTAATAACATGGAATATTTAATTTCTCTACTGCTTTACAAATTCTGTAAATGTATAGTATAAATTGGAATGCTTTACTTGTGACTCTATTTTATTGTCTGAGTGAAGCCATTATAACTTTTGTAAAATATCAATTATGACTGCTTTTATTTCCTGTTGCTTTGTTAGGATGACATATGGAAGAACTATTAACACAGTTTATGTTTCTCTGCCTGAGGGATATTCAGGATTAAAATATTAATTTTTTGTTAATAAATTAAAAAGTTTAGATTATGGGCACATGCATTTCTAAACCATTCTTCTAATAAGAAAACATAGGCAACTACATTGGTTCAGTTTCTAAGAATTTTGAAAGCAGTAACCTTCAAATACCAAACAGAAGCTTTTTTGCATACTGTGGTGGAAATCTTCTGGAAATATGAATAATATAACAGTCTTCTATTTTGTACTAGAAACAGAATATATTTACATTCTTGATAACAGAGAATTGTTGTTATTATTATAGCTGGAGTTTTAAAAAATAGGTTTCCTATGTCTGAAAAAGACTCTGGGATATCATGTCCATTCCTGTTAATGCACTTCCTTGTATATCTTCTAGGATAAGAGCACCATCTTGTGCTCAGTGTAAACAGGTGTTGCAAAGCAGGAGATGTTGCATTATAATGAATTCAAGAACTATAAAATTTGTTTGTATATTAAGATACAAGGTATTCTTACACATAGCATTCACAGACATAAAAATAAAATATTATCATTAAAAATGATGTGAATCACCTACTGGGGGCATCATATTAGGACCCAGGAGTTCATGTCTGTCCATTTGATTAACTATTCCCTAACCTCAGCCCCTTCTACTCAGAGAAGTCATATTTCTGCTGGGATCATGGCACCCTACTGCCACCACTCATATGTATCCTTTCTATATTTCAGCTTAGTCAGGATCTCATTGTCCATCCATGCAGGATAACTGATACCTTCTCTTGATTTTTGGCCAGTCCAGATAGGCAACTGCTGAGCTCGGCAGAGGTAATCTTACAGAATCAACCAACTCTCCTTGAACTTGTGTCGTTCCAGGACCACCTCCTATGGCATTTGTCCACCCAGACCCCTCAACAGTGAACTTTTGCTTTTCTGAGGCCCAGAATTCTGGTTGTGCTTTTTGGTTTATTCCTTTTTTGCAGCATCCCAAACTCCATCATCTCATGCTCCTGACATTCACCTTCCCAACTGATTCATGTTTGCAAAAGTATGAGGAACAGTAGAACTACCCTCACCAACTCTGTGATTACCTGTGTCAGGAAGTTATCAATACACTCTGGAAATTTCCTGGCTTGCTTGTACCCTGCTGTGTTTGCCCTCCACAGATATCATGTGGTTCAAATCCCCAGGAGAACCAGGGCCTATGATTGTGAGGTTACTTCCAACTGCCTGAAGATTTCATTGTCTGCTTGTTCCTCATCAAGTAGTCCAGACACAAAGTACAATATTGATAGCTTTCCACTGGGCTTTCCACTAATCATGACCAAAAAATCACTTGGCTCCTCACCTGGGTGAGCTCTCTGCATTCCTGCTCTTCTCTCATATAAAGGCCATTTCTATAGTGATGGGGAAGACCATGGAGTGATAGAGTATGGCTTGTGGTGTGTGGAGAGGTTTGTGCTGCTTTATCTAGCTGAAGTTAATGATAGCAGCAGTTTCCTTTTGTGAAAACATCCATAAGCTTGCTGTCACATCTTGCTTGATTCCACGATCATCTTGGGTTCTGTAACAGCTGTAGGACTGCATCAGGACCAGATCCATCTTGCTGTGAAAGAATCTGGTTTACCATCAGTTCATTTATCTTTTTTATATTACTAGAATGTCCTTGATGTAGCATCCCAAGACTCCTTTGCTGTGCCTTTTTTTGGAAAGAAAGCAAATTCCTCCAATGTACAACAGGACTGACAAGTTTCCAACTTCACTTTATGTTTTCATTAATTCAAAAAAACCCCCTTAATTAGAGTAAGGGAAACATATTGACTTCTTGTCCAGTTTAATCTCTACATTCATGGGACCACAGAGAGGACTTGGCTATTTTAAATTTACAAACATGAACAAGAGGGGGTTTGTCATTAATTTTCTGAATCTTATATTTGGGTTTATCTCATGCTAAGTTTGCTGTACTAGTTCTGAAATTGCTTTGCTTCACTATTCATGTTGTTTTGACATTTATTTACATACCATTTTTTCCCCTCCACCATTCAATAACACAATTTAAGAAAACTTAAATTTTCATTCTTTTCTCCTCCTTTCTCTTGCTTTTGGTTTCCAGATGTCCCTGTTACCTTTCTGCATAATTATTCCTTCTTCTTAAACCTGAAAAAAAGTCTTTTTTATTGTTCTTTATTTTTCTTTCATCTATATAACATTTCCTAATATTTTTTTATTTGATAGAAAATCTCGCGATTTCTTTTAGTGCAGAATTAAATAACCAATTGACATTGTTTTTTCCTGTAGACTTCTCTCTGTCTTATTTGCAATTCCTTGCTCCCTTCCTTTAGTTCTCCTTTTCTACTTACCACTATACTTCTGAATTCAGACAGCACTCTGTCCTTCTGACTTCACTTCTAAGATCCATCATGCTACTCTGAATGTTTTTGGTCAGGGTTTTTTTTTTGTTTTGTTTGTTTGTTTGTTTTTCTTCATGGCTTTAATCTTAATTCTGCAAATGTTTGATTGTTTTTGTTTTTAGTATTTCCCAGTTGTTCCTGTGTTACTCCTTGAAGTTTCTCTGTTTGATATTTGGGTCTTTTTTTTTTTTTTTTGGTACACTTAGTATTTTGAATGGGTGCCTCTTTAGATTTTAGGTTTCTCACTTCTTTTTGCTCAGAGTAGGCAGTGAGACTGTTTCTGCATGTGGGAAACATCCCAAAAGATCCTCACCTTGCCTGGAAACAGGGATTGCAGCTAAAGTGTGAAAGGATGATTATGCCTCTGATGTGTTATCTACGTTATGTGTCACATCATGATGTGGCACAGCATCCTCCAGGCTCAGCCTTCATTGTCCCCAAATGACAGCAACAGATTGATAAGGACTGTCCTGAAATATTCTCCCTTTCTAATAGCCACATGTGCTCTTCTGATCTGTCCAACATGGAATCCTTTCTGTAACAAACTTAAAATGTGACCAGGCTCCCTGCACCTCAGGAGATGGTATACCAGATTTAAAAACAAAAATTGAACAGTCGACAGGCTGGTTGATGTCTTTTGGCTAAGAGATACATTATATGTGCAGTATTATATCTGAATGAGTGGTTGCATATTTGGGGTGTGCTTTTTGATTTTGATGGCATTTACTCTTTGCTTAACACACCATAACTGCTCCAAATAAGACAGTTATAGATAGCTTAACTTAAACACTTATTGGTAAGCAGATTTATTGACATGATCTATTGAGTCATTAAGTTCTACAATACAATTCCTTTGTATTGTCCTTCATTTGCAAACCACTAAACCATTCTCTCTGCTATGCATTTATGTTGTCATAGGAACTGCTTCTAAAATTGCAGAGAACAATATCCATGAAGAATCAAACTCGAAGTATCAGTAATATGAGCATCATAACTGCTTTCTGATTAGCTAGGGGTCTCAATTTATTATTTATCTATTCCTTAAAAATAAATATAATAACACTTTTGGGTTGCTTGAACTAAATATACATAAGAAGTTCATTTTTGACAATTTAACTGACATAGTTTGTAGCTCTTCTAAGTTATGGAAGTTTTTTTTGTTTAAAGAAGAGATATGAGGAGTAATTTATCTCTACTATATTATGCACTTTTGGATCACAACCCCAACACTTAATGATATCTCAATACTTCTGTAAACACCACAGTTTAGCAGCATCTTCAGCACCTTCCAAAGGCTTTCAGACAGTTTCTTCACAGTAATAGTACATGGCCATCAGTAAAAACATTTTCCTGCAGCTTTAATTTGCATGATTCTTCTAGGCCATGGGCTTCAGGGACACTGAAGACTGTTGTGCTTCTTTATCTTCATACTCGTGATCAAAAGGATGCTTTTTAAATGTAGCCTTTTTATAGCTAAAAGAATTTTAGAATAATTTTACTTTGTGTATAAATGGTCAGACACTGTTGATATGTACCATCAAGTACACATCTTCTTTGAGTCACGCAAGTTTTCTTATAAAATTGAGGTTTCAGTAAAAACTTTAAAAGATGTTATCTGTCACTCATTGTGTCAGTCTGGGATACAGTTAACTCTTTTTGTAGCAGCCCATAGGGTGATATGTTTTGGATCTGTGGTTAAACTGTTGATAGCACATTGGTAATTCCCAACAATGTTTGGAATCCAATCCACTATATCCAGGAGAGTCATACTAGGGGAAGGTTCAGTCATTTTAGATGAAACTGAGAACCTCTTGCCACAGAATAATAAACAATCTGTGACTTGAGTGCTCGCCATGCTGCATGTCAAATATTTAATATGCACAAGGAACACATGTTGTATAGCTTTGTCGTGTTATAGAATACATGTCCACTCCTAGATGTGTTTGTAGAGGAGAACTGAATGATTTGCTAATTTAATATCATTTATCATTTCTCTCATTTTTAGCCCCTTGTGAAGCCAACACATTCTTTTGCCACAGTAATATGTGTATAAATAACACACTGGTCTGCAATGGACTCCAGAACTGTGTGTATCCCTGGGATGAAAACCACTGCAAAGGTAACACTTAGAATTGAAAAAGTTGTCATTTGCACTGCATGAGATATAGCATATAATACTCAGTTTCTTGCTAAGTATGTGCTAAATAGGTGAAAACTCAGGAAGAGTTTTCAGGGAGAGCATACATTAAAGAACAGAGAAAATGAAGGAAAGTAAAAAAACGCCAGTGGATTTTACATTCAGTGTTTTCATTTTTTTGCTCTGGTGTTGCATTGGTTGTATCCTGCTGTCTGTTTGTGCTCTTCTGGAAGGCTTTCTGATCATTTGTTCTCTGCTTTCCATACAATTTAAAGTATAATTAAATGGAATATTTTGGTTCCTTTGCTGTAGTTACTTTTGTAGTGGAGTAAATATAAGTATCAGATGCCTTTTAGCTGCATGATAAGCCCATATTAGCCCAGGTAGTCTTACAAACAAAGGTAGAATTTAACACTGTAAGAAAGCAACCAAATCTGCCTATAATCAAGTGAAATTGAAGTGCAAGGAACAAGATTGTAAATATTACATCTGGAAATCAGATGTAATATTTATTTCATAGGCAGGTAGTGATGTATCCTACCCATGTACTGACAGTGTTTTCTAAATATTTCTGTGGTTGTGCTACAAAAACCAAACAAATAAGTCCCAAAAACAGTATCTGTGTCGTCTTCAGGGAAAAGAGCTTAACAAACTTATATTGCAGGTTAGGGAGACAGTTCACTTCTGTCTTGTACCCCCTTGTCTCCCCCTTACTGCAGATTTGTTCCTGAAAGCATGGGATATGCCAAATATAGGAACCAATCAAGAAAAAATTCAGAATTAAGTGGATTAGCAGTCAGCCCATAAGTCTACTGAAGCCTGTAAAATCCTGACAAGCAGTGCAATAGGGTAAAACAAAAATGAAATCATATACTTGAAAAGAACAGAGCTTAACTGTGGCATAGCATAATATTCTTCAGAGAAACTAAAGAGACAATTAGGAAGTGATTATTCATTCTCTTGTTCTTCACAACAGAGGAAAACAGAAAACCTTCATCACTCTTGAATTTCCAGAATGATTTTCATCTTTCCTCTGCCAAGTATCTTTTATCAGGTCTTGTGCATTTATCCTCTCTTGTTTTTCTCACTACAAAAAGGAGGTTTGCTGATTCCAGCAAAAGTGTTGTTTGCTGCAGTGTTTCTTTTTCTAACTCTGCTTTTTCTCCAGAGTCTGTGTCACTCAATTCAAGAAATAGAGTGAATCTACAAGCTTAGACAATGATCTACTGAAGAGTTAAGTTTTGGTGCCAATAACGTCAATTTCAAAGGCTTTTTCTTAATTCCTTTTATATGTTTTAGGTTGCCAGGAAAAATTACACTAAATTGGGTGTTGAAACTTAACCACTGTTGTCTTGCTATACCTGAAAGAGACTGATGCCATCACTTTCAACTTGAATTTCTACAAGGCTCAGTCACCATATTGTGCCTGCAGCCTTGTGAAAGCCAATTACAGAGAAAGATGTACAAGAGTGAGGGAAACTGTTTTTATTTTATTATTTTACTGCATTTTTCTGCTTTATTCACAACACAGAATTTGCTGACTAATTTGCTGTCCTGAGTAAAGGGTAGTAGGTATGATCAGCTTTTGGATTTTTATGGCTGTTTAGAAAAGTTTTGGTAATTAATATGGGGGAAAAAAAAGCAGAAATATCTTGCACAAATTTGTGGTTTTTTTCCTTTCTGAAATCTAAATTTTAATAACTTTTCTATTTTCTCCCGATTTAGCTTTTTCATTAAGTGCTGTCAAAATTCCCACTCAGCTAACAAATGCTAGATCTTAAATCCTGTAATATCTTATTCTTTCATAGGACCTAATATCCTAGTTGCATATATTTACTGGGAGAGAGAGAGAAAATAATGAAGAAAACATCTGTAAAAGTCTTAGGGGCTTTAGCAGCCAAATGGAGTTCAGAGGTGACACTGAAGGCATCTGCTTGTTATGGTTGTTGTTTTTTAAAAAAAGTTAAAATAATTATTTTGTTTAATTAAACTTGCAATATATCCTGAATAAATAAGTTTCCAAGTGAATAGGCACAAAATGATTTGTGTGTTTCTTCTTTGTCTTTTACAAATATCTGATTTCTTCCTCTTTTTGTTGGTGAGATTGATTAAGTGAACTCAGAAATAGACTAGGCTCAGCCTTGCAGTAATCTGTGAGCCCATCATAGTTGTTTTTATTTTTGAACTGCAATTAATGCTGTGCTTGTTTTTCTTTGTTTTGTTTTGTTTTGTTTTGTTTTGTTTTGTTTTGTTCCCTGTTGCACAGAAAAAAGAAAAGCAAACCTATTGGACCAACTTACCAATACCAGTGGGACTATAATTGGGGTGACTTCTTGCATTGTGATCATCCTCATTGTTATCTCTATTATAGTACAGATCAAGCAGCCTCGTAAAAAATTTGTCCAAAGGAAAACAGACTTTGATCAAACTGTATTCCAGGAGGTGTTTGAGCCTCCTCATTATGAATTATGCACCCTTAGAGGGACAGGGACTACAGCTGACCTTGCTGACGTTGCAGATGACTTTGAAAATTATCATAAACTGCGGAGATCCTCTTCAAAATGCATTCATGACCATCACTGTGGATCACAAGTGTCTAGTATTAAGGGCAGCCGTAGTAACCTCAGCACAAGAGATGCTTCTGTCTTGACAGAAATACAACCCCAGCCTGTAAAACCACTTGTTCAGCCCATGAACAGGAGAAATATCCTTGTCATGAAGCATAGCTACTCACAAGATGCTGCTGATGCGTGCGAGATAGACGAAATTGAAGAGGTGCCAACCACAAGTCACAGGCTGTCCAGACATGATAAAGCTGTTCAGCGGTCAGTATCAATAGATTTTTGATGAAGACTATTGTGTAAGGACTTGATTGCCCAAACATATTCACTGTTTGTTCAGTAAAGACATATTTTCTTTCTTCTTTATTTATTCTTTAGATTTCTGTTTCCTGATAGCACATGCCATTACATTATCTCTCTTTCTGTCCCTCTTTCTCATTTCTGCTCCTCTTTCCTGAAGGATCCTCTATCTCTGTTTTAATTTTCTAATTTCTTTCTTTCTTTTTCTTTTACTGTTTTACATATACCCACCAGGTCAACAGAGAACAGGTGCAATTTTTAAAAGCCAAAGAAGATTGTGTGAATTTAGATTTTTGTAATAGCTGCATACATGTTTCCTTGTAACAGAGGTGGCC
Organism: Chloebia gouldiae; assembly: GCA_003676055.1. Classification (NCBI taxonomy): domain Eukaryota; kingdom Metazoa; phylum Chordata; class Aves; order Passeriformes; family Passeridae; genus Chloebia; species Chloebia gouldiae. The sequence goes on from QUSF01000001.1 coordinate 13,463,079, forward strand.
TTGAATATCATCCATTGTTGGTCTAACCATCTCTAAATAAATTAATAAATAAATAAAAGATACATATATCTATTTTGATGCATGACACAAAAATGAGGAACAGAGTCCTGGGATTAGGAAACCAGTTTCCTCATGGAACATTACCTTTTATATAATGCATGGCACTAGTTGCAAAACTTTACCATATCTCTTCCATTATTGATCACAGTCTTTTGGTTTGTCAAATATAACAACATAATGAACACATATATATATTTACATATAAAAATAAATTTAAAAGTAATATTTATAATCAATAAAAAATAAAAATCAAGCATAATATTTTTAATAAAAGAGCTATTTTTCTATATATTGCACTTTGAATCACTGTAAATATGAATGATTAAAAGTTTACAAGTAAAAGAAAAAGAAAACCAAAAAATTTATGAACAATTTATTTGAAAAAGGACACATAACCCTTTTTTTAATATATTTGTGCTTTCTCTTGCATGCATTATTTATGCATTTCTTGTTATTGCTTACATGGCCACCATATTTTCTTTGCATATTAAGGTATTTCTTTCTCTTAAAAAAAAAATTATTTGGTTATTTTAATCTAATTGCATGTCTATGTAAATTACTTCATTAATATCAATCAGATTATCAAAGTGTACTGTTTATAAAGTATCTATATGCATATATTTCTTTTTTTCTATGCAAACACTATTATTTTGAATGAAATAGCCATAACATTCCAGGTTCTGCCTCATTGGGTCTCTAAGCAAACATGAGTCTGAGTACAACACAACTAGGGTCTAAGAGAAAAACCTGAGGTAAGTAAACATACCTATACAGCAATTGAACCATCTGTTGCTTTCCATTTTATTTGTTATATTACTAAAAAGTGTATTAGGTCCCAAATTGTATGTCATGTTGTATGGAAACAGGTTTGAATGTTAAAAAACTGGAAGCCAGATGATCACTTCAGCATTGCAAACTAAGCAAAATCTGTTAATTCCTTATTCTTGACAGAATTACAGTCAGCCCCTAGCAAAAACTATCTTCATTCCAACTGCATTATGAAGTCATGTGCTTTGCATGACTCTTGCATTTCATTTATTTATTTCTTAATTATAATTTATGGAAATAAAAGTTAGAGCCCCAGCATGTGAAATAGAATGCAAAACTTGGCAATTTAATTCAAATCAGTGAGATGTGGAACTGTGTTTTCAGTTAGTTTTTTTTCATCCAATCTTGTGAAGTACTGGGGAGAGTGTGTGTTAGTATTGATAAGTTTAGTATTCTGTAGCACTAAAATGAATGTTTTCAAATTAAACTTACTTTTTGGAGTATTTACTGACACTTTTCATTTTGCATAATTTTTATCAGCAATTAATACACATAATCTCAGATATTTATATTGGATTTATAGATAGCTGCTAGTCTATCAGTTTATATATGCATATATATAAGCACAGATATGTGTATACACATTTTTATGTGTATATATGTATAAAGTAATTTTACAGTGAAATAATCCATTAATGGTTTTATTGCCTGGAGATAGTTTAAGTAAATATTTTTCTGGGTTTTTTTTTCCTCAGAGAGAACATATTTTAACTTAGTTTTAATTTCAGACAACTATTCATGCAGTCATGCAAACTCTGAATGGAAAAATCTATAATGAACTATCTCAGCTCTCTGAAAGAGTGGACAATTATACAATTTAATTTAATTGCCTTTATGCAAACCTAAGTAGTATAGACATATCTTACCTCCTTATCAATATATTCCCATTGCACAAAAATATATTTATTTTGTAATTTGGTTTCTGGCCACAAAGTGCTCCTTAGTTATTAAATATGTTTGGAAACTTGCTGAAAACTTGAGGAAGAAATTAGTTCCTGAGACTGTCTTTTTATTTTATTTTTTTTTGAAGTCTTAATTTTCTTTAAGTTGACCTGTTTATGTCTGTTATTTACTTGTATGTTGTGTGATATGTAGAAGAAGATTTACATTGAACTTTTGTTATATGTACGTTGTTTTCATTATATAGACTGCTTGAGAATAGTGCGCTCCTGGGTGATTTTGAACATGCTACAGTGAAATATGAAACTATCGTCCTTGGAAACACCAGCTAGAGGTTTTATGGACTCTGACCAGCTATTCTCTTATCATGAAATAATTCAGCAGTGTTGAGTAAAATTACTAGAAGGCAATAAGACTTTGGTTATTATGCTTATCAGTCATTTCTCTTTTTGTTTTTCTCTCTTCTTTTTGTTGCAAGTAAAATTCCCAATTTCAGGAACAATTTATTGAAATCAGGTATTTAGCCATTCATAATCACTTCAATAGAAACGTTTGTTGAATAAGCATCTAGCAATATGACTGAATTTGACATTGAGAAATTAATCTGCATGTATGTTATTGAATATTTGAGTTGGCAAAAATCCCTTTATTAGATACATTGTAAAAAGCATGCATTCACAGTTATTGCTGTTACTGTTCCATTTCTGTGTCATATGCTTGCTACTTGTAACTTTTATATAAAAATACATAAAACAATGTATAATAATTTCGTACCTTGAGTTTAATGGAATGTTTTATTTTACCTAATTTACCAATCCTGTGTAATTCAGGAGATTAAGCTCAAAATGTAGTTTCTAGGAACTTGAAACACAGATATAGCAGAGAATCAACTGTCTCTCATCCCTCAATACCGAACAGATCTTAATTTTTTAAGATTTAAATGAATTCATAATAGGTTGATCACCTAATTTCAATTAAAAGGTTTGTGATAATCTATGTATTCCATTCTGTACTCTTAACTAATTTATTTCCATGGCAATTGTTAGGAAATTTACTTCTGTCCAGGAGAGTAGAAGATTTTTATTTGTTATACAAATCTTATGGTTCCAACTTTAGAAAATCAGACATAAGCCGTTTCCTTATGCAAGATAAAAATATGTTTGTAATTCAAGCTGTAAGTATTAATAGCCAACACCAAAATCAAATGTGAGAGGTTAAATTTTAAAGGAATTACTATAGGTTGAAGAGCCACTATTATGTAAAGTTGAAAGCCTCCTCATCTAAGAACTCAATAACCATACATAAAATCATAGTTTCATTATCTATTTGAAGTGTATCTTTCAAGTTCTCTTCCAAAACAAATCTCAGCTCCTTCTGAAACATCTTGTGTCATTCATGGTTGTTAGGTTTTTCTGCATAAAATTGTTGCTAGATTTATTAGAAAAAGTGTAAAGAATTCCATCTATGTACCTAAACTATAAGTACATGATAAAAAAGAAAAACTAAAAGACTGACAAAAAAAAAAAAACTACGGTGATCAATATGAGCTATTTAAATATATACTATATAATTTGCATAATTAAAAATACAGAAAATCTGATTTCTACAACTGTGACATAATAGTGACTTGAGAGGCGGGGTTACAGTATTTGACTACTTTTATATTTACAATGTATTTTAAAACTTTTTTTTTTTTTTAGCTTGAATAATTTGTTTGTTTTCACTTATTGGCTGAAAAAAAAGTCCTCTGTCTTCTGCAGTCATTGAGAGGCATTGAGTCATCCCTCAGTTACATGGGTTTGCAGTATGCACTAATAGTTCATTTCCAGATCAGGAGCTCTTCACAACTTTATGTGATTTATGACTGGTTTTTTCCTTAACCTTTCCAAGTCCTTGCTCATCATCCTTTTTTTAAGTATATGTTAAGATATTTGCCACATCCATGCTTAAAATGCATCCCTTATAAAAGGAAGGAAGAATTCAAGATTTGCTAAATGAAATGTATATACATGCAGACACTTGTATGTGTATTTGTAGATATTTAGTATTGGAGATAGTGTATAAAATAAGGAAAAAATCTAAATATAAATTTAGCTTTGAATGAATGATAATGTTCACACAGAAAAATGATGAACTTGTTTGTTAAAGTCACTGCATAATTATAACTAAGTGCCTAAATCCCACTATAACACAGAGTTTGACCAGTCCCTCCTAGAAAGTACACAATAAAATTAATTTTAAGGTCTTTCCAGTGAAGTGTTAACTGAAAGAACTGAACTGGCGAAGACATGGATATTAATAATTATACTGCATGCACATCCTTGCTTTCTTTTAAAAATCTCTAATTGTGCCACAGAGAAAGGAGGGAGAAACAGAAAATGCTGTGTAAACTGAACAAGTCAAGCAAAATGAGAATGTAAATGCTTGATCCTGGAAACTGCTTTAGAAACATAATGCCTAATAGCTAGGTATACCCTTAAACAAAAAACATTGTAATTACAAAATACAGGTATAGTGGAGTAACAGGGTCAAATTATATCTATTAAAATATTTTTAAAAATTAATTCAAACAGATAAAATACTATAAATAAAATATTTAATTTCAAGTAATTGAATTCTTCATATAGTCAGTGTGAATAATAGCTTAGTCCACTATACCACAAACAATAAAGATAATATTTGCTTCTTATCACACAATAGTAGGATATAATGTGATCTATGAAACTCAAAGTATTAAAAAACCAGTTTTCCTTTCCTATCAGTATTTTTAATTACTATGAATCCACATGTTTAAAACCAGAAAGAAGTTCAAACAGGATTTAAATTTTATGGAAAGTAAGTTTGGTTTAAATTTACACAGCTGTATGTGTTAATATTGTATAACACAGTAAATTACTGATTAGCTGAGCTGCTAGTCCTAGCTTCATGCATTTTACCTCATGTTTGCCTTAAACTAAAACTAAGAATTATATTTACTAGATAATTTTTGTTTGACTGGTGCAATGAGGGTGATTTACAGCTATGTTGACAGTATGGTTATTTCTTACGTACTTTTTAAAAATGAGTTTTTGTTATCATAGTGCATTGAAATATTGTTTATAGTTTTGTGGTCTTTTTGGTTTTTTTTCCCCTCCATAAATATAGTGTTATGGATATACTTTTATTTTTGCATGATAGTTGAACAGCCACACACGACCTTTTTTTCTCTGCTCTGGGAAATATGGCTGTTGCAATTTATCAAGGACTCTCTTCAGCATCATTTAAAAAATTCAGAAAGTTCATACTGTAAATCATCCTCATTTAAACTTTTTCTATCTTCACAATTCTAAAAACAGGTTGGGGAAAAAATGTCTCTGATAAATGTTAGCACCTTATCCTTCAATTTTTCTCAGTTTTTATGCTGGAGATATTCTCTTGAACCTATCAACAATGTAGCCTGTGAGAGGGAATAAGAGAAAGTAGGAAGGTTTCTTGTTAAAGAGAAATTGTTAGCCCCCACACCCTCCCACACCCCTCAAAAAAAATCAGACAAAGAAAAGAAACACAGAAAGGTAGTATAATTAGAAGAAGAATATAAAGGACTGTTGCTAATACCTATTCCCAAATTTGCAAACATTTTATGACAGATAATTTCTTTAACCACCAAATAAAAGCATTCTGTTCATGTCCAGCCATGAAAGACAGGATACTTCCTTCACAGAACACTGTTCTACAAACAAATTTTTCTTTTGGTGTGTCTTTTACTGTATGTGTGAATCTCCCTGATACCATAAAGATATTTCAGCTGAGAGAGCACAGCTGAAGTACTAAGGCATATACAAAGGACAAAAGCTGCACCATTCAAAACTGTTTTGAACATAGAAGTCTATATCTGATCTGAAAATATCTCCTTATTTGTGGCTCAGCACTTGATGTGAAGTCTTACATTCACAACTCCACTGCTCTTCATCATTACCTTAGGATCATCTCTCTTTACTCTTTGATGATCATTTTACATATTTATCACTTGCTGCCTTTCATTTCTGTCCACGGTGAGTTTAATTTGAGTTTAGCTCTGTTCCTGTTTCACCTCAAAATTCACTGAAAATGTTGAATTCCTACCAGCTCCCTGCCTTTGTGCTACCCTTGAATCCACCACCTCTTTCCCATCTGTCACTTTAGAGACATCTTAATTATACCTTTCCTATAAACAGCAAAATGAAAACCTTAGATCTCAGCATATCCTAATCATGCTCAATTTATGTAAAACAAGAAAAGCTGCAATGGTGCACTGGAATTGACAGGAGGATGGGCTCATTAGGGTATACTGGGCATACTGGGTCTGTGTTTCAATGACTGTGCATCACTGTTGTCTGGGCTGTCTATCTCCATGTGTTGGCATGACCTCTCCTGTGATATCCATACCTCAGTGTTCATCCACCATTCTCATTCTCCCAGTTTATACCATTGTCAAACCGTGTCCATCACTTCTAGGTTTTCCTCTGTGCTGCATTTATATTAGTATGTATCTCCACACAACATAAATCCTTGTCCTAGCCTCCTCCACTTACCCACTAAAACAGTGCACAGCCTGGCAAACACCTGCCAGTAGTGTGGCAGAGGTAAGGTAAGAACAGCAAGGTAAGAACATCAGCTACCAGAAGAAGCAGGAGTTGCTGCTTCCATCCATTTTCTTTCCCAGGAAAAGGAATTGTGCTGATCCACAATCTCCAAACAAGGTCACTGTGGGAAAAAAGGGAAGCTGCTATCTCCTTCAAGCAATGAATCCTAGCTGGGAGAAGAGAGACAAATTAAGAAGCCCATGATGAAAAATGGAAAGAACAAGACTGCTTAGATTTCTTTACCAAAGTAACAGTCCTGACCAACACTCTGCAGCATCCTTTCATCTCTTCATTCTTAGTTAAAGGAAAACTGTGGTTGAAACCTTCCTCATCCCAAGGAGAAGGATGCTACAACTGTGAGTACCAATTCCATACAGACCTCTGGAAGGACTTAAAAACTTCTTGCATAAATGTAGGCAGGCAAGGACTTACTGGGCATATGAGGGTAGTCTTGTGCTGCTACATGCAGCCTCTGCAGCATCTAGTTATTTAGATCTTTTAAGTTTTCCATTCTTCAGTCAGTCCTCCAGAAAGGTACATAATAAACAGACTTAACTACTTTTAAAAATGGTGGCTTTACAAGAAATCAATCAGTTGGTATTTAGTTTAGTTGGATGTGAAAATACGTGTTGTGCTTGCTGCAGCAATTTTGTAAAAAAAAAATGTGTTTCTTTTTGCAAATATTCTAGATAAATGTATCTGGTTAAATGAACCATCCAGTTGGATCAACTACATCACTAACTGAAAACATCTTTCATCTGAGATCTTACTTGTAAAACTGCAGTGCCTGATTCATGCTTTAGTCACATCCTCCTTCTAGATCCTGCTTTTTTTCTGAGTTCAGTGAAAGTTTTAGTTAGGAAAAATCAGTTTGTTGTAAGTGAATGATTTCCACCATCTTTAATGAAGCCAAAAATATTTGTATTGGGGAAGGAGAGTTTCATTCTCATTTTGTCAGTGCTAGAGGGGTTTTCAACACAAGTGGTCTACTCTTTCCCTTTGTTTTAAAAATCAGAAATTTAAAGAAAATTTAATGCTCTATACTTAGGTGATCCATGTAAGTTTGAAAAGGGAAGTAAAGCAATGAAAGAGAACACTGGAAATCTAAAGTAAGCACATTTTCCCAATGATCAAAGAAACAATAATATTTTCAGAGGTTACAGTTGAACCCTTGGTTACTACACAAGCCCAATCCTAGCCTTAATTTTTAAAATAAATTTCATTTTATCATAAGATAAAGTTCCGCTCAGGAATATGAGTGATTTTATATTTTTATACAATTTAAAATTTCAAATGTAACATTTAAAAATCTGTAAGGTGCTGACATCCTTTATTTTAAGCCCAACTGATTTTGCTGGTCAGAAAGAATTACTGTCTTTCGTTTTTATCAGAGACAAGCCTCTGCATTTTGAGTTTTCCTTGCCAAATGGAAGACATTTTTAATTTCTTTCCAACATTTTCACTCCCACATTCTACTGACTAGTTTTGGTGCAGAAAACACCCATGGGGTGATTTTGTTTGATATTCTGAGCATATCTGGCACCACTTTAGTAATGAAACAGTACATTACAGCTCTGCCTGCAGGAAGAATTTCTTCAACTCTTATCTAAGTTTCATGGCCCAGATCCAGGCCCAGAGACTTGTGCTGTCATTTGAGAATAACTTCAGTGACATAAAGTATCTTGTTAGCTTTTAGTATCCTGGTAAAAAGTCTACACTAATCTAGGCAAATATTATTTCACTAGAAATAATTTAAATCCTACATTTTGAAAACGTCAGCATGACATCTCCATTTGTTAATATGACCATCTCTTTGATGATTGAAAAAGAGAGTGATGTTAACATGGAAAACTTAGCGTTCATAGCAGAAGGCAGCAAGGATTTTGTGACATTTTTATTAAATATGCTACAGTTTTACGATCTGGGTTTGTTTTTTTTTCCTTTAATTCAGCTAGAATTCTTAGTTTTACTCCTCCCTTTTGTGATACAAACTTTGTAGCCTTTATGTGACTATCAGATTAGCATATCTTTTGCAATTCAGTAGCTTACAGGGACTCAAAAAGAAAAAAAATATTTCCTGTGCTGGCATATAGTATACAGATTTATAAAAAGTCTATCAAATGTCATTAGAGTTTATCTGGATCACAATGTGCTGCTAAAAATTATTAGATTAGACATGCATAAAAATAAAAATAGGAGATTACTCTAGAAGTTCTGCACAGTTTTAGTTTTCTAAGATTTTATTATTTAATTGGATTTGATCAAAAGAGAAATCTTAACAGGCATAAACTTTTATGGAAATCTCAAGAGGGATATAAACTTTATAAAGCATCAAGTTTTAAACACACATCTGTTTGGAATTTATAGAGTAAAAAGTAAGAGAGCATTTAGAAACTTTTTTAATGCTTTGAGAAAATGAGTGCTTCTTCTGTCTCAGAATTAATCAAACAGATTTTCAACAAGCTCATTCTATACAATCTGTGCATAGTGATGCACAATCCATTTAAATGGGAGGTATAAGATGCAATATTTAAGAAGGAACAGAATGCGATCGTGGTAGTGAAAGTGTTCAGAAGTATGGAATGTGATTCTGAACCTAGTAAATACACCTTGAAATACTACAAAATTTTAGTCCCTCTGGTTTCCTTACTATAAGGCATATGATTAAAAGCCGTGACATACTGAGGGCATAATAGCCAATTCCAATTATTTAAATTGGAAATTAATTAAATAGGAAATTTCTCTCTCGGAGCTCCTGAATCAGAATCTTGCCATTCAACCTCTGAAGCTCAGCACCCTCTGCTGCTGGTGGCACTAAATGAGCTGAAAATTCAGAAGGCTCTTTGTGACAGACCTCTTGTCGTTTTTGTTAGAACTACAAAACTCACCTCCAGATATAATGGTAATAGCAGAAGTTAGTGGGTGATGAAAAATTTGGTTCAATTAACCTTTAACTATGTAGCTTTATGCCTTTTATTTGTCTTTACATTTTACCAAATTAAAGTAGAAGTTAGAGGGTAGCTAATTTAATTTAAAATACATTCTATCACTCTGGAATTTCTTTAGCATTCTTGAAACCTCTTTGCTAATAAACACCTAGCAAATGTTTCTTATTTTATGCCATAGCTCAAATGACATTTAACTTGAGAATGAAGTTCTGAAGATTTAAATTTTGTTATCTTACCTCACCCCTTGACATTTATTAACATTTCAAAGCTCTCCAGCCTCTCAGGATCTGCTATCCAGTTTGAAGCTGACTTTTGTCAGTGCTGAATGCCAGCCGTGTCAGAAGAAGAAAAACTTAATCAGCAAATTATGAATCCATTTTCTCAATGAGAAGAACAATCTGAGCACTAAAGTCACGTGGTGCCTTCTACTGCGGGGTGGGAAAAAACCTTAACATTTCAATTCACAGGTTGTATTTTGCTATGTGAAAACAGTCCTTGCCTTTAATTTCAAAGCTTATTGAGGTGAAAGTGGAAATCAAAGGAGGATGATAAGGAGAAAAAAACCAAAACAAAACCCCAGCAGTGGTAAGTAAATAAATAATAGTAGACTTGTGCCTAAAATTAATGTACAGCATAACATGGAGCAGAGCCACTTCTGTTCCTTTTGAATAATCTGTAAATTCTCTAATGAGTTTATGGAAATTGTTTTTAGACCTGGACCAGGCATTGTCTGCTAACACTTTAGTTAATTTGTCTTCATCTACTTCTAATATTTAAGGAGTCTCTACATTCCTAAATGCTGTTTAAAGGTGTTAGAAACACAGTTCCAGGAATTTCCACTACTTCACTTACATATAGATCATACACAGATCACAGGAACTACAATATGGAATTCCTGTTGAGCCTAGAAAAACATATGCATAGCTACGGCATCAAGTCAGTATTGCAATCATAGAGAATTGTTTGAAAAATGGGGCAAAATACAATGATGTTTTATAATGTCACATTGAAGGATGCAATCCACAGAACTCTAGAAAAGAACGTTCTAGAGACAAGGCAGTACAGATCACCTCTAAGAAGCTTTCCTTTGTTCTTTTTCATATGCTGATTTCTGTAATAATAGCAAACATTGTAAAGGAGAAAGGGAGAGCAAAGGCATAAAGCAGATTTTTTTTTTGCTTTCATAATAATAGTAATGCTTATCTCTGAGTCTACTGCTTGGGTAATGTATTGTTTGGGAAGAATTCAGTGCTGATACAGCCTTTCAATCATAACATGCAAGGATGATGCTTATGCAAGCCTTCTCCAAGATTGTTATTGAAGTTTCATAAAATTCATAAATCCAATAAACATGAAATGAGAACATTACAGCATTTTACCTTTGTTGGTTTCAGCAGGAAATTCATTCTAGATTAAAAAATCTGCAGAAAGCTCAAGTCTGAACACAAGTAATGAATCTCTCCCCACTCCAAGTCATGCATATTGTGGAGTTTAATACTGACTAATTTGCTAAAATGTGGTGCTTATGCTGACATATGCTATCAATATTCTGATGTGGCATGCTTTCCATCACTTAGAATGCATATCTCCCAGGTACATGGATACTCTATTACAAACACAGGAGCTTGTATGTCCCCAGAGAGCAATAAGCAGTCATCAGCTTGCTGAAAACTGCAAATGTGCCCAAGCTAATGCTGCATATATTGGGACTGATATTACACAAAGAACCTAGACAGAGAAATACAAAGGAAGGCTTTAAACTGTTTCCAGAATATTTTATGCTTGGCATTACAAAATGTATTTCAATTTATTTTAAGACTAATCAGTTAACTTTCTGAAGATGCTCTACTCTGGGGGAAAAAAAAAGATGCAGCTAAAATGTCATGATGTTTAGGAAATATCTGTTCGACCAGCTCATGACTAAGGAAACTCCACCCTAAATTTATTTGTATTTTGTTATTGGTTTCTGTGTCTTTAAATCTCCCTTCATGAATATTACTCAAAGTTATTTAATGTCTCAAAGCTGAATCTTGGTTGAAATATTGGATAGTTTAACCTTTTCTGGCTTAAACACAACAGAAACCAAAGGAAAGATAGGTACTTGTCATTTCCTCAAGCCTGTGCCACTGCAGGGAGAGTCAAGAAGGAAACAGCCTCATCTGAAAAACTTTAAAAATTTTTAGACACTTCAGCCCATCAGAAACAAAGTCCCACTGCTGTAAAAGGGTGTCTTTTCCTGTCATCAAAACAAAACAAAACAAAACAAACAAACAAAAAATTAAAAACAAAACAAAACACCAAAACATGAGAGGCAGATTAAGGCTGTCTGACATTCTTCTAATTTATTAGTAGGTGATTGTTCATCTGCATTCATTTTCATGAAACTCTGAAACTGATCTGGGAGGTTTCAAGCTTAGCCTGCCACAAAAAAGAAAATGGCATCTAACCAGTGGGCCAAGGAATGGGACTCCTCTTTACTCCTTTCACTTTCCCTATTAATCTAATGAATGTTTGTCTTTAAAAAAGGAATAATTCTTACATGAGTAATTTAACAGAGAACTATGCAAGAACAACTACAGTGCTGTGCTTACAGGCAATTAGTTTTAGAATAGTTTCCATTAAGCTGAGTTCACAGCTTCAGGTAACAGTATTTGAAACCTTCCAGCTGAAGGCAGTCTCTGATATTGGTTCTGTCTTTCCATGTTTCAATTCTGCTGTTCCAGTAGAATTTGGGGACTCCCTAGGGCTGGAAGAAAATCCCTACAGAAGAGGAGATGCTTCACAACATATGCCTTACACAGCAGCCACCCTCCTCTCAGCACAGTCACTCTCACGGATGACCAAGGTCACAGGGGTGGCAGTAACCAGCAGCAGTAGGAGGAAAAAGAACCTGAAGGGGTGTTGGATAAGGTAAACTGAGGTCTTTTTTCTTATTATTGGTGCTGCTTCACCAGTAACAACTGATAAGTCACCTTGCAAACAGTAAAAGGGAGAGAAATTTTCCTTTGTCTGTGAACTTACACCTTTTCTGAGCTTACATCAAATGCTGACTGGCAGAGGGGATTAAAAACACAGGGGTCTTTTCCTATCAACTAATTTTGCATTTTCGCTTATTTTTTAGAGGACAGTTCCATAGTTTTTGTGTGTAAATAGAGCTACCTTGTCTCCAAGGTTTTAAACACCTCAGGTTTTTGTGCAGGACAGGTTTAAAACACTTCAGTGGAGTAGTCAGCTTCTACTGGAAAGCTCAGTGTTCAGTATTGTTGTTTAAGTGAATTCATAGTCAAACAGCCTCATGAATACTTATTTCTTTTGATACAGGTCAAAACAAACTCAATTGACTGCCTCTGTGACGAACTTCAATAAATCTTTCTTATTTCTTTTTGCTAAAATGGGAAGATGAGGGGAAGAAGGTAGCATATTTTATCTGAAGTCAGTTTCTAATTCAATTAGAGCTTCATCTTGGCCCCATTGAACTCACTGGGCTTTTTGCCACTGAATTTAATAAAGTTAGATTCAGACTCATAACATGCAGTTTCTTATTTCTTCCAGATAACCAATTAAAATATTAAATATCTCAGGGTGAAGGTTTGCTTCTTGTCCACATGTTCTTTGATATTGTGTTATTGCTTTTTCTTCTGTCCTTTTGTAACTTTTAATTAAGAGTTCCTTTGTGTGTAGGTAAAGGGAAGCTGCTTTATTTTAAAACTTTCCAGGATATGCTTTAGTTTTGATGGTTTCTAAAAAGAGAAAAAAGTAGGAATATTATTTTTTCTTCTAGTGGAGTTTTAATCTACCAAATGTGCTTGCTTGAGGATGAATTGCGAAATGAGATGATGAATAAGGGGTATGAGAGCAAACATACACTTTCTCTCTCTCCTCTTTTAATTTAAAAAAGAAAAAAAAGGAAAAGAATGCATTTAGTTATTAAGAATCCTTGTTCATCACACTCTCCAGAAAAAAATAAACCTCCTTTATATTTAACAAAAGGTCCATTGTGAAAACAAGATTATTACTTCTGATAGATGGATTAATTTCTGAAGCCTCATTATATTTATCCATTAATTCTTTTTAAATCTATCAGGTCAGTGCTAACATCAGGGACAACTGAAGATAAGACCTTTTGATCCAATTTGTGTCAGTGGTTGCTATCCCTGACAATACAGGTAAAAGGAATGTGATACCAGAGTTAAAGATTCAGATAAGAACTTGAAGCAGGAGATGTAGGCAAAGCAACACCTCTGAAATGTTCTTGAATGTTGGTTTATTCTTATACAAAAAAGGAAGCTATTTCAGTGATGGAGAGAAAAGGGAAAGAGAAAGGGAATGAGGAGGCTGAGGGGAGAGCCCATTGCTCTCTAAAACTACCTGAGATTGTGGTGAGGTGGGAGTCAGTCACTTCTGTCATTTTCTAGTCAAAAGAACGTGAAGAGATGGCCTTAAGTTGTACCAGGGCGAGTTCAAATTAGATGCTGGAAAAATGTTTATCACTGAGAATGATGATTAACCGTTGAAATAGGGTGTCCAGGGAGGTTGTGGAGTCACCCTCTCTGGAAGTGCTCGAGGAGTCCAGGTTCCTCACTCAGGGATATGGTTTAAGGGTGATTATGGTGGTGCAAGGCTGATGGCTGGATTAGATGATTTTGAAAGTCTCTTACAAAATGTATGATTCTGTGTGACTCTGGCTTGATTTTCTTTCAGATTTGTTCTGGTGACCATGAACTTGTTGGGTGGCAGAGTATGTACCAGTAGCACTGCCTGGCTAATACTAGAACAAAGGTATATTACCCTCCATTCAGGCAAATATTTGAAAATCCTAACTTGCTCTAAGCAAAGGTTTTGCACTACAGATGTTGATTTGGGCCTTATGTGCAATGCCAAAAATATGCTAGTTATCACTTTTCTCTGTGCATTCACACAGCATATTGGTATATGCAAGATGGAAACTGAATGCTTTTCTAGAGCATCTGAAATTAAGTAAAATTTAAATTTTTACTTGGATTTAATAACAGCAGGGGAATAGAAGGGGAGAAAGTAAAATCCCATCCAAACTATTGATGTGCCATGTCAGTAAAACATTATTTCTAATTGTGTAATTAAATTTACTTTTTTTTAATTTTAAAACCTAAATTTCAGAGTGTAGGGTGTTAGATGCATGAGGGCAATTCCCACTCCTTGTAAGAATTAAACTATTGGCAATTTACAAGGTTTTCTAATGACAAAACTGTCTTTGCAATTCATGATTGCCTTGTTTATTGATTTATCTAGGTCTCTAAGGAATATTACAGAGTGATCTGAAATGCCTGTCTCATGTATATTGAAAAGACTTAAAACTGCTGAAAACAACCTATTTGATGTCTGAATAACTGTGTCTAATTGTTGACTTTAACACTAGCTTAAAGGATATGTTGGATGCTATCATGTCATTAACTTTTCCCTCCAATGGGTTCTGGAATGTTTTCCTGCACACTTTATGTTCCTTGCTCTAAATGTAGTAAGAGAAAGAAATAATTTTTCTCAATTCAGCCTTTTGCTGTGAATACCTCTCCAGTAAAGCCTTTCATCTTGACTTATATTTTTTCTTTTTTCTGAAAATCAATGTGCAGTCTTCTCTATGCACTGTACATACTGGACAGCTTCCAGAGTTTGAAATCTTGCCAATGTCACTGTAAGACAGGAATGTAATATTTGTTTAGTTAAATCAAATGGGAACCACAGATGAAGATATTATTTATATTCCAATGGCCCAGGCTAATTTTAGTAGCTGAGCTATATATGTGTCAAGGAAGCAGTTGCTAAACTTTGCTTAAAGAGCTTTGATGTCTGTTGATCTTGCTGATTGTAGCCATACCTTTCATCTGAAAGTGATAAATGACAAATTAAAAAACATATGAAAGCAAATTAATGCCTTTTATTTAAACAAATAGATGGGGAACTATTTTGTCTATATTAGCTCCAGAAAACATAATTTAAACTTCATTAATTTTCTCCTTTTTTTTCATTTGATTCAGGTGGTGGGATGCTTTCTTTTTCTCTTTCAGACTATGACTTGGATAAAACAATGTTGAATAAAATGAATTTTAACAAGAATGAAGGGATGGAAAAAAAGATAAGTTAAAACGTCCTTGGATTTGTCTAACAGAGTTGCAATTGGGGTAGTTTCTGTGCTACTAAATACTATATCTAAGCTAAAGTAGTGCATCTGGACAGAATTTTTAGATGAAAGAGAAAAAGGACTTGTTAGGAGAACATGTTAGACTCAAATCAGATGTTCCTTGATGTTGGTCATGATTATGTGAGTTTCAGATATCATTAAAGTTACCGTGTTATACAAGATAATTTTCCTTAGACAGAAACTGGCAAGATTTGAAAAATTAAATTATTATTTTGCAGCAAAGTAATAAGATGACTGTTTTTCTAGTTCATCAAGGAAAAGAAAGAGGTAAAAATCGCATAATTTAATTATACTATTCAGATATTTTGGAGAGAAATATATGAGTCCATGATGATTCATAGCATAGATCCTAAAATGGATTTTTTTTGTATTTTGTGAGAGTCCTTGGTCCTTGGCTGAGCAAGTATTTATCTATGTATATGCAAAATATACCTATTCCTCTGGAAAACTGCTGTATTTTGATGTGAAGACTTAAGATCTCTTTCCTTTATCTCTAAAACAAATGAGTATAAGAATTGTCAGCAGGCTTTTATATTGCTTAAAACTAAAAGTGAGTGATCAAACAGTATTGCAGAAATGTCTCTGAAAAAAAGAAGTGAAACTCAAAGCACAAAACTTTAATGTGATTCACTAGCTTAGTGGGAGGATGGTGGCATGTTTGCAAGAATTTATAGGTCAACGAATGTGCTGACATTTTAATAGTAAATACTATTGAAATTATGACAAATTTCCATTGATTATTAAAGTATTTTAAAGTAAATATTTTTAATGTAGAATATAAATTTAGAGATATCCTTATCATAAGGCACATGGCAACTTGGATGATATTGTTTGGTAGAACAATTAGTAATCAGGTTAAAAAACATGCTTCAATTTTGAGCCATTCTTGTCAGTATGAATAATCAAGGTAAAATAATAAATAATGCTAATGACAATTTAATGAAATGGGAGTAGTGTATAGCATTAGAGATCATTTGGAATGGCTGATCTATCCATTATTTTATCATAAATGCAATTTTTAAACATTAATATAATATACTGTGTTTGTTTCAGATTTTTATTTTTATATAAAATGGATCCTAATACAGATGTATTTTATATCTGATTTAACAACACTATTCTTGTTCTATCCACTTACTCTGTCTGTCAAAGTTTACACTAGTATAACATTCACAATTTACAATTTCTGATCTGCTAGTTCAGAAAACTTAGTGGTATTATTGCTATTTGTAATGTCTTTTTGTCCCTTTTCATTATTTATGAACTGATGGTTCTTTGTTGTGCAAAATGAGAAGACATTTTGAAAAATGTTATGTCTCTCCTTATCTGTTAATTTTAAAAAGTACAGCAAAAACCTTATATATTTTAGTGTGCTGTAATCTTTAATTTGTTCTTTGTAGTCAGGTTCTACATTGATCTCTCCAAAAGCATCAACATGCATCTATTAGTTGGTCAAACCAGAGTCTACATTGTATTTCTGAAGTGTGTCCTGAAAAACATACATTTCTTTGGCTCCATTTGCTCTTCCTATTTTCTCATTAGGATGCCCAAGGATTTTCATTGAACTGGTGGGATTGACTACAACCACAAACTGAAAATGCCTCCATTTAAAGTTTTCTTTTCACTGAAAAAGATTGTGACTTCATATTTCAAATTCCAAATGGAATGACAATCTAAAGTGAACTTGTTCAGCTGAAATTTCTGGGATCTTAGGCACTCCAGGCTACTGGAAAGACATCCTATTATTAACCCTGAATTAATGAAGAGAATGGACTTAGGGCATGATCCAGAGCCCATTGTAGTCAATGGGAGACTTTTTCCATTGACTTCATCGGGGTTTGGATCAGACCTTTACTACCTAAAATGGATAAACTCCCAGCAAAATCTACTATAAGCAAGTGGCTTCCTTTCCTGAGATCTTAGAAGATGCTGAAGACAATAATGCTCATACTTCACCCATGACTATGGCTGTATGTGTGGCTCACTGCTCATGAGGAGCACCCAGTGTATCTTAAAAGCAAAGAAAACCCTTATAAGTCTAAGCATTGCTGGTCACATTCAGAATTTTTGGTCTGGGAAGTAGGGATTTATGTTTATAAAATAAATTGTTTAATTAAGAGAAACAAAGCTGATACATTTTTAATATCTCTTCATTTCCAAGGGAAACAGGATTATTTAAGAGTAAAACTCTCAGAACTCTAGTATGTAAATTCTTGATGTTCAGAAGTAAAAACAATAATGTCAACTGAGACTTTACTTTCTGTCACAAAAACTGTAATGATAGTACTTAAACAAAATCATCAGTCTATGAAGAGTGATGATTTTCAAGTTTCTGTAAAGAATGTCAGTGTGGTACAAAATTGAAGGCAACTAAAGGATTCATTTAAAAATAACAAATAGAAGGGATTTGCAAAGTTCTTGTTTAGTAGTGGTTGCTTTGACTTTTTTAGAAAAAAATATTAAATCTCCCCTAACTCTTGAACCTGTGTACTTTCCAAATGAAAAGTTCTAATTAAGTCATGTAAATGTCTGAAATCCTGAATCCCTGATAATATAGGCAAAGCAATGGCTTCAGGGCTTTTGGCTTCATAGTCTTGATTAGTTACATGTCTGACTTGGGCCTCTGCAGGACTGTCTCTGTGTCTGAGATGCCCCTAAAGATAACACTTTTGTAGCAGAAATCTTGTACTGCTACTTCAGTTGTTCAATATTGATCTGAATAATTAAGTCCCAAAATTACCTCTATCTCTATATCTGTTATGAAAGAAACAAATATGATAACTAAAAAATACATGTATATATTTGAGCACATAATTTGCTTTCTCCTCCATCCTCATGACACAAACTGAGAACCTTAAAACATTGCAATCAGGACCAACCAAAATCCAGAGGTTGAACAGTGAAGTGGTTGATACAGCCTCTGGACTTCCAGAAATCCTTCTGGTAGCAGTGGAGAGGACTTTTTTCACAATTTCGAAGCAAGTGATTTGCAAAGGGAAAAAGAATGACTGAAAGATTTTTGCCAGATGTTCAAGGACATCTTAAATTCAGACACCCTAGATACAATCTTCTCCCTTTTCTCCTATGTGCAAGTGCTCATATTTTCCATTTCTTGCCAACACTCTGAAGTGATTGCTGCCTTGTACTTGTAGAAAATTCTGTCAAAACCAGATATTTTTAACAGACTCTTTTGTTTCTCATTTTCTTCTCATAATGACATGCACAGAGAGAAAATTGTTATTTTATGTGGCAACTTTGAAAGAGCTACTTGTAATGTTAACTTTTTTTCCTTTTTGTCAAAACTAATAAATAAGTAATATGGGACAGATTGTTGGTGTTTCTGAGGTAATTCCATAAAGGCAGAGTTTCTTGGTTTACTGAAAGAGAACTTAAGTGGAAATGGACTTGCTTGAAAACTCTGTTTGGGAGGTATAATGATATAGTGAAACTCCTCAAGAATTCTTGCTTTTATATTTAATCCAAATTTCTTTTCCCATTTGAAATTAAATGCATTAATCGTGTTGGTTTACACAAATTTTGGGGAAACATTATGATCAAAGTATGTATTGTAATTTGGATCATTATTTCACTCTATAATTTATTTTCTTTTAATAAATTCAATGCCTTACTAGGTGACTGTTGTCATGGTTCGTATCTCCCTTGACTGATATGATCTTATTTAACCCCATTTTTGTAGTTTAAAATGTTGTATAGGTCAAAAATTCTATTTGAACTGTGGAAACGTTTACCATTACATTTTCCTAAGTTATATTCTATAAATCAGATTGATATGCCTGTAGATTATAATGCACTTAAACTGTAAATCTCTATATGTAAATTATAGATACAGTTCTGAGGTTGACTTTGGGGACTTTTTTTGGAATTTGCTCTTATATTGGATAATTTTTAATAAATGTTAAGCTCATTCTATTATATAGTCTTTTCACTTCACTGTATTATTTTCTATTTGCTAGTTCTTAGACTTCAGCAATAACACTGATTAAAACTATTTATAGAATTCTCTCTGTAATTAATCTGTTTTCCTAACTTGCAAGAGAATATTTATAATATGCTTCTTTATATGCTTCAAAAAATTCCATGATTGTACTGCCAAAATATTTTGGAATTGTTTTCCTTTAAGATCTATAAATTGTTTCTGTCATTTATGTTAAAATATTTTAATTCAGTTAAAATAAGCTAACAAACTGTGAAGGGCACAAACTATAAACCTCTCAAGAGCTTTGGCAAGAAAAATATGAGAAAAATATGAATGGGGATTTGGAGGATCAGTTCTGTGAGTGATGTTACAAAATAAAGACTTTATAGATGATGAGTTACATCTACAGCTTGAAAAATAATCTGCATGTGTTTTACAGAGCGTAAATTCAAAGTGACGAAATTACAGGGCTGTCACTAAACTTCCTTTTCAGTTGTCTACTAAGATAGATCCCCTTTTTTCCTTTACTTCTGGTTTGGATTTTTTAAAAATAATGCAGAAACATTAAATGCAAGAATTCATTCAAGTATGTCACTGTGGTGTGGAAAATTGCATATTATCCTGGTTCAGACAGTGTTCTGCAGAAAATTTATGTTATAGCTAGAAATTTGTATTGTCTACAGACCATGTAAGACCTGCACTCTTAAGAATCTTTGAAATTATGTTTGCTCTGTAGTTATCTATAAAATTATCACTGTTTCAAATAGATCTGGAATTACTTATTGCTAGATTATCTTTTCAAAATAATGTGTATGCATTAGTTGAGAAAAGAGGTGGAATGGCTGAATATTAGAAAACTATGCAGATGGACAAGGTGGCACAAAAAATGAACTGAGAATTATAGGGAAGTGAATATTTATGTAGTCTTGTCTATTGATTAAGGTTTTTTTACTCCTGAAAGTCACAAAAACAGGAAAATCATTTCTCATGCACAAAAAGAGAAAAAATGGATTCTGATATGAAAATTAGTTATTTAAGCAGATATTACATACAGGGATATTGAATGAAGCATTGGTGTTGGCAAATGGTTTTGATTTTTTTATACATCATGTAATGGTTGAAATAAGGGTATAAAATAATCTATTAATGAGTTGTGATATTTTCTATAAATACTAGAGAGAATTTTGATTTTGTATAGGAGCAGTGCATGTTAGAAGAAGAAGCATATCAAGACCTCTTAATCTGACAATTTCAACCCAGAAACAGAAAAATTATTTTGATTCACAGCTGAGAGTCTCAAATTGATTTGTCCTAGGAAATCAGTTTCATTGCTCAGAGCTTATATATTTCACAGTAAAAGTAGTACAAAGGAAATCCTGTGTCTTGAGTACTTGAAAGAAAGTCTCAATTGCCATACTCACCTCTACAAAGGAAAAACACTGCTCCTGAAATGAGATGTGAAAATCTGTTACACACAGACACAGGCACGCAGACACATTTAAACACTATTCACACACAGTCAATACATTTGTTACTCACTGTTCTGGTGGTTCAGTTTCAGTATTTCTGGCATATCTTTTTTTCTGAGAGAAGTTTTTGAAAGAAAATATTCCATGAATTATAAGAAAAGCAAATAGAGATATGACATTGGCACATGTAAGACTAAAGTTTAGGAACAGCTTCAGTTTCTATAGTCTATTGTCTGAGAAACACAGCTGTGTGAGAAACACAGACTCCGAGATAGTCTGCAGATATTGACTGTTCAGCCTTGAAACTTGCATTATTCAGATCAGAACTACAGTGGAAACACCACCACCTCTTTACTTTGAGAGCCACACACTGGGATTGTGTTTAATTGTGTATAAAAACTGCTATTTTTTTGTGCTTACAGTAGGCCTCTCCTGTTATTTCTCTAGCTATTGAAATTCTCAAAATGAAATATGAATTTCATTTTTAAATTTAATTTTTTCTTTCTTCCATATCCTTAATAGCTGGTTATCACTAATAAACTTTGAAGCTGAATTTCTCTATTGTTTTCAAAGCATGCAAGCTACTGAGTGAAGATGACAATTGTAAATGTCATGTGAACATGATGTTGAAGAAGACAATTACTGCAATTACCAATTTAAATTTAAAATTATCTTTTTTCAGTATTTACTTAATGTCTCAGATGAAGACTGAAAGTTGATGTTATTGAATTATTTTTAATAGAGAATAACCTGCTCATACATTCTTTAGGGTATATTAGCTTGAAAACAAAGATAATGAAAGACAGTTTAGGTTTTGATGGACAGACTAGAACATTTTCATTTTGATCTTTACAGCATGAAAATTCCAACCCTCGAATTTCTGAGGGCTAGAAAAGAGAAAGGGTACTAAAAATACAGAACATAATTTTTTAAAGAGATCTGACAGCTGAATTATCAACTTGCATTATGGCCTTCATAATCTTATCAGGTAAAAAAAAGGCAAAGTTTTCAACACAGCTCCTTCATCTTTTCAGGTATCCATCTCTGTCTGCATGTTCCCTTTAAATTTCCTTTGTGAAGTTTATGGCACTATCTCTTTCAGACTTCTCATTTATTTACTTTCTAGGACTGACCCAGAGGAAAAACATCTGGAAAAAAATGGATCTGATTTTGCATATTAATTATCAGAGCACTAACATATAGCATAGGTGTTTCTGTTTCTGTAGGAGATAAATTCCATACTTTTGGCCTATGGAAATACTGAAAGGATTGTAAGCTTTCATGGTACCAGATGGTTTCTAATTATTAACACCATTGCCTGGAAGATTGTTTTTAGTCACTGACAATCTCACATTATATTTGCATTTAAATGGCTCTCAGATGTACCCAATAACTTCTCACTACCTTGTCAGTAGGAACACAACTCCAATTCTATACAACACCTTCACCAAAGCAGCTACTGGCCAGCTGTCCGTGCATAAATTGAACTCACTGTGGCTCTAGTGATGTCTGGTTACCTTTTACTTCTTTCACCAAAATGGGGCTTTGCCCCCTGCCCTGATAAACAAACCTCTATCTTTAATAGGACTTCTTATGTCTCGTTCATTATAATTTTCCTTGGGCTAATGCAGCCTTCCCTAATGAAGTGAATTACTTCCAAGTACTACAGGTGCTGTGCCTAAAAAATCTACATAAAACAAAGAAAAAAATCCACTTGTTTCAGTAAAGCTTTCATCACAATATTGCCAAAGCAGAGTCATTATTGAATTATTGCATTTAAGTTGACTGAACTGTGATTCAAAAATAAATTTTAATCAGTGCATATTGACTTAATAGAATAGATTGCAGAAAACTGCATTTCACTTTAAAGGTGTTTGTGCTGCTGTGAAACCTGCACAGGCAAAATTTGGTTTGGAAGTTATGTGTAATGTTGAAGAAAAAGATATATTAAGCATTAGATAACTGTGTTCTCCTCAAACATGTGCACTGCTGACCAGTGAGATAGGAAAACTTTAACTGAATATTGTTTCAATGCTTATGCTCTGAATTTGACTATTTTAAGGTTAGACTTTTTTTCTGATTTCTATGATTTAATGAATGTGATAGTATGTTTACATTATTTTTTCTCTATGATAGTGATACAAAAACAATTCTTAAAACTTTTCCAAATATAGCGGTTTCATTTCTTTACAAATCTGTTTTAAGGGTTTTTTGAGTATTTAATTTTATCATTAGAATTCATAAAGATGAAAAATATGTTGTCTTTTTAGTTCCATTATCCCAGATAATGGCATGTCTTATCATCTTCTGAAAGATCTTTCTTTCAATTTCTGTTTTTGATTAGCCCTGTGTCTCTCTATCTTGTCATAGCTGGCTTACAAATTGTTACTGTTAAATAACTATTGTCAGCAAACAGCAGTGCCATATTATCATCACCTCAAATGCAATGGCAAGACATACTATGGATCTGAAGAAGAGGTGAGAATGTTCTGATGTTAAAGGAATTGTAAGATGGGTAATGAATTATTTGCATATATTTTATTGTTATACTATATACTTTGTTTTAGTTTAGGTTTTTAGCCCACAGACAGGGGAGCTTTTCTGGGACACACACTCAGTCTTGCTGAAGTCAATGCTAAAAGTCTCACAAAGCTCAGATTTCATCCCAGGTACCTTCATTCACTGCAGATGGAAAGGTAAAAGTTAGTGAGAGGTCTTTTGTATTGCTGCGCTTGTTTTGAGGGTAGGGGTTTGAAATTAGCCAAATATGAATGCAGAGAGCTGGGACAGAACTGTTTTTATGAGTGCATGAGAATGAGTCATATTCTGGATCAGGAAAACCAGCTACCAGAACTTCCACTTTTAAAAGAAATGCATACTTTGCAGAAGCACATTATTCTTGTAGGATTGGTGGCAGTAGTCCTACAGCTGTCAGTTCACATGACAAAGGATGGAGGCCCTATAGAAGCTGACAGTGATGGGAATTTTTTCTCTAACTTTGTTGTGATTCTGGAATGAAATACTGGTCCTACATACAAGTTATCTGTATCTGGTTCTGCTTGGTTCCCCTTTCAGCCTTCAGGAAGGTATAAGCTCTAGAGAGACTAGAGAGTGATTCATCCCATCCAAAGGCAAGGGTGAAGATGTGGAGGGTGATTCACCTAAACTATTTCCTTCCATCCACTTGGAGAAGAGCACAAAACTTGACTAATATAGACAAGTCAAATAACCAGATCTCTAATAAATTGCTTAAACAGGATCTTCAAAATATCATGTTAATAAAATCTTGACATGTCTAAATATAACAGACAAAAATAAGTTTAAATTTAGTTTTAAGGGCAATCATCAAATTATCCTCAAATTTTCTAGATGAACAGGAGAGGATGATGAAAATAGTTTTTCTTGTTAAGTCTTGGCTCCTATGTAAGGTGCTTCCTACAGTGCAGGCTGTTTTCTCTTCCAGAAACATTTTTAAAACCATCTGCATAAACAGGAGCTGTCAAGGGCAAAACTCCACTGGTGTCTACCAGACAAGCTGGGCAAGCATATGCTCTTTAATGCTGGGGTGATATAAATGCAAGTATTATCCCTCCTGCTGTCTGTAGCCAATAGACCTCAGAATATACATAAAACCATGGTTTACTTAACATGTCGGTGTGACTTGTCTGGTTCTAGTAAAAAAATAATTTTCTTGTCAGTGCTGTGATGGTTGCCTTTAGAGACATACATTTCTATAGCATTACTTTAGTAGAAAATATTTGTAATTGATCCTGACTAAAGGCTACACCTAGATTCCAGTGCTGCTTCAAAGATTCTGCCCCAGGAAAGAAGAGGATTTTTTTGTAAGTTAATATGTAACGATGTAATAGGGAAAAGAGAAGCTACTGTAGAGGTCCTGCATCAGGAAAATATCTCTGTCCAGCAACTTAAATTCAACAAGGCCTCTCAACTGCAGGAAGCCTTGGCAGGGCTTGGTGCAGGGCTCAGAGGCATGCAGAGGAGTGGAGCACCTCTTCACTTTGGAACTCACAGCAAAGAAGAGCATTTACTGGGAGTGTTCTGCTGAAAGAGAACCAAAATTAAACAATCCTTTCCACACATTAGGCTTGTATTCTGCTGAGGAGCATTTTAATTTGCATTCTGTCCAAAGTAAAGTGTGAAGAAGTGTGTGGAAGGTGATGCACTTAAACTATTTCCTTACATCCACATGAAAGGGAATGAAAAACATTACTAATATAGACAAGTCAAACAATTAGATCTCTAATAAATCTTCTAAATGGAACGTTCTGTAAATTTTTAAAGGGACATTTGCCTCTCTACTTTTTGACCACATAAACTCTGTTTCCTCCAGACTATTACCACTAGTCACATCAGACCAATTCAATTAGAAGTTACATGATTTCATCAGTCATAAGACAACATGCTAATTCAGCATGAATATTTTAGATTTTAAGAACTGTAAAGCATATCTGGGGAAAAAAACCCAAAACTTGTGAAAAATCTTTACCAAAACTGAGTCCTGAATTACTTAATCTGAGTTGCATGGACAAGAAGAGAAATTTAGAAATTTCCCATTTTGTAGGAGTTTGATTGCTTTGCTGTGGTTTTTTTTTGGTTTTTTTTTTGTACTTCCTGCATATTTGATTTGTTTACTTTCCCAGATGACTGGTCCATTCCACCGTCTCTGAGCCATTACTCTATAAATTTTCACAGTTCTGATATTTAACCAGTCAAGAGCAGCAACACTGAATGCTAACAGAACCTTCAGAGAATTTTGAGCTTAGTAATAATTATCTTAAGCCTAGAAATAAGTCATTTGTATTTAAAACTTAAAATAAATTTAAAAATAATGGAAAAGAATGTTTGTGAGCTTTGAGAACAACCTTTATAATTGACAGACAAAATGAGGGCTAAGGCTCATGTCTTCCTCACTACAAAAGTCCACAAACATCTGCTTTTGATACCTTTATATATATTTCTTTCTCATACAGAAGAATATTACAGAAATATACAGAATAGATTTCTAGACTTTTATGAAATGGACCAGTACACGTGAAATATTTTTGAGGTGTCATATGTTTCTGAAATAACATGACTCTGGCTGTACAGATTTATAGATCCCTAATATAGCTTGTGGCAATTTTTTTCTGTGATCCACATCAGAATATGTAACAATCTTTAGATTTTGGGAAACTAACTGGGCAGAGAGTTGTTTGACTTGAAGCTCAAAAACAGTGAAAAGACAATCCTTGGCACTACTTGGAGTTGATATTAAATAAAATCAAGGAAATTCAGAATGCTCAATACTCCTGAATATAAGACCAGTATCACAGTCATTATGTACAAAATATCTATAAGAAGTATTTTCCTATTTTAAGCCAAACTAAGCAATGTTATCAGTGGAATCTATTAATTTAAATTTTATTATGTCAGCCTACCTGAACTTGCTTTTGCCATTACCTCTTTTCTTTTTTTTTTTCTTTTTTTTTCTTTTTTTTTTTTTTTAACTTATCAGTAAATTCTTTCTAAATTTTGGGAATTTCTGTTAACCAGTGGAGTAATATCAGTGCTCCATTTAAATTTCTATTAACCAGTGGAGTTCTTTAATGAAAAAAAAACTATATCTTTATATAAAATGTAAAAGGGTATGACTAGTATGTAAATTAACCAACAAGCAGACCACAGTCTAATCCATTTATTCATTCAAATACCATTGACTTCTGGACTTGTTTTGCATCAGAAACAATTGCTACTGTCTTATATAATTAAAATAATAAATCTTTTTACTTTATAGCATTATTCAGTAAATCCAAAGACTCTTTCAAATCTGAAGGATGATTTCATTTGCTGTAAGGAATCTCTTCCCAGTAGAATTTAATATGCATATGTCTGCATACATATTTAAGCTAGTTTGTTACAAAATTTCTTTGTTGCCTCTATTGTAACTACTGCTTTAGTAAGATACATGTTTGGGTACAGCACTCTGGCCAGGAAAGAAGATAAGAAAATCTTGTGCATATCTGATAACTTTGAATTTATGGAAAGCTCTTTCAGTATGATTTTTAAAACCCTATTGGACAAATGAACACTCCCCTTTACTCAGTAAATTGTATCTATGTAATAATGAAATTTAAAATTTTCCACAATTATCAGGTGAAGAAATGGGTTTGGATCTGAAAAACCCTGAGCAAGTTTTGTCATATAAAGCAACAGCTCCTAGAAGGAATCTATATACCTGAATTTAGACACAGAATTGGAGTAATGTTAATAGGATTCTGAGCAGGTCAGTTTCCTTTAGTTATCCATTTTCCTTTTGATACAGTGTGAAAAGAGCTAATAGTGTATGGTCACTGTCATTACTGATGACAGGATTCAAGATGGGACATTTAAGCATCAATGTGTCTCCCTGTTGTTAATTATTTAAAGCAATTGTCTCTATGATGGTCTGTCCATGGATATGCAATACTGAACTATGTTATTGAAAACCATTTTATGACTTGTCTCTTTACACTTCCTATTGAGGATATAAAGTTAGTCCTTGACATCTGTAAAGAAACAATTTTATTAGTGGTGGAACTGCCAAGAACATGACAGGGCTCCCTGGAATTCTTTCAAAGAAATGTCAATTTGATCAATAATGTGGAAGTTGAAGGCTCTATGAAAGTAGGGCAAATCAGGACAAAGCACATTTGCCACATAAGAAAAAAAAAACCTGTTCCAAGAAAAGTTCTTTTGAGATAAACATCTTCAAATATGCAAATTTATAGTTTAGATTCAGCAGTCAAAATGCAGGGTATGTGTAAATTAGATGAAATTAGATAAATTTGTATCTGCACTGGACTTTCACAAACCTAACACTACTCCCACAGGAGTAAATTCAAGTGCCACATGTCAATCTACAACTAGCACCATTGTCCTAATTTATCAATTTACACCCATACGTTCAAACAAGTTTAAATAAACAACAAAAGCAAATATTATACAGGGAATCAAAGGAGCTAGATCAGACTATACAGATTCCAGATTCTATGAGATTATCTTGCCACTTGTTTTGATAATTTTGATAGCAATTTTCTGCTAAATTAACCCAAACTAGATAACATACACCTATTATTGACCAATGTTCAGCAAAGGTACAGAAAAGTAACTGGGCCAGAAGTTAGTATAGCTCTATTTAAGTAGAATATAATTCATCATGGGAGAGTAATTCACAGGAACACTGAATTAAAGCCTGTGGTGATTTATAAATTGTATGTTTTCAATGTGTTCTGAAAACTCTTTTAAAAATTAATGGCATTAATTAAGTGTTCTTTTTATATTATTTCAGATCAGTGAAGATAAAAAGAATCTATATGGTGTTCTAGATGATTAACGAAACTAGAAAATCTTCCTCACCAAAAGACCAAATAATAAATGATAATATTTAAAGGAATTCAGACCCTTGCTTTCTATGAAGAAACACCTTTGTCTGTTTTCTTGAATCATTCAGGATCTGAAAGACCATTCTGCAGATGTTAAAAGCAATGAGATACCATCTAGTAGAAGGGAAACAAAACATGGCTACTCTTAATGATAATAGTATAGATAAAATCCCTAAATAATAATCTTGATCATCCAAAGAGTTGAAAATGCATATTATATAGAGGGTGTAAAATGTTCAGTATTAAAATGAGCAAGGATTCACTCCTTTGTGATTCAATATTGAACTTCTCAAAGGCAGCTGTTATTTTCATTGGCTGGGCTGTTATTCATGTGCCATGTCCCAGTACAGAAGCATTTACAGAGCCAAGATCCGCTCTATAACTCAAGTCATTTTAGCATCATACGGAGAAAAAAAAAATGAAGAAGTGCTATTTGGATTTTTCTGGACACCTTTGTAAAAAATCTTTGTCACAGGATCTCTTCTAAGGAGATAGATACAGATATAGAGATAGATAGATGGATAGAAAGATAGATGATAGATAGATAGATAGATAGAGATAAATACACATATGCATGGTGATATTTTCATACCACTTCTCTCATTGCTCTGTACAAGATACAATTAGTTCTCCAAAGATGGAGGGGGCTAAATGAAACAGTCACTCTGTGCTTTAGATAAGAAATGCTTCTCCCACCATCATGTGGGCCAGAGAAATGATCTTGCATTTGCCTGGCATGGGGTTCATTAAAAATCTTTTACTGACTTATCTTTTGAGAACAGCTGGCTTGTAAAAGTTGGATATTGAATTTATTGAGCTCATTCATATTTCAAAACATGTTTACATCTGTCACCGAGCAGTTTGGATAACATCCCTCTTATATTTTACATCAGCAGTATTAACTACAATTCATGTTGCCCATTTGCTATTAAAAGCAACAGATGGTACACTAAACTGTTTTTTCTACAACATAAAGCATCTACCCAGCTGACAGGGAAATGTGTTTTTTCTCTGAAAAGTGGCTTTCATAAAAAGCACTTTTTGGAATTCACATTTATCACTTCTTGATGTGTCTTGGATGAAATAATTCGTTTTTTATAACTTATACATTGGATTTTGCAACTGCTTGCACGTTTGGGTGGTTTGTAAGAATAAATTTGATTTTAATGGTACCAGAATCCTTAAAGGAAAAAGGATTTGCAATGAGGATGCATGTATCAATTTTGTTCATATTGTACAGTCAGGCACAGATTCTAGCCCAGTCCCCAGACCTATATTAGCTTTACCAAAAAAAGGCATACCAAAAAAGATGCAAACCAGAATATGACTAGATTTCCTCTTAGACCAGCCACCTAAACTCTAGAAGTGTTTTTAACAGCTTACCTGGGTCTACATCAGCCGACAGCTGGAATTGCTGTCAAACTGTCTGTCACTCCTCTGAAAGCACTGTGGGCTGCTGGCCTTTGCTTCAGAGGTATCTAATACTTAGGCAGATCATGTGTCTTTGACTAATCTGGCAGATGTGATGCCCTTGTGCCAAAATAATACAGATTATTATGAAAAACTCTTGTTTCTCATTGTTTCTATGTCAGGATTATTTTCTAAGATTTCTGTTTTGATTGAGCAGCTTTGATTAATCTCTTATTGTGGAGTAACAGAAGTTGCTGAGATGCTATCTTACATCTCTTTCTGTTTTTTTCCTAACTCCTTTTCTCAAATAGCATGGTGGAATGGATGCATCTTGCAGAAACCTAGCTGAGTGGTTTAAATTCTAAAAAATCATTATAATTATGGATAGCTGTAATAGGAATAAAATAAAATTTGGTACATTTTGATTAGAAAATCAGTCAATAATTACATGATGGTACAGAAGTTGTGAGGACATAGAGGTTCAATAGACAATGGATGCTTTATCTTTGTAAGGCCTTATGTCTCAGTTTTCCTCAACTTGAGCAAGAGGTGTAATAGGGAAGACTTTTTATTGATGCTTTTAATTTTATTTGTATTCTGGCAAAGCAGCATTAAGAAATTCCTGACTTCTCTGTGTTGGGATGCAACACTGCAGAATTTTTCCTAGTTAGTTGTTTTTTTTAAAGATCCCAAATAAAAGCATAAGAGAGTGGGTTAGAAAGAATCCTGACTTGTACTTAAACTCAGGAAACACTGAAAAAGTCCTGTGGTATTTGGCGTTTAACAAAGGATTACAGAGACACCTAATGGCAAGAAAAAGGAACTTGTTTAAACATAATTATGGACAAAACACTCCTTTCAGAGAAATTAGAGGTAATGTGAGTTGTGTACCAAACCAAATTTTCCTTTTGATATTTTGGTCTAGATGTAATATCAATAAATGCACTGGAAATAAATTATGCACTGGAAAATACCTGGTGATAACTGTTCCCAAATTGTTCATTCCATTCAAAGTTCTCACCTCCAAGCAATCAATTCTAATTTTAAAATCCTTTTCTTGCTTTCTGTACAAATATCACTGCAATAATGATTGGTTAGTGGTGAGAGAAATATGTTTTTGATTTATTTAAAAAGATAACACAACCAAAATATAGTGCTTTACCAGAACTTCAACTTCATTGAATAAGATTGATACAAGCCAAGACAGACAAAAGATGTGAAGGAACATGTTCTGACAGTTTTCATTAAAAAAAAGTAAAAAGCTGAAAGGGAAACACCAATTTCCTCTGTCTCCTATGTAAAACTGTCATGCACATGAAAATCAATTGACAACTGAAAATCAGGTTTCTCATGTCCATTAGGAGACAAAGATCACATTCAAAGAAGCACATCATGCTCACACATAAAGCTGATATAGACAGTACCTGAAACCTGACACAGTTGGAATACCTGCCTTGCTAAGGAATTGCTAGATGGCTGGCATCAAGCACACCAAAATCACAGTGATGCAACTGAGATGAAATGTTGAAATTATGTGATTTCTGGGTACAGTAAAAAGACTGGAAATAGACAAAGACTAACAGTCTACAATCTTTATAAAAATCCCATGGAGTTATAGACTTGCATAAAACATGCTGAACTCTTGTGTTATAAAAGCAAGGAGCAAGTATGCAATGTGTTTCAGTTATTAGGTTGCACAAGAGAAGAAAAACACATGGTTAGCTGCTGCTTCTTCCTCAGCATCCTTACAATGCCTCTTCCTTACAATGAACTTCAAATCTCCAGTTCACCAAGATAAATCTCCTATCCAATTTCTAAAATGGTATCAAGTTCTATGGTGTGGGCTTTTTTGGGGGTTTTTTTGTTGTTGTTGTTGGGATTTTTAAATTTTTTAAATTTTTATTTATTGAGTCAAGAGGCAGTGAGTGCTTAAAATAAAAACTTGAACAGGAAACCCTGCATGGACAGATCCTAAAACTAGTTTGGTTTCAGGCATAGTAACATGTATGAAGTAAACAGACCTAAACCCAGAGGTGTCTATTGAGTCAATCCTAACCTCATCTCTTACTTTAATCATAGCCATGAAGTCCCTGCTAGACCAACACAAAGCTGGCTGCCCCTGCAGATTCTTTTCTTAAATACCTTCTATTGTCCATCCTACAAAATGCTATTGTTATAAATTATCAGATGTCTGAAACAAAGAGATCAAAAACCAAAAGCTCTTTCTCATATATAGCATATGGTGGAAAGAGACTGAACAAGGCTGGGCTAATTATATATTGCCATGGAATTCTACAAGAGGTTTGATAGGTTTTGAGGGGAAGGTAAAATAGTTGGATTGACCTGGTGGATCTTCCAAAAAATGACTTTTACTTCCCTATTCCTTAGAAGAATATTCCTACGAAAACATAAACACAACAAAGGACTCCCATGTCCAAAGACCCACAGGGGAGAGAGACTGAGCAAGTCATGTATGGTATACAATGCCATATGTTCAAATATTTACATTAACTCTATTTTGTTCTAGATCTATCAGCTGGATTTAAATTTACTTTATTCACAGGTCTGCAAAAAGGAATTACAAGTTTCATCTAAAAAAGATTTCATGTTTTATTTTGTATGTGTGGATTGTTTTATTTTTGATCCTTGTCTTCTCTACAGTCAAAATCAAATTCAGTAGATAATTGCTGACATGATGGAAAAGAGTAATTTCTAAATGGCTGCTGTAACTACAGCTGAGATCTGCATTCAGTATAAATAGTATGCATACTATGAAATAGAAAGTAAAATCAAAACTTACAAACAGAACATTACATTTTCCTTACCTGATGAAGAAGAATAGACATGTATATTCATGGGAGAGAGTGAAGGAGGAAAGACCTGACGACAGGTAAAAGACATTAGCAAAGAATATTACCAACCTTGAAAAGTCTTAGCTGGAAGTTCCAGAATTCTTCCTCTCAACTTAATTGACTCTAAAGACCACATACTGTATGAAGAGACTTTAAAATTAATGTTCTGAGGCAATTTCAAACCACTGCTGTGGTAAGCTGCAGTGCAGAACACGAGAAAACTTCCCAGAATAATATATATTGATGTAAATACAAAATTAATGTTGCATAGTTTTTAATGCTGTGAAAGATTAAATTATATTGTAAATATTTAAATGAAGAGTAATTAATTTTTTATATTTTGTTTTAGTTAGAATGAGGGAATTTTTAGAAATGTAATCATCCTTAAACTGATCAATCAGTAGCTGAATTATTACCCTGCTAAATAAATAGGTTGTTTTCCATTTCCCCTTTGTCCTGAGGAGCAAGGCAACAAGATTAAAGTCTTTGCATTAAATTCTGTACTTTTAACTACCATGAAGGCTAACATAATCTTTGTAAATAAAGTTTTGAGAGCTTACCTGGTGGAAGAGAGTGTTTAGGATAAATGAGGACATTCACATTCTATCATCAGGTGAAAAAGAGAATAGTTTGTTTTCCACCATTAGAAATTATTTATAAAGCATTTTTCAGGTATACCTGATCCATATAGTAGTGCTGGCTATATAGATCCAGTAGTGCTGTCTTTGTCAGAACGTGTTCTGAGCAACTTTGTCAGTGTTCCCTTACTGGTGTCACTACTAGAAGAGAGAATGAAGACAAAACTGAGGAGAAAACTCCAGCTCTAAAAAGTGATCAATAATGAGGAGTGAACTCCAAACCCTGAACTTTGCTAGAGCAATCTTTCAGCTGTTTAAGGAGTTGGTGAATGAGATCCTCTGTGAAACTGTCCCTAAGGGCAAAAGACTTCCCACTCTTTAAGGCCACTTAGAGCACAAGATCTCTGTGCCCTGATGTGTAGGAAATGGAGCAAGGCGGGCCTGAATCTGTCATGGCTGGGCAAGGACCTGCTCCTCAAACTGAGCAGTAAGAAATGCAGATATAGTGGAAGCAGAAAGAGGTGACCTGCATAGAGAACAGGTGTATGTTTTGAATGTGTAGGGTAGGGATGTGGTTAGGAAAGCCAAGGCAAAGCCAGAGCAGACCTGGGCAAGTGACATGAAGAATTTAAAAGACGGGATTCTAAAAGTACACAGGTTAGAAAAGAAAGGCCAAGGACAATGTACCCCCCTGAGAAACAAGGAGAGTAAACTGGCAGCAATTAATAGGAACTCAAAGAATTTTTTCCTCAATCTTCACTGGTGTCAGCCTTCCTACTTCTCTCAAGTCCTTGATCCTCTGCATGGGTATCAGGGGAGGGAAGTCCCTACCACTATAAGCAAGTAGCAGGTTCAGGATCACTTGATGGTGTTAAACAGCCACAAGCTATGGGACTTGATAACACTGACGGTGGAATCAAGTGTGCACCCAGAAAGTTTGCAAATAACATGAAGCTGAGTGAACAGCGCAGGCAACAACATTTGACACAACAGAAGGATGGGGTGCCATCAGGGATGATGAGCTTAAGTGGGCCCATGAGACTTTCATGAAATTCAGCAAGTTCAAGGTGCTGCACTTGTCTCGTGGCAATCTTCTTGATAGAATTCCTGTGGAGAAGGATTTGAGGGTTCTTACAGATAAGCAATTGGACATGAGGCAACTGCATGCTCACAATCCAGCAGGCCAGCAGGTCAAGAAAGATGATTCTGCCCCTTTATTTAGCTGTTGTGAGACCCTACCTGGAGCACTCTGTCCATTCCTGGGATGCCAAAGACATGAAAGATATGGACCTGTTAGAGAGGGTCCAGAGGAAGCCATGAAAAAGATCAGAGGTATGGAGAACCTCTGCTATGAAAACAAGTTTAGACAGCAACTGCTGTTAAGCCTGGAGAAGAGAAGGCTTTGAGGAGACCACATTGCTGTCTTCCAGTACCTTAAGGCGTCTGACACAAAGGAGGGAGAGCGACTTTTTATACAGGCAGGTAGTGATAGGACAAGGGTGTCAGAGACTGGAAAAGGTGATCTGTTTTAGAGACATCTTGGAATGTGTGGTAGGATGTGGGTCAGGACTTGTCCTGGTGAGTTAGTGCCCTGCACACCTCTGTATCCCCTCAGCCCCTCAGTGTTTGTCAATCATAGCAAAGTGGGAGCAGCCCCATAGGGTTGCCTGACCCAGCCCCTAAGGGGCTGAATGGCTGGAAGGCCCAGGGTGGATCAAGATTTTAAGAAGGCTGACCATGAGGCAGTGTTGTTCTTTCACCCTGCCTTCATCTTGAAGTTTTCTACCCATTATATCACTGGAACCCAGGAGTTGGTAGTTATGTCTGTTTTTCTCTATCTTCCCTGTCTTTCTTCTTTTAACTCTGTTTTTATATAACATCGTAGCATCAAATCTCTTTAAAGGTTTCTTTGTTGAATGGGATAAGTCTGCGTGGTGTTGCACTAAATCATTCGCCAAAGTTCTTTGACTTTCCATAATTTGCCAGTAAAACTTTGTGTGATTTTTACCTTTTGAGGATAACTGGTCAGTATTCCTCCTTTGCATCTGCCCAGGTTTAGCCCTGGGTTTAAGAGATTGGGGTGTAAAAAAGGGGCAGTGGTATTAAACAAAGTGTAGATTTAGACCGGATATTAGGAAGAGATTTTTAATCAGAGGAATCTGAAATGGTTTGCGCAGAGAAGTTGTGGATGTCACATCCCTGGATTCTTCCTCTCAAGAGCAGAGGAATTCTTCAAGGCTAGGTTGGATGAGGTCCTGAGTAAATTTATCTAGTGAATGGCATCCCTGCCCACAGCAGGGTGTGATCTTTAAGGTCCTTTCTAACCAAACCCATTCTGATGAATTCTATAATTATAGCTTATTTTATGACATAAATCTCACAAAATACTGTCCAAAAGGAAAAGTTTTATTGATGAGGAAGGAAAATATTTTCTCTAGGAATTCTTGTATTTCTTTAATAGATATGTTGTAGTATAAGGCTGAATAGGAAGAACCTTGATCAACAAGAGGCCTCAAATACTTTTGAAGTTAGCTTTTCTTGGAATAAGAATCTTTTCCATGTGACTTTCAAAGACACTTTCTGACCTATATTTTTTTCTGTGATATGCAATTGATTAAAATTAATTGGAAAATATTAATTACTAAAATAGATACTAAGCTTAGCGGATGATGGTTGTTTTAAAAGGACAATAAATTGGCAGTAGAAGCTTGATGTAGATAGCCTATGTGACCTTGCACAAATGTAGTGGGTTAACCCTGGCTCTATGCCAGGCAGCCACCAAAGCCACTCTCTCACTCCCCCCTCCAACTAGTCAGGAGAGAGAACATACAATGAGAGAGATTACTTATGAAATACTGTCATGGGCAAAACAGGCTCAAATTAGGGATATTAATTGAATTTATTGCTAATAAAACCAGAACGGGATAATGACAAGTAAAATATAACTTTAAAAACACCTTTCCTCCATCCCTCTCTCCTTCCCAAGCTCTACCTCCTCTCTCAGTGCTGGAGAGAGATGAGAATGGGGGTTATGGTCAGTGATCACATGTTTTATCTCCTGCTGCTCAAGGAAAGGAGTCATTCCCCTCCTTCACCCAGGCTGTTCCTCCTATGAAAGACAATTCTCTGTGGACTTTTCCAATGTGAGTCCATCTCATGAGCACCAGATTGACACAAACTTCTGCAAAGTGAGTCCATGCCACAGTCCTTCCCTCAAACTGCTGCAGCATGGGGCACTCTTCTGTAGGGTGTAGTCCTTCAAGGACAGGCTGTTACAGTGGCTCCTTTCTCCACGGACCTCCCATGGGTTCACAGCCTCCTCTCAGGCATCCACCTGCTCTGGTGTGGGTCTTCTTCATAGGCTGCAGGTGGATCTCTGCTTCTCCATGGACGTCCATGGGCTGCAGGGACAGAGCTACTTTGTCATGGCCTGCACCCCAGGAATTCTAGCTCCAGTGCCAGGAGCTCCTCCTCCCCCTCCTTTTCCACGGACCTTGGTCAGTGGCCTCACCCTTCTCTTCTCTGGCTCCAATCACAACTGTGCGGTAACTTTATTTTCTTTCTTAAATATGTTATCAACAGAGGCATCACCATCATTTCTAATTGGCCCAGCCTTGACCAGCAGCAGGTCCACCTTTGGAGCAGGCAGGGATTGTCTCTGCTGGACATGAAGGAAGCTTCTAGCAGCTCCTCACAGAAGCCACCCCTGTAAGCCTGCCACTACCAAAGCTTGGCCATGCAAACCAATAAAACAAGTTATCTTGCAGATCTTAATTTCAGTTTCACTATATATGAAATAGAGAGAGGCTGTAATCTCCTCCTTGTAATGGTGATCATCAAGGACGTTGATAGAAAAACTCAAGAGTATTGCCCCTCTCTACCAGCCTACTTCTGAAATAAGCAAATTGGGTCCAAAACATGGTGGATCCCATTGCAACTAGATCTCTTCAATGCTCCCTTTCTTAAGAGAAAAGGCATGTTCTGAAGCATTTCCCTGAAAACAGTTACAAGACTCTGCTGACATTATGGAAAATACTTGTGTTTTTACATTAGGAAAAGATGATTAAGATAATTCTTTCCATTGAGCATTTCCAGTTATTAGTTGGCAGCAAAAATAGCTGTTGGAGCAGCGCTGAATAAATTGTAGTTCCCACCTGTACTTTACAAATATGAACGTGTGCCTGCAAAAGATATGATTTTGAAAAATTGGTCACCTCTTCCTCACTAGTTCATGTGCTGTCAGAGTAATGGCCGTGACATTCTCAATATTGTCAGCAGTAACGCTCCATTGACAAAAAGAAAAAAGAATGAGGGCACACACAGCCCCAGGTCTGATAATATTTGCCTTATTGCCCTTCATGACATGACACGTGATGCGTACAGTTCTTTGTGTTGCCCTTTCTACGAACAAGTGCTTTGAGCGAGCCTACATAATCTTCTGCACGACTGGATAGGCACCAGTAAAGCAGCTTCCTTGTTCCTACCTGTCAGTCAAAGCAATCTGAAATTTGATTTAGATTAGCTCTGTCAGTGAAATTATACTTTGCTATTGTAAAATGTGAAGAAAACCCAAACGAACAACCACAACCAAAAAAATCCCCCACAAACAAAACTAAACAAAAAGTTGAATTTAATTCTAGTATAACATTTCCTGTAGGAAAGTAACTGCACACTTCATAGTCCTGGTATCTTCCTGCTTGATTCCATTTTAATTGCTTATGGTGTTTTTGTAAACTTTCAGCATCTTAAACCAAAGAAAATATAAAAGTGCAGGTTGGTTTGGGGTTGTCTGGTTTTTCAAATGTGTAGGGACTGAAAAATGGAATGGCTTCTTAATTATTTTTTATTTTGTACAGCATGGTGGGTTGAAATCTAAACAACTGAATGTAGTCGAGTCTGCTTCAGAACTGAGCAGTGTTTTTTCCCAGGGCTTCTAGGTGATTTTATCATCATTGCAGAAATCAGTACAACACTTCTAGTGCTGCTTCTGTCATCTGGGGAGAACTGTCAAGCAGTAGGAGCCACATACCACCAGAGGGTGCCAATTACTTCCATAAGCAGGAAAATAAACTTGTCAGGTAATATCTGGAATAAAGGTCAGGTAAATGTTACATTATTTGCTGAGTGGATGTCTTCAGACGGGTGTGTTGGGCATTATACTGACCATCAAAAGCCTCCGTGTGAGCCCTGTCGTTAGCATAAAGCCATGTGAGCCAAGCACGCAGTACACAACTTTGTGATCAGGGCAATGTAGCGAATGCCTCTGGGTGCAATTACAGAAACAGGAGGAGGTGCATGAGTTGAATGACTGCCTACTAGAGCTATTTTAAAACATATGTTGCTCCACAGCCAGGAAATCTGCAGGCAAACAGGTGAGTAACAAGGTGTGAGGACTCAAAGATGTGTTAGGAGTGGTTTATTTGCAGAGCAGGCAGCAAACACACATGGCAGAATTTTAACTGGGATATGCAGAAAATTTGGTCATCTTTGTATGTGCTGACCTCTGCATGGATGAAATGTAAGACTATTGTGGCACAGGAGGTCTCCTTGTTAAAGAGAAATTAACTTGATAAGGATCTTTCCTAGCCCTTTCCTCTGTGCCACAGTTACTTTTTTATCCCTTCTGCAAATACTCCCATTATAAACAGCTTTAGTCCTTCTCTGAGCCCCTAAGGAATCCACTAGTAAGAAATGGAAAGTTAGACAGGATTGTGAGTAATCATATTGAAATAACAATTATGAATTATGATCATTTTGAAGTGCTAGCAATCAGAGTTCTACAAAATTAAACCAGCCTGTGTTCCAGCAATTTGGATCTTTGTTTGTTTTGTTTACACAAGTTGTACTCTGGCTGAATGAATATGCAATACTTGAGCAGAGTGAAAAACAGAGTGGTGGTCCTATTTTGTTTCTTTTTCCCTTATTTTTTGGGGTGGGGTGAGGGGCAGAATGTGGTAGGTTGACTGTGGCTGGTTGCCAGATACCCACCTAACTTCTCTCTCCCTCTCCACCTACTCAACAAGACAAGTAGACTAGAGGGTGGAAAACTCACGGGCAGCCATAAAGGACAGGTAACTGCTTATTGATTAATGTTACTGGTAAAACTGACTCACCTTGGGAAAGATTAATTTATTTCCAATTAAGAATAGAATGGGATAAAGAGAAATGAAGACAAAAACTAAAACATCTTCCTTATATCCCTTGTCCCTGCCAGCATCAACTTCATTCCTTCACTCCTTACTCCAAACTTCCTCCCCCACAGTGGTGCAGGGTGATGGGAAATGGGGGTTATAATTAATCCATAACAGCTCCTCTCTTCTGCTCCTTCATCCTCATGCTGGCCCCCTGCTTCCACAGGGATCTTTCCACTGTCTGCACTTTCCTTCAGGGCGTGTACATCCCCTCCAGTGTGGGATCCTTTCCAGTGAAAATATCTACTTCATCATGATTCTCTCTAGGTGTTGCAGAGAAATCTCTGCTCTGGTGCCTGGAGCACCCTCTCTCCCTCCTTCTTCTCTCACCTTGGTATTTGCAGGACTGTTTCTCACACATTTTTCTCACTTGTTTCTCTCAACTGCTTGCAGCATTATTTACCCTTTCTTAAACACACGTTCTCAGAAGCACCTGAGGTGCCTATGGCTGGGGTGTTCAACTGTGTCCTGCAAGTGGGTGGGTTGGAATAGATTGTGCTCCTCATGGGAGGCCACCTTTGGCAGCCCTCCCCAGCCAGTGCCTGGGCACCTGTACCCAGGTACAAGGTGCTTAGGGATGAACTACAGCATTTAAGATGAAGGGAGAAATGGAGAAAAGACTGAAGGAGGAGGGGGCACCTATGGAGTAAACCAGGAGGCTGAAGTTTCATGGCTGAAAGAGGGAGCTGCAGGCAATATGGCAGGGCACTTTGGTCCAGTAGGGCACCAGACATGTTGTGCTGTAGCCAGAGCTCTGGAAGGGTTTGCTAAAGGAGGGAAGGTTGGCCAACAAATGAAAATACTTTATGGGCAAAATAATGCAAAACAACCTTTTTATTTCATTTTCTCTGAGGAATTATTTTCCCAAAAGAAATATCACAATCAGCTTAGGAGGAAGAAAAAGCAAGAACAAGTATAAATTAATTTGAATTAAAACCTCACATTATCCAGTGGTATCATATCCTTGCAGAAATGTACTGGTTAGTTTTACAGTTTCACCATGAGATACTTCAGTGTTCTACCTGAAAGCACATAAATTAATTTATGTGTCCACTCACATCCCATGCCAAGCCACTGTCTGACCCAAGATAATGTTATTGACATCTTCACTTTCCAGCGATTTAGTTTCTTCCTAGACAACAATGATAAATCAATTAATTGTGTAGTGATTTAGTTTTAGAAAGGTTAAGAGCTGCAGGAAGCCAAATGTGTCTGTGATAAGTAGGAAAGTCATTCTTGGGATGAAAAGTCTACTGGGATTTTTAGTGAGTAGCTTTGACAGTAACCAAAATACAGCAGGGAATGTTGTTCACTGTTGCCCACTACAGTGAACCGTCTAAGATATCACTATTTTAGCTATGAAATTTGCCCTATTTTAAATGTGAGAGGACATCTTACTGAATTAAAGCACAGTCCTCTGCTAAATCTAGGTCAAAATGAGGATGGGAAGACGCTTGCCATAACCAATGTGTTTGTGCCACGTTCCCCTCTGCCTCCAGCTCCACAAAAGGTGTCGGGTGTCCCCATGCAGATGCCTCTGCTCAGAGCTGACCAAGCAGAGGAAATACATTAGAAAACAATTGTCTGTATGTGGAGAAATGTTAACTCTTGTGTCTTTCCAAAGTGTTCTAAGTGCCCATTAGCGAGGAAGTCAAGGAGTCCGTTTTTCGCTGCAGTTGTTGTGTAGCAGACTTTGTAATTTGAGCCATCCATCATTTCCTCCTAAGCCCCCATCAGATCTGGAGTTCATGTGCTTGGGAATGTTATCAGGAAAGATACAGGAGACAACATCTGCAAAAGCAGTGACTCACTTGACTGTCCTGAACCTCCCTATTCACTAGGTACAGGATTTCAGAATCTGCCCGTTTTACAACTATAATGATGACTGATTTTATATAAGTTTTATTCTGTTTCTATCATATATTAAAATATCAATTTTCAGCTGTTCTTTATTGTCTTTGTTATGATGTAAATTTGTTTAGACTACTAGGAATGTGACATAATGAATCAGACAGATTTGGGCAGAAAATTGCTGTCTGGCTTTGCATGGCATTCCCGAGGCATTGAGTGTAGGTTCATTCACATCACACAAAGCCTTGTCTTTAAGGCAAGGAGGCCACATGAGAGACCTGAGGGAAATTCCAAAATTATCTTTGATGTCAGTGGGGTATGTAAGGGTTCATGGAGATCTTTTGAGGGATGGAAAGTGATTTTAAGTGTATCACCCATGACTTCTGACCTGACAAGGCTTCAAAATGTTGTATGGAGGAGTTCAGAATGATATCAAGAGATTGCCACATCAGTCGTAGGTGGGATTACACATGGAAAAGCATGCATCCTCTAGTGTTAATGAAATTCCTCTGGTGTTTATGGAAATTATGGATATTGGGGAATGGAAGAATCTGATCATTATTTGTTATATTTTTTTCTGTTTCTGATGCAATTTTAATAGAAATAGTACAACTTAGGAGGCCATCAGGAGAGGTAATATGTGTCTATTTCCTCCTTAAACATATTTAAATTATGTTCATTCCTTAAATACTGTGTCAGGCACAGCAATTTGAAAGATTGATCCTTGCCATCTGTGACTACTGATCCTGGTCAAATATGGAAGAGAAATGAAACTGCAAGGAATGTTGGGAAGAGCTAGAGGAAAGGCGGTTTGAACAGCACAATTACTAGACTGCTGAGAGGAGAAGGGAGATGTCAATTTTGATGAAGAAGGAAGAGCTTCTTAAAACTCACTTTCTAAGCTGTGCAGTTTGCCGCAGCACCGAAGGTTACTGAGTGACTCAAGCCAAGCCTGGAAGCAAGATACTTTTGCCAAGACATATGAGGCAGTGGGTGAGTTGGGTATAAACTCTTTTATCCACATTGTGATTGCCCAAGTCACTTAGATTTTTTGTTCAGTTAAAATTTGCCATGTGGATTTATAGTCTAATAAATCTGTGCTTTCAAAACTTGTTCCTTATAGGGAGCCCTCTATAAAAGATGATCTGGACACAAGAACTTCTGAGAGGTCTCACCAGCTCAGAGGTCCACCACAGGCTCTAAGGACAATTATTCTTTATGACCTTTCCCTCTTTGTATCTGAACTTCGACTGTGTTTTTTTTTGTTTTTTTTTTTTTTTCTGTGTAGATTTCATATCCACTTTCTTCTTTTCATGAAAATGACCACGAAATTGTTCCTGATGATGTTACATATCAACTGTCAATTACTTTGTCAGCATACATCCAGTTGATATCATGGACTACCATGAGATGTTTTCATCTACTTTTTTCTAATGTTGCACTTGAAATTTAATAATTGATATTTATGGCAAGTTGCAAAAAAAAAAATTCCTAGTGCATTAGTATTTGTGTGCTTCTCTGTTACTTGTCTAAAAACTCAAGACAACTTTCTGCATGTAACTACATTTACTTCCTTGCGATTAAATTTCCTTTATAAATAAATGAATGTAAACTTTAAAGATCTGCAGTATTGTGCAAACCAGGCATAATTTTCCAAAAACCTGAATTTATGTGAGCTCGGTCACAAGTAACAAGTGGATAGAGTCCATCATCTTTAATTATTATTCCTTTTTATATTTAAGTAATTCTGAAACAAAAATATTCATTTAAATTTATGGAATTAAAGATATCTGAAGGCACTTCATCAAAAGTTTGCATAAAGATTAAATATTAAATATTATTTTTTGCCATTATTTTGCTATTTATTTCAAAGCAAAGCAATGAAATACAACCACAAAAGTTGCAATTACATCTAGAAATAACTTAGAAAGATTGCAGAGGTTTTTTTTTTCTTTATATAAAAGTAATTGTAATTATCCAAAGTCCTTGATTTCAAAAAAAGATAATATAAAGTTTCAAACTGCAGAGATGCATTTTAGGCCAAATGCAAAAAATGTAGCACAAAATGTAAATATATTTATGTAATGTGCTCATAAATGATTCAGTGTTTAGACACCAATCTAATTTTGTTTAAACTGTACCACTTTATCGTAGGCTACAAAATTTTGAAGTTTGAATTAAATTAATGGGCAATATAGATATAGCTTCTGGGTGAGTTCTGTTTTCTTAGTTTTGGTCTCTATTATTTTTCATTGTGGGGAAAAGCTTAGCTTTAGGGGGAGAAAAAAGTAAAAAGGAAGAGAAAAAGATCTTCCTGATTAAATCTCTGCTCCTGAATTTCTCTTTTTAAGACAATCTATAATTATGATGGTAATTCCCCACTTAAAGCAGATGTTCTAGCATATCTCTTTGGTCTTTTTCATGTACTTAGCATTTTTGGGGCAAAGGGGGAAGGGAATATTAGCCTTTAGTAAGTTATACTTGAGATCTGGACAGACTGGATCGATGGGCTGAGGATCAGCAGCAGCATGAGGTTCAATAAGGTGAAGGTTTCTGTCCTGTGCTTGGGTCACAGCCACCCCCTGCAGCACTACAGGCTGGGGCAGGAATGGCTGGAAAACTGCCCAGTGAAAAGGGACCTGAAGGTGTTGGTTGGCAGCCAGAATGTGAGCCAGCAGCGTGCCCAGCTGGCCAACAGGCCAAAGGCATCCTGACCTGTATCAGGAGTGGTGTGGCCAGCAGGAGCCGGGCACTGATCATGTCCCAGTACCCTGCAGCACTGACATCACACCTCAAGTGCTGTGAAAATTCAGGACCCCTCACTTCAAAAAGAACATTGAGGTGCTGGAGCAAGTCCAGAGAAGGGCAACAAAGCTGGTGAAGGGTCTAGAAAGCATGAATTGGGAGCTGCTGAGGGAGCTGTGAGTCTGAGAAACTAAAGTTTGCAAAGTACTGTCCAAACAGATGGGATAGTAATGAAGATACAGGATGAATGTATTAATTCTACTAATGAAATGGTTCCCTGTAGGTAAATGTGATTTGCCACTTGTTTGCCTGTATACCAGTCTCAGGGCTGCCCAAGATTTTGAAGGGACACATTTTGCAAATCTCTTCTGTTGTACAGATACAGTGCGCCAGATTGTCCCTGAGAGAAAATAGTTTCAAGACAGAGGAAGCTAAATGCTTGGATGCATGTCTTTCCTTGCATAATAGAAAATTTCCACTTTGGGAAAAAGAAGTTTTCTCATTTTTTAATAGAAAAATAGGCTTCAATGAAAAGATATGGAAAGTTTTCCCATCCCAAGAAAGAAAAAATGGACTTCAATAAACAGAAACGACTTCCAGGGACCAAACTCTCAAATTAACAAGAAAGAAACTCAGCACAAAACCCCCAAGTATTTCTAAATTAGGTGTTGGGATTTGTTTGGTTTGTGTTACAGGGGAGGGTTTTGGATTCTGG
Organism: Chloebia gouldiae; assembly: GCA_003676055.1. Taxonomy (NCBI): domain Eukaryota; kingdom Metazoa; phylum Chordata; class Aves; order Passeriformes; family Passeridae; genus Chloebia; species Chloebia gouldiae. The sequence continues at coordinate 13,507,760 of QUSF01000001.1, forward strand.
TTGGATTTTGGGTTTATTCTTGCCATAAAATTAAAAGCCTCTAGGTTCTCCAACTGGATTCTTCATTTAAGATATGAGAAAAAAAAAAAAAGAAAAATCCCAGTGAGACCCAGCATGAGCTACTAGATGTCACCGACTTTTTTTATGCTTAGAAGGGAAAAAAAAAAGATAATCTGATATAATGTTTGAGACAGAACAAACAGCCAGAGGAATAGCCAACAGAAAGATCATAGCATGTGGCAGATCATAAATGGCAGATTGTGGATGACACAATCTGATATATATGTGAGCCACCCTTAATGGTCACTTGGGCTAAAAGTTCCTGTAAAGAACTTTTCTTTTTTGACCTTCAGCATGGTAGTAAAATTCCCAAAATTATACAGCCTTCAAGGAAAAGCCAATTATAGAAAGTTCTCTGCAACTGGGCTGTCAGAATATGGGCATTAAATTTTGAAATGGGTAAGAACTAGGTAGTGAGAAGGGGCCCTGTGTGTCTGCTTCTCCAGTCATGTGCAACAGGAGAGTGAAGGTCAGGGTTATTGGGGGATGATTCTATTAGCTAATCATATTTGAGTTTTTCTGCTTGATGTGGTTGTATTCATTTTATCTCTTTTCACAAATCCTGTCTGAATTAACATACTTGTCATTGGGAAGGAAGAACTGATAATTTCTGAGCAACCAAATTAAGAGATACAGATATGTTTCTATACTGACCTACAACTAATTTTGTGCATGATTTTCCAGCTATTCATTAAATCTAATAGAAGTGAGCCATAATTACTTTCATGCCTTAAAGAATGTACCAACATAAGTATCTGGAGAGGATATACAAGTTCTGAAAAAAAAAAGAATGGTAGACGGGGAGGAATATGTTTGAGAGTCTTGTTTTGTGCAAAGGAATACTGCTGGAATGAGAGCAAATGGGTGTAATAAACCTCAGGAACCACTGGAGTATAGAGGTTGTAACCCCCAGTAAAAGTTCTGCAAAATATAGTGAATTCTAACTAAATTTTAGATGAAAGAGAATACATATATAAAAATAAAGCAACAGTGCCATTAGCTCCCTGTTATAGTTAGAAAACACCTGAGGTATTCCTTTGTCTTACTTGTTGAAACTTGGTTTATTTATATTTTCTCTTTTCAATTGGTTTTCTATTTGGTATCATTGAGTTCTCACAGATTACTTCTGCTGAAATGTCTTGACTCTTTTTCAGTTTTATTAGCTAATTAATTTTTTAAAAATTAATCACTATAATTCTTTTCTAAAATACATGGCATTGTGTGCCATAAAAAAATGTAATTTAGTGTTTGGTGATCCACTGGATATTCTTGCTGTTTTCTTCAACATAAAGAAATGCCTGTTCTCCTAACCCTTCTAATTTTCAGGTTTTGACTCCTAAGAGTATGGACTCTTAGGACCATATTTTATATGCTTTGGAATATGATTTTTTTTCCCCTCAATAAAAGGACATCACTTTGGAATTTGTAAGAAAATATTTTATTGCATTGTAGAATAACATTCCTGCCTTCCTTTTCACTGTAAAGCTGCCTCCTGCCTCAGAAGTAGTTCTCCAATATTTCTGAAAACTATAGGGTCAGCTGTGACCTGAACTCTGGAAGTTACACAAAAGCTTCTTATGGTTTCAAAAGCACTTATGTTTTCATTTATCTTTTTTCCTTTTTTTTTTTTTTAATGTGTAAAGTGTAGTTTCTTTAATTCCATATATGAAGTTAGTGTAATTCATTTTAAGGGCCAGCTTTTTTCTTGAAATCATCTCAAGAAAAGGCTATGCTGCTCAATAGCATTATTTTTGCTTAAGGTACATGTTGGGAAGGGCCTTTAAAACACATTTAATGGTCAAGTGTCTGCCATCATGTGAAGGTTTCAATCTATTCAATATTCTTAATATCTTGATGTGCAACTGCAAAACAGGGGTTGAAGAGAATATTCTGCTACAACATTCACTACAGTCATGTTTTCTGTGTAATTAAGTCCCCATAATGGAGCAGGAACTTACATATGTGAGATTTTAGTTAAGATATAAGAATTATCATGCAGAAAATAATTTATTTTTAAAAAATTAGTTATCCATGGGTTTGTTATTTCAAACTGTTGACATTTTATATTTGTATTGCAATACTGTAAAAGTTTCTGGATGAAAAGAGAAAATCTCAGCAAGGATTATGATCTCATCTGCAGGTTCTATCTCTGTAGCTAGAGATGAAACCTCTTGTAAATTAGGTTGCCTGAAGTGTCTCCCTACTCCTGTCCCAGCTTGAGCTCCCTGTGTACTCAGAGCTGTATGGAGTATTTCACTGGTGATTCCAGAAGAGCTTCGTTCATGGCTGTGCTTCTTCCCTATTCCTACTCTGAGTATTGTTTTTGTTTTCTTTCCTTTTTCTCCTCCCCTGAGCTGACCAAAGGAAATATTCTTTGTGATTTCAGTCATTCAGAACCAAATGACAATAGCTTTGTAGTTTCCTTTTGTAGATCTCTTTTCCTGAATTCAGTCATGAGGTCTTTGAAGACCACCTCTGACAGTATGAAACTTTTCATAAGGGAAAGTTTTTGTTCTTTTATGTTACTGTTTCTCTTTTTGCTCCCAGCATTTTAATTAGTATGATTATTACTTCTTTTCCTGTTTTTCCCAAAATTAAATCTATGGGAGCAAAAAATAATTGGAAGAATGATAAATCTAAAAAGGAACTGAAACTGAGGCTGAGATCTTTTGCTTGTTTTTCTCTGCAGACTCTTAAATCTGATAGCACCTTGAGACATTAACATCTGACTAGACTGAATACTCCTGACATTTAAAGACATCATAAATATCCATTTAACATTATAGGCCATCAAGATTTTAACAATTCCTAAGTAAATTCTCTGTGTGTCAAAACTGAGTATGATGGCTTCACTCATTTGCTCAGGCTTATTTCTAAAATATAATTTCCATTTCAACTTTAGACTTAGAAACACTATGAGAAAATATTGAAAACAATTTCTTGGAAGAAGAAGGACATCTACTGTTGAAGTGAGTGTGAAATGAGTCAAACATTGTGACCTTGCATAAGGTGATACTTCAGAAACAGGAAAGCTTGTGCTCTGGCAGCCTTTAGCAGTTGTGTTAGACTGTGTTTTCTTTAACTTTCTTTAACTTTTTCTTAACTTTCTTTAATTTCTTGCAGCATACAGTTAGCTTTTTCTTTTTTCAATGAGCAGTGTGTAAATATTTGTATGTCACTGTCAATGAACTTTGTCATATAACTGTCTAAAGTCCCATTGCACTTCTGACATTTATTAAAAAGTGTCCTCTCATGATCAAAACAGGAATCTCTCTGAAAAAACTATAAAAAGAAGATAAATTGCAGATTAATAATGTCAGTTTGGGAAAGATATGCTTTATTACCATACACACCAAAATTAATAAACATTTTGCACAGTCTTTAATTAACACAATTGCTTTAAAATATTGGTAGTTAGAATTAATTATGGTGGTAATAAAGTGCCATTTTTTTTCTGCCACAGATATAGTATGAAGTTTAGAAATGGAGCATTAGTGTGCTGACCTTAGGTTTTCCCAGGGCAAAATAAAACATTATTATGACTCAGACTCCTTCCATCTTCATACCAGAATGACATAGATTTTAAAATTTTAGTTTTGCTTTTGTTTATTTTCTTCTTTGCCTAATTTAGTGTGTAAATCGCAATTATTTGAGTTTATGTTGCTTTCAGCTACAATATCTTAGTGTTAAGTTTATAATCATTGTTGAATTTTAGTGCTTTGAATAAGACAATAAGAAATAAGAGAAGAGACAGAGGAAAAGAAATTGTCCATATAACTCATGGTAATTGGACTGCATTCCAGTGACCACTTAGTACTTTCTGAAGACAGAAGAGTAAAACATATGGAAGAGATTTCTTCAAACTGCTCTAAATTATGGAGCCCTTAATGTGCTTCTTATGTTCATGCTCCATAATATTCAGCCTATTGAAAATGGGAGGAGAGGTATTACAAACTAAACATTCTGGTTTCTTGCTTTCCACACCTTTAAAAGTGGTACAAGGGAAGATAATGAGAGCAAAACCACATCAGCCTTTCTCAGTGTACAGCGTTATCCTTTATTATGTCTATTTTGTGAATACTGCATTGAAGTGTTCAGGCATGAACGATGCAAGATCCCACTTACCTCATAATATTTCTACTGAAGGTATCAAATCAATTCTTATCTGCAAAGTGTGAGGGCTAACCCAACCAAATATGATATTGTTACAAGGATGTGTTAGAGGTATTCATTGATGTCAGTCTCTTGGATTTTCTCAGTATCTTAGTCTTAAAGTTAGGGATAATATGTTGTCCACTCTGTACTGCTCATGTAAGCTCTACAGGGGTAGATCTATAATTCATAAGTTAAGGAGTATGAACTCTCTGCCTTGGTTATTTATAGAATTGACTCTCCATTTTTGATAAGCATTTTAAATTAATAATGTAAAAATCTATTGATTTTATTTATGTGTTTCATTTAATATACAGGAATATTTGTTGGGGCATTTGTGGAATAGTAAAAATAACTCAAAAAGAGAGACAATATCTTAAATTTAAAATTTGCACTGAAGAGTACTTTGGACGGTTGTGATTTTAAATTATTATTTCATCTTTTGAACTTCAAAGCAGGGTTACACACACATATTTGGGAGTGCTTTAAAGTCTTGTACCAAGTTAACTTTTTTTTTTCTGCTAGTGAGTTAGCATGCCACAAACAAATTATACCTTACATTATGAAATACAACAGAACACAACATATGCTGTTGTCACTTTAAAATTTATAAGTCCTGTGGCTGTTTTCTTTGAATATTGATTATAGGAATCAAGTCTTTTTAAAGAAAACCAGAAACAGGTTCATTCCAAGTCAAAGAGCAGCTAGACATTACTCCATAATCCAAAAAAAAAGCACAACAGGTTATTTGATGATTATAAACAGGAATGTTGTTCTGCCCTCATTGGTCATGTGGTTTACAAGAACATCTCTGAGCTAAAATGACCCATCAGCTTTTTTGGCTTGTGTGATACATACTCATCTACTGACCCATTTTACATTGAACCTCGAGGCTGATATATTGTAAGATTTAGTGCAGCATTCTGTGTATTACACATGGAGCAAATTCTAAGCTGTGTTGCTGTTTTAATTATGCTTTTGAAAATATGCAAGCTTTATGATGAGTCTTTATTTTGCAAGAAATTACTGAACAAGTAAGCTAGCTCTACAGTGAGTGCACTCAAGATAATTAATATGGTGCATTTCTGTTATCTCTGAATGATTTTTATTGCCTTATGACCTCCCTTACTCCTTTACAAGCTGTTCAGCTTGAGTCCTAAGAAGTTTCAAATGCAGTTGCTAGTACTTTTTGTAGACTAATCTCAAACTAAGGGTAAAATTAATGTATTAAACTAAGAAGACCTCTGTAGAGAAAAAAAAAAGTCGCTCAAAATATATATAATAATTTTATAATATATATAATTTTATAATAATTTATTTTCATCAGTACGTACTTATTATGCACAGTGACATTAATTTGCAGACAGTAATAGTTGGTTGCCCATAATGGTGTTCTGTCCAAATTCTACAACAAACTAAAGCTAGTTGCACCTTTTTATTTTCTGAAATCTTTAGAAGATTTTTTTGGTTTTTACCCCTTTCATCAATGTAAATTCAACGAATAAAGTACAGAAGAAGGCATTAAAAATGTTTCAGCTTTAAATGGTAATGATGTACACTTCACTGGGCTCCTTTCCCTTTTCCTTCCTCACAATGGACTTAAGGTTGCTTTTCCTGTGCATGAGCTGAGATGCTTCCATTCCTAACTATGAATCCGGGGAAACTTTAGTACAAGTAAAACTAAAGGTAAATTTATTTTAACATTTAAAATATCAAAATACCTCTTTTTAGTCAGGCTTTTATCTAGGATTTGTGTGCATGGAGGGAAGAGTTGTTTATTTTTATGTTGTGCCTTCTCAAGGAAATTTTATAATGACTTGAGATGAGCTAGAAAATGCACTTCAAGCATTATTAGCCTGATTCTTAGAATGATATAGCCAAAGACTTTCTGGTAATCAATAAGGTTCCTCTAGAAGGATTCACTTAAGGTATCTTGCTGATTTCTTTAGATTTGTAATGTAAAAATCTATTTCTAATTTCCTTTGCTGTTGCTAAATTAGATGCTTTGAAAGGCATTTTAATCTTGCAGTGACTAAATACATTATACATCAATGTATGTGGAATGCCTACTGAGGGGAAGACTTTCAAAATCTTATTTTTAAGCAGTGTAAATGAAAGAATTTTGATACTTCTGATACTTATGAGGGAATCAAACGAAATATTTCTATTTCCAAGTGTACTGATTCTACATGTTTGGGTCTATTTGGGCTCTGTGGATGTTACAGGTTAGACAACATTATCCCATCATAAGTGTTGGAAATAGCAAGCCTAATTTCACTCTTATTAATATTGAAGTAATTATACTAGATGGTTTTTTCATTTATGTTACATTGTCTACAGACAATTCAACTCCAGCAGGAGATTCTTGAGTCAGTTCTAGGGCAGAGAAAGGTTAAGGCAGCATCTCTGAGATGTAGGTATATATTATGTGTCCTTGTACACACTGTAATGTGAACTGTGTACTTTTTTAGAAATTAGATCTATCATTGTGCTGGTTTTGGCTGGGATAGACAGAATTTTCTTCACAGGGGCTTGTATAGGGCTGTGTTTTGTTTATGATTGTGCTGGACATAGTGATAACATTTTGTTATTGTTGAGCAGAGCTTACACAGAGCTAAAGCACTTTCTGCTTTTTGTACTACCATGCTGGTGAGGAAGATAAGGATTCATAGGAACTTGGGATGACACAGAGACAGGCCAGGCGACCCCAACTGACCAAAATGATATTCCAGACCCTGTGGCATCACACTCAGTATATAAAGTGGGGGAAAGAAGGAGGAAGCAGGGGACACTTAGAGTGAGGGCGCTTGTTTTCCCAAGTCACCATTACATGCAATGGGGCCCTGCTCTGCCTGAGATGGCTGAACAGCTTCATGCCCATGAGAAGTGAGTTAATTCCTTGTTTTTCTTTGTGTGTGTGTGGACCTTTTTGCTTTTTCTTTCACTGTTAAACTGTTTTTACCTCAACACATGAGTTTTTCAGCTTATGCCCTTCTGATTCTCTCCCCTGACACTGATGGGGAGTGGAGTGGGGTCAGTAACCAATATATTTATTAAAAGGAATCAGGCTGCTATCTTGATCTTTCTTATTTTATCTATCCTACCTTGTTCTTTTGTTTGTTTGTTTGCTTGTTTAATCAGTTTTGTTCTTTTTTATCACTGCTAAGATGATCAGTTCAATATAGAAACCCATGATATTGAGCTAAAGGCTATACAGTATATAATGTCATTCTTAATGTTATGTTTCAGATTATCTGGTCTTTTCCTGACCTTTCTCCAAGGTAAAAACAAATCTAACTGCAAAACTCTTGATCAAGCCATAAAAATATTTTCCCCTTTGTGCTGTATCTTTCAGGCCATTTATAGTTTTCAGAATTACTTTTATATAGCAATTAAATTAATTTTCTTCATAATTATTGATCTGCCTCTGAGACAATACTGAAAGTCTCAAGTAGGTTTAGAAAAAATCAATAGCTTTAATTGTCAATAATCATGCAGGAGAGTGAAGTGCTGAGAATATTATTTGTAATTTTTCACCTTTTTCAGACAGATGTGGAAACGTTTCTAATATGCCTTTCATCTGGGGAAAGCACTGACAGACTGTCTTTCTCTAGTGGCTGTAATATTTATTGACAGCTTAATTAATTATATTGCAGGGTAGCTACCAAAGTCCATTACAAACAGAAGAAATCAAAATTCCAACCTGGGATTTCCCGGTGGTTTTCTCAAACAAAACACTGTCAGATAAAATATGCACTATTGCCAGATAGACAGGAAACTTACTAATTTAATTGGAAGGAAAAAGAAAAACCTGAGTTGCCCTTTTCAGGACCCTTCAGGCTCAATGCATGTTCATAATAATATGCCCTGCCTTGCTTTTTGATTTAGAGTGCAAGCTGGTAGGGTTTGCCTGATACACCTTCCTTTCGCTGGAGACAGAAAATGCTAAATGGGTCTCAGAAATAATGACTTTCATAGAAAAAGAATCATTCCTAGGATAGCAATGCTAAGAGCAGTTGAGGACATAGAAAAGTTTGAGCTGAACTTTTTCACATTGTGGTCATTATGGGTAACACAAAGCTCTAACAAGATAGTGAGCTTTTCACTCCATTAATCTTCAGAGGTTTTTTTTTTAATGGCAAAAAAAAAAAGTAAGGTAAAAAGCAGCTCCATATACCATTTTGCTCAAAGGAAACAATTTAGAACTAGTTCCTGGTCATATGCACTATCCAGTTACTGAAGCTATGGACAGGCTCAAAAAGGCAAGGATAAGTGGGGAAACACAGAACAAATTTCCCAAGGACAATTGTGCTTGGCCAACATGATTGCATTCTGCTGAAGGGATTACTGGCACTATACAAGAAGAGAGCTCTGAATGCTTTCTTTGATTTCTTCAAGGCTTTTGACATGTTCTGCCATAGTCTACTTATGGAGAAAATTAGGGAGAAGTTGATGAAATAGATAAATAAGAAGCCTGACAGGAAATTTTCAGAAGCACTAGGCTGAAAATGTTGGGATCAAAGCTATTAAATCCATGTGGCATTTGGTTGCAAGAGGCATTTTTGATTGTGCTACAAAACCAAACTGAGGGCAGTGTTCAATACTTTGGGGTGCAGAGCTGCTGTTCAGAGGGATTTCAAGTGAAGAACAGCTCAGACAATAATCTCAAGAACTTCAACAAAAGGAGATGAAAAATTCTGCACCTGAAAAATGTGCAATAAAAGTCCAACACCTATCCATACCAACGTATAGATTAGGGCATAGAGAAGCTCTGCAGAAAAGATCTTGGGCATCCAGGTGGCCCACAGGCTAAACGTGAGTCAGTAGTGTGTCCTTGTGGTGAGATATTTTCTAGGTACATTCTAGGCTGTATTAGCAAAAAATTTAACCAGCCGGCTAGAAGTCGTTATTCTTCTCTAGGCAATGCTTATGAGATTGTGTCTGGAGCCCTGTGCCCAGTCTGGGGCTCTGCAGATGAAGAAAGACAATGTTGGACATTGTTGGAGAGGACCCATGAGCCCTGAGGGAGCTCAAGGAGGAGCAGCACAAGAAATGCAAGAAAAGGCTGAGAGAACTGGTTTTGTTCAATCCTAAAAAGAGAAGGCTAAGGGGAGATCTGGTTGCTGTCTTCAAATATATCCTGCTAAATGATATAGACCTATCCTAGAAGGGCTCAGTGAGAGGAAGAGAAGCAAGACACACAATCTAGAATATGTAAAATTCCAATTATATATTATGAAAACGGTTTAATGTGACACAGTACGGTACAGATGATTAGTTGCCTGATCTAAATTTTCCCTGCTGTGAGAAAAAACTTGAACCTAATAACCTCCAGAGGTCACTCCAACCTAAATTATTCAGTGACTGCATGCTAAAATATATTTTCCCTTCTGTACAACTACTTAAATAATATTAAAAGTCATTAAGATAGTCTTGTGTTAGATGATAACATCTGGGTATTTATTAGTACAGATTTGTTTATTTAGGCAGAAGATGCAAATTTAGGCAGAATATACAATTTCTTTTAACTCAGCAGGGACAAATGCCATAAGGCTTAGCTCCATAGTTTAGATTTTCTTCTCTATCCATCTCTGATTAAAAAAATCTCCATCTTCCTTGTGGTTACCATGCTACAACTGCTCTTCACCCAGTTTCTCTAGGTGTTTTTTGTATTCAGCACACTCCAGCTGATGTGCTACTCTTGCTTTCCCAACCTCTTCAGAAGAAACCAAAAGTTAGCTTGAGCTGGCCCTTGATCCAGGTTTTATGTGCTATGTACAAGTGCTACGTACAGTCTTATCCCACATACTCCCTAGAAATGTTTTTTGTTTGTTCAAGGATTTTCTTGTCTGTTTGGAATGTTGGTATTTTTGTTTGTTTATTTGTTGAGGAGTTGGGTTTGAGGTTTTTTAATTATTTTTTTAGGCAATAAAGAAAGTCAAGTGATATTCGAAACACAACCGCCTGTCTAAAATACATAACCTTTTTTCAAAAATAGGTGCAAGAGAAATTATCATAATTTAGATGAAACTTCAAGTCTTGACATTTCATAACTGCATGATTTCCTTATGGAAAAATTGACATTCTCACTGGAAGATGTGAAAATAATAAGAGCCGTTCAGATAGGGAGTTGACTTACCATTGTGTCAAAATTATTTCAGAACATGGAAATTTCACTGTGAATGTGCTTGCTTATTGTGATAAACATATTTTAAACCATAAATTCATATTTATTCCAGACATAACATCAACAAGTTTGGTCAAAATCTGTAATGCTCAGAAATGAAATATACGATTGTGTAAAGTCATCAACAACCTCTATAAAAATACAATAGAAATATAGTTCTGTACTTCAGTAAGAAGTTTGTTGTGTTTATTAGTTTCGGTTTTTTTCTGGCATCATTTGAGCTGTGTTAAAATGCCACCAAATTTCAGAATTTAGTGGCACACAAAACCCACCAAGGAAACATTCAGGTGTTTCTTTCGTATTTTAAGATATAAGCAATCTCTTTGTAGACAGTCTGTTTGTAAAGCTACCATAAAATAAGGAGCAGTTAGATTACTCTTACTGTTTTCTTACTTATTAATGGTATACTTATGCATACCCTGAAAATAAAAAAAAACCAAACAGGTGAACTGAAACAATTTTAGCTACATTGTTCTTTGCTTTCTGGCATATAGTTCCAAATATGATCATTATTTAGAGTGTAATATCCTTTAATTGACATAATTTATTGAGCATTTTTAAATATCACTAGTGCATGACTATCCATTTCCCCTTTTTTATGTGGTTCATTGCTCTTTGTTTGTACTTGAATGCCTGATTCATATTCTGCAATAAAATTGCATTATGTAGGAATCCCCTAGTTGGGCTGTAAAGGCTGGAAAACCTACTGCATCTCAAACACTTTATGATATGTACATGTTAGGTACTCTTGTGCTCCAGCACCCCATGGCTCCTCCAGCTGGAACTATTAGCACTAAAGTCTGCCTTGGTTTTTTGCACCTTTTACTTGAATGACAATTCCTTTTCTTTCTCAAAATGGACTGCATCTTGACATAAAAATGAGGTGTGAGGGAAAAGTTCTCTGGTGATTTTTTCCTTTTTAAGGAACAATAGCTTCATAAAAATTTAATCACCCAGTGGCATACAGAGTAGTAGGTATATTGCAAGTTTATTGCAGAAGAGAAATTGGAGTTGGAGAAAGATTTTCTGGTACTACATTCCACATTGTTTTGAAGAAATATATAATTTCTGATTATTGGTGGTTTTTTACATTATATCTGAACATTACTCATAGACTGAATATTTTTAGATATATGTGTTTCTATAGGCAAGGTATATAGGCTTTATATGTTCAGATTTGGTTTTTTTTCTTTTGCAATAGATAGAGTGGTCATTCAGTTATGACAAGATTTGTATTTAGTCAAGAATATGATTTAGTATTTTTCAGTATCCCATGAGCACGTTACAGATAGGTAGTATATACGTGGAAATAATTATTTCTCTCCTGATACAAACTTTGGAAAAAGAATAGTTCATCTTCAACCTTGATATTGTGAGCATAAGGTTTGACTTTGGTGGAGTCAGAATTTCATTCCCAGAGGTAAAATATTGAAGAACTTTCTCAATGTCGCCTCAAAATGCTTTTTCAGAACAGTGTTTAGGCAGAAATATTTTAGTTATGCAAATGATACCTCATTTCAAAACATTAAAGAAAAAGTCCTGGGTCATCTCCTTGCACTTTCACAGGAGAAAAAACTGCTTTCAGGCATGATATCTGTGTTCTGCTTGTTATAGTCTAACAGAGCAGAAGTTTTGTACAGGAAAATGAGGTACAGGTGGTTATAGGATTCTTTTCACATGCTTCTTGAGGCATAAAATAAACCCTGGTTTCATATTATAACTTTCCTTTGAAATTGTGGACATTTATGAAGAGCAGAAATTGAAATATATTCAGAAATATTGAAATAAATACAGAATGGTATTTCTTGTTAAAACTGTCTTCATTGTTGAGCTAAAAAACATCAGCAGCAGCGTTTTGAAAAGCATTAAGCTCTTAAAAAGTACTAAACTCCCAAGACAGGGTATTCAGCCTGCAATGGATTTTGTTTTCACCTCAAGTCTTCTGTGCAGTTTTGCTCACCACACCATGAAAAAGACATTAAGCTACTAGAGAGCATCCAAAGGAGGGCCACAAGGAAGGTGAAGGGCTTTGAGGGGAAGCCATATGAGAAGTGGCTGAGGTCACTTGATCAGTTCAGCCTAGAGGAAACTGAGAGAAGACCTCAATGCAGTCTTGAGCATCTTCACAAGGGAAAGAGGAGGGGCAGGCACTGATCTCTTCTCTCTGGTGACCAATGACAGCACCGGAGTCAATGACCTGAAGTTGTGTCAGGTGAGGTTTAGCCTGGATAAGTTTTTAACCTCGCTGATGGCTTTAAAAAAGTTTTTAACCTGGTTAGGGATTGGAACAGGCAGAGAGCACAGCACCAAGTCTGTCAGAGTGCAAGTAGTGTTTGGACAATGCTCTCAGGCACAGGTGTGATTCTTAGATTGTTGGGTTATCCAGTGCTGGGCCAGGAGTTGGACATTGATGATCCTTGTGGTTCCCTTCCAAATAAGGATATTTTGTGAAAATCATGTTTTCCCTCAAAGTGACACTGCAGTGACACTTTGGTTATCTTACATCAACTAGATTCATCTACATTACCATTTTAGCTGGAAGAGCTGTGCTTAGGCCGTTTGAAATCTGTGCTTTTTGAAATGTTTTGGTTCTAGGAGTAGAGCAGTTTGGACAATGCTCTCAGGCACAGGTGTGATTCTTAGATTGAGCTCTATTTCTTTCAAATGAATCTATTCTGGATTATGCTTTCTAGGAACACATTGAATGCCATCCAACAGCTACTGGGAAATCAAGCCACAGCCACTGATAACTTTAATGTACGTATTTGGATAAGGATTTATATACATATATATGTTTCCTTTACCAGTACATCTGTTTTACAAGTGTTATTCTAGCTTCTGAGTCTTCTGTGGTATGTGAAGGGACAATAAACCACATTTGATGAGTGTAAAGTGTTGAAAAATAACTCTGTGTGATGCCTACCTAAGTACATGCATTTCTTCCTATGGAATGATGGCTTTTTCCTTCTTACCCCTTCTTATTACCATAATATGAGACACTGTTTATGATAACAGTGGTATACATAAAACTAAATTTAAAAAAAGGGGGAAAAAACAACACAAAAAGTATGACTTAGAATTGACAGTAGGATTTTTTGTAATATCATTTGATTTCACAAAAAATGCAGAAATAATTTTATTCTTTCATTTATGTATCAGATTCCCAGATGCTTGCTTCAAGGGCTTTTTTTTTTGTTTGTTTGTTTGTTTGTTTTTTAATACTAATTCATAATATACCTGCTATATATGCCTACTTTCAGATGAAAAAAAAATCCTAACTTCCAAACCAACACAGATTATTTTTATGCAAATAGATCTTAGAAATAACTTTGCCAAACTAAGGTTATGTGTTTCCATGTGGTGCTCAGACTCTTAGCAGTCATGTGCTCTAGGATCATAAGAAGGATGGCATTTTTGTGGGTGGAGCAGTGATATAGTCTGAAAACCAATGGAGCAGGAAAACTTTTTCAAACATTTATGATCTGTTTCATACCCTGGAGTGGTGGTGTGTTTGTATAGATTCTATAAAAATAAACATTATGTGTCAAAAATCTAGTTAGCTGATATACCATGAAATGTGGGGAAAAAAAGGTTGGAATGTAAGAAAAAAGTGACTTGTCCATGATCAGATATATTACAGGTTATTATATATTAACAGAATTTTAGAAAGGGGGGGAGGACTCTAAAAACAGCTACATTTCTACATGCAAATTAGCTTGATGATTCTCATTGAATTAGTTCCTTCTTATTTTTCCAGCATATTGACCTAAATATTTAACTCTACTTATCATGTAAGTGAACTCAGATTATCTGGTTCACACCATTTTTTCCTTTAGCACAGCATTTTTTGGTGTAGTAGTCCTCCAAAAATTATCAAAATACTCATTTGACTTTAAAAGCTTATTTGGCTTACCCCACAAATATTTATTGGGATGGGTGAGAGAAACTGCATGGTCAGCACATGAATGTATAAAATTACAGATTTTATCAAAATAACTAGATTTTTAAATGAGAATTGAATGTAATTAAGCATTTTTCAAACTGGTTCCACCTGTCTCTGAGGACTCGTTATTTATTAGCTCTTTTTTTAGATGAAGAATTGTATATTATGAAGTCAATAACACCACATAATTGGTGTACATCATCTGGTAGGAGTGGCCATCACTGTAGGGTTAATTAATCTTATCTATCTTCCATGCTGACAAGTTCTCAGGGTTTACCCTTCTTATTAATATATCTTAGAACGTTTGAGTATCCCTTATTCATTATATGCAGATATTGGCAGCGCTGTTTTTCCTTCTGTTTTTTAAGGTTTGGGGTTGGGTTTGGGTTTTCTGGGGATTTTTTTCATTGTTTTTTGAGGTTTTTTTTGCGGGCAATGGAGTTTATTTGGGGTTTTTGGTTGGTTTTGTTATTTGTTTTAACCTTTAAAGTATTACTTACAAAGTATATTATAGTTTATCACCATCTTAATAACAGTTTATTACTTATTCAAAAGGTTTTAGTAGGGACATTATTATTTATTTTTAATATAAAATTTTATACTAAATCAACATTCTCGTGTTTGTTTTTTAAAAGTCAATTTGAAGAAAATCAGTTTTGGCATTTCCAAATTTTATTTTGCTATAAGTGACATTTTTCTTTGAAAAAATATGGTTTATTCACAATTGTAATTTTAATTGGAAAAATTATATTAACAATTTGTGTGATATTCATTTCTCAATTCAATGGTAGTTTAAGAGATTCACTTCTCACTCAGAATTTGTTATTCATAGGTGGTTGCTCCTTTTAATATTTTCATAGGAATATGTAAATATACAAGTATTTTAAGCAACTGAAAACACTCTATCAATAATTTCTAACTTAATATAACTGTTAGTTCACCTAAATAAAATGGCCTACTCATCATCCTCTGTCCCCCTCACCTGGCTTCTCCTGGGATCCTAGATGGGGAGAGGGCCTATTTTGAAGTTTACAGGAGAATTTTTGAAAGCTCTTATTTTGGATAAATTGCCTTCCGCTGAAGCCTTTCTTTTCCATTGAAACACATCTGAAAAGGAAAATGCCTAAGGTTTGTTGGTTTTTTCTAAGCTCTTGATCCAGTATGACAAGATAAAATTCAAGGAATATCAGAGATACTCAAATGACAGGTAGCTTAGAAAGTTTGAAAGCAGTTCAGAAAGGAGCAGAAGTTGCAAAAATTTCAGTGTTTTGAGTTATTTTGCAGAGGAAAAGCAGCTGCAACTAGATAAGGCAACAAAATGCTATTTTGTTCACAGTTGCATGATACGGAGTACAAGTGCAAAGTATAAGAAAATCTTTTAGCACAAGAAAATTGTCTATCTGCTATATTTTTCCTTGAATAAATCCTTTGGAAACAAGCCACTCCTCTGGGATGAGATTGGTCCCCCCAGTGAAGCACCTTGAAGTTCATCTAGCTCTGCTCCCTGGTATGAGCAGGGATGCCAAACACTAGCTCTGGATGCTCAATCCCCATCCAGTCTTAATTGGAGTGGATGGAGTATTAACATGTTCTCTGGGCAACTTGTTCCACTGCCTCACCACCCTCGCAGCAAACAATTTATTCCTACATAAAATCTAAACCTACCTCCTTTCAGTTAAAAGTGCTTCTCCCTGTCACTCTCTGCCCATGTGCAAAGTTGCTCTCCCTCTTTTCATGAGCCCTCTTTAAGTACTGGAAGGCCACAAGGAGGTCTACCCACAACCTTCTCTTCGCAAGACTGAACAACCCAAACTTATCTCAGCCTGTCTTTGTAGAAGAGGTGCTCCAGGCCTTTGGTCATTTCTATGGCCTACTCTGAACTTGCTCCAACAGGTCCATGTCTTTCTCATGCCGAGGACAGCACAGAAAATGGTGTCCAGAGCAGGACATGGTTGTTCTTCAAGTGGTAGTGCTCAGCTAGGGCTGAGTAGAATCACCTCCCTTGTTCTGCTGGCCACTCTGTTTTTGGTGCAGCCCAGGGTGTGCTTCCCAATAAGATCATTCTGAAGAAATGGGCCCTTGCTATCTTCAACTATTACTGCTTTTTCTCCTATTGTAACAAGGCCAAAAAACTGTTCCAGAATGTGCCCAAGTTTTGTTGCTGATTTAGCATACAATGTTGATTTTAGCACACAATGCAAATCCTTTCCTCTGTTAAGTAGCTGTACATAAGTGTTGTTTTCAGAAACAACTGGCAATGTATTCAGTCCCTCCTTTCATCACTATAAAACATAGTATTTATTATGCCTATAGACAGAGCACTAGCAAGTGAGAAAAGCAGCTGAAGGGTATTTGATATCCTTAATAAGAGAATCTATTAAAAAGAATTTGTTCTGAAATAGATTGCTCAGAAGAAATTTTGCACAATAGTGGTGTTCTATTAATCTATGGCTCACTGATGTCTGCCAACTGCCAAATAACTCCTGATATCCTGTAAGTTGATAAATAATTTACTTGATGTTAATAGATCTAAAATCTGATGTTCCCGTTGTAGAACTACATTGTGCCAAGTCCTCCAGACTTGGTAATGAAAAAGGCAAAAAAGTCATGTTGAGTTACAGTCCTTTATGTTTACTCAGAGTGTCCTTGGACTATCTCTCATAATTTCTCTGTGAATACTATAAACCTGACTTAAATAGTCACTAAATAGATACATTTTTCTTATAAATAACCTTTTTTTCCCAAATAATTAATGGTGTTTTTGAATCATACTGCTGCAAAAGATATTTGAAAAGCCATGCTTATTATAATAATATGTAATAAAAGGGAAAGAGATCTAATGATCCTTATAGGTCCCTTCCAGCTCAGGGTAGTCTATGATTACTTGACTGAGGAAGAATGCACCTGGCTTGAACCCTTGACTACATTCCCCATGCAACTGTTATCATTTACATAGGTGGAGATGCACTGTTAGCACAAAGAGGCAACATCCAATAGAACCTCATTTTCATTCTTCCACCCTCTCTTCCCACTGTGTGTTTATTTTGGAGCTGAAATGCTATGTGTTCTAAATTAGTAAAGAGTCAGACACTGTCTTCCTTCAAAGGAAGGCAGCCTAGAACCAATTTGTCAAAAGAGCAAAATTAGGAATATGTTTAACTAAACTGGGAGTGTGCTTAAAAAAAATGGAAGAGCTCTGCTGAAGTAGGATTTTATAAAACCAAAGGGCTTTTTCTGCAGCTTCTCTTCCAGTCTCCTTCTTATTTACAGAAATACATTTCTTCCTGGACATGTGAAATGTGATTGGTACACACAAACTTGTTCAACAATAATATAACACAAGTTCATTGCACGGCTGAAACAGTGAGTAGCAGCTGGAAAGGCTTTAACAATTTTTATTACAAATTTTTTAGCACAATTTTTAGCACAATTTTAATACGAGTAGATAAAGATGAACAGTTAGAAGGTAAAATATTGTGATTTTTTTTCTCCATCAATATTATGGAAATTCATTAAAATAAGAATTTGTAAAGGAAATCAAATAAATTGTTGTTCAATACCTAATTAGCTTATGTTGAATTTGATTACCAAGGTTCACCAGGCTCTAGAATTGTGATATTTCACATTTACATACTGTTTGTGGGAACTAAAAACAAATTAATATAATTTAAACACATCTATAGCTTACTGCTAGAAAAGTCAGGAGCTGTAAAGCAAACATTAACAAATCTCATTAAATGAACCAAACAAATTATTGTATTTTAGCCCAGGTTTACTGCTTAAATCATAGATCTTTTCTTTTTTTTTCCTCTAGTCACATTCCAATATTTTATTCCTTCTATAACCTACACAGAATTTATTTTCAAAATTGCTTTTATCTGTCATGCCATGTAAAATGTGCTTTAGAAGTCTAAACAAAATAATGCCAACTAGCTCCCTTTCTCCCTTTATTATCCCTAGAAAAGTCAAATATATTTGTTAAACTAGACCTGTTGTCCCTAAATTCCTACATATCTAGAGTCTAATGATTTCCTTTCTCAAAATAACTTCCTTAATGCACAAACTACACTTCAGTTAGCTTCAAAGGATCAGTCCTAGAAAAGGAAGGGGTGTTTTCAATTACTGAATACTTCATAAATTTATACCAGAAATAACTCATACAAACCTAGATCACAATAAATAGTAGATTAATTCTCATTGTCTCTTCTTATAAAGCCTCTTGAGATTTCTGGTTTTACACGTGTATTTGCTCTACAAAGAGTATTCAAATTTAAAATCAATCTCAATATTGAAATTTTGTAGTGATAATTAAATTATAAATGAAAGAAAAGCAAACCTGAATAGAGAAAAGTTAAGGACACAAGCAGACAATAATGTTAATCTCAGTCAGAATACCTTTTCTATATTCTTCTATTAGAGATTTTAGACGATGATAACATCCTTGAAATCATCATGGTGAAGCTCTCCATCAACAAATCCAAAGACAAAGTATATTCTTTGCAGACTTAGAAGTCAGTTCTCCTTGAATATGTCCTCAATAGGTCAAGAGTTTTCATCGTAAATGTAGTCAATTTTGTAGGACTTTACAGTAACTTTTATACACTATTTAAATGACAATGCATTTTGAAACAAAGAAAAAATTTAAGCTCCTGATGATCTTATCTTAAAACAGATAAATTGGTAGAAATTAGAGATCTCAATTTCAGATAAATGCAACTATCTCTGTCTATTCACAAGCAAATATCATCTCTAGAATTTGAAATTTAAACAGTAAAAACCCTGTAAGATGGGCAGTTGCTACCTTTTAAACAACAAAAGTATTTAAGCATCCATTTAGAGAATGACAAAACTATTTTCGTGACATTTCCTTTGCACTATCTTTACACAGTAGAATTGAAGCCATATGGTGTTATGTACTTGGTTGGGGTGGAGAGATGTTTAGAAACAAAATTAAGTGTCAGAGATAAAAGTGCTAGAGAAACTGGAAGAAGAATATGTCACTGTTTACATCCGAATGGCTACAGTTTCCTTTACAATCAGTGTTTTTGCAGGTTTTACTCACACTCACGCCAAGTTAACATTCTCAGTCTGTTGTGTAGGTCTCAACATGAGCTAATCCCCAAGATTCCCTCTTGAGGAACGTACAGAGGGTGTGTAGCCACAGCCAGACCAGGTGAGCTAAGCCACCAAATCACATTAACCCGCCAGTGATGGTGCCCTCTAGTCTCACTGAAGCTGCACCACAGAAGCATTTGGAGTTTGACTGATCATATTTTCAATCTTCCTCTCATTGATGCAGGTTGTGATGTGTTGGTTTTGTAGATGGTGAGACACCCTTCATAAATATGCAATAGGATTTTGCGCCTTTAAGTCTTTCACTTTATTTCCATCTCTATCTCCATCTCCATTTCCATCTATCTCCATATCCATCTCCATTGTTTAACTTGATTAATTTCAATGATCTAATTCCTCATTTGTTTGAGACCAGCATGTTCAAATTCAGACCTTAGTAACCTGGTTTGGCTCCTGGACTTGGTACCTCTTCAAGCCAGGCTAATGATTTCACTGTAAGATGTTTGCAGGAAATGCTGCTGGTACTTGAATTTTGGTAAAATTATACAAAGAAGAATCCATCTTGGTCTTTCCAGCTCTTAGGCTACCAACTGGTACTTTCACAAGTGTTTAATTCACCTCTTAATTTAAGGTTACCAGCTCTTTTTGTTCGGAAGGCAGCATCTCTTGATACCAAGGCCTGCATACATAGGAGAGCATGTATCCTTTAAAAAGAAAAAAAGTAAATACATACAATGCAAGGAAACACACCTTACCTAGAATTTGGGAAAAAATGTTTTTTTCTGTTTTATTTAAAATTAGATTACCATTCTATTCTCCTTACAAAAACTGAGAGAATTTTTAACAGCAGATACATTCATTTTTGCATGACTACCATCCTCTCATATCTATGTAAGACATATAGACTAACCAAAACCAAATGCAGACACAATCCACAGTATTAAGTACTGAAAGCTCTGCATATATCTGTAACAAAATAGTTTGCTATCTGTGTCTTATTTAGTTACCACAACATCACTTTTGTCCTGAATTGCAGAAAGTGAATAGTCCTCTATTGTAAACATTTCCTCAGAAAAAGGGATCCTAGTTTTTCTGCTTCATCTGAAATGTGTTTTTAGGAAAATGGGTTCTGCAGAGGAAAAAGATAGCTTCTTTATACAGGAAAGAGATGGAGAAAGCTTTTTTAAGATGGCTGACTTCATCCTGAAAACTACTTAAGAGAATCTAACTGGAGACCAAGAAGTGATAATGATTCCTTTGTACATGAGTCAGCTCTAGGTTTGAAGATCATAGAATGGTTTGGATTGGTAGGGACCTTTGTAGTCATCTCGTCCAAACCCCAAGATAACAATTAACCTCAGAATTTGTTGAAACTTCACGATCAGTCTTTTGAAATATCCAGTCATCCCTTTCTCTGAAATATCTATTAGGTCTTGAGAGAATGACAGTATTAAGGTTATGTGCTCTGAAGCAAGAAAATCTCTGTGTCACTTGTAACTAGTCAGTTGTAAAAGAAATTCTAAAGAGAATCACAATGGACCAGTGTCAGATTTACATATAGAAATTAGAGCTTGCACTTTGATTAGCTTTAATTTTTAGACACCCATCACGAGTCTCAAAATTAATAATTAGATATATAACAATGTGTGGTAATTGGGTGAAGTTTCTAAGGATTAGGAAAAAAAAAAAGATTCTTCCATTCCAAACCACTGGAGTGTTTCACTTTTTTAAATGTTACAATTATTGTACAGGATGCCTTTACTACTCTGAGCAGGGCTTGAATTTAGGTATGAATAACTCAATTAATTTTTTCCATGTGTTCCAGGGGTTATTTCATCATGTATGTGAAACTGGCCTGCTCCAAAGAAGGACTAGAGATGTCCGTGCAATCCGCAACTGAAATGGCTTAAATGGAGGGAAATATGCTTCTGCCTTCAGAATTTGACAAATTTTTCTGAAAGAGAAAGGTAAGATTAGCAGATTTTGATCTAGAAAAGGCTTATTGACATGTGCCCTCTTTGAAAACCTTATTTTAATGTTGTAAAAATTTCTAAAAAATCCAGAACTTCTGTTTCATTCCAAGTGAAAATTTCAAATTATAGTATCAAAAGGTGTGTTTAACATTTGTATAAATTGTCTGCACCCTTATGAGTCAACGTTCTTTCTGACAACACAAAATAAGTGAACTACTGAAGGAGTGATGATTCAGTGCATAACCAGCTTTCAGAAGACTCTATTTCTAGACTTCTGCATGACCCAAACATATTTGCTGTGTTTTTCTGTTTGTTGAGTTTTTTCAACACAGCCTCTTCCCTTCAACATTCAGTCTATTCTGGATTCTAAATTACTTGAAAATCTGAAAGACAGATTTTCATGTTCTGTCCACTTGAAAGGTACTGAAAAATTTGAAAGAAATTTTGCCTTTTTAAGGATTTGAAGGTAAATATTATCACTTGCAAGATTTTGTTTAAAAAGCCTAACATTGTGGTTTTCTGCACAGAACTTGATATTCAGTATCTTAAAACTCAAACACAAATATCAGTATGCTGCTATGGAATTTTATTACACTGCTTAGGTTCTTAAGTCTCCATAATACACCACTGGAGTTTGTCATGAAGTTTCCAGCAGTTGCAAACCTGTCATAATTACCTGCCTAATGACTTTCTATGTAGGCACATGGATCTCCCAAAAGAGGTTCTATCTATTAGCTGTGTGGACCATTAGGTGTATGCATACTCAGGGTACCATGAACATTAATTTTATCCTGTGTCATGGACTGCTTTTAAGACAGATGTAGCAATGTTTCACTTGGCTTATATACATAGTGCATTATAAATGGGATGAGAAGCAGTAAAATTTTAAGAGTAAAACAAGTGAATCAATGAAAACAGAATTAAGGAAGAAATAAAATAATAAAATTAAGAAATCTTCCAGAGTTTCTTCAAGTATTTTTAATTTCCCATTGTATTGGGCAGACTTTTTACTGTAAAAAAACATTAAAATACTGAAAACCAGTGTACTCCCAAAAACTCTGCACAAACTACAAAATTATATGTGAATATTTTGCTGCTCCAAACACCAAGTCTAACTCTGCAACATGAGTGAACTATATTTTTCCCAGTATTGTTGTTATATTTGTAGGAAGATGCAGTGAAAAGAGATTAGGGAACAACTTTTACTCAAGAACAGTATGTGTGAGCACACATAAAGAGGGGGGTCTATTTCATACAGGGTCAGTTGAAGAGTGTGACAATTCAGTCCTAGTGGTGCCAGCAATAGTATGAATAAAAGGATGGATGGGTGAATATAAGCTAGATCCCAAGGAACCCAAGGAGCTCCAAATTATATCAAAGACTGCTTAAAGAAAGTCAGGTGTGGGCAGCCCAACTTCACTCAGTCAGCTTTTGAGCTTTTGAGTTTTTTAACTCTACTGAGTTGCTCAGAGTTCAGTATGTGAACTCATTAACTGCATTTGAACTTAGGTCATATTCTTTTTATCTTTGCATGTCTTTTGATACAAGCCTATTGCTCTTCTTCAGGAAGCCTGCTTCTTGCATACCAACACTGAAGTTATCCCGTTTACATTTTATGTTGATTTCTTAGAAAAATATTGATTGAAGGTGTCATCATGAGTCAGAAAGTCTTTGTTTAGGCTTCTGGTTGAATTGGAATTCAACTGTGTATTTCTCTGCTTACTTTTATAAAATAGGAGCATAAAAACATAATTTACCTTGCATTTTTTTTCCCTGTGAGAAGTCGTGGCACACTAGTAAAGAATATTTATGGCATTCTGTGGTAACTCACCTGATTATGATGGGAAAAAAATTTATAAAAGCAGGATGATGCTGTCAGAATGAAACAGCTGGAGAGGAGATATGACTGGTAGCAATTGTGTTTCAAGTGAAAACAGTGTTAAAATTGACATAATATTTTCATATTTAAAAATCAATGTTCATTTGCATTAATTTCCATATAATTCTAGCTCATATGGGGAAAAAGTAATGGGAATGAAACAGAAGAGTTATTCTTCAGCCCAACTATCATTGGGAAGTAGTGTTAACACGTATTTATAGCATTTACTCTTTGTTCTTAAGTAAATTACACTAAGTACAAAGTGGATTGTGATAATCTGAGTGAGTTCATAATTTCTGGCAGATTAAGAATTATTTCCTTAAAAAGATTGACAGAGATATATCATATTCGCTTATGCTGATGTTTGAATTTGCTTTCAAACAGTCTAAGGTGAATCAATTAATTATATATTGCTTTGTGGGGAATATAGTTTGAGTTCTTGTTTTTCTCAGGATTGATTTTAAGAGATGAAATCCCTGACTCCCAGCTGTGACTCATCAGTTTGGCAGTACCATCTTCCAGTGCCCAGCACAGCCAGCTGACTTTGCTCTGACTACTGTGTTTCTAGGCCTAACTACTAGTATGCAGCCAAGACCTTAAGTACTAGTAACCAGACTGTGTGGATGTGAAGCAGATTTTAATATAAGCATAGGCTTAAAACTAGCCTGGAGACAGTGTTTGTGTAGTCTTAAATTTAATGTTAAGTCCTATATATTATAAAATATAAAATGGAATAAAGACTTTAGGAAACAGAAAAAAAGAAAGCCAATAAGAGAAAAAAAAAATCTATTCTGTATGTACAGACAGGGCATAGAGAGACACTCCCTTAGACAGATACATCATTATCGGTTCTCTTCCTTGAAAAGCCCTGTCCATTGTTATTGCAGCATCATGGCTTGGATTGGAAAAGACTTTAAAGACCGCTTAATTTCAGCCCAACTTGCCATAGCCAGGGACATCTTTCACTATATCAGTGTACTCAGAGCCCTGCCCAACATGACCTTGAACATTTTCACAGGGATGGGGCATTCACAGCTACTCTGGACAGCCTGTTCCAGGGCTTCATCACCCTCACAGCAAAGAATTTCTTCCTTAAATCTAACATAAACCTGCCCTTTTTCAGCTTAAAGTTATTGCCCCTATCCCCTTTTATTGGAAAGTTCTACACAGATAAAACACTGTAGCTTAAAAAGGTAAGTAGCTTTAAACACTTTTGTCATTGGCACATGCAGCGTTTAATCAGAGCTGTAAAAGAGATCAAGGAATTTTCTTTGGTCTTGAGGAGGGACAGTTACAGAGATGCCAGATGCTTTGTGGCCATTACAAATCCCACCTCCAGAATCTATTTCTGCCTTTAAACAGAACAGAACTGACACTGAAACACACGTCTGTGGCACAACAGTCTCCACAGAGCTGCACTAAAATCCTTTGTGTCACCACAATGACAAAACACAATAAAGTAATAATGATACTGATTCAAGAGCATCACAAGCACAAAGTCATGAAAAGAAATGCTATGAAATGCTTTTGGTATTTTTTACCTCCTGTGCTGTGGCTCCAGGCCTACAAAGGTTTATGTACACAAAGAGCAAAAACACAGTGGGACTACTCATGTGCCTCAAGTAAAATACAGACTAAGTCTTTGTGGGCCTAAGACTTTCAGTTCAGGCTCTCTGCACATTAATTTCTCTAATATATGTATAGTGTATATTTATATATATATATTGCAATGTAAAGGAATTATTTGCAATGTGAATTTGATTTCATTTTTACAATACATATTATTCTTGTATTTGGCAAAGGTGTATCAGAGTTCTGGCTCATCATTTATTTTAAATTGGATTTAGTATCATTCAGTTCAATGCAATGAAAAAACTTCAGATGTGAAATCCCTTGTGAAGGACTCAGTCTTAGAATTGGAAATGCTATGTCTGCCTCAAAGTTCCTAATGCAAATGTCTGAAATTTAGTGCATTTTCTTTCTATACTGAATGTTTCAAGTTTTCCCTGGAAGGAGGAATACAAGGTGATGGGAATGACTTCTTCTCTGTCATCTCTTTTTGTCTGCGCCTTCAGGCACCACTATTTTTCTATGCAGTCACATGCAATAAAGCATGTTGGGTGTTCAGTGTTTGGGACAGGTATGAATCAGGCTGTATGAGGGTTTACTGTGAAAGATTACCTGTGTCTGGCTATATCAGAATTCTGGCTATGTCAGATGATGTGATCAGAGATGTACGTGGTTTCCCAGAGGTATGGTACAAACATATGTGAAGATCCTTCAAAATAGTGCACCAACTTTGCATAAATATATCTCTCACCTGTTGCAATACTTCCTAGGAGAACAGGGTATGTCTAAACAGTAATATATGCCCAAGGTTCACCTCAGCATAGAAAATTAATTTTCAGTTCTTCTTCCAATGAAGCTGTTAAAAGTAAAACTGATAACTATCCAGATACTCTTTCTCATACCTTCCCCAGACCCGCAGGCCTGGCTCTCAAGCTCTTTGACATCAAATATGTCAGCTCCTCCTCAGTGCCTTCACCTCTCTGCTCCCTTGAGAAGGTAAGACATTAACTGGATTCTGGCTTTGACTTCCTGAGTGTAAGAAGAGCAAAATACTGTTCCCAAATGCCCTTATCCAGCTCAAATGAGCTTTCCTTCACAGTGGACTGTGCAAATGTTCAACAGATAATGTTTCAGCTCTTTTCCTACTAGCTTTGGTGAGGATTGAAGAAGTGACATGTCACACATGTTTTCAGGGACACCCAATTTAGCGGTCACTGAGATGAATGGGATCAGTCATACTTCATAATGCTAATGCTTAAAGGTAGTGGAGAGCTACCATTGCCTGCATCACCCTGGTTTGTGAGGCTATTGCTGTAGTTATAGTAGCTGAACCCTTCTTTTGATAAAAGCCTTAGATTTTGGAAGAGAAGAATCTAATGCTGTACTGATGCACAGTGACGGGATCTCACTGGCCATAAGTTTCCTGGAGTTTTCAAAGGATACAAAGATTGCTATTCAGGACTGTATTCAAGACCTTCAGATGAGGCAAGAACAAAAGTCTCCACAGACCTGAGAAAGCTAAAGCAGTGTGAAATTTTGTCATAAGTGGTAGAGCTGAAACATACAGCAGCAGAGAGCTGAGACTGAAGTGAGGTGTCTGGAACTCAGATCAAGGATGTGACCTCCTTAGATGGATGTAAATCTTCCTGCATCCTAGACAACTTTTCAACAGATATGGACTACTTTGGATTTTCTCTACACCCACCTTAGATGAAATACCATTTTTGTATGTTGGGATCAGATTGTAAGTGTTCTTTAGATGAGGAACTTCAGTCTTTCCCATTTTAAGACAGATTCACAGACAGATACTCATAAAAATGTATGACAAAAAATCTCAGTGGCATATTAATCTAATTATTAGTGTAAATTAAGAGCTATGATTGAGGAAAAGAAAAAAAAAAAAACAAAAAACTGAAGGAAATACATGAGTGAGTTAACAATAACCAGAAATTTTCTTCATTAATTTCAGTGAGGGAAACTAAGACTCAAATCTTTTGGGTCCCTCAAATGTTATCAGAGTTCTCAGCAGCCATGTGCTGAGTTGGAATTAGCATATAAAAGTGACAAAATACATCTGTTCCAACTCTCTGAAGATGGAGATAGATTTTTTTCAGAAGAAAAATTAATTTTAAAAGGACTGAACTTAACTGGTTTTGCTCCCTACCAGGATGGTCACAGCTCTTTATAATGCCTAAGATTTCTCTAGCAAGTAACTTTTTTTGTATTCCTACTTTGTGAGTGCAAAACTTGGAGCAATGTACAGTAGCCTGTTTGCAGAACAGTTGCTTTGTAAAAATAAAAGTATGACTCTTTAAAGGATAATTAAAAAAAAAAAACAAGAAAAAATATACGAATTACAGAATTATAGATTTCCTTCCATGTATGTCATTAATGAGACTGTCCTCTACAGTGTTGCTTTCAAACCTGATTTGCATTCTGAAATTCTACTCAGAACTAACTAATGAAATCATTAATAATGTGATCTTCCATCTATGCCATGCACTTTTATTTCTTTGGATCGTTTTCAGAAATACCAAAGTTTTCTCTGCTAATACAAATTATCATGAATCATTAAAAACATGTGATTCTGTCTAACTTTGTTTTCCAATTATAACTGGAAGACCTTCTTTGAAATCTAGCTGAATGAACAAGTGAAGCAATGAACTAAGTAAAGCAGTTGAAGGCTGTGGCATTTCTTTGTTGTATTTCAAAGTCCTATTTCAAGATTTTCTCTTCTGAAAATAAATAGTCTGCATCTCTTGAATTTCACATTTGTGTGACGTTGTATAGCAGCATCTCACCTGCAGCAAGAAAATCTATACAAAAATACAGTTTAACACCACCAGTTCTTCCCAGCTGTCACATGTTATTAACACACAATATATGTATGTACCTAATATATATACATATATAAAATGAGTAAGGTAATATCTGTAAGATACTATTAGCTAGCTAGATAGCTTAGATAGCAAGATAGATGGATAGATAGATATTATCTAACATATATTAACTTATTTGAAGTTTGTATATATTAGCTATGAGCCCTAAGGGATCTCCTGTAATGAAACTTGTGATCATGCTATGTTTATAGCAATGTTGTCATTATAAATTTCATGTAAACTCTTCAGCCTCTGAACTCAGTTGAGAAGCTCAGAGAGGGCATATTGGATGGCCACATACATTTTTGCAAGTGAAAGAGAATAAATAAGGACTTTACTTGTGCAAGCTAGGAGCTATATTTTTAAAATATGGGTTTATTTATAAGGTCAGGTTGTGAGCTTGTATGAGTGAAAAGTGCCCAAAACCTAGGCACACAAGCAATGTTCAGTGTTATGTATAAAAGAAAAAAAATGATTTGTGCTTTCCAAGCCCACTGTCTGGTTGTTGTGGTAAACATTTCTCACAAATGCCTTTTCTTTTTCAGACAAAAAATTTTGCAGTCTTTGAAAGGCACACTGGGTTGCTGTCATCATTTATCTACTTAAAAGCTTTGTGAAGAAGGAATCCAGAGAACAGCAGAGCTGTTCCACATCACTGTAAATTGTTTTTTCTGAGGATGCACCAAACTTTGAAAACTGAGAGTAAGTGTTGAACCTGCAGAACATATTGGTGACTGGTGCACATTGTCTGAACATTTCTAATTGGTATATATTTAGGGTTAAAAAGTGCCATTTGCACCATTTTTTGTTTGATGATATGACATCTCCATCTTGAAATTTTCCCAAGCAAACCTGGATGACTCAAAAATGTGCTGGTCAGAGAGGCTGATGACAGAGTCAGAACATGATGTTAGGGTTGTTCTGATATTTTTATATGAACCAAATGTTCTTGAGAAATTACACTCACTTTTTTCAATGTGTAAAATCTTATGAAGATATTCCTGAAATTATATCAGACATGATGTTCTTTATGAGAATGGGTAAATTCCTCCATCCATCCTCCATTTTCCTCACCTTCCAATGAAGGGAAAACCTTTGCACTTGAGAACTGTCACCTGATCAAAACTTATGGTGAATTTTCTTATGCAGGGAAAAAGCCTAACTGCCTTGGTTGATGTGTGAAACATAAAACTCAGGGACTAGAAAACAAGTTTAAGTATCTCTGTGAATGAATTCTAATTTATTATGTAATTTTTCTCTATATTGCTTATACTTGAGAATGTTGTGCATGATATCAACAGGAAGTTATATATTCCCGGCCATAGCTGACAGCTAGAAGGTAATAAGCCCTGGAGTCCCAATAGAATAGAGAATTAAACATCTATTTAAATTTACAAAGCATTCATTTAGTCATGCTGACAGCTGAATTTAGCACAAGGATTGCTCTCACATAGGGTGGAGATACCTCAGCTGGTTCACCAACAACTTGTGGTTAATACGGAGGACATCACTGGGTAGGGACAGAAAGCTGTGCTTTCTCTACCATCAGATTATATTTCAAAGGCATGCTTGCATGAAAAAATTATCAGATATTTTAAATTCCATTTGTTACAATTTACAGTAAAATTGTTTTTTAAAGGCCAAGTAATCCATGAAGACACAGTTTAGCCATTTAAATGGTAACCTATTTGACAAATGAGGACCCAGAAGCCATCACCTTGGCTGGTCATGGAAGAGTTTTTGTGTCCCTGCTACAAATTTATTCTCATATTTCAGGTAGATAAAATACATTTTCACATTAAATGAACATTTCTTCTTTCTCTGTTTACGTATATGTAACAATGATATAATATATGCAAATATCTGTGAAATAATTTCAGGAAAAGACATACAGCATTTTCTTTTGGAAAGGAGTGTCCTATTTTGTTTGCCATTATTGTAAATAATGTATGGGAAATGCTTGGGAGCTACTGATCAAAATACTTTTCTGTTGATAACTTGATTTAGTAGATAAGACAAAAAGCTTTTCCCCTTGAAGCTGTTGGATTAAATGAGTTCAAGGTGAGGGCTAGCTTAGGAATGGTTCCAAAGAAATGAACAGTTTTATTTCTTGTGTAACTTCCACACCATCAAATTCAACACATCCCTGGTAGAAATGTTTGTATTCTTGGCAAAGTGATGAAAAATGACATGAGCTTGATTACACACTATTCTTTTCAAACTACAACCACTGTTTTGGACTCAAGAAAGAGAACTTTACTGATAACTGCTAATTTACTTTAGAAGCTATACTTTCTGAAGTCACTTTATAACTGAGGTGCATTTTCTGACATTAATAATTTAATATTCTATATTTTCAGCCTTCCAGCTAAAAAAAAAAAACCTAGAAAGATGCTTAAGTAAATCCTCCAGCTACATATGTCCATGAAGGCTGCAGTTTTATTCCTTTAAGGACAATATTTAATTAGAAGTAATGTACAGAACTGTTTTCTAATAAACACTGTAAATGTCATATAATTTGATATTTTATTAGAAGTAAGTATTCTATATTTACTTCTAATTTACTTATATTTCTCGCCTACCTCTATTCATACTGCAATGATTTTTACTTATAGGTCTTTTACTAGTTACCTATCTAAGAAGAAGGGAGTTTCTATACATTTGGGATGCATTTCTTGTACTGAAAAGGGCAAGATTTAATGTCTTTTTTTTTTTCCTGTGGGTGCACATTGGATTTAATGGCTTTTCAATTCCCTTTAGCTCGTACGCTCATCTTCCTTGAAAGTTGCAGGCAGAACTGATAACATGCCATCATTCCCTCAGCACCAGGCCTTATGTTCTAAGTCATAGAGAACAAGGTACAAATCCTTTGGCTCTGCTTTCATTCCTCATTTATACAACACAGTCATAATCAATGAGTAGTGTGATCTAAAGAGAAATAATAGCAGCTCCCTAGTGTACCAGAGACAGGTAAGATTGAGTTTCAATCTCTTCTAAAGGAATTTCTGTGGTCCTTTTCACTGTCTTGCAAATAGGTGGTGCCTTACAGCCATAGACTTGTTCCTGCTCTGATTTCCTTTAATTTTAATGCACTACACTTTTCAGCTTTCTACTCTCATAGCTCTGTGCTTGAACTCAGAAAAAAGACCATTAAACATGAGTATTTCAGGCTTAGCATAAATTTATAATTTGAAATAAGGAGCTATAGGTTAGGAATTCCCTGCACACTGCTTAGCTGTAATTTCAGGGCATGATTAATTTCTCAGTGCAAATCACCAGGCACACACCC
Organism: Chloebia gouldiae; assembly: GCA_003676055.1. Lineage (NCBI taxonomy): Eukaryota > Metazoa > Chordata > Aves > Passeriformes > Passeridae > Chloebia > Chloebia gouldiae. The sequence continues at coordinate 13,538,764 of QUSF01000001.1, forward strand.
TCAGGGGTTCCGTGCTTCTGCTTAAAGAAGAAGATTGAAGCAGAGGAGTGCTCATTCACAGAAGAGATTGTAATTTTGCTGTTGACATACATCTGCAAATTTTCTCTATATCAGATGTTTAGATGTAAACGCAGATTTCTGATAAATTCCTTCTAGATGCCGAAGTCTAACTTTCAGGATCTCTAGGAAAACGCCATATGAAATGAGAAACCCAGTTTGCAATTGAGAGAAATGCATCAAAATGCAATGGTGTTTCTCAAAACTGCATTGCCAGAGCTCTGCCTTACCCTGCCTCGCATTGCTGATAACCTCTCAGCAGCAGCCCCACGAGCTGAGGAGCGTGAAACATTTGCAGCCAGCAACATCTGATGATAACCTTGTCTGTGACAGACATCATCGCTACCGCTCCGCAAGGCAGGGGCGACCTACAAGCCCAGCTCACCCAGACCCTGCAGCAGCGAG
>QUSF01000001.1:13544225-13621336 GCA_003676055.1 Chloebia gouldiae
ATCCGGAGCGGCGGCGGCGGCGGTCCGGCGCCGGGCATGGGGCGGCGGCGGCGGGGGGCGCTGCCGGAGCCGGCGGGCGGCTGCTCCTGCTGCCTGGCGGCGGCGCTGCCGCTGCTGCTGCTGCTGCTGCCCGCCGGGTGCCCGGTGCGGGCGCAGAACGACACGGAGCCCATCGTCCTGGAGGGAAAGTGCCTGGTGGTCTGCGACTCCAGCCCCTCGGCCGACGGCGCCATCACCTCCTCCCTGGGGATCTCGGTGCGCTCGGGCAGCGCCAAGGTGGCCTTCTCGGCCACCCGCAGCACCAACCACGAGCCCTCCGAGATGAGCAACCGCACCATGACCATCTACTTCGACCAGGTCGGGCGCTGCCTGCTTCGCCTTCGCTACCCCTTGCGCGGGCATACCCCGCCCCTGCCTCCCCCTGGCTGCACGCGTATTCTCCTCCTGGTTCCCGCTCCATCTTTTAATCCCGACCCACCCGGTCAATAGCAACTTCACGTCTCAACGGCCCAGAAAGACTTTGGAAAGTTCTTTTAGGTAGCTGGAGGGCTTCCCTAGGGTGGTACCGGGGGTGAACCCGCTGGCTTCTTGTCCGGTCACAATCGCTAGTACGGAGAGAGCTTTAACGTGAAAGTCTGTGCCTCGGACGCGTGCGGGGGCGCCTTGCGGCCAAGGATTGCCTCGGCCAGCCGGGAGTGGCTCGGGGGAAGGGTGTACATCCCTCCTTCTGTTGCAAATTCAGAGAGGTACCGATGAGGAGTCGCCGGATCTGCCTGTTCGGAGCGCATTTGGCAATGTCACAGCATCTCTCAGAGGGAGGGAGGGATGAGGAAGAAGAGGGTGTTTCCCGCGTTATCAGACGAGGCGAACGGTGTCCCCGGCGGGCTATATCGGAATGCTGTTATCCCGCACGGCTTACGCCGGGCACAGTAGCGAACAGCCCTAGCCCTGCCTGCTTGTCCTGCCCCGTGTCCCTGCCTCGTCGCACCGCTCCCCTCCTGGAGACCAAACCCCGTCCATCCACTTTATTTTTTGCGGTGAAATTTCCTTTTTTCCTACCGCTTCTGACTCCTGAAGTAGTATTGCAGAGTCAGCCAAAATTAGCATACCAGACTGTTTTCTCTGGACTTGTTTATTTGTTGGTTTTTTTGGGGTTATTTGTTTGGGGTTTTTTTTTACCTGTCTGGTTGTCATTTATCTTTCTACCTGTCCCTCCTAATGGGTCTGCACAGCCATTCGTTGCTTACAAGATCTCATAAAATCAGATCAGTAGAGGAAAAAAAAAAAAAACAAAACAAAAATGAAGCCTCAAATTTGCTAAATATATAGCATATTTTAGATGTGCAATGTGCACGTCTGGCAGTGTGCAGTTCCTGGGAGTTAGAAGGCGTTTTCTCGTTGCTCCCACAATAAGGTTTTTTAAATCATTTTTTTTGTTCCATTTTTGAGGGAAGCTATAGACTTTGGCTGTTCGAGAGGAAATGCTTGGGATGTGGGATGTGGGGGGTGGGAGTGTTTTTTTTGGGTTTTTTTTTTTTTTCCTCCTGCTTCGTATTTTTTCATTAAAGCAGAATTTTAGCCTGCAAACTGAGCGTGACGGGTGTGCCCCGGAGGTGGGCACGGCGGAGCGGCCGGCTCGGGCACACCCGCACGCCGGACGGCATCGCCACCGACCCGCAGGTTCTTCTCTGCCCGCCTCCCGAGCCTTTTGGTGCCTTTTGAGCCAAAGCCATGCCCCCGGCACAGGAGCCTGGACAAGGCGCCGGAGGATGAGCCGAGGCCAGGGCCCCGTCAGATCGGTGGGATCGGCAGGGTGCGGCCGCCGCTTCCGAGCGAGGCTTTGCACATCTGCCGGGGTGCTCTACTCTTCCGCTTTTTTTTTTTTTATTTAGTTTTGTTTTGTTAAAAAAAAAAAAAAAAGAAATATCTAACAAATTAAGGTTATTGCCCGGATGGGGGAAAAGGCCCATCAGAGCCTCCTGAGGAGCCTGTGGGGCCAAGTGGCACAGCCCTCCAGAGGGACAGAGAGACATGAGCCGGCAGATGTTGCTGTTGCTGAGCGCTGTCTTTCCTCCTTTGCCCCTCTCTGCAGTGCAGTTTTAGTTCTATAACCTGTTAAACTCGAGGCCAGCCCTGATTTCAGTAGTGCTATCTAAAAACCATACATTTCTATTATGAGATAATGACTTTTTTTTCCCCTCACTCCTTCCCTCCATTTCACACTCCTCCTCCTCCTCTTGCCACCTTTGCTTTATTGACAGCTCAGTGTGGACATTTGCACTTCATCTAATAGGCTTTGGAGATCATTTTTGTGTAACTAAATTGCTTTATTAACTATGATGCCTTTTAAATGCCTCTGTAACTTGACTCCATTCCCCTGCCTTGCACTTGTGCTGCAAATGCCATTTTGACTATGCTTTATGTTGGTCATTGAGCTCATGTCAGATTTTTGCTGGTGCTTCTCTAAGGTGGAGTCTGATTTCTCTGATTTCTCTCTTTCTCTCTCTCCTTTTCTTTGTTCCGTTTTATTTGTTTATATTCCAGGTATTAGTTAATATTGGCAACCATTTTGATCTTACTTCCAGTATATTTGTAGCACCAAGAAAAGGGATATATAGTTTCAGTTTCCACGTGGTCAAGGTCTATAACAGACAAACCATCCAGGTGGGTTGTAATTGAAAGAAGATGCTGTCTTTAATTTTCTTTTCTTTTTTTTTTTCAATTTTTCTCCAAATGCTCATTTCTAGACTCATATTTTAAAAAACCCCAGAAGTTGAAAAATGAGATTATGGGTTATTTTTAAAGGGGTCTATATACATGACAGAAATCACACATTGCCTATTTCCTTAGCTTAATTCAACCTAGATTCTGACCTGTACAAAAATTTTGTGATGGGCACAGGGCAAAAAAAGTCATTGAGAGTATTGAGAAAACTCAGATTCTGTCTCTTTGCACTTTTTAGGTAAGTTTAATGCAAAACGGCTACCCAGTGATTTCAGCTTTTGCAGGGGATCAGGACGTCACCAGAGAAGCAGCCAGCAATGGGGTTTTGCTCCTCATGGAAAGAGAAGACAAAGTGCATCTCAAACTGGAAAGGGGTAACCTCATGGGAGGGTGGAAATATTCAACCTTTTCTGGCTTCTTAGTCTTTCCACTATAAAAGAAGGCCAAATAGGAGACAGATCCATGAGCCGGAGCAAGGATTCAATTGTTAATGACACCCTGAACTTGGCAGCACATGACAATATTTTCAGTCACCCCGTCAGACTGTCACAGTAGAAGAATGATAACCTTCTAAACTCCAACATTTGCTTTGAATATTGACAATTCCTTGGAACCTGCGCCTCTAATTAGTTTTAGACGACAGTGATCTTTAGGAGAAATGAAATTATCGACCTGAGCAATTTGTACCTGTGATTGTAAAGTCAATTTTGGATTTTATTGTTGGGATCATTGACTTTCTTATTATTTTTATTTTTATCTCTCTTTCATTTTTACCTCTTTTTCTTTCTCTTGTTGTTGTCCCAATGAAACAAATAACTCGGACCACAGAATTACCTTGACAAAGGCTCACTCCAGAGCCAGAAGAATGAAGTGTTCAGCCCAATGAGGTGTTCTTCCATACTTTATTTCTTTGTGTTGTATAGCCTTAAGGAAAAAAAGAAAAAAAAAAAAGAAAAGAAAAAAAAGGAAAAAAAAAAGAATGGCTTCAGTCTCAGTCCTGTATTTTTCTGGGGGAGGGGGATTCTGGACATTACTGTGTCAAGAAGTGCTTTATCCAGTGAAGCAAAATTTGCACGATTGGAACTTTATTTGTGTTGTTCGTGTTTTTCATCAACTTTTTATTTTTCCTGATTTTTGTTTGTGTGTGCTAAAAATGTAAGCTAGATTGATCAATAAGACAAAGCAAAGCACATATATACCCTGTAGCTCCAAGTAAAGCTAACCAGTGAACAATTCTGTCTGCACTTTCCAGCTGATCTTTATAGACCTATTTAGAGAGAGAAAAAGAGAGAGAAAGAACAAGAGAGCTACATGATCCTTCAATTGCAATCGGGAAACCAGTAAAGGAACTGACATTTCTCAATTGCCCTGACATTTCTAGAAGCAGCAGTGGAGGCTTTGAATATCTTCTCTGACATACCATAAAATATATGCTTTCTTTTCATTACCATATTTTGGGTGGTTTTTCCTGATACTTATTTGATATATTTGTCCACTAATGCTTGAGTATTCATTATGGGAGTGCAGAGAGATGGCAGAGAAAATTTTTCCTCTTCCAAATTAAATAAAACCATCTCCACTTGAGCTGTCTGTGGCAAGTATTGGAGGAGTAGACACAAGCATCTTTGACAGCCTTAGGGAGAGGGGCCTCAGAGGGAGAGGGGCTTCAGAGGATCAACAAATGCTACAGAACATGGCACAGGTGCCATGCATATATTCACTTTCTCTGCTCTTGCCAGCACAAATGGCCTCACAGTTCTAGGGGTGGACTTACATCAATATTGAACACTGAGAAAATTATTATCCCAATCAACAAGAGGTAAAATATCAGGCCATTATCAATGGTGTCCTTTTGCCTCATTCTCAATAAATAGATCCTGTTTATTCAGATTTTTAAGTATATTTTTTTGATTTGGTGGGTTTTTTTGGGTTTCTTAAAGTGGTGTACTAGACAATAAACTGAGGGAAAATCTTGTTTGAGGAGATCCAGGAGAAATGTTTATTTTATAGAATTTTTATCAACACTTATTGAATTTTAAATGTTTCATTTTACTATGAATCCCCTGAGGGTGGATGTGCATAAGAATTTATTTTTGTCAAATTTACTCCTCTTCCACGAGCAAATAAAACGGAAAGGCATTTTCAAGAGAACGCTGGTAACTATATTGTATTTCAAAATAATGGTGGACATGTCATTTTCATTGTAAATTTATCATTCAAGGGACAAAATTAAAGTAATATATTCTTAAAAAAACCCTTATCTGTGTTGCTTATATACCTCAGATGACTAAAATATAAGCCAATTTAATATTTAACATTTTTGTGCATTTTCACCATTGATGTGGTTTGTTTGCTTTGCCGTTTCACTTTGCCAGTTACTTAATGGACTTGTGGTTGTCGGGTTTTTTTAATGGGTTGCATTTTCTAGTTCCTCTTTGTGCTTTGGCATGACTGCAATGTTTCTAGTTGCAAAATATCACAGGGCTAAGTTTAAGTACATTAAATAAAACCTGAGTCAGCAGCAATCTTTTTCTATTAAAATACAATAAATACAGTTGTCTTTATGGTAGACATTGTAAAACTACTTTTTTGTGTTTATAACTAGATCGTGTCACTCAAGGAAACAGAAACTGAGGTGGGTTCAAGTGCCCAAAATTTTAATTTCTACTATATTTTTAATTTAAAATAAAAATACTCAGTCAAAATAATTTAAAATAAGAATGACTCAGTTTTATTTTAAAATTCTGCCTACCATAATCACATTCAGTTTTTCCATTTATTTCAGTTCATTTGGCTTGAATAAGGCAATGACATCTTAGTTCTGGCTCTCTCCTAAGCTAAATGAGGCCAATGGCAATGTTTTCCTTGGAACTGTCCTTGGAAGTTTCTTTGGCCATTGAAGCTGTATAATCTGAATATTTCACTTCATGTGTTCAAGCTCAGTAATCTTGACTGTGTTTTTTAACAAATATGTTTATATGATAGCCAATCTTTTGAATTTAAAGAAGGTATCTCATACAATGCCACTTTCCCTCTGCTACTCTTGTGTCCTTCATGCTAAACTATAGAGTTAGGACTCATATAAACAGTTAAAATAAATGGAAAATGTGGAGTAAATTCTTACTGTACACTAATTGCAATAATTATTTTTTTCCCTTTCATGTTCTTTGTAATATTTATTACCTTTTAATTTTGCATCTGGGTTTGAGAATGTGCAATCTACTTGCTATTGGAGATGGTAGAAATTTTGATGTATACATAAGGTGTGGCTATCATATATTTTATGTTGGAGGGGAAAAATGTACAACCACAGCATTGGAGATTGCAGGAACTATGAAATCGGAATGATTAAAGGAGCCTCCCAGTACATTAAGAGTAGGCTTATAGAAAATAATTTATATAAATAAATAGTTTGGGTAACAATCAGAGTTGATTTAAATTTAATGTTGAGGGGTACCATGGGAGTTAGAAGTGTAAAACACGTGGTAGTGAGATAGACCAGTGGCACCATAACAACTGGTTCCTGTGGGAGCAGTAGCACAAGACCCCTTCCAACAGCTTTCAAGCTTTGTAACAGTTGTAACATATTCCTATGAAAATACTGTCTGTCTGACTGCTTCCTTTCCAGGGAACAATCTGTACCCGGGTGTTGTTGGTGTTCACTGTTTTAGTACTTCTTCAGCCTACTTACGGCAGGGTGGAAGCCAGGAGCTGTATTAGGGGTGATAAAATCCCGTCATTTATATATCGTTGCCTTCCTCTGAGTTTTATATCCATAGTTTGAACACAGTCTTGCCAGAGAGCCTGTGTGCTCTCACCTCCCCCTGAGATAGTGGGTGTGATGGATGTGTTGTGTGTCTCATTACTGGTCAGCATCTTGAAAGCTGGATCTGTGGGAGGAGGAGAGAGACAGGACATGAAACTAAGGAGTTGTTTAGAAGTTACATTGTGTTTGTCAGCTGTGCCTTTTTTAACTTTTAAAGAGAACATTTTGTTTTTATTGACCAAAATTTGCTTCTTGGACAATCTGTTAAAGTAGAAGATAGGTGGATTTATTCAGAAATAGCTAAAAGTGGTTTCATGGACTTCTAACGTGAGATTGGTTTCTGGAATAAGCAGAGTCACAGGTAGCAGTGTTTAAAAATAGCTCTTATGATTAATAGTCTGCTTTGTTCCAGGAAAGCTTTCTAGTGTTAAATAACAATAGAGCACTCAAATAACATTGTCATTACTACACTTAATTTTCATATGAAGTGACTTGTAATTAAGCAGTTATACATAACTAAATACAATCAATTCCCCTCTTTTAATATATTATTGAAAGGCCAAGGAATGTCTTTGAGTTGTTGCATAGTTTCTAGATTTAGGACCACTTACTATCTTGAACAATTGTTCCAGGGTTATGTATGATGAGGAGTCATACCCAATTTTTAAACATGGTAGTAAACTATGATACATTGTAAAATACACATTTTCTTAGTAGAGTGGCTTCTTTTATTTGACATGATTTCACTTGTCAGAATGCTTAAAATAAAACTTTATGATACCTGGCCACCCCTTAATTAAATCACATTTGGAGTTTATTAATTCCTGAGACTAAGTGGCTGGCTAGATGATAGACAAACATTATATATATATATATAAGTATCAGTAAAATTCAAGTGTTTCATAGTGAAATAAATATATTGTCATATCAGCTAAGAGGCTGATCTTGCTTGTCTCACTTCAGTAAAGTCCATTCCTCTTATGAACGGACTTCGCTTGAGTGCCTCTTAACATTAAATTTACACCAACTGTGAATGTTATCTAATCAATTTATTTACATTTATTACTTTGTATAAACCTACTCTTAATGTGCTGGAAAGCTCTTTCAATTGTTATCACATCATAATCCCTGTTGCGATCTCCAGAGGCTCTGCTCCCCCTCTAACAAAAAATATATCAGGATATCTACACCTTATAAATATACCAAAATGTCTACTGTTTCCAATAACAAGTGAGTGGAGCTTATGAAAAACATCAATTGGTACCATTGAGCTTCAATTGTATGGTTTGGATTTGGTCATGATCTACCATTATGTTAATTTAAAAATCCGTGACAGTAATCAGTGCAAACCTTTAGTTAACACAGCTATTCTTGGGTGTTGGGGTATTTCAACACTAAGCATACTTCTGATAAGTAAAGGCCTACAAATATATTTTGAATGCATGTTTTAAATCGATCCCCAAACTAGTCATGTTTATGGTCTTATCTAAAATAATCATGATCTATTTTTTCTTATTTCCTATTGCCAATAAAATCTAAAGACCACTAATTGTACTTAATGTTATTTGAGTGTCATAATGAAAATACAATGCACATACCAAGTATATCTAAAATCTCCTGTTTCTTAGCTCATATAACAACCTATTTAGTGAATCATCTCTGCTATTCATCAGCAAAATAAAATTACCTAACTTGCTGGTTCCCTGTAGATCACATACAACAGATGGTGTAAATAATGACATAGCAAAACATGGAGAATTAAATAATGACTATAAATTCTGCACCAAAAAAAAAAAAAAAATCTGCATCAACAGAAATTCAGGTCTTATTGACAAATGCTCCAAAACTCATAAAATATCAAAGTTAAGTTTTTAACTAATCTTTCTGACTAATACTACTTCAATTGTAATAATGAAGTGCTATTTTTGCTATGGGAATTTAAAAAATTTAAATTGTGTTGTGAGATCAATTGTATTAAAAGACTGTTGCTCAGCATATCGATATATTCAGTGCTATAAATTCAATCAAAACCTAAGTTCATCAATTAGTAATTAGTAGTTATCATGAGACATTGTCATTTCTGCTGATATAGTTAAATTAATTAAAACTAAATATTTGAAATTATTTCATTTTCAGCGTGTGAATATACACAAAAGTGCACACACACATATGTATATGTACACATGCATGTAAAATATGTTTTTAGCTAGGAATGGACTGAGAGAGCTGGTTTTTTTTTTTTAATATGCAGTTTGACCTTCCTTTCTCTGAAGCATTGCCTCAACAAATTGATTTTTATTTTATTTGCTGTCATTCTATACCTAAACCTGTTTATCTTTGCTTGCATATAAGACTACCCAGAGTAATAGCAAATAACAGTATATATTTCAGTGTCTGAGGCCTGCCACAGTTTAGGTAATATTAGGGCAAAGTGAAGCATACAGTTATTAATAAATAAGTTCTGTAGAAAGCTTTTGTGATGAGTAAAACTTTAGTGCTGTGTGGGAATTGCTTTGAAAAGACATACAGGGAGACCACAGCTGGAGATTCAGTTTGTCCTTCTATTGGCACCAGATGGGAAACTTTTGATACTCTTTAAAACTGAAAGCAAACATGTCCCTATACTTAGTTTAGCAACAGTAATCCTTATATGCTGACTTAAATTGAATTGTGTTAATTTACGTCTAAAGAGATGCATTACATTGTCACATATCAGAACTAAGAATACAGAGACTACAGTGGACAAAGGATAAAGGGTTCTCCAACTTTTTTCAATAGAAGAAATAACTTAGCACAGAACATGTGTTGCTCCAAAAGACTTTTGTGACAATGAAAATATGGAAGAAATTATTTGAAAAGAATGTTTCAAATTCTTATTTGTTGTTACCGACAACAGTTTTCTCAGCCCTGTTTGTAATAGTATGACTGGGACTATTTAAGGATGGAGTTTAAATGGTATAGCTAGATGCTCTAACAGCTGGCTTCTTCCCTATCTGAAATTTTCTGTAGAGCTATGTGTTCACATAAGAACTTACATTTCTCTAGATGAAATTGTCTTTTAACCCTGACTGTCAAGTAAATCCAGTTTTATTTAATTATTTCACCTGGGTAAGGAAAGCGGAAAGCATCCATTATTCTGCTGCTTTGCAATGGCTCTATTGTTTTCTTATACCACATGAGCTGTGCTAAAAATATCCAGTAGAAAAAAGAAGATTCCCACTACACTTACCTCCCTAAGACATGGTAATTTCTCTTCTCTTGCCCTTTGTTGCCCTTTCATGCATATTTGAAATGCTTTTGATGATGAATTTTTTGAATATTTCTTAAAATAATGCTTTTCCAACTGTGTGAAACCTTGTTCATACAAAATTATGACAGCTTTAGTTGGCTGCTCACAGATTATTCTTCCTCTGTTATGCAGCCAGAACTCTTGAACAGGAGAACCCCATCTGACTAAGGAAAAATATAATTATGAATAAATAAATAAATAAAATATAAAATATTTTTAAATAGTTTAAAATAGTGGGAGATATGTATATGAATCTGTGATTTTTGGTTAATATTTTGATCCCATTCAGTCTGTTCTCCCTGAATGATTGTGCAACCAAGTGACTTGGTACCTCTCTTTTTAAAAAAAATCCAGGCATACTGGGAATCTTCCCTTTTACAGCCTGCTTGAAAATTATGGACCCTTTTGTATAGGTGTTAGGGTATTGGTTAAAAATAACAAATGAGATCTTCAAGTACCTGTGTGATCCTTTAGCACAAACACCTTGTGATGAAGAACAGTCTGTAGGAAGGGAATAATCCCTCCTAAAAAAACCCGAAGAGTCGCTAATTATTCTTTGCATAAATACAAATCTCAAAAGTATCCTGGGACATGTGCATGTACATGTAGGAACCATAGCTGTAAGTGACAGGCATTGTATGCAAAACACTTTCACAGAGTTCTAACTTTCATGCAAGTAAAAAAATTACAAGAAAATACATACACAGTTTAGGTGGGATTAAAGATCCCCATGCAATTAGTGATTATAACTATAATGTTTATTAAAGACAGTGTCTCAATGCAAATATATTACACAGTGTGTTCCACTCAAGCATGGAATGATGCATTATATAACAAATATCTAAGCTAATCCTGTAAAAAATTTAAAAGTTATCGTTACAGAGCTATGAAAATCAGAGATGAGATTGCGGTTAGTACAATTCACACCATTGAACACATTATAAAAATTGAGATAAACATTTTATAAATATTTCTGTATATTTCCCTTACCCTCAGTCAAGAAATAATTTACCTCTTGAAAACAAAAAATGGAATCCACATGCATTATAAAGCATGTATAGTATATAAAGTTTTTCCTGGGAGTAAAAACAGCCTTGCTTATTTACCTCCATGTCTCCATCTTCCCTAAGACATTTGCCTCTTACTTTTTACGTATGTACTAATGTTTTTCAGAGTTTCATAGGTTATGGCTGAACTAAATAATTGACAGATGATTTGCAAGTGCACTTTAACACTTTAAATCCAAAAGGGACTGGCTTTCTTACCATGCCACTGATCACCAGATTTTCTGAAAATAAGGCAGTATTGGATCTCTCTGAGACAGAGTTAATTTCCCCATAGCAGGACTCACAGAAAGGTGTTGATAGCACACCAGTGTTTTGGCTGCTGCTGAGTAGCACTGGCACAGCATCAGCTCTCTCTCTCCAACATTCTGCCTCACCAATAGAAGTCTGGGGTTGGGCAATATCTTGGGAGAGAATACAACCAGGACAGCTGACCCAAACTGACAAAAGGAATATTCCAAACCATATTAAATCAGCTCAGATATAAAAGAAAAAAAAAAAAAAAGAAGGAATAAAGTGACATTTGTTATTTGTAACATTAGCCTTCCAGAATAACTACTAGGCATGCTGAAGGCCTGCTCCTGAGAGGCAACTGGACATCATTTGGTGATGGGAAGTAGAGAATAAAATCTTTGTTGTTTTTTCGCTTGTGCACATCTGTGCACAAGCGGAAGCCTTTTGCTTTCGTAAATGGCCTTATCTCAAAGTATGAGGTTTCTTTCCATTTCATTTTCTCTCCCCTGACCACCTGAGAAGGGAGAATGATAGAGCCTTTTAGTGGGCAGTTGGCATCAAGCCAAGGCCTAGCCACCACATAAGGCTTAAAGTGTCTACATCATGTTTAGAAAGAGCCAGGCTCAGGAAAACTGTTGGATATAGGCTGTACTCTATCCATGCCCATGGCAGTCAGGTGCAGCGAAAGACAACTTCAGAAAACATTGAAGTGGCATGGCCAAGCACAGATTCAGTATCTCAAGAGGACTTCAGTGCTGGGACAAAGATTACAAATCAGTGTATACTTTCTTGTAAATGTGAATGTGGTGAATAAATCTGGATTGCTTGCAGTCAGCTAAAGATTGCATCTTATATTACCTCTTGGTCATCACAACAGCTTCCTCATTAGCTTCCCTCTGATCCTGACCTGTAAACCCTCCTCTTGCTTGTGAACCACCTCATGGCAAAAGCTCCACACATTCAAGCTGCTCTCTTAAAGGACCTGTTCCCACCCATTCCACTGCCCCAGCAATGTGAACTATCCCACCATGTTCCTGTTACTCTCAGCAGATCACAACTTCTAATTCTTCTGTTTTGTTTTTTGTTTCCTCATGCTGGAGAAATTTCTGTATCAGCACATTGGATATGTTCCAAGCAGTGTTGTATTTTAGGGAATGTAGAACATTTTTATTGTGCTGCCTCTAGAATCCTTGCTCTCTACTATGCTGCTTCTCTTGCATTTGGCCTTCATCTTGAAAACTCATGTGTAAATGCTATGTCATTTTGCAAACAAGATTTTTTTCAAAAATTCTCTTGTCCCACTTCATCAGATGGAAGCAACCATTCCTTAATCCTAAGTGATGGCCCTGTGGTCACAGGCGCACAAACCCTGTATGGGATATGAGCCACAAAGGCAGGTATTGGCACACACTGTACTTTTGATTCTACCTGAGCCTTTCCCTTCATTGGAAATATTGAGAAGACACCACTCAAACTTTTTAGGGCCACTCTCTCTTGATACAGGATTTTTTTTTTCCCCCTGGCTATTGGTACTCTCATGGGTACATAACAAAGGTTTATAATCTAGGGGCTGACTGAGCCTTTGCTATATTTCTACAAAATCCTGGATGCAGAATGCACTTCAAATCTGCTTAGAAACAGGTAATAGGTGAAGAAATAAGGATATGGAGCTGGCATCCCTAGTACTAATTTGAAGTTTGTTGAGTGGAGACAAAATTTGTGATTACACTTTGTGACATTTGGACAGCATCTTGACGCTTCAGCACCAACTAATCTGACAATAGAAACAATGATGTGCTTTCTTCGCCGATATTTTTACCATCATGAATCTTTCTAGCACCTTAAAGTTAGGCAATTGTGAAGAAATGGGAATAATCATATGACAGAAGAGACAAGAAGTAATATGAAATGACAAATTGAAGAACATGGGAGACAAGAGAACAGTCTTGAATGAAAGCAGGGATCCTTTTGGAAGGTGCTGCTGTAAATGATTTGGTGTAATAATAGATAGGGCATGGGGGAGAAAAATGAGATGTAAAACATGGGACCAGTCTTGAAATACTGGAACAAGAGGCAGAGACTTTTGTCCAAAATAAAAAAGAAGGATTTACAGAGTGGGGGAAAAGTTGTAACAAAATGTGGAGAAAGAGAAAAAAAGAAATCCAGAGTGAACAAGGGAACAAAGGTTTTTTTAGGGTCTGTAATGCATCTGGTCAGTTTGCAGTAAGAAGTAGGCATAGAAGAAGAGAGGAAAAGAAGCTATGAAAGCACACAATTCAAAAAATACCTGGTAAGACAGGAGAATCATAGAGCTGTCACAGTCTAATGTGACAGTGGAGGCCCATGGCAAAGGGGCAGAGCTTTTACAAATGGTTTCCAAGTTGGAAAAAGAAAATAAATTCAGAAAGTAAAGGTGAAAGATGTAAGGTTTTGTGTGTTTATCTCAAAAATGCATGGACTGGGCAGAATTCTGAGCACTTCCTTATTTTTCTTTTATTGCTTCTATTTATGTCAAGGGCTTTTGTACCCACTCTTTTGTTTTTTTTTCTAACAGCCTTTCCATTTATGCTAGTTCCTCTCATTCTCTGCAAATGACTCACCAGTCCTACCAACTGTTGAAATTATCTCTAATATGAGCAATACCCTTCTAACAACTTCACTGGCAAGTTGTTGCCAAGTGAACTTCACTGCAAGTTGTTCCTTTCTAACAAGTTCACTGCCACTTCAGTGGCAAGTGAACATTGCTTCCTAAGAACAAGTTTCTTTCCCTGACCCATCAAAATATGTTATTGAATTTGTTTTGGGCCAGCTAGCCTGCCCCTTTCTTCTTGTTTCCCTCTGGTGTGCTCTGCACCTCCCTGTAAGACACTTCTCTTCTCAAAAGATGGTCATTCTGTGCTGCAGCTTGTTGTGACCTGGCTGAGGGCAGCAAACCACCTGGCTAGCTGGCAGTGCTTTTGGCTTCCAATGGTTGACTGAAAAAAAATGGAAAAAAAAATATGCATATTTTGAGGGGTTTTTCTTCTGCTGTAGATTTAGTTGTAATATTTTACTTTTCAGTTTGAGGTGAAAGGGGGAGGATATGAAAGAATGTATTCTTGAACAATTTAGTAGTGTTATGAGCAGGGGTTACAACTTTTTAGTCATAGTCTGTGACTTTGGTGGTCAGAAAACACAGTGAATATAAACACTTCCAAAGGAAGTTGGGCTTACTTGAAGCCAACCTAACATCCTCCCATGGCACTGAATCACTGCCAGCACTACCTGTCTGTGCCCACCCCTTGAGACCTCCTCCACCTACCCATGTGTACTAGTTTGAAAACAAACCAGTGGGAGATCTGAAGTCAGAATTACAATTTAATAAGGAAATTAAGATAAAGGCAGTAATACAAAAATACTGTCTTTAACTGACAGAATCAGGATACAGCCTGACACCCTGCTGGTCAGGGTGGTGGGAGCAGTCTGATTAACTGGTAGCTGCAGTCCTCCTGGAGTGACAGATGTTGAAGCAGTGATCCTGTAGAAGGTGCTGGTCTTCCTCTGAAGGTCCAAGGTGGGGCAGAAGGATCTGGTCTTCCTCTGGGAATCCAGTGGATCAGGCTGTTTGTGGTGTTCCCATGCTGAGATTATATCCAGGTAGGAATGCTTGGCTCCTCCCCCTGGGCAGAGCAGCTCAAAGTGGGATAATGCAGCTTTATGAGTCATGCAGTGAGATGGCCCATTAATAGAAGATATCCCCTGAGGGAGTTATTAGGATAATGTAATAGATGAGATAAAGAACACTGCCCCACTTGGTTTTAACAGCTTATGGAGCTGCTGATAGAATACATATTTTTGGTTATATCTCACATTGTAACCTAGGACCCCATGGCTCAGGACCCCCTCTCAGCCCTTGTGAGTGCTCAGGACGCCCTCTCAGCCCAGCAGTGCTACAGCAGGGCTGGTCTCCAGCTCCCCACAGCCTCACCTTGCCTGGCCAAGGACCCTGCCAGCCAGGCCTACCTGCAGGTCAACATCCTGGCCCTGCCTTGTCACATTCCTGTCACCAGGGAGGTGTCTTATGCCTGTGACTAAAGCTTTTCCTGCTTTCTGCCCTCTACCTGCTCCTGGTGAACCACATGGGGACCACCCCAGCCCTGGAGTCCTCCAGGCCCTGGAGCCATCCACCCCCTCAGGTGCCTTGCCACACTCCCAGGTTTAGTTAAAAATAACAAAATAATCTTAGGTGTTGTCTATATCATGCTTGTTTCAATCCACACAGAACAAGCCACTTTTCCACCTCTGTTGCCAACACTTGGCTACACATATTTTTACAGTGGAAACTGAGATTCATTTCCTCAAGAAGAAATTTTGGAAGTGTTCAATAAACCATCCAGTGCATCCATCTGGGGTATGGCCTAACCTGTTCACCAACATCAAATTGACCTGTTTTATGCAGGAGAAGATGAAGCAAGGGAACAAGGTGTCTACGGTGAGTCATTAATATGTGGGCAACAGGCAGATACCCAAAGCATCCTCTGGGGGTGAAGCTGTCCATAAGTGATCAAGCTTTATTCACTCATAGGTAGTTGTTGAGATTTTCTTATTTAAGGAAATTGGAATTATTTTTCCCCCATGGATTATTCTTCAGCTACAATTTGCATTCATCCCTCCAGTGTTTGGAGCATTGATTTATTAATTTGAGTGCCTTTTTAGGCAATTAATTGATTAATATCAAGTCTTACTAACTTGAAACAGCATTTGATTCTGTTATTATTCAGTTCAGATGGGATTTATTTGTCTTTAATTGGAGAAAGTCAGGCCTAGGTACAGTGAATTGGTATTTTTTTGTTCACTACTGCTGAAATGTCACCATTCCCGTAATTTGATTTATATATATTTTAAGGTCATTTGATCATCTTGCCAGACTGTATAGTATAGCTTATTGGGTTAGGAACTCCATTTATCCAGTAACCCAATTCCTGAGATAATATTTTATCTATGTATTAAAGTGCATCTTTCAGAAAAAAACCACATTATTATAATGATCTCTTCAGTAGGTGGCAGTGCTGGGATTAAAACTGTTGCTGCTCGACTAATATGCAAATTCCTGCCTTTTGGGATTTAGGTCTAAAAAGGTTTTCAGGGCATTCTCAACTTTAAATTTGGGCTCTAGTTTGCTTGGAATGCTGAAACTGTAGGGACATTTCTTTCTGCTGGCTGAGAAAGTATAGAAAAATAGATCAGTACCACAAGTGCAGTCAGTCAGCTCCAGAGATATGCATGAACAAGCTAAATCCATGGAAAACACGTACCCGTAAAGCTCCAAAAGTAATAGTTTCTCCAGTGCACATCCACTTCAATTGCTCTCAGTAAAATGATGTTGCTAGCTGAAATGTTATAGAGTCTGAATAAAAAAAAAAATTCCAAAATATCAATCTATATTCCGATTTCGATTTTACATTTAACCTTACATTAAACATTTTACATTAAAATTTATCAGAATCACTGTGGTATCCTTACATTGTGGATGACTTTTCTACGTATGGTACCATAAATGACTCCATTACTGGGTTCTTGTGACCTCATAATCCATTCCGTAAATTATGATGGAGAACATTTTTCTGCAATGAGGGAATATACAAATTAGGGAGTTCCAATTCCTGAAATAAGGCCTAAAACAAAAATTTGTGTCACAACATAAAGTTTTTTTTTAAACAGGATAGTTTCTCAGAAGGCATTTTGCCAGGAATCTCTTTACAGGTCATACATCTTAATGGCACACATTAGGTAGCCCACATGGAATACTGCTCAGTAATCATTAGGATTTTGAGAAAGAAAGAAGACTTCTCTTGGATTAGAGCTGGAATGCACCTGTGGACAACAAAGGATGGTTTATAGTGGCAATTAAAATGTGTGGCGGCTGCATATCATTGTTTGTCCATTGGGAAAGCAGGAGAAAGAGGAATCTCGCAGCTACATGGAAAGCAGTGTAGAGTAATGTATTCCAGATCACACACTGGAAGTAGTGATATTAAATCTATGATCAGCTAGGAATTCTCAGTTATCTTGCTACTGATGACTTGTATTGACCCAATAATTCAGGAAGGCTATGGAGAGAGCACCTATGGAGAAAGCCTCTTTTTAAACACAGCCCCAAATAAGGAGAATTTGGTCATCTAAAATAAAAATAAAGTGTCTACGGGAGATCTGGACTGATCCTATCCAGTGGGGGTGAAAAATATTTATCACAACAAAAGAAAAAAGAACAAAACAAGAAAAAAAACTGCTAGCAGTTTTCAATAGTAAGAAAGTGGAATTCACTTCTCCTAGACGAGTAAAAGTCAGATAACTTGTGAATTCCTCTGACAGAAAATGAAAAATATTTTTAATTAAAAAGAATAAAACAATATTGACATTTAGAATGGTTTGTTTCCAAGAAATCTGAAAAAAATATTCAACTTGTAGTTAAAGCTTTTCCAAAGGGAATTAAAATATGTTCAAACACAATGAAGTTTAGAAAAAGTTTAGAAAAAGTATATTTGGGAGTAAATCAAATCTATGTTCCAAAAATGTTGAAACTAAATTGGCAAAGGGACCCCAAACTCCTGTTCTCTTTAGGAAGATTTGAAGACCCAAAACCCTCCAAGATGAGAGACTCTTGGGTGTACTACAGAGGTAACTTTCTTTCACCCAGGGACTCAGGAGTCCAGGCCCTAGAATCAATAAGCCAGTTTATGACATATCCATGGCTCTGTGGTGCCATAAACGCCTAAATCTATAGATATATCAGATCTCACAGCAAGGACTCAGTAACCATTTTTATGAAACTAAGTCAGGGTGTTTCAGTCTGTGCAGAGTGGTTGCATTGGCTTACACTGGATCAGAATCTGTTTTAGATGAGACTTTACTGTCAGAAATGAAACACAACCTGAGTGTGATGACTTACTGTGCCTAATTAGTAAATAGACACACAGAAAATCACATTTTATGAAGTAAGAGAAGAAGAAAATGTTACCATTACCTTTGACTGCATTCGTTGAACTGCATTCACTATGCACAAGATAATTAATCTCTCTGAAAACTATTCCAAAACTATATAATCTCATATAATCTTAGTCTAAGGAGCTTCATTTTACCTGATTGGAAGATATATTAAAGTAATAGAAACAAGAGAATTTACTATCTACTTTATATTCACATTCTGAGAATTCTATGAACCATAGAGCAATGGAAGAGAGGATTCTTTTAAAAAATATGCTAACCTTTCCTAAGACAAGAGATGTCACTTTGAACCCAAAAGGTATTAGAATTCTCTCAAAAGAAGAAAAGTAGCCTTCTAAATCCTATTTGTAAAATGAAAAGAAGTTGCTAAAAGAGTCTGCATTGGCTGGAATAAAGTCTTGTTCTCTTCAATATAAGTAGTGACTTCAAATCTGCGGTTACATAGGTCAGCTGCCTACTGCTTCAGCAGAGTAAGAAGCAAAACCTGATGCTTTTTAAGCTCTTGAATTTTTATTGTGTCATGCAGTGAGAGGATAAGTTTTGCCTTCTAGCAAATGTATGTCCCTCTTAACTCATGCATGACCTAAGGCTTTTTGAGACATAGATACCATTGTTGAGTTACAGCTTTTCCGCATCATCTGTTAAATATCTTGTCCTAATGGCAACTTCACCTCCTCAGGAGCCATTGGCCAGAGCAATTCTACCTAACTCCCTTCTCAAGGGCCTCCTGAAACCAGAGAAAATGACCCTTCGTGTGTTAATGCTGAGTTTGTCAACATCAATTTAGCAGCAGGATAACCCCATGGACTTTCAAGCTTCTGGGAAAGAAAAAAGTCTCTCTTTTCCTAAATAGGCACAGTTCTGCATAGAAAAATCTTCAAGTACAGTTTTATTATCTTTTTTTTACTCTTCTTCACTGACTAGATCATTGGCAAAAGGAGACCAAAAGAGATATCTTTGAATTGGGCATTGGCTTACAAAGACTGAATTATTTCAAAGATTCCTTTTCAATATAGACTCTTTCTCAGAATTAACTTTTCTTTTAAACTTGCTTTTCTATCTTCCTATTAGGAGAATATGCCAAAAGAATAATGTAGTTTATTGAATTAACAATCCCGCAGGCACCTGAGTCTATTTTGTTCTCAATTTTATTCCTAAAGAACAATAATGAAAAATCTAAGATCTTTCTTTCCTGGTGTTTAGTTTCATGAATTCAAAAGGGCACTGTTTCACTCTCTTAGGATGTTTTTACTCTCAAACAGTCTCAAGCTAGTCAGTGTAGCTTTATAAATCAAATGCCAAAACCACTTTAACCAAAATCTGTGATAGGTTCCTGGCCTAAAGGAACTGCATTATTTTAAAACCATAACTGTATAATAGAATGATCTTTCCTGTTGAGCTGTTTGGGGGTGACTTGGGGGCAGACTAGGAGCTGAAATCTCAGCTGAAAGTATTTTACTCTGTGAATTCTCTGATGTAAATCCATACAGGTAATGTGCAGCTATTAGCTCTGCAGACTACTGAAGCCTTCATAACTCAAGGATGATTAAGTTTCATGTTATCATTGCTAAAACATTTGAAATGGAAGAATTGCATCTCTGTGCAAGCGTCCTTTTAAAAGTAATACCTAAAACAATCATGAAAAGGTTGTTTATTTTAATTATTTTTATATTTTGCTGCTAAAATAGCTTTTTTAAGAAAAAAACCAAAGCAACAAAACAAACCACAAAGGAACATAAAATTGAATATGCCTTGATGAAAATTTAATCTGTGTCATGAAGCCTAATTGTCATGCCTGATATGCTTATTGATGTTAATTGCTGAAGTGGTTTCTTTAGTTAACTCATATGTGTAGGATAATATGTGGAATATTGGTAAGGAGATACTTTTTATGTTGACATTCTAAACTAATAGACAGTGTAAAAGGTTACCTGGCAGAGGTAATCTAGACTGAAATTGTATGAAACAGACTGTAGGAGGAAGGATTGTATGAAATTGTATGAAACAGACTGTAGGAGGAAGGATAGTGCTTTGAGGGGGCAGGAGGATCAGGGTCAGGTACTCTCATTCATTTGTGGCAGTCAGCTGGTGTGAATTAAATGAGATTCAATCACGCAAAATCTCTTCAGAAGTAAATTTCAGGAGAAAAACTGAAATTTGTTTTGTCCTTTGTTGTGTTTTGAATGGCATTTTGGATTAAACAGAGACAGCAAAAAATGTCTGTGGATCATTATTTGTTTGGGGGATCCTGTTGTTTACTTTATTCTTGTTCGTACCTGGAAATTCAGTTGTGGCTGAGAACATACCCTAGAAGAGAAATGTGGTTCACTCTTTCTTAAGCTATGGCAGCCAAAGTTTGGGCCACGTACTGTCAGAGGAAGATCCTATAAATAAAATCTTACAAGAAAAAAATGTAGAGCCATTGGAAATTCCAAACCTGATAACTAATATAATGAAAAAGGACACTGTCCTTTCTGATTACTTGACTTCATTAAATCTCATATATTGTGTAACATACAGATGAGGTACACTGCAGAGAACAGAAAGAACGTTCATCAGTATTATCAGTAAGGATTCTCAGAAAACAATTTTTCTGTGTATTTGTGTGGTTATAGATTCTCTGGTTTTGCAGGCCTTTGGGCAATAATAAAAATCAAAATGCAGATATATAGACACAGATACTGCTTCTTTTGGCTCTTAAATACCCAAATCTCAACATTGACTTAAATATATATCATCTCTCTGCGGAGTCAGAGCTACACAACATTTGAACTGAATAGCAAAACAACAGGGCACACTATTTCATATAGGAAGAGGTAACTGCTAGTATTCTAATTCAAATTTCTGGATAAGGTTGATGCTCTCTTTATTCTATGCCAGGATGCCAGTGTAAACTTGTGTCAGCTGTGAATGATATAGTTCTTTCTAAAGAGGAGAACCCCAAGACAGTTAAGACAGCACACATAGGGGTAGTGCATGTCCTAATGCAACAAACTATAAAAACATAAGTTACTTAACATCTATTGTCAAAAAGCACTATAAATATAATTTTTAACAATATCTGGAATTATGCACAAATTTCAATTTTTGTTACATTTGACGACATTATTGAATTTGGTTGCAGTGATGTTTTCCTGTTTGTTAGCCACAGTTCAGTAGATCATCAAAATGTGCCACTGTCAAATCCAAAAGGCTGAATAGCAAAATGGTGTTGTCAGCAGCTGCAATTATTTTTTCACTTGATTGATAAACTGTAGGTAATACAATTCTTATATCTGAAAAGCATGCACAGTCATAGGAATACATAAGACCCGGTTTTGTTACTAAGATACCAGCATTTGTTCTTAAGTGCACCAGAACAGTAGCAAAGATGATAATATACACTTGTGACAAGGGGCAGGAGCCTACTCTGATCTGCTGGCCAGTAATGAGTTAATGCTGTACTCAGCTTTCTAAATTGCAGCTGTGAATAGTTAAATAAAGAAGCTGTGGGGAAGCCCAATGAAAAAGTCAGACAAAAGGTTTTAAGTCTGAATAAATGACACCTTGAGAGTCAGTAGAAAAAAAAAATTAAAAAAATAAAATTAAAAAGCCCAGCAAACAAAAACCTTGAATAGACTTGAAACTGTTATGAGAATATTATTACTGTGTGGCTTTTTATATGAAATTGTTTTGCATACTGTGGTTAGAAGTCAGTAAAGGTGAGAATTGTGATATTTGTAATGATACTTTCCTATGGAAGTATTTACAATAATTGTTATCTTAGGACAGTGATTTACTGTGATCTTCCTGCTTTATTTTCTGCAAATGCTTTTTAATTGTTTATATTTAATCAGAAAATCTTTTACAAAAAGTTAAAAAGGGAATGGACAACATTGGTCTTTTTTATGTTTGGTGGTTTTTAACCAAAACAACGGTTTTGATGTTTTCAAAATTTTTGGCATAAGTAGAACTCTTTTCAAATGCTAGAAAGACGGTGTTAATTTTATAAACCCTTTCCTTTTTTTCCTTTCCTTTTTTTCCTTTCCTTTTTTCCTTTCCTTTTTTTCCTTTCCTTTTTTCCTTTCTTTCCCTTTTTCCTTTCCTTTTCAATTTAGTGCCTATATTAGGTTTAGAGCTAAAGATATATTCATAAAAATCTCATTACATATGAGGGCATATTACTAAAAAGAAATTTTTTCTCTGAGAAATATCTTGGTATAATGATGGCACAAAATAATGAATATGCTGGCAAAAATTTATGGAACTGGGTGCACTTATAGCTAAGAAAAATAAAACGGGAATTTAAGCATCTGCTGAACTACCTTCACTCTGGAAATAATCCCTGGTGGCCTTATATACAGTAGTGGTGGTGGTGAACAATAAGGAAATATAAGAAAAAATCATAGGCCACAAAGAACAATACTGTCAGAGTGATCAAAAGAGTCTGCTAGCAATCTTATCAGCATTATTAGCATGAGAAACCATAGGATCAAAATCTAGGAATATTTGTTAGCTGCTGGGCCTTGCCAAGACAAGAATACAACACTTTACCTTCCTATTCTATAATAAATTTTAGAGCATCCCTAACATGCTGCATGTAATATTTTTTACTTTACACCTGTTCTATGTCTGAAGGGGAATTTAGAAATTAAGGTTAAGATGAGGTTTCTATTTAATAGCTGAACTGTGGCATTGATGAACAAACTGATCATCTCTGGGGTTAGTAGAATTAGCTGTTTTCCAGCTCCATGCAGAAATAAAAACTAGGCATGTCTTACTCATACCTGTGCTCTGGTTTCTCTCAGAAAGAAGCCTGGGCACATGAGCTAGAGGAGACTTGTGCTCCAGAAAAATAGATGATCAGGTTCATAACTGTGGGATGTTTTTTCTGTCTTGTCTGAATTCCAGATTCCGTGCCTTCTTAGATGCTTTAAATAAAACCACATTATTGCTTCCTCTGACCCTGCTGGGCTGTATGAACTCATTGAACCTACTTTGGAGAGCTCTTGGGACTTGTCACCTTTTGTTCTGTAACTTTAAGCATTTATGTGTATGTGTAGAATTGATGCACATTTTCTTTAGAGAGTTGGCACATTCTAGAGATCTTTCTTTAGAGTTGGCGCAACTTCTAACTGACAGGTGGCACATTCTCTGTTCCATGTTGATTTTTGCTTTTAATATGCTGAATCTAAGTCAAATTCCCTTTTGAGTGTGTGTTTAATGTTTGGAAATGGATGATGGGTTGTTTGATGTTTCTTATTAATTGTTGTTGATTCTATTGTAGTCTGCATTTTAAGTTCCAGGAACACTGAGTTGGAACACATGAATGAAGGATAGTTCCTGCTTCAGGGAAAAAGCTAGGTGCTAGAAACTTGTCTATGTTCACTTGTTCTGAGACCATGTGCAAACCTGGTACTTTATTCAAAGTAAAATATTCATTCAGGATTCAGCATTCAGGAATAAACATCGATTTATGCCCTCTGGACATCTGGTTTCTCTTTTTTCACATTAAAACTTGGCTTCATAAAACACTCTGAACAGTACTTGTCCTCTGCATTCCTTCTTTTGTCCATTGCCAGATGGTTTCATAACAGAAAACATGTCAGGGAAGTCCTCCTCACCCACACAACCATGTATCCTTTTTTCTATTCTTTTGGAAACATAACAAGGAAAATTTATAAAGCAGTCTAGGCATCCTGATAAGTTACAGGATGAACAACTGGTATTTCTATGACAGGTGTGGAGAAGTCAGGATAATACTACATAACTCCAGTCAAGTACTGTACATGTAATAAAGCCCTGATGTGTCTCAAACTGCCATTTTACATGTCCGTGGAATAGGCAGAGAAGCTCAACCTAGCTGTGACCCTCTGATGCCTTATCAAGGTGATATTAAATAATAAGATTTTTCAGAGGTATGTGCAAATGAATTAAAAATAAATGCTTAAATACTTCTAGAATTAAAATGCTAGTAAAACAAACTATAGATTTTTGACTTATAAGTGCTACCAAATGCTACACAACTTAAACAAAACTCTCAAGAAAAAATAGAAAATCTTGTTAGATATAGGAACTTGTATGTTTTATGTGTTACTCTGGGAATTCCACTGTTTATGATTTAAAATTCTTTTAGATTCAATTTACTGGAGAGCTTCCTGTTCTTGTGATACTTGTAGCAAGGCTTTCCAAGTGTTACGGGTGCTCTCATTTGAAACAAAGCAATATCACAACGGACATCAACTGTGATGCATTTAATGTCTGAATAGTTCATCCACTACTGGGTCAAACACTTGGTCAGTGTTAGCCTGTTCAAAACACAGAGCTGATGCAATTGATGGTGCACCTTGTTAGACAGGAACAGAATAGGTGTAAATAATGTGAGCAGCTCTTAGTAGCACTTCAAGGGCAGTCAGTATCCCATACTGCTGGAATAATAGTAACATATATTCCTTTTAAAAGGAAATAAGTTAGTCCAGAGTAAAAATAGTTGCTCATAAATCAGTTTTTTTTTTTCATTTGTGTTAAAATTTTGTGAATTGTTAAGACTGTTTCTATGACTACCATTTCTGCATGTATTTAATTACATTGTATTGTAATTTATGGAACAAAAAATGCAAGCCCCACCAGCAGTATTTGAATTAGAATGTAGCAGGTTTATAGCTTTGTTTGGCCTCAGGCACAAGTAATAAAATCCTAGCTTTAAGTACCTTTGGGGTATGTGGGATGAAGATATCTGCATTATTGTAATAAAGTGTTCCTTGGTGTAATAAATATAACTGACAGAAGAGCATGACTGCCTTTATGAAAAATATGTTGATAACAATATAGTCTTTAAATACTGAAGAAAGTGACTATTAAAATTTTATGTTTCCAGTTAGAGACATCTGTTGAGCATTTAGGTGGTATTATCAGTTTACTGCTGGGTATGCTTAATAAGACTTTTAGTTTACAATTAAATTGAGAAATATCGATGAAAGAAGATATTAACCTTCTGCTGATGAATATTTTTTACCAGTTAACATTTTAATTTTTCAATAGATATTTATGAACACAGGGTGATGGATTGAATCAAAAAGAGTTTCTTTTTCCTTCTCCAGGAAGCTCTAGGGGAATTTACATTTACAGTTTGATCAAAAGCAACTTCACTGTCATCTTTTCAAAAATGGACAAAACACTACAGATGTTCTAGTTCTTATTTATTTTGCCAACCTGTCCACTCAATCTCCATTTATATGCTATCAACTATTCATTATACAGATGGCTTAGATATACTGCTTAACTAAAATTGTTCCCAGTACAGGGTAAAATATATTCCAGCTGGGCTATTGTTTCTGTTTGAGACATGCTATTGTCTTTTCCAGCTTATGTCAAAAGCTTGGTGTAACTCACTTCATTCATTGTTGATGATTTAGATGTATATAGATAGACCTCTTTCTTAACTGTGTAGATGATTTTTTTCTTTTTTAGAACATAGTTGATAAAAAAGGAGATAATTTTATGTAGAAAGGATTTAATCCCTTCAGTATTATTTACCTTACATTAGTTAGAAGATGCTGAATCAGTTTACACAAGTTAATCGAGCTTTCAGTATTATGTTGCTCAGATGGCAGCTATGTCACTATTCAAAGGATTGAAATATTGGTCTTTGAAGCCTTTGTTCTACACATTAAAGGGATCTATTTTATTTTCTGGATCCAGTGTACAACCAATCTGTTTTATTTATTATCTTTTTAAAACTAGTGTGGTTTATTACCTCAACACTTAAAAAGTAAAGTAAAACTCATCAGAATATTCAATTAAATGTCAGAGTTATAAATAACAATATATTAATCTTTAAAATGTAGTTCAAAAATTAATCAGTGATATATTTTTATTTTCATATATTACTTGAAATAAACTGTTACTTTATTCATAATTCATAATTCATTTATTTGTTCATATTTGCAAATTTTCCTAAGCAAAAGATTGTTTTGAATAGAGCATCTCCCTAGATTTTGTTGTGCTGAAGTTCCTACTTGAATGCTTGCTTTTTTGTGGTTGTAATCTTTGGCTGCCAGAACAATAAATATTTCTGATCTCTGACTGACAGGTTCCCACAATGATGACAGGACTATTTTTCTCTCCTTTTATCTCTATTTCATTAAAATTTCCTTCCTCATTCTGTTGTTATTCAGCCAATTTCCATTTTTCCTTGCTCTTTTCCATGTTTTCTTTCTGTTTGTTTTTCTTTTCCTCTTTTTTGTTTTTGGTTTTTTTTTTCTGTCTCCTTTTCTTTCTACTGTCACAGTATAGCTTTGTGACAGTGCAAAGGCTTCAAAGATTAAAGTTTCATATTTGCACAGTCACAAAACTGTGAGTGTCAAACACTCTGTGTTATTACCAAACCAGATTCTTCAACCTTAAGAAAAAGTAGGTGCCAGACTTGGACTTTGGGCTATTGTAAATGGGAGAAACAAACAATAGGTTACTTCAAAAGCACAAATTAAAATCTCAGTATTCCAGAGGATGGCCTTTGCTCTCAGACAATCTCAAAAGAATAGCTTGTGCTTCTAGTTTCTAAATTGTTTTTATTTATGTCAAACCATGTTCTGCTTTTTCTGTTTCTGACCCCCTGCAGGTGGAAGGTGCTTCTAATGTACCTTGCCAGTGCAAAGTCACATGTATGGTGGCCTTTATCTTGGCTAAGCACTTCTAATTGGTGTATGTTTTTATTTGTAACCAAATATATGGAAAAAGTAGATTTTAGGCTTGCTGAAACCTTTTTGAGGTTTGAAGATTTTGTTATCCCAAATAAACAAATCATCCTTTTGTTTATATTTTTTCCACCCAATTTATATTCTTGGTAATGATGGGGCCACATTCTTTGAGACAGAACTTAGAAAAAGATCATCTTCTTACAGGGAAATACTATTGTGGGGTTATGCTTGAATTTTTGTGTAATCAAGATTATTACCAAGTAAATACTAAAGGGTGTTTAAGAAAGCTATTATTCAGTGATGATTCAATTGAATATCTGAATAATATTTTACATTTTTATAATGAAATTTATTATGAAGTCTCCCTATGTTGCATACGAACTGTATAATCTTAGAATGGTCAAGAGAGGTTGGTATTGTAATTTTGCAGTGAACCAAGGCTAAGTCTAAATTACATTCTTGAGTTTATGCTAAAGTTCAGGAAGAATTGAGAATAGGATGCTAGTGAACTTAAAATTATATCTAACCTGGGGGAGCCCTCCCATTTGAAAAGTTATTACTTAAGCTTTAATAATAATGTCATTTTATGAAACATGAGAGAACAAATCTAAGCTCTCAGGTCAATTACAAAGTAAGGTACCTCTCACCAAATGACTATGGACAGTAAGCTTTCTAAAGCTATCTAAAGCTTTCTCTTGTTTGTATTCTCAATATCTCAGTAAAGTCTTAGAATATTATTATTGGATAAGGACTGAAGGGGTTGAAGATACTTCAGTCAATGAATTGAATTGATGAATTCCTCCCTTCATTATACCCTGGAATTAAACAAACACTATTCAAAGTTATATAAGAAGTTGATTCAGTTTGGGAAAGGAAGAAATTAGGAAAGGTGAGGAGAAAAGCAGACTGAAAGT
Source organism: Chloebia gouldiae (assembly GCA_003676055.1). NCBI lineage: Eukaryota > Metazoa > Chordata > Aves > Passeriformes > Passeridae > Chloebia > Chloebia gouldiae. The sequence continues at coordinate 13,571,879 of QUSF01000001.1, forward strand.
CTGTCTGTCTCCGGACACAAACTGGTAAGACATGAAGATTCTACAGCAAACATGCATGCACACAGAAGTACATGCTTTTAAGAGTCATTCTACTCTGCCTGAGTAGAATAAAATAAAATACAGAGGTGAATCCCTGATATTCCAAACAGTTCAATATAAATTTAAACTGCATTTTAAGACATTCTTGAAGGTTACCTGACTAATTATGAAAGTACTTTCAAAAATAAAGAATGTCAAGGTGAATCTGATTTTTAACACATCATTAGTACTGAACTGCATAGGAAAGACCAGATCATATAATTTTTATTCTGCAAGGTTCAAGGCCAGTTTGATACTGGTTGTCTCATTTACCAGAACCCTAGAAAGATTGGATTTTTTGTGTATGGTTTTGTGGATTGGGTTTTTTTTCTGTTTGTTCTTGGGGTTTTTCAGTTGTTTTGGTATTTTAAAGATTCTAAATCAGCTATAAAATAATAAACACTGTGGGGTTTCTAATGGTAAACAGATTTACCTAATTTTTGGAAACTTATCAGATATCCTGTTAGACATAAGAGAGAAAAGTCTTCCTGAAATCTCTCTTGGTTATTTTGGTGTTTATAATATGTTTCGAATAATTTATAATACTCAAATGTGCAGAAGGAAGAAATATGTCTGTGGGTTTGTCTTGGAGAATACACATATAGCCTCATTCCCAGAAAACAACTAGTGTTTGCTGAACTTCTGTTATGAGTAAACCCTTCTTTAACATGCTATCTGCCATCAATTACTTGCTCAATCTTGAAATTGCCTTCAATAAATAATACACTTTGAGGCATTTGTGTCTCTGGGATCAAAAATAAAAAGCTATGAACCACATAATTGGGATCTTTTGGTTTGTTTGGGGTTTTTTTTAACAATCAGAAAGTATGCAGTTACAGCTTAGTCAGAAAAATCAAATGCTTGCATATTTGAGGGGACAAGTAGAAAGCAGAATTAATTTTTCATGCAAGGCAATTATTAAAAAAAAGATGGGGGTATCAGCAGGACTCCCACTGGAATTAAGTAATCTTTTCTGATTTCAGGCTTTACCTAAGTCACTTTGCATTCTGTATAGGAATTTGGTTACTCTAATACAGACCTTTCCACTTCTTTCTCTTTGAGAAGTGAGTGAAATGCTAAAGGTCTTTCATAGTATAACATGTTGCTAATAAAATCCAAAGCAGAAATGAAATTCTTCGGAAGTATGATGAACAAAGAAAAGAATCACCAGGTGAGAAGATGGGATACAAAGTTCTTTTGGTTAAGTTTGCTTCAAGCTTATTTGCTGATTTAGGTGATCTTTAACACTGAGTCCTTATCTAACCTGATTTCTTTCCTTTCCTTTAGCATTTTTGTAAAATTTCTCCTACCTCCATCCTACCTCTTGCCCTGTAAGGTTAACATTTAAATTTATTTCATTAAATATAGAAGCAATATTAGGTCAAATGAGGCATTTCGTATAAAGAAAGCAACCCTAAATATTTTGTTTCTTAATAGATTATTTTTAATACAAAAAGAATTCAATTTTGTTGGACTTAAATTTAAAAAAAAATGGTTTTGATGTGAGTTTTTTTAGTGTTTTCTGTTGGCAGCTAGACAAGCACCACGGAAGTGTTATTTCCATTTCTGTTTTTAAATAAAGCGGCACTATTCCTCATTATGCTCTTACTGTTTTTTTTTTTTTGTTGCTGTTGTTTTTAAGAGAGACATTTTTCAGAAGCATAGGATCTTCTCATAATACTTAGGTTTTATTTGCCAATAACATGTACTGTTCTGTAAGTCTTGCGTGATTACACAGTTACACATCTGTGCTATCAGAAAAAGAGTTGCTTGCTAGTGACCTGTATATGCTTAATAAATGTCATTGTTCCTTCCACAATTTTTCTGTTCTTGTCTTTTCTTTTCCTTTGATTGTAACCAAATGATGTTTCAGACAGTAGAATGATTAACAGCAATCTTGCTATTGTGTTTGAATCAGAGTAATTACTTTCAGTGGAATTTGTGCAATCAGACCTTATCCATATGTGCAACATGGTTGAATGAGAATTCTCTCGGATGATTACTCTACTGAACGTTAATTTATCTTGAGAAGTAAATTTCTGATTCTTTGGAAAGACAGCAAATTACATTTTAGGCTGGGGAGGAAAAAAATTGTTAGAAATGCATAGTCAGTATATCGGTTTAATCACCTGATGTGTTTGTAGCTCTTTTAGTGATAAAGTAGGAACATTACTTGATCAGATGGCCTTTGGACAGATACATACTCTAGATGTCTTGTGGCTAGCTACTTAGCTGAAATTAAATACTGATACCCACACACTTTAATCAATCATGTGGATGCTGTGGATCACAGGCAAAACTCCTTGTTTGGTTCTTCTCTAAACTAACACAACTGGTGCTTACTTCCCTAAGTAAGATTGCTAATTTTGCTGTGTTATGTTGCAAATATTTTGAAAGTTTTCTGTTAAAAGGTAAAGAAGGTGCATGAAGTTAATATTTTCAATTACAAATTTCTATTCAGTGAAAGTCACAGAATGTAAAAAAATTTTACAATATGTTCTCAAATGGTACACTGCCATTTTTTTCCTTGTTGCTCGTGTTTTCCACTTTGCACTTGATGAACTTCAAGTTGCTGATCCAAAACTGTGAGCAGTAATTGATATACCAGTTTATGCCTCTGTTCAGAGGGACTTCAACACACTAAGGACACTGGTAAATGGGAAACCAATTAAGTTTATCCAAGTCCTGCACTAAAGTGGCTGGTGGTCAAGTTTCCTGGGAGACAATTTTGTGGAAAAGGACCTGGGGGTCACAGTGGTAAATGAGTTGACAGTGACACTTTGTAGCAAAAGAGGCCCACAACATCCTGAACTGTATTTGAAAAACCATTTTCAGTAGCTTGTGGGAAGCTGGGAGGTGTTCCTGCCTCTCTTAGATTGGTGAGACCACATCTGAAGTGTGATATCTAGTAATGCACTCTGTGATATAAGAGGCATTAAATACTGGACTGGCTCCAATAAAAGGCAACAGGTGTGATACTTCGAGCATCATACATAGGATGAGAGACTGAGAGCTGGGATTTTTCACCTTGAAAAGATTGGCCAAACACTGGAACAAGTTTTCCAGAAAGCTTACAAAGTGTGCACCCTTGGAGAAGGTGAAAACCTGATGGACAGGCTCTTAGCAGCCAGTCATAGTGTAGACTTCTTTGAGCCTGAGCAGAGGACTAGGCAATTTCCGGAAGCTTTTTCCAAACTCAACCATTTTGGGATTTTACATTAGATAAGGATAATTTTAGTAATGAAAGTGGTATTATTGTAGTGTGCAACTGTTTGTCTTAAAGAATTGTGGATATTTCAGACAGTTCTGTGTATCTTGAGGAGCACAACACTGCACTGTCAGAAGAGGTGGCAGATTATATTTGATGAGATCCTAGACCTTTAGGCACTGGCATAAAAGACCCCAGAATTATTTTGCCAAACTTCACAAAGATTTGTCTCAACTTCAGGCAGTGTTCCTGTTTTTCAGCACTACAGACTCAGGATTAGTTTGGTGCTAATATTTCTGCAAAAAAAAAAAAGCACTGATTTGTGTTCAGACCTTGCTAGATGTCTAGTATGTTGCTTCTTCATTCTGTGTGTAGAGTACAGTGTAGCCCTCTTATCTGTGAACATTGTGTGGAAAGAATGATACAGTGTGTTTTTACAGTTTAGACCAATGCAAGCCATCACCTCTTTACTCCTTTTTTTTTGTGTGAAGGTCTTAAGGCATGGCTGGCACTGTGGGAACTGTAAGTATAAATCACCATGGAAATCAGAGTAGGGGAGTATGGATAACCCCAAGCATCTGCAGAGGCATTGTGCCTTATTCTGATGTTGCCAACCTGGATACCTACATGGGAACCTTCATTATTTTCTTGGAAAAAACCAAAACAATTAAAAATTAGGAGATGCATTTTTTTCTTTTATTTTTTAAATTTTGCTAAAGAGGTCTACTTTATTGTGTAAAATATTAGTGAAATACCAGAGTTTTGATAAGGCCAAGGCAAATATTCTTGTGTAAGATATCTGCTAAATCAGAGCCTGAGGTTTCTTCTAGTTCTTGGCTTGTCAAAGCTCACAGCAAGCTGGTGTCTTAACACTGCTGGTGCTTGAGAAACTGATGCAAAAGGTCAGTAATCTTCATAAGATTCTGTTTGGGCCCGAAGCTTCGGAGGACAATTTTGCATTTGAAAAAACAAACAAAGCAAATCTCCACTCCATAACTCCCCCTCAGCAAAACCCCAAAAACTAAACAAATGAAAAAAAAAAAAACCAAAACCGCACAACCCCAAGAGGAAAGAAACAAAATCAACAAATAGACCCTAACAAAAATGATCTCGGCTGAGACTGCATGGAAGATGCTGCAACTTTCATGCTAGTGGAAGGTTGCTAGAAGTTAAAAATCCCAAGCAAACAAGTAAGAGAAAGCTGAAATTGCAAAGGTATAAAAAGTTATATCGAGAAAGATGCACTGTGATAAGGTCAAACTATTGTCATGACTTTCTTCCTTTGACAAGTCTTTGCCTGATTGAGTGTATTTGCTGTAATGCTTTACTAGAATGTATCTTCCTGATACCCTTCTTTTATAAAAGTGGGAGAGAAAAGATCAAGGATAGCTGAAGTGCTGTGTACACATTCCCTTCAAGTGATGCTTACAGTATTTCATAGTGGTGCCCCATTTCAATTCTACTTCTCAGTTAGCTTTCAAGAATCCTGGGCTGGAGATGGAATGTAAAATTTAAACTTAGGTGTCTTGGTGAACTCTTCTGTGTCTAGTGCAACAGGAAGTACAGAATCAGGACCTTTGTACATTGCAAGGATATTTTTCTGAAGGCTAGAAAATGGTGCCTATGCACCTGCTTAAATTATGTGCTGCCTGTATTTAACTATTTACTTCAACTATCTATAACTAAAGTAAAACTTATTCCAGTAAATTTATTGAAAGTGTCCCTACTTTATGTCCTACCCCTGGCCATCCAGTCTTTTATAGAGAGCTAGATCAGTGGACTTTCTCATGTGACAGAAAAAAAAGTGTGTTTAAAATTCCTAATCTTCACTTAGTGTCTGTATTTTTATTAGGCACTAAACAACAACAAAAGTTTTGTGCTTCAAAACTTATTTATCTACTGCAAGAAGGAGTCTATGAAATTAAGTTCAGAATAAAATGTCATACATCAGAAAACTAATTATTTCTTTATGAATGTATGACAGCCTAGCTATCACATCTGCAAAACAGATTAGAAATAAAAGTCATGTATTTGGGTATTGTATAGCCTGAAAAGATTTGGTTATGACCTTGCTATGTATAACCCTAAACCACTTTCAGGATTTACCATTGTTATAAATTTCAATGAATACTGTTGCATTCCTTCCTCTCCTTGCCTCAGCCTAATACAGTATTCTCTTCAATTTCTCATAACGCCACTACTGAACAACTTACGTTTCTTCAAGGTTGATAGGTTTATGGAATATTAGCCAAAACATCCTCCTCCAGTATTTGGGGTTTTAATATTAAAAAAAAAAAAATAAAGGCAACAATGACAACAAATCCCCACACAGAAAACTGGAATCTTTCTCTAATCAGCCACTTCTAGGTTTAGAATTCAGTTTTATGGAAAAAGCAATCTATATATATATATATATATATATATATATATTTAATTCAACTGGATTCTTCAGACTTTGTATTGACTGGGACGAGGAAACTAAAACATAATATTTAGAGAATTATAAAAATATAGGTAACTGAAAAAAAATTTTATTCCTTCAGATTTCAACTTGACTAGGAACTACTGTGAGTTTGTATGTATATGACCAAATTTATTATTTCCTAAATTCTAATGAGATTTTCCTTTTTGTGTACTAAGTTTTGGCATTCTTTTTCTATTACATTCATATTAGTTAGATTTAAATATATTCATAAGATCTTACATGTGAATATTTTCAAATTTAAAAATAACTACAATTAGGATACTTTATATTTCTTAAAGGAAGAAAAAAACCAAAACCCATGCCCAAAAAGAACCACCCCAGCAAACACTAACTTACTGAATATTCAGTTAAAGCAGACTTCAGTACTTTTATGTGGTGATGAGAAAGGGAATCAATACTTTATTCTTTTGAGTTGTGACCCCACAGCCAATAAAATCAGTAGAAAACTGCATTGTGACTGTGCATCTCAGGTGGTAACAGGTTTTTCACTGCTCTTGACAGAACACTGTCAATTTACTGTGGCATTATTTTTCTTTATTCTCTTCCCTCTTTGCCTTTCAAACAAAACAACTTCTTTATAAGAGATGAAGGAGGTGGAGTACCTGGGAGTTAGGAATTAAAAAGTGGTCTGAGTAATTCTGGCAGAAAAGTTTTTCCTGAAATTAAAAAAAAAATTTAAAAAGCTGAAAACTTGTAATTTGCTATAGTGCTATAGCACTATAGTGTTTTTTTTTTTTTTTTTAGGACCTGGTATAATCGTGGAAACTGATAATTTTAACTTGTTTCCATCTTTATCAAGACAATCCAATGAGGCTCTCATGTGACTGGGTTAGAGCAGTTTAGGGTGTTGCTGATGCCTGAGTGAAAATTGGCAGTGATTGTCTGCATCTGGTTTCTTTTGTCTTCACAGTACTCCATGTTACCTCAGTTACCAGTTTGACTCTCTGTACCCTTGCCATTGCTTTTGTCCCCTCCTTGCTTATGTTGGAACTAGAGTCCAAGGAATAAGTAATGAGTAGAAAAATTAATACAATAATTTTTTGACAATTTTTGTTTTTATGTATGTACTTCACTTTGTGAACTTCATGATTCTTGCTTGATCTAGTATATTTATACAAATAGCATTAACATATTTTAGCTGATTTTTTTTCCTTCAAAAAATCTGGCACTAGACAGATATTCTAGGTGTTAATCAATTTCTTGAAAATCCTAGGTGAAAATTCCTGTCCAAAATTTCTTACCTCCCCCACCCCCAAACTTGGTGCAGTTCTGAGAAGAAAAAGTGTGAGGCTGAGGATCCTCTCCTCATACAAAATACATTACTAGATCTTGCAGTCTCAGCTTCCAAAAGAGGTGACAGTTCTGGTGCCTTAGATATCAGTGAGGCACATTGATAAATCTCCAGAAGCAAATAGCACAAGCTTGTTGCTTTGTCCTGAGGAGATTTTCTCTGTTTGTCTGATCTGTTGCTATTGAATTAATCCTATTGATGTCCTTAGTAGCAATTTTCACACTGTTGCTTATAAAATTATCTTTAAAACTATTATTCTGATGAGCTTAACATAATTATGTTGTATGTACATAAGATTATTGCAAGTTTTTATTACTAACATTAGCTAAATAAATTGCCTAACAAATTTATAATGCATTCCTTAAAAGACTATCCATGTATAATTATATATAATTTAGAAAAAGCTCAGAAGATGGTGTGCTGTGTTTTTCTACAGTATCCTATCTCCATTGTTGAAATAAATCTAAAGTATGGACAATTGTGTGTTTCCAATTTGTAGTTTTCCCTGTAGAAATCAACTATTTTGGCACTGATGCCATGGAAATATTTTTGCTGGAGAGTATACAAATTGTGTGAAAAATATTGCATGAAGTCAAACACTATTCAGTTACAGAAATAAACTGGGAAAAATCTCTGTCTATTTTAAGCCAGATGTAGACTTTCGTTCATTATCTGGATGCATCAGTACTTATCAACACAATGATCTGATTTTGCAAACTTAAATAGTCCACTGCTATACATGCAAATCTTCTAACAAGAGGTGGCTTTTTTTACAGATTTCTTCCAGCTTTAGTGAGTGTGTTACATGAATCTATAAATACAAAATATTTGTTTGTACATTTTAATGTGTGACTTTCTAGACTAGAATTTTTACTAAGTTTAGATAGAGTTGCAAGGATAATGAGAAATATGAAATTGTAAAGGGCTATATTTTTCAAAGCAAAGATGGCTCTTTTCCTAGGAATGATCTGTTCCTTAGTTTTTTAGTTGATACAAAATAAGATATTTCTCAGTTGTTACTGAGAGTTGTGACGTATCCATAAGGAGTCTAGTCATGGTGATTAATGGGCTCCTTGAGTGAGTTCCTGTCTTAAAATCTGAGACTTCTGAGGCCTCCTTTCTCTTAGCTCTAAAGGGACACTGGTCTTTTATGCAAATGCTTTTATTGTGTGCACTGAGCTGAGTGGTATTAAAACCTCTGAAGAACTTAAAACTGTTTTACTAAACAGACAATGTTGGTTTCTGGATGTATGTGGAGGTGATGGCTATACAAGATGAAAAAAACATTTTAGCTCTGAAATATGTGCTGTAAATGCCATGGAGATTTTTATGGGGATCTTTGCACTAAGATGTCATCTACTTGTTCATTTAAAGCTTTGAGTTGTATTTGAGCCTCCTGGCATCCAAGGTCCAAGTATTTTCTCATTTTTTTTAGAAATTCCTTTATGTTTTTGCTGTGCTGTGCCAAGAAGACAAAAGATGGAAATGAGAGCCTAATGTGAGTAAGGCTTTTTGACATATGCTTCTTCCACAGAGTTTACAAATTCTGGAAGGGAGCAATCTTTACTCTGACAACAGAAGAGGAATATTCAGTGAGTCAGAAAGGAGTCAGAACATCTTGGACATGCTGGTCTCTGCAGTAAAGCTGTGACCATCTATGCACTTTTGTAAGAAGAATTAATTAAGCTACTCAGGCATCTGCTTTTTCTGTGGATGCAGTTGAGTTTTTTTCTCTGTCACCTACATAACTTCAGTCTGGCTTGTGTTCATAAAAAAGTGCATTCTTGTTTTCAGAAAAAGATAATTTATGAGCCAGTCTCTCCTTACAGATTTCACAGCTACCTAATTCATTCATTTTTCTGACACTGAAAATTAATATCCTATGTCCCTTGATGTTGCATTATATGATGACTAATAAGAATCATTACAGTCATTTTGAAAAACAAATAAAACCTGAATGTGAGTCTAGGATAGAAAAACTGAACTCTCTGGAGAGAAGCACTCTTCTTTTCCATCTTAGCAATTACAAGTGTGATCCTTTGCTGTCCTGGAATTGAACTGATGCTGTATCACAGAGTCAAGTCCAGGATGAAAGCTTTAGGGGGAAGACAGAGACCACATTCTGGAAGAAAATACCACTAGCTCATCATCCTCCTATGATAAATACTGTGAAAATGAGGGAAGCATAGACTTAGAAGAAATCTCCTGTGGAACACTTCTTGCAAAGCTACTTGCATGCAGCCAGCCATACTCAATCAGGCTACATACTCAATCTGTGCTGTTGCCCTTGCTTGGATTTATTCTATTTCAGATACAGGACTTTGCATTTTCCTTTGTGGGAACTCACCACATCTAATTTGCTCATTCCTTCCAGTAACCATTGTGCTCATTTGTGCAAGAACATGTACTTTTTCTTACAAGGATTTTCAGTAGGGTAAGCTCTTTTATGGTTACTTGCATATTCTAACCTATGACCTTAATGCCCTTTACAGCAAATTTTCAAGGTTAAAAAGTCTCATCATGCTTAGAAATTTAAAAGCATGTCTCATATAGCATCTAATTTTCTCCTTTTGGAGAACTTTTATGTATATTCAATCATCTGAAGCAATTTAATCTACTGCGGTATTGTGGAAACTACAGCTCCTTTCTCCTTGTACTACTTTTAGTGCTTATCCAAATTAAGCTATGAAAGAAAAATCTGGGCCAGTTCATTTATTGAGCTTGGTTACTCTTGTGTTTAATATTCTCTAATGATCCACTAGTGTACTGCTGAATGTGTGTTGCTATCCAATAGATCATAGCACAGATACGTAAGCTGCACAAAAAAAAAGGAAAGTAGTTGCTGGAGAGGGATGACTATTAAGTAATATATTCATGAGCAGCTAGTCTCAGTTTGGCTGTGTCCACAGATTATCTGGATCTTTTTAATTTAAGAATCTTGATAGACACAAAATGTAACTGATATGAAAGTCTCCTAGAAATAATTGATGAGATAATATTCTCTGAGGAATAAGAATTTGCTATGCTCTGTCTTTAGCTTTGAACAGATATGAATGAACGCAAATATTCCACTGTTTTTGGCAGGGAGTGCTGTGGTAACCCTTGGGTGTGTAATGCTCTCAGGATTTTCAGTTCTGGCAACTTCAGTCTCAGCTTCCACTTATCTGGAAAATTTCCTTTTAACTTGACATTAAATGAACATGAATGTGGCTTAATCATTGGTAAGTGACTAATTCATTATTCTGTAAATGCAGATGACACCATCTAGTTCTGCTTAAGAACTGAAATTGTCTATTCAGCAAGGAATTTGATATTAGAATGCAAAACTTGATCGGAAGTAATGCATTTAAAGATTGGTTCTTATTTATATTTCAGAAAAGGTTTCTGAAATAAAGATAAGACAAACTAAAGTATTCTTCCTCTCTTTAAACTGAAATAGTATAGGTCTCTTTTTATCAGCATGTTGGATCACCATTGCTTTCCCAGCCAGGAATAGTTGGACAAAGTCAGCATAAAACCTCTCTGCTTCTTGTGGTTATTTTGATTTCTTAAATATCAAACCAGAGGGACAAAGCACCTTCAGACTCTTCTTTATCTTAATTTATTAAAATTTATAATTTTACAAAAAAGGAGAAAAAACTTGATTGCCCTCTGAGGTTGGAGCTGAAAATTAACTGTTTGAACTGTGGCCAGAATAGGTCTTCAAATTCTATTATTTAGGAAGTTAATTCTATTTGCACAAATTCTATGATGTCCTTATATTGTTTAAATGACCTGGGAGAAGTACTACATATCAGTCCCTTTCTCTTAGTTAACTGTCTCAGAAATGAAGAGCTAGTGGTTCCTCCATCTTGAGACACCTCAAGAAAAATAATGTTCAATATTTAGCATCTACAAAAGAAGTTATAAGTAGAACTCTTAACAGCAAATTGTCCCAATTTTAATAAAAATGCAGCAAAACAAAAATGAGTGCTGTGTGCAACTATAATAACACCATTTTTTAGAAAATTTGAAGGCAGCATATTCCATTAAAATTGTGGAGTTTTGCATCTGTATGAGCCCTGAAGGTTGACATCTGACCTGTTTTAATGAAAGATTTTGTCCATTGATATCTACATTATGTGAATTAGATTTGTATAGAGTAAGTATAAAACTTTATTTTACAGATGATTCCTCTTCAGAATTAGATCTTTTCCAGTACATGTAATTGCAAACCATCTGTCTAATTCCATATGATAAAAGAAAAAAAAAGTGAACCTTGAGTAATTTAAAACAAAAATAATCCCTACACATCTGAAAGAATGAAATACAATTTGAAGAGCAGGAACAGAAAATAAGACATGAGGGAAGAGGACAAAATAGCTGTAGTTCTTCTCTGGAATCTAGACTCCACGAATGCTTTCTTATAGGCAAAAAGTCATTTCAGAAAATAACTGCTCTGAATTTAAGGAAGTACTCATATGAATGAGCTAATATCCAGCATTATACATGTGTATTAATTATATTTATATTATACAAAAATCCATATGTAGTGCTTTTATTATTACATGTAATGACCATATAATCACTGTTTCATAAGACGTACAAGTTGCCGCTTAAGAGTAAGATTTTTTTTTTATTTGCCTTGGAAGTGCTGCTCACAGTATAAATGATCCTCAGCTTTTTTCTTTTTCTGTTATTTTTTTTTTATAAAGGCAACTGCATTTGTATTATGTTGTAGCTTAGGTTTCAGTAGAATCGTAATATATGTATTAATATATGTATATTATCCAAATTAACATAACAATATTATCTATATATCCAAATTAACATGCAAATATTAGTACACTGAGACAGGAATGTGGGGGGGAATTGTATTACTAATGAACATTTGATATGTGCTTTAAGATCATGAAAACAAAATAATAACTAGGTATTTAATAACTATTGGTAGAAATTGAATATTGTGGAAAAGAGATACACTCCCAATTGTCTATTGTTTTCACCTAGCAGCAGAGTTGTTAATATGGATACATTCTTTAAATGGAGTAATAGCTATTTTAAAAAAATCTATTGATAGAGACTTTAATCTGTTAGAAGAATCTACTGAATACAGGTCCTAGGAGAGCATTTTTTGTTTGATTGTCGATAGAAGAAAGAGAGAGGAGTTTTTTGTCAAAATGTGTAAAATCACAGAATCATATAATTAATAAGTTTGTAAAAGATCTCTAAGATCATCAAGCCAAACTATTAACCTAACTCTGATGTGTTCACCACAAAATCATGTCCCCAAATGCCATGTTCAAACACCTTTGGAGCACTTCCAGGGGTGGTGATTTTACCACTTCCCTGGGCAGCCTGATTACCCTTTAGGTGATGAAATTTTTCCTAATATCCAGTCTAAACCTACTCTCATGTAACCTGAGACCATTTTTTTTCATCCTGTCATGTGGTACCCCCACCTGGCTACACCGTCCTTTCAGGAAGTTGTAGAGGACAAGCAGCTGCCCCCGAGCCTCCTTTTTTTCTGAACAACCCCAGCTCCCTCAGCTGTTCCTTGTCTAATCTGTGCTCCAGACCCTTCACCAGCTCTGTTGCCCTCCTCTGGACATACTACAGCATTCTCAAATAGTTTCCTGCAGTGAGGGGCCTAAAAGTCAATACAAGATTTGAGGTGTGACCTCACCAGTATCAAGTACAGTGGGATGGTCTCTGCCCTGGTCTTGCTGGCCACAGAAGTTTTTGCTACAGGCCAGGATGCTATTGGCATTCTTGGCCATGTGAGATGAGACTACTACTAGGAGAGTGCACCAGAGGAGCTGAAGTCAAATGCATATTCGTGACTGCTTATAGAAATGAATTTAGCACGTGTTATGTAGGAAATTTTGAATTGTATTGACATGTTCATAGAACAGAGTCAGGAAGACTGCACATCATCTGCTAATTCACCTTATTAAATTAATGAAATACTAATCAAATTTGCTATTGTAAGTTTTGTTCTTTTTAAATTGTTGTTGGCTATGAAAATGACTTCAGGATGTAGCATAAATTCCCAGGTAGCTGTCACTCTGCTGTTTCATTTTCAAAACACAAAACAAAATTTAAGCAAATAACAAGGCTGAATTTTTTTTTATTCATTAGCATTACATGTTATTATTTTCTGTAGATAAAAGAGGAAAGAAAAAAGTACGTGTGACCATAGGGTCAATGATGTTCCTTAATGTATTTCTGACAGATAGAATTCAATGAGAAAACAAGTCCCCTTTTAGGCTGGACTGAAATGAGAAGTTTCAGTCATGCCTGTGTTACTTAAATAGCTCTTGTTTTCTTCCTTTAATTACACATTTAAATACTTTCATTTCCCATACTGTTAAATGGAGGGAATCTCCACATCTTAGACAGCCTTCTTTCCTCTGGTCCCTAAATTGTAGATTGACATGGGTGGGCAGCTCAGCACCACACAGGTCACTCCCTCAGTGGGACAGCAACGAGGGAAAGAAGAGTAAAATCAAGGTAGACCAACACCTAGCCTGTTCCTAGGCAAAAGGTGGCTAACCTCCTAGACTCACTTCTTTTTCCTTTTATTGCATAACCTGCCATTATACCACATGTCATACCTCTCGTTAATCTGTGTCCTGTGTTCCCTTGCAACCTCCTGCATGAGCCCCAGCCTATTTGCTGTGGTAGGGCAGACTGAAACAGCAAGGATCTTGGAACAAATGCTGTCTAGCAAAAGTGAAAGAGTTTTTTTATCTGTCTTCCTTTGGCCATGAATCTAAACCAACACCACAAAAGCTGCTATGAAGAAAGTTAACTCTGTCCCAGCTAGATCTAGTACATCCCCACAATACACGCATTTCTATCAAATAGGTTAAATCAACAACCTAGGAATCCTGTTCTTCTAAAACTGATGGTGTGGAAGACAGAAATATTGGGGAAAAGAAATGTGCAGTAGGAAATCTCTCCCTTGTTTTCCCTCGTCCTTTAAATAAGAAAGAAATCAGTTCAAAATATATGGACCAAACTCTTCAGTGAGTTGCAGAGGACTAAATCTGTGAGAGAGCATGTGTTTAATGAGGATAATATCTGACAAGCAAACTTGACAAGCACAATGTTCACAAGATTCCAGCATCTAAATGTCTGCTTAGTTGAGGAAGGTCTCAGCCATTTTCAGTATGCTACTTAGAAAAAATGTTTCTGCAGCCCCTAAAAAGGATCTGACAGAAATAAAGTGCTGATCACAGAGAGAAATAGAAAAGAGATAAAAGAGAATACAAAATACTAAAGAAGGGGGAGAAGAGGAGGGTCAATTCAGAGGTCTCTCTTTGTAGCATAGAAATATTATGCAAAGAATCACTTTTATCATTACTAAACGTTCCCTACATACATTTCTGGCAAGATGATGAGAAAAAAAGTGCTAAACAGAGGACCAGGAAATCTTCATTATGTGTAGATTTCCAAGCAAATCAATTTTACAATATTGTGGATAATTTGCAAACAAAATTGCAAATGATAACGTTATGACTTTCATGCCTTAAAAATTTTCTTTTTTATTAGGGTCATCATAAGCTTCATTATTTTGAACTTTGACTCCTCCAGATAATATGTTTAACTGCAAAAGAACTGATCACCATCTGCACCTTCTACTTTCAGAACTCCTTCCTTTGTTCATGGTTAACATATTAAACCTCTCTCAAACTTTGGGGTTTTTGAATAGCTCTTTCCAAAGGAACATTTCAGTAATATTTTTGAGTTCTGGAAATCCTGTCAGAGTCAATGGTTAGGTATTTTTATTTAGCTGTATTTCAGAGACACTTAGCATAAAGTTAACATTTAGAATCTTCCACAATGAGTGATTAAAATTTGACTAACCAACAGAATGATGTCAGTTTTAATTTCAAATTCATCACTAAATTTGTCACTAAATTTGTCAATGTACAGTGTTCTCTTTCTCCTGCCTTTGGAGAGTGGGGAGAGGCTACTGTCAAAGTTACACGGACAATTCAATGTCAAAAGGAATGGAGAACTTTATCTGTGAGGAGTCTGTGATGGTGTGCAGCTCTGAAGCTCTCTGTTCCTGGTCTGGACTGTTATGGGCTTGCCTGCCTTGGATCCTTTTGAGCCTGGCATGCTGGTGGGAAATGGGACTGAGTTCCTGAAATCTTACTGCTTTCAGACCTTCTATAAATGCATTTTCCTAGTGGAAGCCCTGTTGTGCCATTGTAGCAGGTAAAGTCTGTCCAGCACTGCTCAGTAATCAGAGCCCTGTCAGAGAAGCTGAGGTCTCAGGATATTGAATAATACATTCCCCAGTCTGGTCATTTAGGGCAGATGTTATTTCCTTCTGCTTAAGATACTCAGAAATGAGTGTGTGTGTATGTGTGTGGGAAAGGGGTGGGAGTTACCAAATAATCTAGATGCTCTAAGGGTGCAGGAAAGAGAAGGAAATCAGATGACCATGCCTGAAAAGGTTTCTTTTCTTGTCACTCTTTATGAATAACAGAGCAAACCAAATGCTTGACAAATATCTTGCATTTACTGTAAGGCTCTATGCATTTTCTTATTGATATAACATTTTATTCAGTGATAAATATAACACTCTTTGGTTCAGATAGTAAATATTGTATCTTTTTTTCCACATGGCTACTCAGAAGAGTTTGGGTTTTTTTTTTTTTTTAGTATCACAATTGTTATTAATTTTGTTAATGGCCAAAAAGAAATTTTCCATTCATTTCTCAATATTATTTCAACTGTTCCATAGCTCATTCAAATGCATTCAAATGCCATAATCTACTCTAGTATTATAAATAATATACTTTTTTCTTTCTAAAATATTTTTCTTCCACAAAAGGAAAAAAATATTTTAAATCTTACAAACACCCTAGAACTTATTCCTCCTCTACATTGTTTTAAGAGTAAAGCCAAATAGCATCAGCCTATTCTAAATTCCAATAAAACCTTAATCTATGCTATAGAAATATTTCTATGTGTACATCCTAAGTACATAAACACTTTCATTACCCAGGCTTACACATACTATTTTCTCTTGTAACAAACCAATCATATTTTTCTTCCTTAATTCAAATTATTTCAAACATATTTCATTTTTCTTTGTCACTGTAATTTCAGGTTCTTAGAAAATTAATTTCTTTAGACAACTTATTTTCAATGTTTTTAACTTTTTAATAAAATAAATATGCAGCAACATTCAGAAAGTAATGCAGATAACATTGTCCTTTGAATGTGGAACAGTTTTATTAATTCTTAACCAGTGATAGCATTTTGAAGTATTCTTCTTCATCTACAGATATTTAAATGCATCTATACCTTTTCTGGTATATTTTTTCAGACATTTTGAAGAACAGAAAATGGTCAGTGGTTCTTCCAGGAGGGTGAGATTAAACAAAATTTAGAAATTGGATAGGATAGAAGGAACTGAGAACATCAACATGCCCAGATTAGTATCTTTGTATCTATCTTAGTATCTTAGTCTATGAAGTTCATGCAACAGAAATCATAATTAAGCTTTATAGTCAAGCTTTATAAGTAATATCTCCCATTTAATTATTTTGTAAGATATTTGTAGTTAAAAAATGCTACCTATTTCTTGGTTTGCCTTCATAGAAACACATGATACAAATAAACATGCCAGTTAGCTCCCCAGAGTGGGGAAAGATGCCTGTTCATAAAAAACATGTTAAAAATGTGTCATACAGATGAGTTTCCTCTGCAGATGAGTTATGATGAATGAAATAAGCAATACTGTACAAATTGGTACTTTTTTGTTCTAGGAAACAACTGTTTCTGGGTTTGATTTTTTTAGATACCATGGTCAGATGTTTATCTCATTTAGAAAACAAGATGTTACATAAATGTATCTGATGAATGAAACTGCATACCCATTCAAGTTATGTTTAGAAATATATAAAAACAACTTGCAACCCATTCTGTCCTTATCTGTTATCTCATTAATGCTGCTTGCTGTTTTTAAAGAGGTTTTTACTGGATGTATGATCTTAAAGTTCAGCAGCAGCAGCTCTTTTTTCCTTCTAATTCTGCAGAACCATAATGCTGCATTATAAATACTTTCCTCTAATACTTTCAGGAAATTATAAGGGAAAATTAGATTTTTTTTTCTTGTAGTAGTGAAATCATTTACCTCTGCTTACTAGGAAGTTTTTAGAGAAGTTACTTATACATAGAAATGTAATTGTATGCTGTCAGCTTCTGAATCAACTGATAATTTTTATTGGCACTAAAATGTAATAAGAGTCACGGTTACAGAGTTCATTAGACCATGGTTCTGATGCAAAAAGTGTAAAACTGTAAGGTGGAAAGAAGATTCATCATCTTTTTCTTCCTACACTTCAAATTAGATTGGCCAGTATAATGCTGGGTGGTTTTATCCTCCACTCATTCTTGTAGATAAAGGAATATATTTTTGACTCTAAAGCTGCGGCTACTGCTTTGCTATGTGCTGGCTTAATGAATATTTCCAGATCACAGCCTGAGAGTGAAAAGTTTTGTGATCTTGTTGACATATTCAGCCGCAACACAAGACATGGAAGAAAGCAGGTTGACTCTAATATATTGGTCTTAACCTAAAATGATACTTTATTTTGTTAATATATTATTTTCTCAGTACTCATTTCACCCATGTGCCTTCAGTTATCTGCCATGGCAGAGAATATGTTGATTTAATACCTTGTAACATCTTGAAATTAGCCCATTTCCAGTCATTTGTGAACCTGTCTTCCTCATCACAGATCTGCCCTTTGTTACCCTATGATAGTGTTTTATTTATTCCTTTATGAAAATATATCCGGAGTCATCACATGGTTTTGACTGAGAAAATTGAACAGTGTCAATATTCTTGTCAGACTTTTTTCTTAGACTGAATTTCTTATTTGGGTGATAAGATCTTTTATTTCCCAGAGAGGTTGTCTTTGGACATTTTCAAAGAGTGACTAAAGAAAAACTGTGAGCAGCCTTTAGATATGAAATTAGACCCGCTTTGTCTAAGTAACTAGGTTGTTGGACCAGATGAACTCCAGTTGTGTTTTGCAATATATATTATTGTTTAATTCCAGGTGAAATATATCTACAACCAAAATCAATGAAAGTCAGTACATGAAATAAGATCTTTGGGTAGGGATTCTTACCTATCCCTGAGATGTCTGACTAGCAGCATATATAAGTTGTAAATGTCTGTATTTTTTGTCAATATAGACAAATATTTAAACAATTCTGATTTTAAAGGAACCCTGCAGTTTCCACAAACTGTCAGAAATTAAAACTTGAGACATTAGATCATTGAAGTTGCATGAAATAGATGAGTAGAAGTTTTCAGGAAAATGGAAAGTACATGTAGTTCAGTGGATTAGAAGTTATCTTTCCTGAGTCACTGTGACTTATTCCCTACAGTGAATAAAAGTGTGGCAAGCATTAAAAAGCCAGGCATCTCCTTTGATGCAGTATTTGAAGCACAAAAGAGTCGAGAGTCTCTTGTGATATTGCTTGGTAAAAGTACAAAAGTTATCCATATAAAGTCCGGGGAAGGGTTTTGCAGGATGGAGTAGGTAAGGGAAACAAGCACCTTGCAATTTTCTGGACATCAGCGCTACATACAGAGAACTGAGGATGTCAAGATTCAGCCTGAAGCCAAAACTGACATTAGAAGCATTGAAACATGCCATCAGGTCATTGGGAAGCAGCAAAAGCTGATAACCACACCCATGGAACTGGCATGGCAGAGGCTGTTGCATATCCAAGCCACAGTTTCAGCTGTCTCTTGGCTATGTTTTCACATGTAGAATGTGTACCCTTTTGCTGTACTCACTAGTGAGTCTTACACTTTTTGGTCTAAACATTATCAACAGATACCCAAGGTGAAAAAAAAGAGTTAAAAAACAGTTAATGACAATGTTTGTAGGTATTAATAGACTATTGTAATCTGTATATTGTATGGTAAATGTCTTCTAGAGTTTCTAATAATCTCAAGGTGTTTCCGCAGTACTGAAAACTTCTGCACTACTGTTTAGCAAAGATGCATTATGGACATGATTATCCTGAGGTAATACAACAGATACACCGAGAAGATGACAACTGATTATGTTGTCTTCCAATAAAATAGGACTCAGAATATCTCTTTTATAATTCCTCTCAAGCTGGGACCTGTTTTCAAGTCAAAATATATTGTGCTATAACTTTAATTAGTTATAAATAGTGCAGTTTGCCCAGGTGCATTAGAAAGGAAACCATAAATTATTAGGACTTTGCTGTGGTTTAGCTCCAGCTGGTACTTAAGAACCCCACAGCTGCTAGCAGACTCCTTATTTTTGGGAAGGGAGAGGGAACTAGAAGAGTGAAAGCAAGAAAAGTCATGGGTTGAGGTAAATGCAACTTAGTAGATAAAGCAGAACCCATGCACACAAAGTAAAGCAAAACAAGGAATTAGTTCACCACTTCCCATGGGCAGGAAGCGGTTCAGCCATTCCCAGAAAATCAGGGCTCCATCATATCTAACAGTGATTTGGGAAGGCAAGCATTACCACTCTGAATGTCCCTTCCTTCCTTCTTCTCCTGCAGCTTTATATACCCAGGATGATGTCCTATAGTATGGAATGTCCCTTCGGTCAGTTGGGGTCAGCTGACACAGCTGCATCCCCTTCCAGCTTCATGAGCATCCCCAGCTCCCTCACTGGTGGAGCACTATGAGGAGCAGAAGGTGCCTTGATTCTGTGTAAACCCTGTCCAGCAGTAACTGAAACATTGATGTGTTCACCACAAATGCAGTGGTTTCGACACAAACCCAAGCGCAGCCCCATACCAGCTACTCTGAAGAAGATTCCCCTATCTCAGTCAAAACCAGCACAAACTTTAATGAATGGACTCATGCTACTCAGGACTCCTTTGGTTCATACTATGAAATCCGCAGTATAATTCAATTATCTGCTGCAAGAAAGTTATAAACATGGAATATTGTCTCTTATTCAGAGCAGTCACCCAGTTCTAAGACAATTGAGTGGGAATGTAAGAGCTTCAGCAGGAGGAAACAGCAAATGTAGGCTTAGTCATTCACCTAACAATTGCCAATCTAATAAGAATTCAGGAAAAATTGTACAAGCACTTATAAATCTTGATGCATTTGCAGTTCATTTCAGTACTGCCTCCTATGAATATTGTAGCTACTGAGATGAGATGAGACGAGATGAGATGAGATATGCTTGTATGATAGCAACTAATAAAAGTTGATTGAATGGAGATAAAAGTTACCAAACCATAGTGTTCAGGTAAGTGAGAATATAAATTCATGGAAGTTTTGTCAATAATCTGTCCAAATCTGTCTGGGGTGGAAGCTGTTTTGTCATTAGCTAACTAAACATGATGCTGTGTTTTGAAGAACTGAGTGACACACATATGAAAGCAAAACATCGACCAAACAGAAAAGAGGTCATGAAAAATACCTGATGTTTCAGACAGTCATTTTTTTGAAAAATTTTACCAATATCTATATAACAGCATCACAGCTGGAGTTCCATAAGTAGATAAATAGGCACATAAAGCAGCATTCCAGGAAAACCTCGGCTATTATATGTCATTTATGTAGCATTTCCAGAAAGAATAACTCAGTTTTCATGTTTTTATCAAGGCACTAGGGTTTTGTACTTTGGGTAGCTAAATAAATAATTAGAATCATTGGAGAACTAGTAAGTGTGGGGCGGCAGTGGGAAGGAAAATGGAAGGAGTACACAACAAACTGTTCATGAACAGGAAACTGTGTAGAATGGGGACTGTTACTATCACATCTATGGAGGAATAACAAAAATTTAGAATTCAGTAGGCTGCCTTGTGCCAGCTTTTGAAAGAATGTATCATTAGGAGAATTTTAAAAAATGCCACACACACAGTGATTCCATATTATGTATAATTTTGTCACTTTAAATAAATGTGACAAAAGTGGTTTGTGATAAATAGATGGATTCCCAGTTGAGTCTGCTTTAGCACAATTGTATCTGGGGGGTTGGTGAACTCTCCTTCTCAAATGTGTTTGTTAAAAAAGAACAGAATATTTGAGGGAATAAAGATATGTATTGCCCTGACTCTTTATCTCTGTTCAGTGTTCAGGCATAAAAGGAAAATCTATCAGTTCAGTTAGGAGAGTGACAGTTCTGTACATAAATCTATAAACCAGTAGACCAGAGGAAGGATATCCCAAGAGAAGTCTTTGTAGTTTTGCGTATTCTTTCTTTCTCTGAGACGCTGTATCTTTTCCCATGTCTTGGATGTATCTCAGGAATGAACTGCAGGAAGAATAATGAAAATAATAATATTTCCCATAAGGCTTACTTCTACATCTTCCTTTTGCTAAAGGTTGGAAAAAAAAAATCCCAGCTGGTGTTTTGGAAGCAGATTGATTCCCAATGCAATGAATGTTGACCAGAGTATTTACTAATATATTTATTATTTTGATTGGACACAAAATCTTTTATTAAAATACAATAGAAAAATTTTAATAAATTAAGATATACTGCTCTCTGACCAAACCACAAAAAGGCAGAAAATTGGTTATGAGTACAAAAAAAATTGCACCATCAGTATTGAATAACTTCTTAACACTTATTTCTCTTCATAGTACCACTAATTGTTTGCTCTTAGAGTTTAAGCACCATCACTTGATATAACAACTTCACAAAATTCTCTCCCTGTTTTGTCCTCTTGCTTCATACAGGCAAAAGTATTTTATGAGACCTTGTGTTTCTGCTGAACAGGGCCCTGGAAGGGAATGTTGGATCTAGGCAGGAGTAAGAAACCCTTCTTGAGTTGAGCAAGGACAATACAGAATTACTGTCAAAAATAAAATTAAATTAAAAGAAAATACAATAGCATAGGAATCATAATAAAGATGACAAGCTTACTATGCCTATCCCCCAAGTTATATTACATAGTGAAATCCGTGTCCTTTTTCTGATGGCACATTTAAATGTAGGCACTGAAACACTTTAAGCGGATAAAACTATGGCCTCTATGTCCAAGGAAGCTGCTATCTATGCAAAAGGATGACCAGAGTTTTGAGATGATGGGACTTGGTAAATGGAATAGGGTTCTGGCTGTGTATGTCTGAAGGGGAATGACTAAGGGGAGGCCACAAAGAAGAGTGAAAATACAGCTGGATGGAGAGAATTAATGATTTCTTGATGAACCAGCTATAATTTCAGTAGCAGATTTTACAGAAATACGTTGAAGTCTTGAACAATTGTGACATTTTTGGATGAAAACAAAATCACTGACTGCTTCATCTGCTGCTGGAAAAAAAACTGTATTAGATCTCCTCTGCTTTACAGAACTTTTTAACTACAAAGAAAACCCCAGTCTCGTATATCCTGTGCATATTAACATGGCATAATGGATATTGTCTTTGATTAATCGACTGTTTCTGAATTTTTATTTCATTTTATTTTTTACATGTATAAATTCCTACTCTTGACATTGTACTTGAAGCGAAGTTTTTGAACCTGTGGCTGATTGGCATGACTTCCATCTCAGAGAGAAGTAGGAGTTTTAAAGGGAGATCAGCATTAACCTGTACTCCTGTCTGCAGTTTGAGAGTCAGCTCAAGATGATTACCCTGTCCTAAAACCAGATAGTACACTAATGTTAATTAGAGATATTGAATTGTTTGATTAATTGAGGCAATGAAGTTATGCGAGGTACTGTGTTCTGGGTTTATTTATTTAATGTGCATTGTAACTGTGCATTAAGAAGGAGATTGGAGTTTAACACTGACATATTGTGTCCTCAAAATCAATGTCATTGATCAGAGTTTCTTGAAAAAAAAACCAGTGCAAACATGCTTTAGACATTTAGGTTATCTATGTGCAAAATTAAACAATGATGACCCATAATTTAAGCTATATTGTTTTATGGACTTTTCGGGGAAGTCTATAAAAGTCATACACAAAGCATGTCATTTCCAAAGGAAACAAACCTCTCTATATGCTCTAAATGTTACCTATCTCAGTAAATGCTTCCTTTCCTTCAGTCATGGCCTTGCCCTTTATTTTCCCACAAAACTGCTGCCTACAATAAAGATCAGATATCAAGTTCTATTGTGTTTTCTGTTGTCAGTATGAAGCAAATTCTTATTATTTAGCTTAGCTCCTTGTGAATTGTTTTTCAACTGTTGCTGAAATAATATAAGAAAGATCAGTGAAGAATTTTACAATGAATAAACATTGTTCTGCAACAAGTGATGAATTAAAAAGCAACTAACCAACCAAAACCCTGCAAAACACCAACCCAAAATCAGTGCAGATACAATATTAAATGATATTGTACATTTTAGTTCAGTAAACTGAACACAACTGTATATTTTAATTAGCAGGACACATAGCAAAAAGAGAATTCATTCTCTTCCCCTATTTCAATAAAACTATTTTGTGAAAATGAGAACGTATTATTCAGAATTTTGCAGGATATCAGATGTCTGAGTGCCAAAACAAAATTTCTGTAGTTACAAAGTCAGGTATAAAAATATTTGCTTCATCTGATTGCAATTCTGTTTTTCCTTTTACAACTTATACTTTGTACATATCAAGAAATTCACTAATTTTGACATTTTTGAATGAATTTTTGAGTAACTGAAATGATGTCTGAGAAAATCTGCCAAATTAAATACTATTTTTACAGGCCTCTGCAGTCTTAAAATGGACATGAAAGAAAAATTTTGAATCTCATGATTTTGGATGCCTTTAAGTGTGAAGCCTAATTTAAGAAAAGGACTAGTGAGTTCTAAAATACCTTTCAATTGCTCACATTCTTTAGCATGATTTAGTTTAAGTTATACTGTATCACGTTACTATATGAAGTTTTTTAAGCTATACAAGCCAGTCTAATGCTTCCTTCCCAAATGCACATTCATTACAACAGCATTAATATTGAACACCCTAGTTTTTGAAAAGTGTAAAGGATGGAGTAGGATAGCAAACAGACAGAAACAGGAGCTACCTTAAGAATCTGGAGATTATTGATGGATATAAACTGTAGCAGCTTTGCAGTTGTGTGATAGTGCTTTTGCTCAAGGGTGTACATGTTTGGCAAGCTCTAAAATGTTGATGTTGGTCTGAAGACTTGTAAGAATAGAAATTTCTTAGATATAAAATCTCCTTCTGTGATCATTTTTTTCTTGTATTTCCTTGAAACCAAATGCTGCATTTGGATTCCTTTGCTATTTACCCAAAACATTCAGAACCTCAGGGCTAAACAAACAAGACATTCCCAGAATGCCCAAGTTTTCAGATTAAGTACATGAGGAGTACTTTGCTGGCATCAGAAAAGGAAGTATGCTATCCATGGAATTACTGTATGGATAAATACATAATGAGTCAGAAAACATAATGATGGTAATCTTCCTTTCCCTGATTATTCCTAATAAGTCAATAAATTCTATATAAGGAAGATAATATTGTTTGGAAACACTGAACTAAGCAGTGTGATTTAATGCAGCTGCTGGAGATATCTCAAAAATGACATTTTAGCCTTGCTTTTCTTTGCAACACAGATGCCAAAAGTGAAGAAGTTAAGCCACTTGTCAGATTCAAGTGCATGAACTATCTGCCTAAAAATCTGAGCACTTAGAATTTCCTTTGACATTAAAAGCAATATTTGCTTGAGTAGGGACCACATAGAAACAAACACAAGACAGAGATAGATCTAGCTCTAGCAACAATCAAAATAAAGAAGTCTCCATTCAATCCAGATTTGAAAATACTTTTTTTTATATCACTTATAGGATGAATTTAGAGACATTACTATGCTTTTTTTTTTTTATCTGAGACAGTGCAGTCTTTTGAAAAATTACAGTTATAGTTTTATATCCACCAACTACTTTTGCTTGTGATAAAGTGATATCTCTGCCTGATTCCTTATCAAGGCCTTCGGATATTCATAGGTATTTGGCAGTCCTTCTTTGCATCGCATCTGTAATATCTGCATACAACAGTGCACATGGTGTGATTCCTGAGGCTGTCCTGTGCAGGGCCAGAAGTAGGCTTTCTATGACCCTTGTAATCCTTTCCAGCTGAGGATATTCTATGATTTAATGTTAGTGTAACTGCATGAAGTTACCCTGGCTGGAGCTTTGCTGTTTTTAAGCTTGGCCTGGCTCTCATCATGGCCAAGGTAGATGGCTCTCCAAGGCAGCAGAACCCTGGGGACAGCAGGGTCCCTTGGCCTTGCTGCCTGTTTTTGTTATGTCAGAGCAGAAGTAAAAGCCAGGAGACCTGATGCAGACAGACAGATGCTTCTGGGGCTGGTGAAGAGTCCATTGCCAGCAGCACCACTTAGTGTTTCCTCTTTTGTATCCATCATATTCCTGGAAAACGCAGCGACACCAACCCTCAACATACTTCCCTATCTTCTCCTTCCCTCTTTCCCTTTCAGGTGTCAGAAACTCCTTAACTTCTCCTCCTCTCTTCCTGAGAGTAATCCATTTCCTCAGTGTACAGTTCAACGTGTGTCTACTGCAAGAAGCCTTGAATAGGCTCCGTGGTGAACTCCACAAATAATGTGGAGTTATCTGGCCACGTTGTCTGACACTGTTTGACAGCTTCTCTCCCTGTTACTGTGGTGGTCAAGCCCTGCCAAGAAAACCAGTTAAGTAGAGGAAGTAGGTTCTGAAGCTGTGATTCTTCTTCTGGCTCTGGCTCAATTTTCCTTCACAGTTTTATCTGAATCTGTTAGCTCCAGAGTGCCTTAGTACTACTGATAGCATTAGGATTTCTATTTTCCATCTCTGCATGGATGTTGCAGAACATAGGCTGCAAAGGTAATGTGAAAATCTGGGTTCTGGAAAAAAAGAAAACCTGAGCACAAAAGAAAGGTAGATTTTCTGTTAGATATATGGATAATATATAGGGTGTTCTACAGATAGTAACACAACAGCATACAAAGATGTAAAACAATGAATTCCAGATGGAATTCCAGATCCATTCTTATAGTAAATACTTCTTCATATCAAAGAAACATCCACAGGCCTTTTTACTGAGTACAAGATTGCATGCTGGATAAAAGCTAAAATATTAAACTTATTGGTGTGTGATACATGATATGCAGGTCCCAGGACGTGTGAACTTCATATAACAACTTTTTTATAAAAATGAGCTTCACTGATCCCAGCACAGTAATAAATGGTAGCAATTATCAGAATAGCAGTAATATTTTGAGCATATGCAACACCTTTAGTTACAGTATTTTGAATAATTTTACAAAAATAATGATCTCAGTTTCTCAACTTACTGAGAATTACATTTAGTAAGTCCTTTATTTGTGTTCTACATATGGAACCAATGAAGTTCTGAACACTAAATGACTTTCCATAAGTTCATGAAGCATTCATTAGATCTGACAAGGACTTCTGCAAGATCTGGGTTCCTCTCTACTTAATTACTTCTGTTTTTCTAAAAGACAGAATGTATTTCTAAAAGACATTGCTAGACAAACTGAAAAAGTACAAATGGAAAAAAATACCTAGGGAGAAAAAATTTTATTTTCATCTCCTCTCCCATCCCAATAATAAAAGGAAATCATACCTGTGAACTGGATATGAAGTGAGATTTATGGAATTATTTACTCTGCAATAGACTAAAAATTAGTTTCTGTGGCAACCACTGCACCTTCTGAAATACCGAATACCTTTACAATAAACATAAATACAGCACAACAAAGTCTTTAGCTTATCTTTTATAATTTTAATAAGTAAGAATTTATGCTGCATATAAACATATATTAAATGATCTTGCATATATTTTTACTGTTATGTTCTGTAATGTGTGAATTTTTAGAAAGGAATTAATATTTTCTAGCAATGGTGGTGCTTGTGTTTTGTTCCTGAGAGGATAAAGCCATAAAAAGTGGCTTGAGAATGCTGTTGGTATGTGAAAAATTTGAAGTCCATGCTTATTTCTTTATTAAGATTTTATGATTTATAAAGTTCACACCTCTAACACTCAGAAAAGATTCAAATGAAAAGTTATTTTTTTATTATTGATAATAGTCTTACTTTGAGTGGGAAATTGTACTAAATGATGTCTGTTGCAGCCTATAATTCTATGATTTTATGAATAATTACCTTATTAATTAGTTTGTGCTGATTTTAAAGTCTCCTGTCTCATACAGGTAGTAGTAATTCTTTAAACCATGTAAAGCTTCATGTAAAAGACTATGAAACATGCCATGTGCAGAAATCACAGTACAGAGGTTCTTTTGAGAAAGAGCTGATGGAAGAAATCTGGGCAATTTTAATATCATTTCTTTGATTAGTCATTAAAAAAATAAGGACAGCAAATATATTCTACTAAAATTCCTTTGGAAACAGGGTAAATTTTATTTATTTTCACCTTAGATATTGGGAAAAGTGCTGAGTTCTTCCTATACTAAACCATGTTATTTGACATCATGCACTCAAGTATCCATAAGCTCCTAATACTCAGGGAGAAGGTTGCTGCCAGGAGCAGAAACCCTGGAGTTTTTGAGATTTTGGATTCAGCAAAACCATTGACTTACCTTGGTGAAAGGATTCCAGTGTTTTTCTCCCATGGAGAATTTTAATAAGCTTGTTTTTCACTCTGACTCAGAACATAACTGAATTTTAAGGTTTCCATGGAATAGAATTAATGCCTCAGTGGAGAATGAAGTCTGACACAGTTATGCAATATGTAGCATAAACCTCTGTAATAATCCACGACTATATAGCCTTTTCTCTCACTCTTTCTCCAAGTCATTATTATCTTCTTAAGTATTGCACAGAGGTGAATTACTCCTCTTGTTTGATTTTTTTTGGGGAGAATAATCATGATACTGCATTTGAATATGCTAAGATTTTTTGCTACATTTGAACACAAAATAATTTTATTTTCATAGCATCTCTATAAAAATGTAAAAAGATTTTTGTGATCTGACACAGAAATGTACCAACACAACCCCCTGAGTTGTTACTATATGGGGGATTGACTCAGAAACAAAACACCTTTCTCAAATGTGGATGTAGTGTTTTGTTCTGAGTAAGGCATGAAGAGAACAGTTAAGAAAAGGTCATAGCCAAAAGGAAACAGGCACAGGAGGGTTTATTAGACAAATGGGACTATTTCTTCATTGCTGTAGTGGGCTGAAAAGTTATCTTACATAATTTTCTGTAGCTGAAAGTTTAACATGAATTATGCCTGCCTTGTGCTTGTTTTTGTTGTTAGATGCACGAAGAAGGGTTAATATATTGCAGTACGCTTCAGTAGAAATGCCTGGCAATTTAACACAGCACCTGAGCACTCCAATAGCTGTCATGCACTTCCAGTGATTTTCTACTGGAAGTCTCATTAAGGTCTTTAAATTTAGGTGATCGTACCTTATATTTCAGTTTATAAACAGATTTTTGAGGCTTCGTTTCTAATAACTAGTAACAAGTAAAACAAAAGTATTTTATGTTGCAAGATGTTTTGACATTTTCATTCTTTGTAGAAGGATGAGGCAAATACTGGGAACGACAAATATCTTGTTGGAAAAATTTGCAGTATTTGCTTTCTATCAAAATATGAAAATATCTCAGCATAATTTAACTGAACCTCAAGATTTCTGTCATCATTATTAAGTCTTTTTATAGTCAAGGGGAAAAAATGGACAGTTCTAGGGTGCAATCATAAACCACATATCCAAAATTGCTGAGTTCAATTGTTATATAGAAATATTCTGAGTTGGAAGGGACCCACAAGGATCATCAACTCCCACTCTTAAGTGATCAAATGGGGATGAAATTCACAACCTTGGTGTTTTTAGCACTATGCTCTAACCAACCGAGCCAATAAAACACACTTGTTCCAATTTAAAAAAGGAATTCTCTGATCTTTGTCAAAATGACCCCAAAAAGTATATCTTGCTTGATTTTTCTGAATGAAAAATAACAGATTCCCAGTAAAACTAATATTCCTTTCCTGTGTTCTCAAAACTAACATTTTTTCCTGAGAAAACCATTAAATAAAAGTCATCAAAAAAAAAAAACAAAATAGAGTGGCTAGGTTAAGGCTCTATACCTGTTAACTGATGACACAAGAGCATTAGGTAAATTCTCTGTTGTTCCCTTGCAAAATAGAGTGATGGGGATTGAATGGTGCCGCATGAAGAGCATTGCATTCAGGGTTTTGGGACCCAAGGACAGAACCTGGCTCTTCATTGTGTTGAACCTCAATACAGCTGGTCTTGGTTCATCAAACCAGCCTCACCAGATCCCTCTAGAACTCTCCTGCCCTCCATTAGATCAACAGTCCTTCAGCCCAACTTGGTGTCCTTTGCAAACTGATTGAGGGTGCATTCAATTCCCTTGTCCAGATCATTGATGAAGATATTAAACAGAACTGGCCTCAATACTGAACCCTGGGGCGCACCACTGGTGACCGGCCCCCAGACGAGTACACGACATCTGTATGTGCAATCAAAAGTGTGCTCTTAAAGGTCTTTGGTATTGTGGGGCAGTTCACAGGAGCCTGAGCCCTTGAATCTGCCCTGATGTGAAAACCAGCCTATATCACATTCAAATGCAGAATAAACTTTTGTTTGAATTTTGGATATCAGCAACTGGAGATGAAGTTGTCTGGCTCTGAGCAGGGAGAGGTTTACATTGAACCTCTAAAACTGGATAGTGATTCCCAAAAATGTCATTGAAAATTTTGAAACTTCTGCTGTTGGCAATTTAATAGGCCAAATTAAGTTCCATTTATGTACATTGCATAGATATATTGTTAGCTAAAAACCTTATTAGATAATACATTATTAGGTAATACTGTTATGTCACTATGACAGTCCTATTGAATCCTTCTGCTGAAAATCAATGGACTTGCAAGAGCATCAATAATGTTCATCAGTACAGATAAAGCCTTTTGTAGAATCTTTATCACTTTTCTTGAAGTAGTTTAAGTTTCTGATTAAATATTCATCTTCTCTAATGTCTGAAGATAGGTCTAGATAAGTTTAATTAAAAAGCACCAGCTGCACAGTGTTGCCGAAGGTTCTGTGGGGCACCTTTCTGGTACCTTACTTCTCTCCTTGATGTTTAAAGGAGTTACCCTGCTGAGGATATTTTGTCAGGTTTCTGTCAGAATGTCTTTCCCACATTTTGCAGTTCATTGCTGCAGTCTCTGATAATCTTACCACACTGACTGGCTGCAGTTATTACCCTTTATATGAAGGATCTATGTTGAAAGCCAGTTATGAGTTTCTGTCCCAGTGGATTGCATGATGAAGTTGAGCAGGCTGTCATCCAAAGCTGTATAATAGCCTCAGCTGGGAAATACAAAAGTGCCATGGATTATTGATAGAGTCATATCTGCAGTTCTGCTGACAAATTTGATGCCTCTTTTGCTAGGTTTCTGTTATTAAGAAATACTTCTCTTATGTCACCCCCTTCTCTCTCCCCGCCTGTTCCATTTGGCTTGGCTTATGATTTGGCTTTGTGCCACATATACAAGTGAAAAATTATATACTTGATGTACTTAATAACCCTAATATTACAAGGAAAAATGATGAACTTAACAAAGTTCTAATGATCTTAATTTAAAAGAAAACCCTAGAAGTATAAATTTAACAGACCATTTAAAGTTATTTTTTATTTTACTTTTAATGTACTTCATAAAGCATTAAAATACATCATTTTTCCTTATCGTGAATATCTACAGTGCAAAGGAAAAGAGAGAAGATTATTCCTACCAGTTCTTAAGAATTTAATGGTCATGCAGATAAAATATCTAGTTACATATTCATCAAAATTATACTCACATTGGTATAAAAAATTCTTCTTCCCCCTTCATTATATTGTATGGTATAATTGTTATAAGGAAAACTGAAAATACTATTTTGAAGATATTGGTTGACATTGATGCCTTAAATTTTAGCTTTTATATTTTTCAGATCCTGTACTGCCTTAGTGTGTAACTCAGAAATTCATATAAAGTGTTAGTAAGTTCTCTTCACAGTTCAGTTAGACAAAACAATCCTTTTCCAACCTGACAACCAAGGACACTGTTGCAGCTTCTGGCTGAAAAAGTGTAAACAACTGCAACCTGAAGAAAGCAATCTGGAAGGATGGGACTTCATAACATGAAACTGTAATTGGACAATTAATTCCAATATGTAAATGGACCAAAACTTATAAAAGTGTGAAAACTCGTGACCAGTTGTTCATCTTGGATCCATCTTGTGTCCATCTTGGGTGGAGCCATGGCCAGGCTCTTGTGCCACCCAAGTTGTATCCTTTGAAAGCCTTTTAAAAAATACCTTCTTTATTCCTTTGGTTCTGACTAGCCTCTGTTCCAGATCAGCCTCTCTAGGCATCAACACAACAGCAAAAAAATTGACTATTTATATCATTATGAAAACTCTGCCACTGCTACCTCTGTGCTGTAGGTAAGTTTTTTTCTAGGTGAAGCATAAAAGTGTAAATGGAAAAATAAGGTAAGTTACAGTGGCAACAGGGATTCTGCAAAGCACATTTCACTTGTCAGTCATCTATTCAGTCATGTTATGGAAGCATGAGATGCAATATTTGACTAAGACTGAAGTATGCATCCAAAATGGAAATGTTGTGACAGAAGACACGGTGGCAGCAGTTAAGAAGACGTGAAAGATATCATTGGTATTTCAAAAGCTGTGACATCAAGAACCAATAAGTTAAAAAGTGTCTTGGCTAATCATTTGCAGAGAGGGGAGACACCACCACTCAGGGCTGTGATGATTCACCACCTCTGCTCCAAATCATAAAAGGCTTTGACTGCTCCCATGTGCAGTATTCAGTCTTTATCCACCACAGAGGATCTCTCTGGTGTTGCTGATCATCAGTCTGTTAACATATTAGCAGCTTGTGCCACGGATCTCAGTTCTGAGAGGGGCCAGCTGAGATCTACTAGAAGGTCTTAAAATGAAGCTGAAATACTGAATGCTGACCTGCCCCTTTTATTAACTCTTTTGTTAAAAAAAAATCCAGAATAAATGAGAGAAGAAATCGGAAAAAAGGAAAGCCGTCCCCATGTTAATACAAACACTGACTGAACAAGGGCAGTAAGATGGAGTTTTCACAGTGCTTTAATCAAGTGAAATTTTGTTAAAAACCATATATTCCAAAAGATTCCCTAGCTTATGGCACCTAAGTACCTGTCAATGGTAAATCAATTACTTTGTGCCAAATGTCCCATGTGCAAGGGAGCATTAAAATATTCTGTTCAGTATATAAATGCTGTGGGAATTATCCTTCACTTATTAATTTTGAAATAAGTATTTGTACAGAAGTCACTTATCTAGTTTTGACACATTGCTCTCTGAGGTGAAGGGAACCTCATTATTTTGTGCTGTATGTCATTTGTGTTGTGCTCCTTTGGGTACCAGCAGAAAACGGGCCTGTTACCTTGGTACAATCAGACTGCTGTACTCTAGGAGCTGTACATGGAGTTCCAAGGGGGAAAAGAGAACTTGCTTCTTCCTGAAAACTCACACAAAAGGGACAGTTTCCTCAGCATGTTGTGGAATAAGGAACTGAGGAGGTACATGGGTGATCTGGAAGCTTGCAGAGCAACAGAGACTGGGCAAAGGAAAGTCATGTATCTCTCCTTCAAGGTGAAAGGCTGCAAACTGTGTTTTTAGACAGCCAAAGATGACTGTGGAGGTTGTAGCAACATATGAAAAAAATTGCACATCTTCTATATTGAGCAGATATGAAGGAAAAACACCAGCTTACAAGAAGAACAGTATCTTTCAAGTTTTCTACTAATTACCAAGAAAAAGGAAAAAAAAAAATCTTTGAGTTCACTTAAAATTCTGGGATTCCTTCTTATGAGAAAAATATGTAGAATGAAGTATCAAGGCTTGGCAGGCTCAGGGACCCATCATGAGAAGAACGTTGGGATGATGCCTTGAATGCATGTGTGCATAGTGTACTCCTTTTTATGGCAAACCCAGGCATAAGGCAGCTATCTAAAAGTGTTAGCCTGTTGTCTGCCCCACCTATGTTTACCAAAGTACTAAAAATACAAGTCATAACAAAAATGTAATTTTGGAGACTGGATATTGCTTGGATGGATACACTGAGGTACTGTTGCATAAACCAGAACATATGAGAAATGGTATCTGAGTATATTTATATGCATAAGCATTTCTGTGTATTGTGTGCATGTATATGTATTTGCATGCTTTTGCACACATAGAAACACACTGAGATTCATTATTGTCATTGTACACAATAATGTGTGCAATTATTTGTATACATTACAAATATTGTATCCCACTGGTACATATCCTTTTATCATAAATTAGATAACATCTCTTTTCTCTATTTTAGAACAAATAAAAAGAATGCATTTAATCAGAGTTTAATCTTTCAGGTTTTAGACAAGAAAATATTCCAGGAGAATTCAGAACAGCATATTGTAAACTCTTATGGAGGACCTCCTTTTATATGTAATGTTTTTTAAAATTACATTTTCTGGGTGAGCATAGATAGACGGATAGACTGCATAATTCTGTCCAAGAACATTCCTGAAAGATCTGTGCAGAGCATATAAGGCAATGTGTTTTCTATATTTTGTCCAAGTATTATGTTGCTAGTCTCTCAAGAGCTGATCTGCTCAAAGAGCAACTGCAGAGCATGGACAAAGGATTAATGGTGAGAATTTCTTAATCCTTTTAGTGATTATTGAAATGCAATATGTAATGGGAGGTAGTCAAGCATACTGCTGCATATTTTTCATTTTCCCTCTCCTTCTTTCTCTGTTACTGAAATATTAACTAATTGAACCTTATTTGGTGCAACTGGTGAAGAATTGGCAGTAAAATTGAACATATTTTACTAATTATTAAAAAAAAGGGGTTTTGTTTGGTTTTTTGTTTATGTTCCATATTTCTTATTGTAATTTAGTGTTTGGGGAATGTCCGAACTCTGACTGTTTGTTTTTTTTTCCCTAGATACAGGAAATATATCTGTCATGTCCCCTAATGCAGGAGAGGTTTATATTCCTTCCAAAAATTCTATGACACTTTTGATTTTTTTTTTCACACTGTTGTTTTTTGTTTCTGGAAAATTTCCATGAAGAACAAGTGTGAAAATTGATATGTCAGACTGCAGGTTCTCCCAAACGAATTAATATTATTAAGACCTGTACCTTGTGTCTTTCATTCCCAAAGACTGGAGTCTCATAGGACAGTTTGTGTCAAGAATCCCAAAATAGAGGATGGAGGCAGATGGAGGATAAAGACTACAAAGACTTCCAGCCAGCAGTGATCTATTGGCTGCCTGCATCATCCAGACTGATGGTTGGTACCAATAAAGCTTCCCCAAAGGAGGCAACAGCAAAGTAACCACAATGTGTTTGGGTTTTTTCTTCTTTTTTTTTTTCTTTCCCTTCCTTTCAAGACTGTCATATACAGGAGTCAGTATGGTGATTTAAAACTAGGACTTGTTTGAGGAAGAATAGTGCAGCTGATTTCTCTGTAGAGAATTAATAGAGAAAAACAATTGTTCATGAGGACTCTGTTTCATCCTCTAAGCAGTTCTTCAGGTTACTTAGTTTTCTTCATTGGTTTTGTAATTATAACCACACCAAATTCAATGAGGTTAGCTTAAAATTAAATGCTTACTAAAAGTAGTAAGTGACTAAACATAGAATGTGAGAATATTACTCATTACTCTCATTTTCCCACCACATTACTTAATTTGAATGTTAACTTTTGTGACAATGCATCCCATGGGATAAATCCGGTTCCTTAAATACATGAATGAGATATATACAAAAACCACTGAAGAGTGAAAAACAAAAACCATATTTCTCATGCCCTTTCTTAATAGCTAAAAATTACTTTGAAACTCCTGGCCAGGAAAAGGATTTTAAAAATTAACATATTTGTTGATTTTTAAAAATTTATTCTTAGTGATTGTATGGTTTAAACATATTTCATTCTTCTAAATTTGCTAAATTTAGGGCCTTTTTGGATTGAATATGAAGCATATAAATGCATTTGAGTTTGGAATTTGATTTGTCTAAAGGGGATTTATATCAATAGTGGTACTTCACATTCTTTGACTTTAATTGATCATTTAGTTGATTTTATTTCAACTATAACTCTTCAAAAACCTCCTGTATTAACATTCAGTAAGGACATGAGAAACAGGACGTAAGTGGTATATGTAGGAACATGCACTCTATGTTTTGACCATATCTGGTTTCAAGAACCACTGACTGTTGTCAAATTCATATTTAGAAGACTTTTAGAATTACCAGAAAAATTAGAGGGCAGGAGAGATTTTTTTTTTTAATCTCTAGTGTTCTATACATATTTGTGAAGTAACTTATGGTATCTCCTATAAAGGTGAGTTGGAAATTTTCAGCAAAGTAGAGCAAAAGCTAGTGAAATGGAGATATTTGGG
Organism: Chloebia gouldiae; assembly: GCA_003676055.1. Classification (NCBI taxonomy): domain Eukaryota; kingdom Metazoa; phylum Chordata; class Aves; order Passeriformes; family Passeridae; genus Chloebia; species Chloebia gouldiae. The sequence goes on from QUSF01000001.1 coordinate 13,607,370, forward strand.
TCTATCACAGAGGGAAGTCTTGATATTTTCCTTCTCTATCTTTGTCCTAAAAAGGATAAACTGGGGTTCTTTTGTTTATGGTTGACTTGAAGGTGCACATAATCAGATTATATTAGAAAGTCCAATACCTGTTTGCCTAATGTTTGCTTCAACAGTGCTTCAGAATGTGTGTAACCAGTGAGAAGAACATCAATATCATAAGCTTGAGAAATTAGAATGTTAAAAGGAAAACTTGATTTCAAGTAATCATAATGGATTTATGTGGCGATACAGTAAAAATGAATACTGGATTTCTGTAGACATTTAGACGCCAAGCCTGAGGACTTCTGAGGGAGAAATGAGCACACAAAATTAATTCCATTTCCCTTTGGTCAAATTTATGTCACACACAAATACGCAAAGGGCACATTCTCCAAAGCACAGAAAATTAAAAATATTGTTGATTTGATTGTTACTGATGAGGAACACTCATATAGTTAACAATGAATATGATAAAATAAAAGATGTGCCTTCTGTTTATGTAATTTTTACAAGTGTAGAAAACATGCTTGAGAAAGACACTAGAACACTAACATACATGTTAGTGTTGTGTATGTAATCTACACCCCAATGAGATCACCTCTCAAATAATACCTTTTCTGGAAAAGGATTAAATTGCTATAAACTTTGCCCATTTGAATCTGACACATATGTGGATTTTTGCTGAACCACAGTTTTGGTTTTAGTTTTTATTCTTTGTGTATTGGTTGCATTTGCTTTTTTTTTTAAATTAAATTTTGATTTGGGTTTTTTTGATATGTTAAACAAAGAATAGAAAGCTAAAAGGAAATATCACATTGCATAAATCTAACAGTTGTGTAGTGAAATAAAAATATTAACAGTCATAAAATCAAATTTTTCTCTTTGAAATTTTAAACATCAAGAGCTATTTGAGTGAGAATTGAGAGGAAATATAATATTTTCCAAAACTTTTAATTTTAAAACTTTGTATACAAGCGTTCTCAAGGTTTGCTTTTTTTTTTTTCCCCTAGCTGCAGGAAATACATCTGTCATGTCCCCTAATGCAGGAGAGGTTTATATTCCTTCAAAAATTCTATGACACTTTTGATTTTTTCCACACAATTGGTTTTTGTTTCTGGAAAATTTCCATGAAGAACAAGTGGGAAAGTGATTACCACTAAAAATAAAATAAAAAATTAAAATACAGAGTATGCCCTTAGTTTACCCTCTACAGGTAAGTGAACACTGCATTGGAAAGAGAAAGGAAAAAATCCAAATTGCATGAGTGCTAGTATGCAACTATTTTTTGAAACCTCAGGCTGGCCTGCAATGCAATAAAATAAAAAAGTTAGGAAAAAGAAAGATGCCTTCTTTTAAGACACTGTTCAGTCTAGTCAATATCACAGTTAGCAGAGGCAATCATGCAATAAATCTTCAGTTTTAATTTAAGATAAAATGTTTGGAATACCTGAAATTGTGCTTCATATGCATTTTATTAAAGCTGACAAACACAGATCTAATACGTGTGTTCATATGTGAAGAAGAAGAAAATTTATATAAAAGTCAAGCTCGGGTAAGCTTTTTTGTAACAAGTAAAATGAGAGCTGTACCTTAGCAGCCCTCTTGAATCAATACAGTGAAGTTGAGGTCCTTATTGATTCTCTTGATAAAATGATGCAGTTGTCTCTCTCTCCCCTTCTCCCTCCTCTTCCCTATAATACAGTACAGCATTAAAGAAGCAGAATAAGTACATTTACAGCCTTCTTAGTGCTGCCCACAGGGTGCTATAAATGCACAAACTGGATATAATTGAAGCACATATTAACTTACCTTCTGTTGTACAGGAAGAACATAAGCAGGCCGTTAATGTGCACAGTGTTGAAACTCTTAACTTGGGGGATGAGAATTAGTTTGCAGTGGTAATTTGATAAGCACCTGGGAAAATTGCAAGCTTCATTTCCTGCAACGTGGAATATGATTAAAAACAGAATATATTATTATCAGGGGTACCATTAAAAAATGTGTAGACAGCATTCTATGATGTTAAAACGGAAATTGAAAGTTGTATCCAGATGTTGAAGATGCTGCTTGTTAATTATTGTCTACCACAGTGCATTGAAAGTGCAATTCAATTATTTGCTTTGTCAAGCAATATTTTGATTAACTTGAACGTTAATTTTGTACATCTGGTGTTTTTCACACTGTGATAAAGGCAGTGTTGAGGTATGTTACTCTGACAACAGCCTCCTGAAATGACAGAGACACATGTGCAAAGCAACAGTAAAGCAGAATAAATAAAAGGAAGAGCCTTTCCTTTTCCTCCTCTCCCCCCATCCCCTCCTTTTTTTTTAGTTTGTAAAGAGGAAGAAAAAGAAAACTTTCTGAAAGGGCATTCAGTATTAGTACACAATTTATAATGTATTTATGAATATGGAACATTAAATTATATTTATCTCCTGGACTTTCTCAGGCATTGTCTTTAATTGTTGTGATCTCATTCTGATACTTAGTGTATTAAGCCCTGATAAACCCTCAAGTTGTGATCACAGAATGGGTAATGGAAGACACCACGGTGGATCATCTGATCCAACATCTCTGTTCAAGCGAGGTCATTCTAGAGCCCATTGTAATGAACAACCCGAGGTACTTTTGCAGAACCTGGCCAGTAGTAAATTAACCAGGTTAATTTCTGGTGATAGCCAGACAAATTGACCATAGGCTTTTATGCGTTGTCATATGTGCTGTTTCTCAATTGCATTCAAAATTAAAACCTTAACTAAAAAAACAAAACAAAACAAAACAAAACAAACCCCTAAAAACCAAATAATGCAAACCTCCCACCAAAAGCCTCCACACCATCATCACCACAAAAAAAAAAACCCTAAAAAGAATCATCAAAAAACCCCACAACCACTCAAAAAAAAAAAAAAAAGTGCAAAATATCCTATAGGTATCACTTGTGTGGGTGCTCCTTTTCTCCTTTTCATGGCTCCAGAGCATATTCTGTAGTGGGCTTTGGGTGCTCATTTGTGAGTTTCCTTTGAGGACTAATAGGCTTTTTAGGTTTGTGGGAGTTTTTTGGTTTTCAGTCGATTTGTTCTTGATTTTGAGAGTCTCTAGCACGAGCTACCATGCAGGTTGACACTGGAAATGATGTTCCAGGTAGTATTGGCTTCCCCAAGGGAAACTGGCTGAACTGAGGAGGAGCTGTCGGCTGCAGGGCAGCATATACATCACAATAATCTCCGCAACAGCAGCATTCTACTTCAGATTTCAGTGTTTCCTTAGACCTGCATCAGGATTTATGGCTGGCTTGGCTGGCTCATTCTCTATTGCTTTTAAGACTTGCACTGTCTCTGCTCCCCTCTCTGAGGATTGTGATATTTCTTAAAAGATTCAGTTGACTCTCAGCATTTTTTCCTACTAAATAATTTATTTTTATTCAGCATTCATATAGGAATTATTTAATTAGCTGAAAGCTAGTGTCAGGTGGCATGCAAGAAGAACTTTTATTACCAACTGAAAAACCTCACATATTTATATAGTAGACAGTAGGAAACAGATGGCAGTTATAGGAAGTAGGAATTGCTGAAAGGTGAAAGGATGTAAATTGGTTTTTTACCTTTTTCTGAAGTGAAAACATAAATTACATAGAAGCTTTTAAAATATTTTCTTTTCCCTCTGGGAAAAAAATAATCTTTCTCCATTGTAATATGACACAGAATACAAGTGTTTTCTTCAGTTCAAGAGTACTGCACAATCCAAAACAGTGGATTTAACTTATTCAGCAAAATAACACATTTAAGAGGCTGGAAGCTGGTATGAGAAAACCTTGATTCAATCTGCTTAATGACTTTTGTGGCATCATGAACAGATCTTGTATTCCCCCTCTTTGGATTATTTTTCTTCCTTGCCACAGAACAGTGATATGAGGGTAAATATATTAAATGTCATTAGGGAGATAGAACAGAATTGATTTAAAATGTTCTAGAACAGCATTCCAGAGCAGGATACAAATTTGTCAAAATACTTAACACTGAAAAATGAAAAAAAAAAAAATTTGAGAAAAGATGTCTATGTGTGGTGAACATTACCCAATGAATGTCAAATGAAGAAGCTCCAATAGACAAGTGTTTAAATTCTCCTAGTTCTCCCAATTTTGTATATACAGAACTGGATGAAGAAGAGGTATGGATAGACTTGTGAACACAGAAACAGAGTAGAATTCATGTAAACAGAATGCTTCTGGTTGTCTTTATTCAATTTCTACATTAGCCATTGATTTGTACAACAGAAGTATGATTATTTGTGTTTCACAAAATTTAAACACTCCAATAACCCCATTTTTTTCAGTCTCCACATAGAAGACGAAAATTGAGAAAGTAGATGGGGTTTGTTTTTTTGGTTGATTGGTTTATTTTACATGTAGCAGCACAAAAATCTGTAGGGCTATTTCTGTCAGTTCTAGTTTTTAAAAAGTGAGAGTTAATATGGGATACTTGAATACACAGAAAAGTCATTGCCTCGGGGATATTGGGGCATTTTAGTCTTCATAGTAAGTTTGTGAAGACTATAGGAATAACAGAGGGATTTTTTTTCATAAAAACAAAATTACTGAAAAGCATTAAACAGTGCCTTTCTAGGGCTTCAAGATTTTATATCAAAGGTAAAATGATTTCATAGTCTGCTTTAGGATAAAAATGTTCTAACTCATCAAAATCATCCAAGTAAATTAAACAGGTTTTGCAAGTGGGTTTTTTTGGATAGCAAAATGAAGATGGTGTGTTGGGGGAAAGCTACTGCTCAGTAATTTTTATATGTGTCTTCCCTTTTAAATTTTTTTCTACAATCTTTCCTGTTTATGTAGATTTTGATATATATTATGGTAGTTCTGTCTCAACTCTGGCAATGATATGTGCAGTTACCTCTATGGAGGAGTTTATTTTTTGAGGATCTTTGAAATAATCTAGTTTGATTGAATAAGAAATTTAATATCATAATACTTTATAACAGTTAATGTCTTTATTCCAATCTTATTTTGCAATAAATTTGTTTTAATTTAATTTTTTTAGGTTTTTTTTAATCTAAATGCTCCTTCAAACTTTTACAGCTAGTAATAATTGTGTTACAAACAAGAAAATTTCCTCATTCTTTTTAAAGAGGACTTGCAAAATTCTAATCACAGCTGCTATTCTTTCATCGTTGTTTTGGAAAATTTCTGTATAACCTTATGGAATTATTCTGAATTTGGATAAAACAATAGTTAGCTTAATCTAACAAATCACATGCACATAAATTACAACAGGTAAATTACTTCAAGTGGGCTCTCAGGATTTTTGGGGTTTTTTTTGCATTCCTGTATAAACAATTTTTGAGGGTTTGTTTTTTGTTTTCCCTATCTTACCTCTATGTGATAAAAAAACAGAATTTCACAATAAGTTAAACCATCACAGGGTGTTTCAGAAGCTGAAAATACTATCTGAATGTTCAAGTAAGATGAATGATATTTTGCCTCACATTCTTTAAAACTCCTTCCAAAATCAGAATAGTAGCCTCTTGTCAAATCCTTGAATGTTAGGCTTTATGACTTTTTTTCTGTTTGTTAGTTATTTTTATTTTTATAGGAAATAATATGACTGATAACCCTGTCTCTTGGAGTAAAGTAAAGCCTTGAGGTTAAAGCTGTCTAGATTCTTTTTTCAGTTTGCTTTCTGACCTTTTCTTGTATTACAACAAGTGAACTAACATCTGAAAAAACCTTTAATTTTGGCAGGTTAGGCTACATGTTATTTGAAAGAAAACTACAGTTTAAAGACAAATGTCTTCAAACTTTAATACTGTCATATTTTACAGTTCAACTGAACTTGACTACTTCTGTCATTTTTTCTTCTATTTCTTTAAGCAAATAATTTTTCTAGCATTTGAATGATTTTGTAGACTTTAAGCAGGATTTGTTAGCTGGAAAACAAATGCTCTTAGTTTTGAGCACAGGCAGCAAAAGGGCAAAATTTTGCTGATTTCTTATGATATCAGTCCTTTGAATAGCTTGACCTATTTTCAGTAGTTATTGCTCGTCTGACAACTGCTTTTTTAATATTACTTATAAAATTTATGTAAGTTAATGTGCTTTTATTTATCTCATATTTTTAAGTGTGAGACCAAGGGAATACCGATTGCATCATTCCTAATCAGAGCACCGCAACAAATATTCCAGAAGCTTTTATCCGTGAAAATAATGGGCATAAAAATGCCACATGAAACTTCCTTGCTCAAGGATGCCTATAAGCTTGCATGCATTGTTGTACACACTCTTCCTTCCTTTGGAAGAGACCAGATGTAGGCTTGGATGGTGATCGGTTCATGTACGAAGGCTGTCACGATGCATCCGAGACATGAGCTCTGCTTCAGGAGGAAAGAAAGAGAAGTAGGGGTTGCCCAGTCTCTGGAACCCCCCATACCAGACAGGGTTGGCAAGTTGATTAGTTGTTTGGCTAGTGAATCATTAGAATCATAAAATAGTTTCAGTTGGAATATAATAGTTATCTAGTCCAAATCCCCTGCAATTGGCAGGGATACTTTCCACTAGATCAAGTTGCTCATAACTCTGTTCAGCCTGAGTTTGAGTATTTCAAGAGAACTGGCATCAAACACCTCTCCAGGCAACCTGCTTCAGTATATTACTACCATCATTACAAACAAATTTTTCCTTTTATGTAATCTAAATTGATCCTCCTTCAGTTTAAACAATTATCCCTTGTCCTGTTACAACAGGCCCTGATAGAAAGTTTATCTCCGTCTTCTTTATAGGTCCCCTTCATGTACTGAAAGATCGCAATGAGGTCTCTGGAGCTTTCTCTTCAGGCTAAACAACTTCAGACTCTCTCAGGAAAGCCTCATGATGAGGTGTTTCATTCCCCTGATCGCTATTGTGGCTCTTCTCTGGGCTTGTTTCTATAGGTCCATGTCCTTTTTTCACTAAGAATTCCAGAGCTGACCAGAGAAGGGCAGAATCCCCTCCACTGCCCTTCATGCACCCCAGGACACGTTGGCTTTCTGGGCTGTAAGTGCACATTGTGGGGTTTTATCCAGCTTCTCATTTGTTAGTATCTCCAACTGCTTCCTCCCAGGGCTGCTCTCTAGTCCTTCATCCCTAGCCTGTATTTTTACTGGGGGTTGACCCAATCCAGGTGCAGGGCCTTGTACTTGGTCTTTTCTAACATAATGACGTTCCTATGGGCTCACTTCTGCAGCTTGTTCAGATCCCTCTAAATTGTATTCCATCCTTCAGATGTGTCAACTACACCACTCAGGTGTTTGTGAAATTGTTGAGGAGGCAATTGATTCCACTGCCATTGATTAAGGTTTTTCTTAATTTACAAAAACTGAGAGAAGTTCTTTTCCCTCTTGAAGGGACAAAGATAAAATTATTTATTGAATTTCCAAGGAGAATACTTAGTTTTGAAAGAAGAAGCAGTGTTTTGATTTTGCTGGATTTAATGTTTAATGTAGATTATCTGTTTCTGTTTAAACAGAAGAAAACTTTGGTTAAATATTCTCCACAAGAAACTCTAGTTGATACATTATTTATCTTTTTATTTGTATATTTGATTTTGGTTTTGTGCAGGTCTTGCCTCATCTTGAGCAAATAAGACTTTGTGGCCTATAAAATCAAAATGTATAATAATGGTTTGTGGCATATTCCGTAAATATATAATATTTTCAGAAATGTGGAGCTTCCATAAAAATTTAACTGTATATATACATCCGTCTCCTAGGAGTTTGACAACTCATTTGGGATTTCATGATGTTCCTTTTTGGTATGTTTTACGGTTAGTATCTGTTCTTCATACTAACTACTATGAAGGGTGAAAGGCTAAAGATAGAATAGCTTTGTTTTTAACTACTTAGCAGAATTTCCCTTTCCTGCTTTCTCCCTGTGATACTTTGACTGTAGATGCTGTAGTACCTGAAAGGTTGAGGATGGAAAGAAGTGTCTCAAATAGGTATTCATGAGCTGGAAGATGTAGAACATGCATAGAGTTCTTATCCTTTCCAGAATATATGTCCGACAGGCTTCAGCCTGGATACGATACTTTATACGGTTAAGAAAATATGTTTTATACTTTTGAGGACTCTCTCTGGTTTTGACTAAAGAAAATGATTAAACAGAACTTATAATAAGTTGTCTTTAAATTACTCCTTTCAAGAACTATTCCATCAGAGTTGGAGGAAAATGAAACCAAATATTATATGCTTGAAAATCTGTTTATTCAGAGGATTTGGCTTCTGGAATACAATGGAACATAGTTTATGATGGAGAAGACCTTGGGTATGTGGTTTACATTGACAAATGACCATGTAAAGTAGTCAACAGACTAAAAGACTCATAACGCAAGATGTATACTGATTTGTTTGTCCAAGCAGACAGCCAATAAAAAGTTGACTGGTTTTTTTTTACAATAAAATGTTGACATTTTTCTATTTTCACAAAACTCTAGTGTAAATTATTGGGAAAAAAAAAAAACCCCAAAACTCCCAGTACTGATCAAATTTGCATTGAGAAAATTTCAAATTAATGAGAATGTTGCCTAGGTTTTTAGAGTGTAAGCATTCTTGCATAAGCAAGAAAATTACAATTTCCTTTCATTTATTGCAGAAATCTTTGCAGAAAAGGAAAAGTGTCAGGTATAGACATCTCTGTGATCTGAGTATTTATTGGCATGAGGACTTTGAAACTGACCAAGAGTTAAGTGACTGCGTCAATGAACAAAATATTGATCTTGTCCTGTAAAAGGATTTCTGTAAATAACTTTAAGAATAAGAGCACACTAATTCATTTTGTTAACTGAATATGTTCTAAATTTTCCCATTACAACACAGTTTTGAAAACGGTTTAATCTTCAAACATATTTAAGAATGTGTTCTGAATTTGGCTGGGATAGATCTGATTTTCTTCCTGGTACCTGGTATAGTGTTGTCTCCCAGATTAAACCAGGATAGAATCATACCAATATAGTGTGGATTATAAGATTTTTTAATTTAGTAATCAAATTTTAATCTGAAGCTCAGTCCTAGAAGTTATGTACTGCAAAAGCTGACTCCTATGAGAAAAATCTTCAGCTCAGAAAATTTCATATGTGCCAGTTAATGAAATAGGATGGTATTTGGAATAATTAAAATAAATTTCTCTGCATTTTATCTTAAATAGTCTTTAATATTTTGTGTTTATTTATTTATAAATTCTTATTTGCTCTCATTTCCCTCCTATAGAATAAATAATTATTACTATAAAAAAGCCTCAACAGATTTGTAATAATAGTCAAAAAGCATTTGAGTAAATAGGTCTTGCACTCTGACAGAAAATCTGATGAACTCCAGCTTTGTGGGGGTTTCCAGAGTTCATGGCGATATTGAGGTGTCTTTTAGCTAATCCCAGTATTGCTAAGATTTTGAGATATAGATTTTTTTTTCACCCAAGGTAATATGGCCCATTCTTTGAATTTGGAGCCATTTGTGGGAGCTAACTTGTTTTTGTATGTAGCTTTTAAAATACCTTGTAATAATCTGGTGTTATTGATGATGAAAATATTGTTGACCTTATAAAAAAAATGAACATCTCTGATTTCCCTTTGCTTCCTCAGCATTGATGAAGCATTGATCAATGCCTTCAGTATAATGTAATTCAATGAGCTTTAAGTGGATATAGTTAAGTAGCACCTATGCAAGTGCTTTGCATCAAGTGAGAGAAATAATTTCATTGAATAATTGCTTTTGAGTTTTTTCTGTACCTGGGAAAATAAATGGGATTGCATGGTAATATCCCTTCTCTTGAAAACTGCAGTCTTCAGGTGGGGAAAAATGTAGCTGGTTTGCTGTCTGGCCTGGGGGTACTGGCAATGGAGAGACTGCCATGAATGAGCTGGATCAGAGCAAATTTTATTTAGAATACAAAGGGTTTATATAGAGTATATTTTTATGACACTTTTATAGAGGATTCTGGTTTTGGTAACAATTTCCCATTGGTTATACATTTTACATGACCTCAGTTATCTGGCAGTCATTACAAAGTTTACAACATATCTTTTGGTCACTTCTACCCCAGGAAGCAATCTGTGTGTGTCTCTCCCATGGTTTCTGTTTGGTTAGGCCAAAGATATCAGGCTCCTTTATCAGTTCCATTATATCCTGTCTCATCTCCCATATGGGACGTTAGGCAAAAGCTTTTTACTACGTTGGGATGAGTTTGTGAAAGTCAGTTGAGTAAACTGAGCAAAATGTGATCTGAATGTTGTTTACATCAGACCCGTGGTCTTGTGAACACAATGCAGTGTAAGATTCCATTTAGCATTATTATGACCAGACTGAGTTATTGTAGCTATATATTAAATATTCTTTCTCAATTTTTTTGCAATGTTTTCATGTCATTGCTTCCAAAATGTGTTCCTAAAAGTATTTACCAAGACTCATTTTATTAAAGTGCTCCAGAAGTCTTTTCCCAGCATTTACACAAATTTTAGATGACAAGAGAAAAATCTGGGAAGGCACTGGAGTATTACTGACCCTCGAGGAACTGCATTCTTACTGTAGTATTATAAAACTTCACTAGATGGTAAATGGAAGTTACCGTCTAACCAGAGCAGGAAATTTCCTAGATGGTGAGTTTAAGTTACTTGATCTAATTTCATGTCAGATCCATAATAAAACATTTTGGATATAATGTTAAGAAAGTATCTCACCCCATTTCAAGGTTTCCTTCTCTTGTTATATCTCTATTTCTCCAGCAAAAGTACTGTTAGAGCTGTATGCCTGAATGCAAACTCCTTTAGCTATTTTAGTTTTGAGAAAAGCCCAGTTTGATTTAATTTTATCTAGAAGAAGCTGAAATCAATTTTATTGACTATTAATATGATTTGCTAATAAAATAAGTGTTGTTTCTTAGTAACTTTAAAATTCTTTTGATGTTAAACATTGATAAGAGAGGAAAAAAGAACCATAAAAGAGCACATATGGAAGAGTATCACCAACCTGAAAGAAACTTTTATACTAAATTATGAATACTAAGGGTTGTGACAATCTAGAATTTCATAACAAATTCTGATTCTTCTTCTCACAAGATATGTAGGAGCTACTTTTGCTACCCACCTTGAGACCTTTGCTTGAAGCTGAATCAAATACTTGGAGTTGAGTGGTTCAAAGAAAGATTCTATCACAGGACAATATATATCTCTAGAATTGATTAATCATAATATTTCTTTCAACCACTCTGCCTCTAGACACCTACCCAACAACTGTTACTTTGCACTGCTAATTTTTGTGTGCAGTGGCCTAGAGAATGACACATGGGATTTAGTAACTCTGCACAGTTAAAGTTCTCTGTTGATGAAAGTAAGCATATAAACATAGAGATACATACATAGAGATGTAAATATGGATTAGAACTCCAATCAGTTTGTACCTTATGGATCAGTTCTGAAATTGTTGAGTAGATGTGCTTACTTTCTTCTGAAGGTGTGTGAAACACCTTTTAGCTTACATTTTATGCTCTTTATAAGCATAACAGAATAAGCAAACAAACAGTGTTGATCACATTGCCATTTATCTTCTGAATAAGTGGAATGGAGGAAAAGGATGCATACCTGAAGGAAGTGTTAAATCATGATAGCAGCTCTCTGTCAACAATCAGTAGTCCTTATTGTCCATGGACACTAGAATAGGAAGGAGAAAGAGTAAACTAGAATTGTAGGAAGGCCAAAGGAAATTAAGAATTCAGAAAAGCAGAGATTTCTGTATGCGAGACAATAAAGATTTATTTTAAAAATTATCATCTGAAATAGGTAAGAAGGCCAGAAGAGACAGACCTCTATTTATATACACATAGGGTTTTTCTGGCTTTGTCATCTGTTAGGGAAAAAAAACCAAAACACATTAAAAAATAATGGTACCTCCTTTATCCAAGAGCTACTACATGTAGCTCCCCTGAAAGAACTGTTTATAAGATAAGTAAACTTTATATGTGCTTATCTTTCACACCTTGGGTGATTTGTCTTTGTAAATTTCCACTGAAAGTATTCCTTTTAAAACAATTCAGTTATGACTCTAGGGACTGCAAAAACACTACAGAATGTATTGATTCATAGAATGGACAACATAAATATTTCAGAAGGTAAGCTGGATGAGCAATTGCTTCTACTTAAAACTTTTTCATTTTTTGCTGTACCATATTTTAAATCTTTATTCAGCCTGAGATGTGAATAGTGATGTGTTGGTAGGATTTTTTCTTTTTATTTATATTTTTTCCCCCTGAATAAATTTAAAATGCCTTGGGTCACTAAGTCCCATGAAAAAAACAAATAGAAAATAACCCAAACCCAAATGGCAAACCTTGAGATAATTTAATGTGAGGTGCTGAGGTTCTAGGTTGCAATTATATTAAAGAAAACAATCTTCTTTTTAAGAACAAAATTTGGAAGCTTGTAGGGATGTTTGTGACAAGTCAGGGCAGAAGATTATTATTTTCTAGTGAATTAATCACTGATGAATTGAAAAATGTAGTGTCCTAAATAGTCTTAAAACTGAAATCGAGTGACCAAAATTTTGCTGGTATTTTGGAATTAGTCCACATTGCCTTATTTCAGTGATGTGTCAAAGAGAAAATTGTGCTAGGGCTTATAATTTATTTTAGGGATTCTTTGAAACAATAGTTGCATAACAAAATATATCCTGTCTTTATTTTTAGTTTGAGGCCATCAGTTTTGACTGATAGATCCAAAAATGCAACTCAGTTTGTGGATTTTCTGAATCATCTGCAAGTACTGCTGTTTTATTGCACAGGGTAGTGATGTCTGTGCTGTCACTTATTCTCCCCAGCTTAAGCTCACATCAGTGAACAGTTCATTTCTTCAAAGAAGTTTCTCTAATGGGATTTATAGCATTGGAAAGGAGAGATTATTTAGCCTCCAATCCTTATTTTTCTTCTCAGCAGATCGGAGAATAGAAATCTGGGAAAAGAACTAAATCTTCTGTAATACTATAATGGAAATCAGGACATAATTACACTTGTAGACTATGTAGAGAACCATGAACTATGGCCAATAACCGTGCCCTGTAGCTTGTGAATAAGTTCTGTATTTTCATGGTCCAAGAGAATGTTAAATATTGTCAAAGAAACTAAAAGAATGTTATGGTGCATGTGCATATTAACTGGCTATTAAACATGTATTTAAATATTTAATGCATTCTAGTAAAAACATTGAACTAGATTTCAAATATTATATTTTTTGGTTCCTGTTAGAATGGGAACAGATCATCTTTCTAACATACAGAGAGAAAACTACCTCTGATATTACCCTCTTCCACTAATTGCTTCAATTATTTTGTTAGAACACAAAGGATCCAAAAATAACTGCAACAAAGATTTAAATAGAAAAACAACAAAAATTTAAATAGATTTTGTAATATAGGCCTTTGATAAAAATGAGAATTTATTTACAAAGACAGCATACTTCTTGATACATGTTTTTAAAAATAAAACAGCTTTCTTTCTTCTTCCTAGAATGCCCATGTTTTGGGCCAATTCTTTGGTATAACCCCAGTAGTTTCTGAGATGGCTTGTATGGTATCCCTAGAAGTATATTTTAATAGTAATAGTAATAAGAAACAAACAAAAAAAGATCTTTAAAGCCTTTTCCTGGTATTTCTCGTAATAAATATCTTCTTTCAGCTAGTGAAAGGAAAACAATCTTTCTTTCAGCATTTCCCAGGAAAGGTTTTCTATGTATGGAGATACTGAATCTTCAGTAAGGAGGTTTTGAGGTACAAACATGGAAGAAATATTTAATGGCATTTGTAAAAGGTCCTCCAGAATAGTTTAGCTACTGATATAATTTGGACAAGCAAACTTTTTTATTTGTCTTGGCCTCTCATTCATTCATTCATTCATTCATTCATTCATTCATTCATTCATTCAT
>QUSF01000001.1:13621346-13734997 GCA_003676055.1 Chloebia gouldiae
CATTCATTCATTCATTCATTCATTCATTCATTCATTCATTCATTCATCCATCCATCCATCCATCCATTCTTCAGTTTTTTACATGGTCAGGTTAAAAGCTGAGGTTTTTTTGCATATTATAGTCTTCCTTTTCATCAGAGCACTTCTGATTGACTAATTTTTCCCTTATATATTTAAACTCTTTTCTGCAGTCTGGACAAAGAGAAGATATTTTTTCTTTATTTTTTTTTCAATTTTTGATTATTATTATTTTTTGGCATTTGTACCCAGTTCTCTGCTGAGGAAAATAGATGTATTTTCCTGCAGGAAGAGCACACACATGAAGTTTTCTCTTCATGTGTAATTAAACACATGTAATTAAATGTAATTAAATTAATTAAATGTAATTAAACAAATGTAATTAAACAGCGGCATTGTACAGGTGAACTTAATGTTTGCTAACCAAGAAAGCAAGGTGCTCACTGGAAATTTTTTACTTTTTTTTTTTTTAACTAATTTTCATCTTTCTGAGCAGCAGCAAAACCTGGCACATCCTCTCCAGTCGTGTTACTTCCCATCACGTGTTCACAAGTGGATGAGTCTCATTAAGAAAGAATTTAATCATTCTTTGGCAAAAAATGACTCATAGGTCCTGGTGAAAATGATTCCCTGATCCTGCTGGTAGTCAGTTCAATCCCCTGATTCTGCACTGGGAGCTGCACTGTGGGTTAGCCAGGCTACTGAACAGTGAAGGAGTAAGTAGGGTGTTCTGGGAGATTTCAATTACTTCCTCTGCCACGCAACGGAGAGATTATTCCACCAGGATTCCAATGTCTCAATTGCTGAGTTCACCAGGGACAGTTACCACAAATAATTTTTATAATTTTCCACCTTGGAAAAAAAAAAAAAAGGATCTGTCTGAAATCTGGAATTCCCATATGTGAAATTCCCAGTCTTTTCAACTTGGAGTTTTTAAGGCAAGTTGCTATTATTTGGTGTCCCAGTTAAAATACTACCTTTGTAACTTTGAAAAAAATATTTTTACATGAATCTAACATTACTAGTAATTATATTTTTATATATATGAGTACATATAGATACATATATTGTTCAAGTTCATAATATTAATTTTCCATCTCTTAATCATTAATTTTTTTAGTGAAAAGAGCAATGGTCACCACCATGAAAACAGCTTTCTGCCCAAGGCCTCGAGACAGCGGGTCTACTCTGGGAGCAGCTTACCTGGACAGCCAAAGATGTTCCCATGGTGGGCAATGGCCCTAGAAGAAGACCATCAAGTAATGAGAAAAAAACTCGTGAGAATACTTTAAAGTCTGCCCATAGCTGATAAAAGCTGTGAAGTCACTTGCCTTGTAACCTGAAAATTCAGTTGAATAAAAGACAATGATCCAGAATCTTGCAGATGTTGAAGCTGTGGAGTGGATATTACACAGTGGACATTTTTGATTTATTGTACTATTTTGAATTATTATACTATATATTTTTACTTACTGTGTTATTTATTTTGTATTATTTGACTCTTTTGAGTAACTGTAATATTTTGAATGCTGTTGTGATTTTGCATCATGCTTCTCTACAGCTGTTAAGTGTAAATGGAAAAAGCCATCTCTGATGGACAGTGAGCTCAGTTTTGCAAACACAAGGATAAGGAATCAGTGCGCTAAGGATTCCTGCTCTGGGCTCTCCCTAAATTGTGTTGTGCTTGGAGAAAGTAAGCATAGTACCTCTAACTACCATCATTATTTCATGTGATGAAGAACCAGTTCAGAAGTGACCTAAGAACCATTTGCAAAGGACATTGATGGATGATCTTGGACGGACAGTGCCTAGTGATCCCCCACATTCTCCCATTTTTATGTTAGGATGGGTAATACCAGAGACATTAACTATCAGAAGCTGTTGCTGGATGCAGAGGGAGATGGAAAATGTCCCCAAAACTCTGTATGAATTCTGAAGATTGTACCATAGCTCTGCTAGTGCTCCCCATCTTGGTGCCAGTGCTGGCAGCATCCTCACATCCTCTCATCCTCTGTGAACCAGGTGGATGGGGATTAAGTTCTTAAGGTATTGTCACTTGTCTACAAGTTTTACTTTGCCCAAAGTTTAATCTTATGGCTCCTTTAAATCCCCCAAATTATTCTCAAATCTTTCAAATTACACTTAAATTCTCTAAGTTATACTCAAATAACATTACAGTAATGGACCTGGGGATAATTACTGCAGTAATGGACTTGGTGAAGATTCCGTGTTCTGTCCAAGTAATTTATTGGAATAATTATAATGCATCCTTTATTATTTCTTTTTTTTTTTTTTTTTGGCAGCTCATGTGCTGGTGAGCATGGCTGTTGCTGAGCTGTATGGAGCTGGTGATGAGATAAGCAGAAATAAATCTCTGGAAAACACCTTGGGGAAACAAGCACTTAGAGATTTGTTTCAGGATGGTAACAAAGCTAAAGTCTACTTTGGGCTCTCAGCACCATATCAGAGATCCATAGCATCCCTGTTTCCAGTGTCAGTATTTCCTGCTTCCTGGTCAAATTCCGTATCTATGGCAGAGAAATGCTGACATCTGCTTCTATGGTCTCCTCTGTGCACCATCTGCCCCCAGCAAAACGTGCCCTCAGCCACCACTCAGGTGCTGCTATGACACAGCAGCCACCAGTTCTGACCCTGTTCAGCTAAAACTTCATGGTTTTCCCCCTTATCAAATCTGATTTCTTATTTAATATTTCCAGCAGGGAAGTAACTTCAGTGTGCACTGTCTCTTTGCTTAGCAGAGGATGATTTTTGCCCAGTTTCCATTATCAATCTGTATTTTTTTTTAACTTCTCAATGATGCTCAATGAAAACAGCTCCATGGTCTGAGCATTTTATCATGGGCTTTAACCTCTATCAGCAACAGCAAGGCTGATCCTCAGGGCTCCAAGGAGGATCCACAAACCCTCAATGGACCAAGTGCCTAAGAGGTATAAACTGGTTCAACAGTTGTCTTCTTCTGCCTCAGAGTCAGCCTGAGCATGGTACATGCTTGGTACCATGGCAGGAAAACCTGACTGGAAAAGGATTAGTATGAATTTTGTCTGCATTTTCTCATTCAATTCTGTTTCTTCCTCAAAGAGAACCACTGAACCAGTTTGCACCTCTTAGGCACTTGATCCCTGGAGGGTCCACGGACCCTCCTTGGGATCACTGTAGAACTGGATCCTGGCAATCCTTCTGGAAGCACATCCTGAACACTGCAGAGGACCTGTTGCAGGGCTTGGACGTGATGTGCATAAGTGCCTTTAACTCCAGACGTGACCGTGAAGGCAAACACAAGCACTTTTATGTATAACAGCACAAAGCTAATTGACAGTACAGGTGACAAAAATGAGAACAAGCTTGATTGCAAGGATCTTTCATGCTGTACAGATAAGAACTGTAGCTCTAATTCCACATTTCTGCTTATAAACTGGTAATGAAATGGCTTTCAAGGCTGTTTTGTTCAGGTCCCTACTGGTCCATCCACAGGCTTTGCTGCTTACAACAAATACATAGCATTTTCCCTGCTGTTAACAACAGCTTTTTTTCTTTGTTTTTAAATCACTACATTCTTTCTCAAATATTTTTTCCAGGTCTGGAAATAATTTGGCTTGACCAAAACATTTTTCAGCATGGGAGACAGGGATGCAGGAGAAATATTCATGTCTTTGCAACTAATTATAAGGAACAATTGCCCTCCCCTCAACCTCTCCCCTTTCAGTCAGTAAAGGAAGATAAGGCTCCACAGAAGACGATTGATTCAGAGCACCTCCCTCTGTGCAAGGATTATGTAGCTGTATAAATTAAAAGCCAAATCACTTGCATCAGATCTCACAACACAAACAATTCTTTTTTCTTCAGAGACAAAAAGAAGGGTTAGATCTGTATGCATGATAAGTAGATTTCCAGGCCTTTTAGGATTTTTTTTCTTCTGCTGATTAACTGCCCTTGATGCTACAAAACTGTGCCTTAATACATGTAAAATTTGTCTTGATAAATTTCTGAAGCTCATTCTGATGCTCGCCAGAGCAAAGAGCTTTTATGGTACCCTTCAACTTTCTATCCTTCCATCCATCCATCCATCCATCCATCCATCCATCCATCCATCCATCCATCCATCCATCCATCTACTTTATACACCATATCTGGCAACCTCTTGGTCTTTTTTCGTCTATGAACCAGGATAAGCCCAAGCATTTAAGATTTATTTTTATTCCACCAAAATACTGAAAGGAGCATAGAGTTTCTGGCTTTGGTGTGCATTAGATGCATTTGCTGGTGGAAAATGATGCCATTTCTGTATACAATCAAGCAGCTAATGGGATGCTTGTGAAATTTGAAATGAAAACAGGACAATGACAGTTATTTTACCTTTTTATGTAGATAATCATGGAAATCATGCTCACCAGAGCCTATATTATGGTTAATAATAGCTGTTTAGAAAAATGCTTTGCAAATTTAAATTTTGAACTTCGGGTTTTGAGTGGCTTATAATTCTTGAAGGGGAGGGGGAGGATGATAAACTGAGATCATAATTTATCATAGATGTGTTGTTTTACTGTCTTTCCCCCTTCTGTTTGCATTCAGCACTTAGAATTTACATAGTAACAGTATAAATGACAAACAGGAAAACTAGATTTAGTTGTGGAAACATGATACTGTTAAACACATGATGTTTATTTCCTTCTAGTGAACTCCACTGTTTTTTGGCATTAGGATATAATGTACATAGAAAGTATCCATGCTGGCAGAACTTGTCTGTAATTCCTCTCATGTTGCATAAATGGGTCATAAAATGCTTTTAAAGAAGATATTATGGTCTGCTGGGTCAATGATCCATGTTTGAGAAAGTTCAATCTTTGCCAACGGAGTGCAGATCCTATTTGTGTTGAATCAGTTGAAATCAACATTTAATCATGACATCTGATGGGGTTTTTTGTGCAGAGTATTAATGTGTTAGTGCTCTAAATTAAATTTTGAATCCTTTGCTCCTTTTTATGCTCAATTTAGCATCTCTAGATCATTTAGTTCTGCAGAGGACAGACTTACTGAAACAATGAATCAGACACAATGAATTAATCACAATGTTAATGTTATCCAGCTAACTTACTGCTTGTAACAATACTGTGCTTTGACTAAAACCAAACATATTTGTAGTGAAACAACCTGCATATATTCAGCAGAAAAGTAGCAGCTCAGCAATTATCTGTAGTGAAACCACACAACTATTATCTTACTGGTGCACTTCCAAAGAGCTGTTTTTAGATGTAGATGAAATCTATTATTTATTGGGGGACTTGGGGAAGGCATAGAAAAGATTCGTTGTGAAGAATTTTGAGGAGGTATGTATATCTTTACCTTGATATGAGATTTTATAACAGAACAAGCAAACGTGTCATTGATATTTCTTTAAAGTAGCTCAGTGATGCTGATTCATAAAGCATTTGTATTCTATAAAGGCATTTTCTTGCCCTGTCCTCAAGCAGCTTGTATGAGAAACACACATAATTTATCAGTGTTTGGAATCTGCCTTTATATAACCTTGTAGTGTTCCTGAATGTGAGAAGTTCTTAATAGAAAAAGTGAATTATTTCTGGTCCAAATAGTAATGTATTTCTCTTAACATCTCATAGTTTTACTCTGTGCTGGTACCCTGAGGTGTCAGTGAAGAAATGAAAGTGAGAGTGTAGCTGTGGATTAAATGCAAATGATGTGTATTGTAAATTTGGCAGCTTGTTTCATCCTGTCCTAAATTGGTTCTACAGCAAGTTTATAAGTATGGGCTCTGAATGACCTGTCAAAAGTTTCATAGCATGGAAAGAAATCAATTAGTACTTTTTCATCTATATTATATCTAATTTGGATTTATTAAAATGGAGCAGTGGAGTTATGACAGGTAAAAAAGCCGGTTACAGCAGTAATTTTTTGAATATCTCTACAAGAGTTCCTGTAACATTATAATTACGATCATATATACAGTGATTGTAACAAGGTGGAAGCTAGAGAATCTGGTAATATTTAGTAGCTTTGTTTCATATTTTTGTGAAGTATTTGTTTCCTTTAAATGTATATTACAGAAATTAAATGAAAAAGGTATAGAAAAGTACATATATGAGCCCAGTGATTGAGTGGTTCTATCTCTCCTACAGAGTCCTCCTTTACAACAGCAACTAAACCTTGCTCATTAAATATTTGGCTCACTTGAGATAATCACATTTATGTGGACCTGTCATCTCTGATTATATGAGGTGATATATCCATACATTTATATAACAAAGTTCTACACTGCAGTATAATGTTAAGAAATGTTATGAATCATTGGCATTGTGTAATTTCTCAGTTTTCCAATATTCTAGCTCCTGAAAACCAGATATGTATGCAAACACACACAGAAAAATAAAAAAATAAAGCCATAATATTTTAAGTAACATTTAGGTGGTTTCTTGCTCTGCAAAAGACAAAAATTACTCTGCAGTTCAAGAAAATGTTAAGCATTCTTGTGGTTGATCTTATTTTCATTTCATGATATGGATCAGCCAAAAATTCTGTATTGAAGCAGACACAGAAAAAACTTTTTACAGTGTGCTTAAAACTCTGGGAGTCTTATGTCACTTCAAGACAAATAGAAAGTTGGGGAACTATTTTAGAAAATGTGTGTGAAAAAGTTGTTTATTAAACCTAATTCTTCAATACTATTAAGCAAAATGCTTAGTAAGGTGCTCAGAAGTGCTGAGAGGTAATAGAATGCTGAGTAGTCCTGAGGAAAAAGTGATATTTAGCAATATTTTTTAAGCATTACCTGTGTGTTGGTACTAGCAACTACACTTATATTATCTGAAATTGTTTCTCTCTCATTTTATTATCTCTCTTACAATGGAATAGAGAAAACTAAAGTAAGACAATAGAAATTTGTGGGGTTTTTCTAAAATATTCCACACTTGCATGTTCATCTTTTACATACTAGCAAGAATACTGTGCAAAAATTCAGTTGAGTTTGGTTGGTGAGTGCCCAAAGTTGTACCAGTTAGAAAGAATTAAATCTAGATATCTCAATGAGGCCTTAGAGTTGAAGAAGTCTCTTTTAGATGCTTTTATTTACAGAGCTAGCCTTTTTCATTTGCTTATTAATTTCCACGTTTATTTGTAATATGGCATATTGCTGTATACTATTAGTTTCAGGGTAGATTGAATTGTCTGTGGTCACCAAGCTCCAGTTCTAATACTTCACAACTTATCTGAGCAGTGGAAAAATTATTTAATTCTTGTAGAGTACTTCAAACATGACAAGAACTGTGCAAGTGTTAAAAATTAATAAACTCATCCGTTCATAAGCAAAATATGGTGGTGTTTGAAAATATACTTGTAAAATATTTTGTTTATAATTATTTTGGAGCTCTTTTGTTTGTGAAAGACATTTATGTCTAAGCTGCCATTGCTGCTTACACTGGAAGTCCAAAAGGTCTGCATTTGTAAATGTGATTTTTAAGTCCAGCACTTGTAAGCAATATTCTTACTGGAGGGACAGCACACTGCTCTACCATTCCAAAGTGCTCCTGTATGTGTCAATAATCAGACACATGAATGGCAAAACAAGATTTTTTTCTACTTATGGCATAATAGAGCTGTCTGAGAGAAAGGGAACAAAATTATGCCAGTTTGTCTCAGATGTTAGCAACATTTTATAATGTTTCGAATACATATTATTTTCCAAATGAAAATATTCTATTTCTACTTGTCCTTGAAATCCATCTCATATATACAGTTACAGAGTGATTGAGCAGCTATAAATTTCTTCCAAGAAGGATGGTTTAGGAGGAATTTTTAAAGTCCTTTGCCTACTAAAAATAGAAAATTAATTGAAAAAAGAGTGAAGACTGGAAAATTGGATGTATCCATTCTGTATTTTCCTGTGTTGATATTGATTGTATTAATAGTAGTGTTATTATTTTGCTATTAATTCAGTAAACATAGTGTTCCAGATAGTATATTAAAAATAGGCACATTCAGACTTAATGAAAAGCAGAGAAAATGAACCAAAAATTGTATGCCAAGTGAATCTCTTGTTCTAGCATTAAGAAGGACTGATAGTATTTACGCTTGACTAGAAATCCACGTTAATGCAACTTTATAACCTTCAAATCTGTGGTTGCTCATATGAAGGTCATTACAAATACTGACCACTGAGGTGACTTGAGGATTGCAGATTGATTTAATAGTGGCCCCATCTGCAACTGGTGAAATGACTTCTCCTGATACCACCTGAAAGTGAAATTCAATATGCAAAATTTAAGAACTTTTGAATTTTCTTCTGAGCAAATCACCTTATTTCTAATCCTTCTATGTCTAAAAATTGTTGTGTTTTTTCAGAGGTACAAAAATGAATCCTTTTTTTCCACAGAAAACAGACTAATTATTCAAACTGGGTATTAAAACATTTCATAGCATGCAGTGATCATCTCTCATCTTATTAAAAAGCTGTTGAAAAATAATTTATTATTTAGTTACTAACAGATGATAAAATATTCATTTGAGATAATGGCACAATCAGATTATATTTTATTGCACTCTGTTTATTGGTCTTGATAAAGGGACAGTGGATTAATTACAATTCTCTTTTACCATCTCAGTAACATGAAAAAATACCACTGCTGGGAAAGGAATGACTTAATTCACAGAAGAGTCTTTTTAATTACATAATTTCATGTAATAAAGAAATAGGCATGACTATTCTGTGTCTCATATAACTCATTTTGAAGCTGCATCCAATTTGGCTTTGGAAAAAGGACTCAGTGAGCAAGTATTTAAAGGTGAAATGTCACTGTGCTATTCGTTCTTCATGTACTCAACCATCAGAAACTTACCTTTTTTTTTTTTTGTTAAGTCACTGCAAATTTGGGGCTCAATCAGTTTTCAGATGTAAATAAGATTACTACACTGAAGTGCTTAATTTCATTCTGCAAGGTTTATTTTTTCCTTTTAGCCTTCCTGCTCTTTCTCTCCTCTTAACAAAATGAAATGCAAAGATCAAGTGAATGTAGCTGCTGATGGAAGATGTCAGAGTGACAGCCTTAGAAAATGAGAACCTCAATTACCCCAAGAAGACAGACAGCCCAGACAGCACCAGTGCAAGCTGCTTTTCACTGAGCCTTTTACCTTACTTACTTCTAGGGATTAGATAACTGTTTAATTTCAGTGACTTTGAGATCTGCAGCCTCGCTGCTGAAACTGCTGAGAAGGGAGCCAATTAGTGGTAATTGTGAGATTTATGTTGTTTTAAATGATATATGTATCTGTCCACCAGGAGCTGGTCTGGGACCATCATCCCACACGCTGCATCAAGCAGCTGCTGTGGCAGTGACAGCCCTCAGCTGCACACAGCTGTGTTATGATGTGTTGGTGATCTCTGGGTGCAGGTGGTCTACCCACTCACCTGACACTGGAACCACATCAGCTCCCTGTTCTGAGTTTCTCATCTGTTTTTGAATTGTGGTCCATGGAAACTTCAAAGAGGTAGCGCCACTTACTTCAGGAAGGAGCTGGTGTTTCAGAGCATCAGGAAAAAAGATTAAGATGTGCCACAATATTAATATGCTAGTCCTTACATTGACCTTAACTGCTGTAATTAATTTTACAACTGTTTGGGTAGAATTCCTGCTATGTTGTCTCAAATATTTATGTATAATCTATATATCCAGGAACCTAGAAATACATTAGACACAATAAAAACCAAGAGACCTTCCAAACCATTGAACTGGCAGCTCATAACGCTGGATTTTGAGTTAAATGGCATAAAACAAGAGTTATAAGGCAGTGCTTAGTGCTTTACCAGATTGCTTCCTCTTGTCTGAACTGTTCTTTGTGGCAGAGCAAGTGGTAGCCCCCACTGTGCTCAGACAGGAGGTGAAGTGGGAACGTGGCGCTGTGAAGGGGCTTGAGGCAGAGGCAGTGGCTTGCCTGTGTTGATGAGCTATATTTCTTTTTTCTCATAGAATTCAGTATTTGCAGACTGTGAGACTGCTTTCAGTTTCCAGCCCTTATGAAATTCAGATGGGAAAAAGCACCCTGAAGCAAGGGGCTGTGTCTGAGTGGACACAATCTGGGTACTGAAGTCTGGTATAACACATCTACTTTGATACTTTTTCAATACCAGAGAAAAAAGGTAGAACATATATACAATGACAGGTTTTTTGTTTGATTGGTATGGTTTCTTTTTTTTTTTTTTAATCTTGGACTGCATCAAGATCTGTGAACACTGAGAAAGTATTTCAGTCACCATGCCTGAGTTTTTCATCCCACTTCTTTTCTGTTACAGGTCATTAAAACTTGTGTGTGGGTAGTAGAGTCTAGAGGTCACTTTTGTGCTGTAGGGCCTAAACTAGATTTTACACTATTTATTGGATGCTGTTTGATATTTTCTGCTGAGCAGTGATAGACAGGAAGAAGAGGAAGAACATATGAATTTGGTACACTATCCATGTTGCCCTTAGAATAAGAAATATCACATTTTAACGGAAAAATCATGCAACATAAAGTTAGTAACTGAGATCAGATGAGGAAAACACAACCTGAATTACATGCAGACTTGTTTATAGGCAATTGAGATTGTCTGGAAAAGCAGACTAACTGTTGATAATTCTCGATTCTGTAAGAATGTCTTAGAGGATAATCTTACTGAGGAATGAAATATGAAAGCATACTCTGGAGAAAGGAAATGTAATTCTTTTAAAATGTAAATTAATAATTGTGATTCATTTTCACTTAATTTAATTGACCATTGAAACATATTTATTATGTTTCTATTTACATTTTTTTTAATGCTGAATGATCAAAAATAAATTTAAATATGGCAAATTTCCGCATTCATAGATGTTGCAATTTAAATTTTTTCAACTGGAAAATGACAAGGACTGATATTTCGGTCATGTTATTTTATTTTTCTGTTTTGTCTAAGTCTCTCATTTCTCTCTTCCCATCTCTTATTGATGCATCACTGAAAGAGGTGGTGGAAAGACAATTTCTTTGTTCAGTAGTGTATTGGCCTCAGAGCACACTTTTGAAGAAACACCAAGAGGATTCATGTGGAGAACATCATAGACTTTATACATCAGTGTCAAACAAAAATGAATAGCACCATACAGAAACCTGCCCAAAATGCTGGTGGTACAGAAAGTCTGTCAGAAAAGTTTCTTGCTTTTGGTTTTTCTTTTTTTTTTGTTGTTGTTGTTATTGTTTCTGGTTTTATTCTTTTTTTCCCCTTTGTTTTTCACTTTCGTTTTTTTTTTGTTTGTTTGGTTGGTTTTTTTTTTTGTTTTTCTTTTTGTAGCCAAGAAAGCTTAGTTACTTCTTCTTTGCCAATGTTAAGGGTTTACTGTAGCACTTTGGGAATTACTCAGAGTCATGTTTTCTATAGCATATTTGATTTTACTATAACTGTGTTTCACTCATAACAGCAAATGGAAGCCAGCATGGGAAATCCAAGAACAAAACACACTGATTTTAATGCTAAATTTTAGACAGTGATAATTGAGTGGGGTTTGTCAGAGGAGGTAATTTAGCTGTACCTGGGTGGTAGAAGGGAATATGTCTCTCTGGAGACAGTAGGAGAAATTAGATGTAATGGAAGAAATCAAATTGGCAATTGTGTTCTCAAATCCTAAAATAAAATAAATGTGAAATTCACAGAATGTGAATTTCAATCTAAAAATAGCAGTTTTAAAGGTTCATATTATTTTAAAGAATTCGTGAGCCTTGTTCTATGGTTTATAAAAGGAAAGACTTGTATAATAAGTATCATAATTTATTAGCAGATCAATACTTGGAAATATTTTCTGCAGAATAGATGGAATACTTAAATCCATTTAATAAACAGCAATAGCCAAGTAACTAGAATGAAAAGAAGACATTTTTTAAGCAAATCTAATTCACACACTCAGGATTTTCAGTTTACAACAATTTTTCCCTCTTCCTTATGCTGTGGTTTAACCCAAGCTGGCAGCTAAGTACAGTACTCCCACTCTCTCAATCCCCCTTCCCTGCCCTAGTGTGATGGAAAGAAGAATTACAAAAATAGTAAAAAAATGCTAAACCTTGTAGATTGAGACAAAAGCTGAAATAAAGTAAAATAATAAAAATAAAACAATAGTATTAGTAGTAATAATAATACAAAATATTAGTGAATTTCACATTTGAATAGCAGTGTTCTAATCAAACATTTAAATGCTTTCAAAGCCTCTCTTCCATTTCTCACAAGTAATGACTGATATTTGGTTTTGTGTTTACTACATTTATTAAAAGAAAATAAATTTTAAACAGTTTTTAATATATCTTAATATTCAAGCATCTTTACTCAAGTAGGTAATGTGTGTATTTCACATATAATTATTATATATTGTGGGTTCAGAATTTCCATATGACATTGCTGTGAACTTTCCTGGATAGAGTGAAGATAGAAGAGATACTATTTTAAATAGGACTGTTTAAAAGATAATGATGGTGTTTCACAGCGTCTGTGAGATTTTAGAATTCTTTTCATCCCATACTAGAACAGAGCACCAGCCAGACCTCTGAATTTGAAGAAATTTTAATTGGAGAATGAAATTCTACATCTCGGAAAAACACCTATGAAATAAAGTAGCACTAGATATTTTTAAATCAATATTAGTTCTAAAGTTAAATTACATTTTTGTAAAAGAGAGTTAGCTGTAGCGCCTTGAACAATTGATCTCTCAGTTACAAGTAGGAACCATTGCCTGTAGTTGTTGGGGTTTTTTGTGGCTTGTTCATGTTTTGTGTGCAAACTATGCAGTCTTCTCTGCTGACAGAAGAGTCCTCATAATTGTGAGAATGCAGACTTTTTGATCAGCGACTCTCAGCTAATTTTTTTTCCTAGACTGAATTTCCAAGTGTACCATGTAGGCTTTAAGTCTATTATTAAAGTAATAGATGTCTATTGGAAATATTTAGACATCAATTAGATGTCAATTTATTCCAATTGACATCTAATTGAATATGGTGGGGCACTGTAACTGGACACTGTAAGGTTGTCCAGAGATGCTGTGGATGCCCCATCCCTGGAAGTGCTCAAGACCAAGCTGGATGGGGCTTTGAGCAAACTGGTCTCATGGAAGGTGTCTCTGTCCATAGCAGGGGGGTTGATCTTCAAGGTTCCTTCTGATGCAACCCATTCTCTGATTTCATGACTCTATGACCTTTGCCCAGTGTTACAAATCAATTAAAAAGTGGAGAAAAAGAGACAGAATTGGTGACGGTCATGGAAACCTGTTCTGCATTAGGAAATACTTCCACAGAAAACACTAAACTCATTAATATTTGATTAGTGAAACATGGCATTTCCCTTTTAGGAACTGCAAAATTAATGCAGTATCTGAGTGAGAAATGGTAACTCCCAGTAGTGAACTTTCTGTGCTCATCACATAAGAAGTACAAGGGGAATGAATTCATAGTTATTACTGCCAGTGGGGGATTTAAAAAATGAGGAATGCTTATATTTTGCTCAGAGAGCAGAAATATTTTACAAGATATTGGATGGAGGGAAGCAGTGTAGACCGAAAAGATTTTTCCTTTATTGTCAGCATGGTGGGTAGTAGGATGGCTTATATTGTCAGAGGATGGCTTATATTAATACAGGAAGCTATTCCTCTTACTATGGTAATAGGATAAACATTGCTTGGAGTAGTAAACTGCTGCATGGTTAGAAAGACAGTTTATAATCATGCTTAGCTGGATGAACATGTTTTCTGCTTGATGGTCTTCAAGAAGGCAATTGGTTGAGGTTAAAGAGGTTGCAGAGTGTGAATGGATAATTAAGACAATTCACCATCTGCCAAGCAGGAAAAAGAACAATCAAAATAGAATCATACACTCCAACGGAGTAGCATAGTAATAGCTGACAGCAATTATACCTGTTGTTCCAGTGATTATTATTTCATTAGGCTCACAACTAAAATGATTCCTTTGCTTGTGGAGAGAGGAATGTGGCTTCTGCGTACAGCAATCTCTCAATCCATATGGATAGCTGCCATCCTTTTATCACAAACAATAAAAAGGATGTTACCTAGAAGAAAGAATGCAATTTTGCTAGTTTTTCTGTTGGAGACACTGGTCTATATCTCTATTTTAGCTGGTCATTTTCTTTATGTAAAACAGCCGTAACTGGTAATGTATTTAAAATTGAGTCCAGCTTGATTAATACTCAACCCTGATAGATTTGTAGTTTGACCTGGAACCATGTACATTATCCGAAAAGTGAAATCATCAAGAAACTGACTTTTACAAGATATCTAAGCTGGATTTTACAGTGCATCAATAGCTGAAGCAGTTTTTTCTGTGTCACACGATAAATTTCAGATTCATTTAAGGTGAAAATCTGGAAAGAAACTGCATGTTGCAAATTTATGCATGTTGAAACAAAGGGAAAGGCTGGGGGAAATTTACTGAATTCAGTGCTTCTGAGATGGCTGGCTTTTCAAATGTAATACAATATGTAACTCCATTGTACCAACAAAATCACAGCAGGCATTGGCTGAAAATAAACAACCAACATCTCTTCAGATGAGAGACACTGGGCAAGCTGCAGGGACCTCCTGCTTGTGGGTAGGAGGATAATAACTGCTTATTCCTTTTACATGCTCCCCCAGATTGGAAGGTGTCTCTCTACCAGATGGAGTAGGAAGAAAAGGAATGGACACTAAATCTGTACATTAGTTTTGGTGCTGCATGTACATTTCCTCATGATACACTATGAAAGTTATTAGTTATCTTGGCACACTGTGAGATTGCATGGAAGGCAGTGTAATGCAAGATGATATATCACTACTCTGCTATACCAGGTTAAAAAGTCCAAAATACAAATAGGCTTCTACCTTCCCTGCATAAATTATCTTTGTGAAGGAATTCAGCAGATTATCCACAATTTAAGCACCTGGATGTCTCTAATGCAATAATTAATGACTATGGCTTTTGACCATCTGTTTTACAAGTATTGTGGCAGGTGTGAATACCTGCTACCCAACACAAAAAGTGAGTTGATGAAAATAACCTTTTTTTCAGGACAATTATCTTCCTATACACCTTAAGAAAAAAGTTGCCTGAGAAAGCTTAGAAACATGTTGTTTACAGCTGTATATGTAATGGAACAGTATAACACGTAAAAGTTTAAATGCTTATAAAGGAATCTATCATATAAATATTAAATACTGATGAAGATTCTGAAAGAGTTATTAAAATTAAACCTACATTTCATATTTTATTGTCATGGCTTTACGATTTCATTACAAATCTTTTTTGACAGAATCTGCCACTACTGGTATTCAATAAAGTTGTAATGTAAAAGGTCATGGACCATCTTCTGCACGACATGAAAAGAAAAATCTCCTTTCCAATAATAGATAATCTCTTTGTTAGGTTGTAATTAGATGATCCATTTAGGCTTCCCCTTTCTCAGATATAGGATGTGTGTGCATGTGTATGTCTGCATGGTGAAGGATAGAGGATGCTCACTTTTTAACTTCCAAGATTTCTATTGTGTTGAAAACTGTTACAGGGTTCAGATTTAAGACTATTAAATATTTTATTCCTGAAGGTGTTTGTAGGATTCATGTCGTTCTAGTGTCTTAAAAATGATAGAAATTTAAGGGGAAGTAAAAGGAATAAAAACATTTGGGAGTCTAGAAGCAGCAACTTATCTTCTGTTTGAACCCAGTGGTCGACTTTCCACGGCTCAGTTTTATTAGCAAATTTTCTTTCTCATTGATAATTGAACAAAGAGTCATTGAGAGGAAGTATCCAATGAAAACTTCTATGTGTTGACTGCTTACTTTTGTGGGTGCAGTAAAGTTATTTCATATCTCAAAAATAACTGTTTTACTGCATTGGAATCAGGGCCTGCTCCCAGATACACACCTATAAGGATGAAGTTGTTTCAGATTTAGAAGTGTAGAAATATTTTCCCATTGAATTACCTTATTTGTATATTTTCATGATTCAATATAGTTATTCTTTCTGTCCCATCTTCAGATGTTAAGCAATGCCATTCAGATGATTTGGTAATTTATAACCCAACAGCTTTGTCTAGTTATAGAATTAAAAAAAAAGAAAAATATTCTACATTAGATTAGATATATTTTAACGTAGCTGGGATTTTGTTGGCAGTGATCATGCTAGTCTGCTCTTTCTTGCTTAATTTAACCTATGAATTAGTTATTTTCTGTTTTACATTTATTTTCCTACATCATACAAAGTAATTACTATTGCTAATTAGTGCAGGTATTGTTTCATTTTATTTGTTTATATCTCTTCTGTTTCAATGTTTATGAATAATTCTTGCAGTAAGCTTTAATAGTTTCACAAGGAAAAAAATTAGTCCTGCTCCACCACAAGTTTCAGATACCTTTTTTCTCAGTCACCAAGAAGGTGAAGTGAAATCTCTGGATAGGTTTATAACTGAAGACAAGCTCTTTTGTCTTCTTTTTTTTTTTTATGATAATGATGATGATTATTTAATTTCTCTATAAACAAGTCATTGTTAAGTGGACACTGGTTTAGCATTCAACTGGTGGCAGTACATAAATCACTTTGTGCACTTCTGTTTTCTAGGAGTTGGACATCATTTTTAGAAATAGAAAAAGAATATTTGTGCATCTAAATCTGAACTTTCTTTTACAGAAATGTGTCTTTGTATGCAGGAAATTAATGTAAAAACAAAGCCTGAGCTCTCATGGAAGAGGAAGGTGATTTTATTATGAAAAATCTCTAGGAAATTTAATTTTATCCAGTCATATTCCAACACCCACAAACACTAAGACAAGTAAATCCAGCTGCTGTAGAAAGGATCACTTGTGCACAACACATGACAAGAAATGTCATCTGCTAAACCCTCACTATGTCTTCTGGTTTTCTTTTGACTGGTGATGAAAATATGTTTTTTTTGTACGGAAAATATATACTCTCTAAAGCAAAGATTTTATTCTGGACCTTTAGTCTCAGAATTTTGCTTTTCTCTTCTTCCAATGATTTTTTTGCTGCCTATCATAGCGAGAGTAATTAAGGACAAGGGGCACGCAGGGAACCAGCTCTCAGAGCTTGTCAAATAAATCTGTATATGTATGTAATTTTAGGATCTGAATTCAGGTATTGCTCTGGACACCTTAGAAGAGATCTGCAAACTCTGTGCCACCTGGGTCTAATTTCTGAATTCCCTTTTCTTATTATTCTCTTGATTTCTAGATTCAGCTCACATTGACTTAATTCTGTGTTTCAGGCTGAATCCTAATAAGTCGTGAGGGTGGCTTCCACTTCAGTTCTAAGATAGGTTGTTATGTTGTGTTCCTGCTTGCTTGGATTCTTTGATTCCAAAAAAGAAATTAACTGGCTTTCCTGATATGAGCAAATTTGAGGGAGCAAATACCCATCAGAAAAACTGAAAATGCAGCTAAATCTGAAGTTCCACTCAACAGCACTTCTCAGTACATATACTTATGATATTAATAGGCTTAATTACATGTTTCCTATTATTGTTACTAGTTGTTTTGATTCTTCTTGTTCTTTCAGGAGATGGAATTCCTACTAGCAAATTACTTATTATATTTCTTCAACATCATACTACTCAAGTTCTCACTTTCCTGAATTTAGCCTTTTAAAACCTCTGTGAAGTAAGATGAATATGATTATATTTACTTAATAGGTCAGAAACTGAGACATATAAATCAGCTTAGTACTTTGTGATGATATTAGGATCAGAACTGATACAACATATATGTAAGATCCTTGTCACTAGAAGATCATTCCTTTTTGGAAATTAACTTTGGAAATTTGGAAATTATGGGTAATTGGGACCTCCAGTCTTACCTGTTTCTGAATACTAATGATGTAGTAAAGCTTGCTTTGAATACACCCCTAGTATCTTTAGCCTCCTCACTTATCAATTTTGCCTGAAGTACAGTCAGGGTGGGTCAGATGAACTTTCTATTACTTGTCTTTTGTTTCTTGCAGCAGCAGTAAGAAGCTGATCAGTAGATAGCAGTAAGAAACCTGATTGAGATGAACTAATTGCATGGTTATCAGAATAGGTATAACAGAAAAAGAAGCAACAGAAATTAAACTGATATATAAATAAACAAAGCACTACCAACTAAAAGTTACTGAAGAAATAGACAAAGTTCATATTTTCTGCCTTTAGGGAGAAATATGATAGATCTATGGGACAAGTATGCATGTAAATTGCAGGCTGCCCAAGTATAACAGTGATATAAAATTGTAAACCAAAGGAAATACTTGGTATGTAGCCCCAGTTTTTCTGCTGCTCAAAAATCCTCCTGAACCTAATTTAACTTTTTTTTCCTCTCCTCATTTTGAAAGCATCCTTTTTCTAATGTAGGCTGTTCTTTGACACATGGAAAAGCTTTAGTCTAAGTGTCTAGGCATAATTCAGTTTTGTCTTGGCTTATGCTTATCTTAACAATATCACAGTTGACAGTTTTCCTTTCTATGATTTATACCTGTGTTTTAGGCTTTTTATTACACCATGGTGTGGGGTTGGTGACAGAGACAGGCTAAATGAGTTTCACACAGTTTCCATATCTGGAAGCCTATTCTATCTATTTCATTTTTGGCTTTTTTTTTTTGTTGCTGTTGCCAAGGCCCAGATTTCTTTATTTCTTTTTGCAGATAATAGAATGAACATCTCTAGCATCAGCACTATATTTCCTTCTCTCCTAGCCTATCATCCTCTTTTCTCATTTTTTGTTAGGCATTTTCTCATAGCAGAAAAGAAATCTGAATATTTATTTTACATATTAAATTCACTTATTCTATTTTCCATTTTGTGTATGCATGTGTAATTTACTCACCAGAAAACTACCTAAGTAAAATTGTCTTTTAAAACAAATAATTATTTTAAAGTTATATTAGACTAAGAAACCTCTACATGCTGTGTTTGAAAAGACTAGCATGGTTAAGAACAGGTAGGTGGGTGTGGAATATTTGATTCTTAACCTTGTAAAAGCATTTAGCTATAGATGTGTGAGGAAACCTGGTCTGTTTTCGGTATTATAGAAGAAACTGTAGACAAGTTCCCTGATTTTCTCATGAAAATGCTGTGATATTCTGGGATCTTAACTAAAGCAGGTCATGTCCCTTCATGTCTTTTTATAAGCTTAAATTCAGCTTTAATTTTCACAAAGTTCTTATTTAATTTTCCTCTTTCCTGTATGCAGCCTTCTTTCAGAGTGCCATTTTGTATAATTTTCTTTACTTTGGAAGAACTTTGTTGCATGTATATATGCTTTCAAAATCTTCCTTGTGTGGAATTAGAAAAGAGATTAAACTTGGTACAAAGCATGTGTCCATGAGGAAAAAACAAAGTTTTAGCCCATTCTTGTTCCTTGGTGTGAAACATAAAGGTCATTTCAGCTAGGCTTTAATCATCTAGTACCTCCAGTGATCCAAGGAGTACTCCACAATCTCACTCTAGCTTCCTACCTGTACCATAACTGGGCTCCAGGATAAAGGAAAGGAAAATTAGTATCCACTGTGGTAAATCCTAACCTTGTCCAGAGGAGATTGACCTCAGCCATACAACACCATGAGAGCCCTACTCTTCTCTGAGAACCCAACACTAAGGGACCAAAAGCAAATGGGCAGTTTTCTTGGCAAACTAGAAATATCCTGTTTGCAATATTCTCTAGAAAATCATGTTAAAGCAGTATGACACATCCATTGCTTAAACAGATGAGGTAATGTAAGTTTATACAATGTTAAAATATGGTGGATTGTACCAGGTCACCCCACTGAGAATGATCTGTGATTGCAGGGTACTCTGCACAGTCAGTTCACTTCTCTTGTATTTTACATTGCAAGGAACTTTCACTTTGTGGGTATATTTGGTGTAAATCTAGTCATTCTAGTACTTTATCTGGTCAGAACCAATGTATTTTGTACATAGTCTGTTTTAGAGCTTAATTCTTGTAATTATTTAGAGTAGTATAACTCACTGCAGGCAGTGTGTGCAAGTCATGTCATTAACCTAGTTACAGCTCTCAGTTCAATCTATACAAATCACACCTCACAATTTAATTACATTGTCAGTCTGCATTGCATCAAATTTGTGAAAATCTCAAAGTTATCTAACTCTTAGCAAATGACAGTAAAAATGTGTGCCTTTTATGCCTGGACACCAGAAACCCAGTCTCACCTAATGGGCTTGGAAACATACTGATATTTTTTCCACACAGAAAAGTTAAATAGGGCATTATAACAAGAAAGCAATGCTTCCAAACTGTGAAGAAAAATTTTATAGCCTCAAGGACCAAGGGTCTACATACCTAAAAACAATTCTGGAAATATATATATCAATAAAGTGATTGTTGCTGACAGAAGCTGTTTTGCTTCTCTACAGATGCCAAAATCTAGGAACCAAATTTGAATGTCTTGATCTAATCCATACAGTAGTGCTGTGAAGTACACACAAGTCTCATAAGCTTGGAAGGTTTATAGAAGATTTTGGAATTCTGTTTTTTGTGAAGAAATGATAAATATGCATGGATAGTAGACACCAACATGCAAAAGGTTTTATAGTCTCAGCAAAATCAGAGTGTGATTCTTATTGCTCACGGGTCAGTGCACCAGTAGTGACAGTCTTAAAGGAGTGAATTGTATTTGTCATGAAATGCTTGCATTTCTAGACTTTTCCTCTCTCCAACAAGACAATTATTGCAGTTTTGATCACTTTTTACTTCATTTCTAAATGAGGGAATTGTTGTAAGTGAAAGTCTTCTTCATTTCACCTCTGTGTTTAATGACTACTACAACAGTAAAAGCTTCTGTGTTGTTTTTTCATGATAAAAGCTCACTTCTGAGACTACTTTCTGGCAATATATACAAGGACAAAGAGTCCTTGACCTGGATTTTAATGTGTGCTTTGAGGTATCAAACTATGCAGCATGTGCAGAACGGCCCCTGCTGCAATTGTCCTAGATAATCCTGTAAGTAGCAGAGGAAGCTCAGTAAACAGCCTTTGCTCAGCACCTCAATGCTTCCACATCACTAAAATTTGTATGTATATTTCTTAAAAGAGGAATATAGAAAATTTTATGAAAATGCTGAGTTTAAAAAATTTTATTATTAAAAGACACTGTAAATATTTACTCTCATATTTAATTAAAATTGCAATGGAAATTCTTTGGACAATTCTTGTTTTACAATTCTTTTTTTTTCTGCAATTGTGTTTGAACCTTCACTGCAAGCCAAACAAAAACATGTGGATTCTAGAGCTTTAAACTTTATAACCTTTATTACTTTATACTTTATAAGCTTTATACTACTTGCAAGGAAAAGCAAATAGCTATTTGAATAAGTTAAGGTGATTGCAGGTCTTCTCACATGTCTCTGGCTCCATGGAAAAATTCTGCTGTGTAGTGCAGTTGGATCTATCCCTAACAGCTCCAGCTGGTGCCTGCAATGTGTCTGGAGGAGTAAGAAGGGATTATAGCTACTGAGGCAAGTGGGAGACCCAAGGGACAGAAGAAAACAGAGTGTGCTGGCAATTATGAGATTGTAGGTGTCATATGTTTTATGGTGGCACATTAGAGGGCGTTCTTCTAATTGAATGGTGACTCTATGGGTGCAGTGGCCATCATTATCTTTGGCAGGCTTTTATCACATGCTTTTAAAGAACCATGATAACAGCATTCTCTCATAAAGAAAAAGAAAAAAGCCATTTCTCAAAATAAAATATTGTTCCCTTGTTAACTGGCTGGAATTTCACCTTTTTCTACACTGAGCTATTTTTTTCTATTCTAAATACTCCTGTATGCAAACTGAAAAATTATTAATAAAGAAAAAATAATTAGGATATTTTAAACCTCACAGACAACTTGAGCCTTTAATGCTCATCTGCTAAATCAGAGACATGCATAATATATTTAGATTTTTTAAAATAATCTAACATCTGTTACTGTTCTCCATAATGCTGACTGAAAGTAGTGAGAGATTTATGCTATTTGTTTCTGAGATTCATATTTCTATGAGTAAGGACACCAGCTTCTTGATAATTGCTTGGTGTTTTATTCATGTTTGGATCCTTTGTTTGTGTGACTTTTGGGATGGTTGTATTCTTTTCTGAAGGACACTTTATTTGAGCACACAATTCTCTTATATAATGGAGCACTCCCTGAACAAACACTCACTGAATAGATGGTATTTTTTATGAAATATTGCAATTTATATTACTGTATGACTTGAACCTCAAAACATGGAGAAAAATAATGCTGTTTTAACACTGCATGAACACAAGACCATTTTCCTTCTCACACACAAGACTTACAAATATAACATAAAAGTAAGGAAACAGGATATCAACAAAAGGAGTGAAAGGAGATAGTGAGAATGCATTGATCAGCA
The DNA here is from genome assembly GCA_003676055.1 of Chloebia gouldiae. Taxonomy (NCBI): domain Eukaryota; kingdom Metazoa; phylum Chordata; class Aves; order Passeriformes; family Passeridae; genus Chloebia; species Chloebia gouldiae. The sequence continues at coordinate 13,643,784 of QUSF01000001.1, forward strand.
AGATTATCTCAGCATATCAAAACCTTTGTTAACTTTTTCTCAGCTGTCACAAGAAAGCAGCCTACTAAGAAGAGAAATAAAAAAAATGATTGTGAGTCACTCAGTAGATGTTTATAGGTACTTTCTCTTAAAAAACAGGAACATCATGAAAAGTGTGCAGGGATTTGGAATAAGTGATCAGTAAGTGTAATGTCATGGGCTGATTTAACAAAAAAAAAGGACTCAGCATAGAGAATGAGAGGTGAGTAGGAAGTAGGGACACACTGTATGTCTGAAAATCTTTGTTCCCAAAGTGATATCATGGGTGAAGTCATCATCAGGCAGAGCTGCAGCACCCACATCCCTCATGGGGGGTCTGCAGATGAGGGGATGCACATCTTTGGCCCAGAGGGTGGGAGGCAAGCATGTAAACCTGCACCAGGTGTATATGTGGATGAGTTTGTGTACACGGCGAGACCATTTCAGTATTAGTCATGAAAGGATGCTAATAAACATCTACAACATTTAAACATTTAAAGACACTTTGTAAATTGTCTTCCTGTTGTGGTTTAAAGCTTTTATCACAGACACTGATCTTGTGTGCATAGCTTACTGATTGCTGGTTAATTACATATCAATAATAAATCAATAAATTACATCAATCCTGATTTGTTTTCAACCATGTGCACTGAGTTTTTCCTCTATGTTGAATAGCTAAGAATAGCTCCCATGGGGAAAAGTGAGGATTAAAAATTGAACAGAAGAGGGTCTTCACTAGTTCAAGAGGTGGTGGCTTGGAAAAGTGTGGCTAGCAAAACTTGAAAGGGAAGTTTAGAGAGCTAAGAGATTTGAAGAAGGGATGGTAAAAGACAGAGAGAGACACTTGCACTTTGACGACAGAGAGGGACATCAGTTTGAAAAGGAAAGGAGAATAATAGTGGAGGTACAAAGGAATCCAGAGAATGCACTGGGAGTACAGAGGAACATAGATGGCTTATAAAATAAAAGTAGATCAATAGATTATTATTTGAAATAATGGAGGGCGAAAATGTGGGATGAAAGTGAGGGGAGAAGAGAGCAACAAAGGATTTGTTTTGGGGTTTTGGTTTGGTTTGGGTTGGGTTTTTTTTCCCTAATTTATTTCTGCCCCTGACCAGTAGAATCCAATTCAGGGAAAGATAACAGGTTATTTGGGAACAGTTCAGAGTTGAGTTGATGGAAAGATTTAGTTATATTGGGAAAATGTATTTATTTTGAAATAGGATTAAAAAAAAAGAAAATGTATTTCAAATCCAGAATAACAGAAGATCTTTTTTAAAACATAATGTTACTTCATTTTAAAAAATATATAAATATATTAATTAAAATATTTTATTTAAAGTATGACTTAGGCTGCTGTCCAAAGTACTTAAACTTCTGGTTTTTCCTAACATATATAACCATATACTATCATGATGTTAAAAGGAAAAACAGAATGTCTGAGAAGCAATAGATTTTTCTGAATCTTACCTCTGACACTTCAGTTCTTCAACAAGAACAGAGATTTAAGACTTAACAAAGATGAGAGTTGTTGTTTATATAGTTGATATAATTCTTGAACATTGAAATTGTGGAAAGTTAAATTAATGACTTTAGAGTGTCTTGAAGAGCCATGTGTCAAGAACACACTATATTCTAGGTGCTCTGAGAGCTATCTTCTGCCTTGTTTGCCAAATTAGGTGTTTCTTGTCAAATCTCCCATGTCAAAATCCTTAGAACACTTGAAATCTCTTCACTTGTTATGAATTTAATGACAGGTACTTTTCATAACCCATTTTAATTTGCCTTTATTTACATGACCACCGATTGAAAATCATGACCATATGACAAGATTCTGCTACATAAACCAATGTTAATGAAATGAGAAATTGTTAAGTGAGTGGGAGGAGAAGAAGCAGAAAATAAACAGAGCAGTAGTTCCCCAGTGAGAAATAAAAAAAAGTTCTGTTCATCAATTTGCATAGTTTTGAAGTGAAAAAGGAGAAAAATAGTTTCATTCAAATGGTTGTTGCTTTAAGTTCTGAGGTACAAATGAATGAATAAAGCTGTAGACTAAGGCAAATTCATATAAATTGAAGCTGCAGAAAGTATGTGTGAAACTGAAATGAAAGTATCATGCCCAGCCTTATTAGCAGTCAAGAAACATAGAAAAAAGAAATTGTTTGCTTACCTACTTTTAGAACATGCAGTATGAAAAGGCAAAATTGATGCGTACTTTGACTAGTAATAAGAAGCGCTGTAGTGGTACAAGCTACCAGGTATTCTTGAAAGGCTGACAAGGACTGATGTATTTTTGAAGGAAAGACATAAATATTTTGACCTAAGGAAGATGGAGACTTCATGTATTATAACTTCAAAAATACTTTCACTCTTGGCATATAAAATAGGAATCTATCAAAAATTGAGGATTTTTTCTGTTATCATCATACCTCTCTGAAAAGGCCCTAGGAAAACACCATCATAAATGCACTTCATACAAAATATCTTTTTGTATGCAATTTTGTATATTACTGGCGGAAATATATGAAATTGGAAAAAAATACATTTGTTCAAAATATGCCTCTTGCTTTGCATTACAGTTATGAACATATAAGCATTAAGAAATTCAAATGCTTCACAGTATTCAAATGGTGGCTATCAAAGTAGGTAGACTGTTTTAACATTTTGTGTTTTAGTGTTCAAATACCTTGAAGATGCTTCTAAAATAAAAATAGAATAAGGTAGACACAAAATCAGACACCATGGTGAGGTCCTAAGGTGTTAAACTAGTTTTACAATGATATGGCCAGCTATTTTGAAAACAAGACAAAACTAAAACAGGCTTTGTTGGTGCCTGTTTTTCCTTTCAACATTTCCAAGAGCAATGTCCAAGAGCAGTTCAGTTTTCTGAAGAGCACTATCTTGTCTGATGTTGGAAACTCTCCTGTTGAGGCATTACATGGAACATTATTTTTGATGTCGGGGAGTCAAAATTAATAAGAATTAATTAAGTGTTTGACAATAGATATTTTGTGACCTTAGTAAGACTGGGAAGAAGGCAAGATAGAAATTTCACTCTCATCACTTAGTCAGCTGTCCAGCTGTATGAACCAATACAACCACTGGTTGTTAAAGCCAGTGATCTCACCAGGAATAGGATTTCTTGAGGCTGTGTTTTAGAGAAAAATAGGACTCCACTTCAAAGATAAGAAAGATACACCTGAGCCTGTGTTTGCCTCCTAAGTTACTTGAAAACAGTCTTATATCCTTCCACTGAATTACACACTTTCTTGAAGTATATAAAAAAAAGTCCAATATTCCATGAGGTTGGCCATTGACATCACCTGCTCAAGACTACCATACAGCTTCATAAATCTCCTCCAATTCATGCATTGTAAATGTTGAGCTGTGGGACTGGTAAATTTTATGACTGCACATTTTCAGCTCATGAATTCATAACTAGACATTTGCAACTTGCAAATCTTATTTAAGAACTGTGACCTTAATGTGTAAAGACTTCATGCACTATGGTGACAGTAGAAAAAATTATCTGATTATTGAGGGAGTCAAGCCTATTGCATTTGTCTCTAAAAGTCTTAGAGCAGAGGAGAGCATTTTATTTATAAAGTATCAGTGCAGTTAGGTTTTTCTCTGGGGGTTGTATGAAATAAAAACTCAGATGATAACACTTTTAAGGCAGAAATATCTATTGAATGTAAGCTTAGATAAAAGTAAATAGCATAAAAATTATTATGTTAATATTTGTGATGATCACAAAATAAATATTGCTAAGCGATAAAAATTTCTATGTTCAGCTATCTAAAAGTTGGCCCTTGTAAGTTAATATTCTTCTATTTACATAAGGTTTATGAAGACCTCTGTGTTTAACTTGAATTAGGGATAATTATGTTAGTTTGTATCTTGGTATGTTACAGTTTTACGTATTCATGCAGAATGTTTAATATTTTGATTGGAGCGAGACTAGGCAGACCACGATATCTATAAACAGGATGCTTTGGTAGGATTTATGAGACACTATCAGAAGTGAAGACTAAGATAAGCATTAACTGTAAGCAAACAAGAGAAAAAAGTCTGAATAAATCAGCTACATAAAAAAGTGTTATAAAAATAGGTCAATATCACATAGAGAGAGATGCATTCATAAGAATGAAGTCACAAGTTCAAGATTTTGCCAAAGGGTATAAATTTGTTCTTGCAGAAGTTTCCCTTTGCTGCCCAGTGTGTCACAAAGACCAGGATCTTTCCGAGTTTAGCCAAAGTGGACTTGAAGTTCTTCAGTACCAGCAGTAAATGCATGTATATTTGGTTCACACTGAATGTGATTTTTCCTGTCCTTTGGCATAAGAAAATGAACTTGTATGTACATCTTGAAGAAAGCAGCTGTGGGAAATATTAATGCCTGTTTAGCCCATACCTTTCTCAATAAATAAATAACTAAAGGCAAGGGGAACATTGAAGTTATCATGATGGCTCTGTTTTCCACAGGGCTATTATATATTTGAAAGAGAATGTTAATTACTTTGTCAAACCTGTTTGTTAATGTGTCAGAGAGATTCTAAACTATGAATTTCCTCAGATAAAATAAGAGTTAAGCAAAAAGAGCTTGATTAGCCAAACCTGAATCAAGACTTTTTGGGTTTTTAAAAGCCAAGATCATAATGGAATTAATTAAACCCTGAAACTTTACTAGTGTCTTGCATGAAAACTTTTCTGAGGTTAAGTCTTTCTCAGATCAATACCAAAATTGCCCTTCAAGAAGCGAGTTCTAAAATGAAAATATATGATTGCTTTTATTTGTAGAGGTAATTACTTTGAATTCTTACTTCTGATGGTTTAGATTGACAGGATTTCAAATATATTAAAGTAATAAGACATATGTTGTAAATGTGAAAGTTTATATTTGTTAGGCAACAAAGTAGATTATGAGTTTATGAGAGAAAAAATTGAAAATGCTTAAAATATTTTGACTTTTGTTTGCACACTCAATTATAGTTTCCCTGCAAGTGTTGTTGGGCAACACTTAAAATTCTTGGATATCTTTTTCTTTTCTAAGACAAAAGGGATACAAATATCAGCCATATGCCATGGTGAATTTAAATTTATTTTTACATGGGTTGCTTACTGTTAGAGAGTTTTGTTGGTCAATACAAGGCTTAGTATAAATTGAAGAAATTGTGCTCTGTTGTAGCCACCATCAGTGTTCCCTCAGTCTGTCAGCAGAAATTGATTTTAGACATGAAAATAATTGACTGAAGTGAATTCTGCCGAGACAATTGACAAAAGAAAGAGTTTGGGTCAAGAGTTCTGATTGTCTTTTCATAATAATGCAATATTGCTTACCTTTGAGTGAGTTTGTTAAAAAAAAAATCATTCCATATTTATAGATATAGTTTTTAAAACTTTGTTACCATCTAACTCACTTAAAAGAATGTCTGAGAAATAAGCCTCTTAAAAGAAACATTTTCTCTAGGCTACCCTAAAGCATACTGAATAATTCATGCAAGTCATTGAAATAAACACAATAAAGAATGAAGAAGTTAAATAAATACACTTCTCTGAGCTCTGAGTTTGTATATTTAACTATTTGTTCCATGTGCAAAGCTTAGTCTTGCAAATCTTGATACTGGGAACTAATACTGGGGAAAAAACGTACTAAGAGGATTTGTTCTTTATGTCTTAGCTTAAAATACAGTAAACAATTGAGAACAGACCCCTTGAAAGGTCAGTGATAAGACCCTCTTGACTGGAAACATTTTAAGCAAATCTAACGTGATTTTTATTTTTTTCCTCCTGATGCTAATTCTCAGTGATCTTTTTTGGTTTGTATATAGTATTAGCTACACACAATACGTTTTTGCCTTGTTTGAAAAAAGATATGATTGCCAACAGTGGTTAAAATCTAATATTCCCAGTAACAATCTACATTTACTGTAATAGCTAAAAGTCTAAACCCACCACCACCTCCAAACAACAACAACAAACAAACACCCTGCCCTAAATCCGAACCTCCTCGCTGGCATGCTCAGTTGGAATCTAGCTCTATGAATTCCCAGATTGTTCTTTCATTCTTATTTTTCCCAACTTCATACCTAGGAAAATATCCCAAAAGAGCAAAAATAAACCAAATCACAACCAGGAACCAACCCCCCACTCCCCCACCCCAAATAGGTTCTAGTATGGGAACATATTATGTTCCCATAATAGAATCATAGAAACCTGCTTATTTTACTAGTGTAGTGGTATTACATAATTACACAGATAAATGTAAAAAATGTTTTTCATCTTGATTTGTGATACAGGGCAGTTTTAGTAATGTATTTTTGATATGAGACATGTCAATGGTGGGAGGAAAAGCAAACCTTAACACTGAAATAAACCAAAACCACAAAAATAAATTTAAACTAAATCATTTTCCAAGTGAAAACATTGAAAAAATATTCAGGATGGCGTCACATATAAGGGATTCTTTCATGTTTTGTTGTTTTTTTACTAAACACTGCAAATCATCTCTAGTTATTTTTCAATAGGCAAAATAATTTAATTTAATTCAAAATACATCCTGCTGATATCCACTCTAAAAGTAATAATAACAATTGACCAATTCATTTGGTTTTTTTCTTCTGATGTTCAGGACTGGAGCAATAGCAAATTAAGCAAAATGTTTGTGGTACTGCTGCACCTTATAATATCATTTTCACATTTTTCTATTCAGCTGCAGCCAGAACATGTGCTACTTAAAAAAAGTACCATAATTTTCCAGTGCAAGATCTGCAGCTACATATACGTATATATGTGTGTGTGTATGTGTGCACGCACACATTTATATGGATATATGGAGTTATATAATGATGTAAGCCAGAGTTTTCTGTTAGCAAAACTACTCAGTGGAACTGGAGTTGAGATTATAACTTCCTTGCCTCTCTCTCAGCCTGCTTTAAAAAAAAATATTCAGTGGTGAAAATATGAGTAGGGATGAATTCACCAGAGGACAGTTCTCGTCTCTCCACACACACACAGGCAGACTTTACTGGAAATGGGTCAGTCTGGCAATATGCAGAAATAGAAAGAAGTCCTGAAACCACATATAGGTTCAGTGATGAACTTATCCTGCTCTTCATATCCCCAGAAATGTTTTCTCTCTTACAAGCTCTTCCTTTTGCATACATGTAGTCATTTTACAAGTGATAAACGTAGATTAGGAATTAGTTTAAAACCAATGTTGCTACAATCAGTCTTAAACATATGAAGCTTAATACAAGATAAAAGTCCTTGAAAAGATGAAGACATGGAATGGAGACCGAAGTAAAAGACAGAGCAAAGTGATTAGCTTTCCAGAGGAGGCAGAAATAATTTCCTAAGTGTCTCTATCTATGAGTTTTACTGATGATAAAAATCTTCCACTGGCTGAAAACTTTTATTTGTAGTACTAAAGAGAGGTGGCCCATAAGAATATTTTAATGTAATATACTGAGTATTTTAATGCTTCTGTATGATTTTTTCTTCAGTTTCATTGGGAAGAATATCTACTCCATTGTTAGAGTTCATAGTGTTATTTTTATCATTTGTTGGCTGAATCATAGTCTAACTGGGAATATTGTTGGCAAAACATAGTTCGGGCATGGTGCACAGTTTCCAGAGTCCACTTAGCATAGCTTTGAGTGTTACTTCATGATATTCATAGTCACAATGTACACAAAATATCCCAGCTTAGTCTACTTTTGTTGTTTTCCATTTCCTGGAATTTCTCTGTTGCCTCCAAGACATTTGCAAATGTTGGACTGGAAGAGGCCATTTCATAGTATTTTGGTTTTATACTTTATCTCTACAAGGAAAGTGGAGAAAAACCTTTAAGTTACTTCAGTCAGAAGTCCCCAGATTTTCACTTTGATGGCTACTAAATGCATGTCTATTAACCAGTGTCATTATTTTTTTCTCTCAATTGATTTAATATGTGATCCCTATTTCTACTAAATTAAACCAACAGATACAGACAAAACCACAGGTATCTAAGTAAGCTTCATTGCCATTTAAGCTTTTATGCATGATTGTTTCTCTCTGATTAAATTCCCTGTATTATAATATTAGTACAAATCAAGTGTTGGAGTTTTTATCTAAATATTAATAGCTTGAAAAATATTAAAATTTTAAAAAGACATTAAAGAGTAGAAAAACTACATATTTAAAATTATTGTCACTTAATTGTCTTTTAGATCCTCATATGGCCCTTGGAATGGCAATTGATGACATTAATTTAGTTTGCTTAAAACATAGTTGATGCTTTTTTTAGAGGTGCCACATTTGGCTTGAATCTTTACCACTGAATGAATCTCTCTCATTTTATAGATTTTATATAGAACCTCTTTTCTATCAAATCATAATCGAAAATAATTCTATACAGCATAATTCTGAATTTTTAAATGAATGACGTGGTAGGGCATCTAGATTTTACTTTTTCAAGAATAAGACTATAGCAAATGCTTTTGTGAAAATTATAGCTCCTTTATTTTAAGACATATAAAAGGCTGAGTAGTTTGTTTGGTCATTTTTTTTCTTAATCATAGATTTAATTTTTTCAAAACAGTATACAAAAAGGTCAATGAGAAGAAATTAATTTGTTAAAATTATGTCTGTAATGATACTTGACAGCCAGTTCTATTTGGCAGGGTCATTTTGACTACTTGGATAATGAAAGTCAAGCTTAAGAGGAAAATTTTCAGACAGATGGATTTAATCTGGTTTATACTAACTGCTATTCTTGTGATTTGGACAGTTTTCTGAGGAAATGTAATTAAATACCTCACTTGTCTAATCTACTTTTTGTAGCCTGAAATTTTCTAAATGAGATACCACATTAAAAATATAATGTGAATTTTCTTCTAAGGGTAAGTAAGAATTTCAGTAATGGGGAAACCTTTATTTTTTCTAATTTTTTTAACATCCAAAGTTACAATTTAATGAGATCCTGGAGATCAAATGACTGGAATTCTCATATATGACATAAATCTGAAACCATCAGTTTAGAGTAAAAAATTTGTATCAGGCTTATGTTTTGTAACCCATCACAGCCCCCACATTACCCTGTTTCTGGTCAGTTAGTTTAGCTCCTGCACCTGGCTTCAAGCAGGCAAATGGTGTAGGGTGGGAGTTTGTTGGTTTGTTTGTTTGTATAAAAACAGCTACTCCCTTATTTTAGAAAGTAACATTTAAAAAATTTCAGACAACAGATTAACTCTTGATCCTTTGTTGAATATATATACATACATATATGTGTGTGTGTGTGTGTGTGTGTGTGTGTGTATGTGTATTGGAAGCATATGGGAAATTTACTAAGAAAGTAATGGATCTTTATCTCTCCTTTTTAAAAACAGATTTCACATTAACTGCATTAGGTTTGTCAAGACTTCACTTGCTTTATTGTCACATTTTCAGTGTGGTAAATCCTGAAATAGTGGAATGGAGTACTACAGTACTTTGAAATTCTGAAGCTATGTATTGAGGATATAATTAGATTAATTCAATGTTCCAATTTCAGAAATGTCAATTTTCCAAATATCTATGTTGTGAGATAATTAATTATGACTTTTTTTTTTATTTTTAAACTTTTAAACTGTTTATATTTCAAACTTTTAAACTTCTATAGGGATTTTGGGCACCTTTACTCCTCTACATTAGATCTCTGAATCTAAGTATTTTACAGTAGCAGGAAGGCAGAGAATTTATTGTGAAATTCTAAATGAAGTCTGCTACCAGCTTCAGTTCGTGATTCCCTCTGCTGCTCCAGTCTAATGTAGTTTCTGCAGTCTTTAAATTTTGAAGTTCTGCCATTCAGGTGGAGAAACACATGGAGTATGGAGACAGGGCTACTATACATTTTGGAAAGGTTGAAGAATATGCATAGCTACTTTTATTGGGTTACATCAGTGTGGATAACAGTATTTCTAACATAAAGGTAAAGTTTCTGAGAAATATTCCATTGCTATAAATCAAGGACCCAACTGTGAGCCAAATATAGATTCATTCTGTAAATGTAAATGACCTTCTGGGTAATTTCTGGAATGTTTCTGGCAGTAAGTGCAGCATTATGAGTTTTCCATTTAACACTAGCACTAATTTGAACAATTGTATATATCAGGGATATAATGGTCAAATTTTCTAAGGTTTTGGGTCTTAGAAAATTTGGGTAGGGACTCCATCAGGGGAGGAAAAACATGACTCAGGGCATTAGTAGGGTGATAATACAGGACTCATCAGACTGAGGAAGAGAATACATAAGAGAAGGGATTACAACAAATGCAGGTCTACAGAAGGGGAGAAGGAGAAGCAGGTAGGGGAGAAGGAGAGGGAGGTAGGAGGGGAGAAGAAAAATCTAGAAATTGTTTTCTGCTCAGAAAAAGGAAAATTTTCATGATTATGACATTCTTCTCCACTGTTTAGATTTAAAATGACAAGCGACTAGGTGCCTAGGTATTGAGTAGTTTGACAGTTTGGCTTCTTGGTTGCTCTTTAAAACAAAAAAAAAAAACAACAATTGAGAATCTTGAAGAAGTTGAATTTCTGACAGTACAGTAGATTTTGGTTTGGAAACACTTTGATCATAAGCTGACATTTTCATGTTTTCTGAATCAAATTTGGCTTCAGTGATATTCTTCATTAATTCATGTGGGTTTTTCCTAATGATGCTAGCTTTGGTTTTCTTGTGATTGCACTGCTTTTTTTTTTTTCCCTTTTTACTTCAATCAAGTAGAAATGATTCAGAAAATCCAAGGGAATCATACTTTTGTTTTAAAACTGTAGCCCTCTTTTCCCCGCTTTTAGATTTTGTGGCAGGCCTGCTGGTGCATTCATTTTGAATGTGATTAACCTCTAATGTGGTTTTTGGATCAAAGTTTTGCAAACCAAATAACCTTTTTTTCTAAAAATTCTACTCAAACTATTCATTTGACAGAAGTTCAAAATCAGCAATCTTTTAACCTTTCAATTTTCACATGGAACATTTAATCCAATGATCTTAAATATTGATTTCTCAAACAGCTTTATTTTCATATGAAATATGCATGATGCCACAGAGATGCTACTGGGTTTATGCTTTTATGGCATAAAAATCTTGTAAAGAACATCCTCATGGAAGTGGATGTTAGATTAGCAAAGCATTGTGCAGTAATAAAGAAGGAAAGATTTATCTAGGAGAGTAAAATATTTTGATTCCAGTACCCACTTTATTCTGTACAATAGGCAGCTGTGTTTTCTTTGTGGGAATACAAGATGTCAAGTGATTTCCAGTACAATTGTAGCCATCACAGAAAAAGAGATATTTCTTCCTAACTGTAAACCTACTGCTGACCACAACACCCATCAGAATGGGATATACATAGGAAAGTCCATATTTAAAAATCATTATTGTCAATATATAGATACATTAAGATACAGTAGAGTGTATAAAAACTCTTCCCAGAATCTTGCAGCAAATCAGTTGTGAGAACAGAGGATTGGACAGGTGTTACACTAAAGCATGTTTTATGTTTTGTTTTTTTTTAATGCAGAATATCAGAAGATACAAAGGTTGCCACAAGTTCCTTCATCTTTTTTGTCTTTTCCTGAATCTTTTAATGAAACATGTCTACCGAGGCTTTCAAAAGCCAAGCTAAAGCAAATCATTATTTTGGAGAGAATCTAATAGCCAGAGGTGTCAATTATTTTATTAAAATGGTAAAATATAAGTTACAGGATGTTAAATGATGTGATAGCCTGGGAGATATTTTTATTTCTTATTGTTTTATGGACTTAGAAGCTGTGCAGCTGACCTTGTTCTATTAATAACCATTTGACCCAGCAACAGGAAATGCTGCTGGTGCAATTGCACTGGTCACACATCATTTGCATAGGGAAGCCTTTCAGATGCATTAATAAAAGAGACACTGATGACTCTTATGTGCATCTCCTGGACTTTGAGAGTCCCTGGACTCGAGTGTTTGATCTAAATCACAAAGAATTGATGATGAAATATTAAATCTCATGCCTATGTGACATCAGATGGAGGACTCTCAAAAGTTTGGAGCTACAGCTTCTTGCTTAATTCAAACCAACAAGGGGGGGGGGGGGGGGGGGGGGTGGCTTTTCTGTAGCTACAAAGTAGACCTGAAAGGAAACAGCTTTATGTTGTCAAAACAAATAATGAATGGAAAATTTATGTTAGATAACCTTACTATAGAAAAACTGATATACAGATTCTAGGAAGTGCATTCTAAAGATACAGACAAATATTTGACTTGTGACTTTGACAAGTGATAGAAGGTAAATGAACTGTTTGTAATGATAGCTATTCTAATGTCACTTATGGTCAATCTGACTCCACTTAAATTAAGAGGGTACTTGCTTGCAAGAAACCCAGTGTAGGAAGAGAGTTCAGCCTTAGGAGAAACAAGAAAAATGGGTTTGGTCTGGGTTTGGCTCCTGTTCTAGGAGTAACATTTTGTTTGGAATTTAATCTGTATGCAATATGACAGTTTTAGGAGGGTTGAACTTTTATGAAGCAGGTGTGAATATCAACTCAGTCTCTCTGACTTCAAATGACCATCTGTTTCTCCACTTAGTGCAGAAAAAATTGTGCAAGAATCTTCTGTTAGACTGTGGTGGAGGGAGACAAGCAAATATATTTACATGCAAATTCTATACACTCTTTTTACTTAAAATAAGGAAGACAAATAAGAATCAAAACAGAATGCCAATAATCTAAAATTATTCTGTTCCTATATTTAGGAATTTCTATATCTAGTTACCTATTTTCAACCTTTTTCTTTTTTAACATGAACATAGAGACAGGCTCATTCTGTTGTTTTCATCAATAAATTTGTTTCCTCAGAGATGAGGGCTGTTTATCTGCCTTCTCCTTAATTGTTCTTCATTATCAAAATACTTCACTTTTAATAACTTACTTTCCTTTGTAATTATATTATCTTGTGGATTACACTGGAGTTTTCCCTTGAGGATTTACTTTTATTTGATTCCCTTGTATAATTAAAGATGTCTATGCTGTGTTACAAAACTCCAGTCTTTACTGGAGGTAGCTGATATCTGGCATGAGGTAACGAGCAAAAGTTGAGAAAGTTTTGGTCACATTTTTGTGATTTTAACTCACAATTCCAACACATTCATCTCATTAAATTTTCACATCAGAAATATATTTCTGTGTATTTATCATATAAAATAATATTATTGATGCTCTCTGTCTTACAAACAGAGAGGCAGTAAATAGTAAGTCACTTTTTGAAAAGCAGTAAAATAAAACCAGTAGTTTGTCCTTGTAAATCAAACAGACAACTGTATTTTCCACAAACATTTGACAGCCACTGTTTATAAATTAAAAATAAAAGTAATTGAAACTGCTCTGTATTGGATAAAACCAATATAAGTGTACTGTTCTCTTTTGTGTGAAATTAAGGAAAACTAGTTTTCCTTAATTCAAAGAAATGTTCAGTCTACTTTCAAGTAAGTGGAAGGAGTGATATACAGGGTTTGATTTACTTAGCATTCATTAACAGCATTAGTCTAAAATTTTGATTTTAATTCTAAAGGTTTGATAATATAGTGTGGAGTTTTTTGTGATAATATTTAAATTCCTTCATGTTAAACAGACAAGGAATTACTTGAGTCCAGTATTTGCTTATTAGAATACTTTTGGATGAACAAACGGGAAAATAGGAAAATACTTCCTTGAGGAAATGATCAGTTGAAATATTGAGTGCCATAGGATAGGATCCTGAGGCTTTTGGAATATACATGTTATTACATATTTATTCATTTATTTGCTTATTTAATATGGCATCCATTACCAGAAATAGTGGGCTGACAGAGTAACATGGCATACTCTTAATAAAGATGATTTTTTAAACCTCAGTTAGGAAACATTAACATGCCAGGAGCTGATTTAAAATATATTCTCAATACAGATTAGAGACATGCCACTAGTTCACTAGTTTAAATCTGCTGTGGCACTACAAAAAAAAAAAAAAAAAAAAAAAAAAAAAAAAAGAAAAAAAACAAAACCGAAACCCAAAAACCAAAAAACCCTCAATGCAAAGAAAATCAAAGCAAAAATCATAAAGTTAAAAGAGTTGGATTTCCTAAGATTGGTGAATTCAGTGTTTGTCATAAAAACAAAATAAAACAAGAAAAGTAGCCTCCCCAACACCTGGTTGCCTTAAAAACTCCAGAAAGTCAGCAGTATTTCTTTCTCTAGAAAGAATTTGCACTACAAGATATTAAATTGGAAATATTTCAGAAACACTACTGAGAATTTTTGCCATGAAATCTAAGCATTAATTACAAGGATTATTAATCTTGTTTCATATGTTTTCAGCTTTCAGAATCAGGTGAGACATGTCCAAACCAGAGCACTTTCAGGTTTTATTTGCATTCATACGGTCAAATGGCTTCTGAGAATATGAAAGAAAATAAAGTTAGACATTCCCTCAGTAGAGTAACAGAATATATTTAGGAGGTCTACAAGACTTGCAAGCTTGCTTTTGATTTCTGAAGCTAAACATATGTACCTGTGTACCATCATCGTTATCCTTAAAAAACATTGGTTATATTTATATAATTTCTTTTCCCAGATATGCAAGTTTAATGTTAATGAGATGGGATGAAATGAAAGAGCTGCCAAGAAATACCTGATTCTAAATGGTCCTGCTGGGCTGATTTATCTATGCTGAGTAATGGTTTAAACATTAAGGTCAGAGGAAAAAAAAGATTAAATTCTAGTTTAATCTATGGATTTGAGTGCACTGCAATGTTTTTTGTTGTTGTTGTGTTCGGATTTGTACTAGGGCAGAAGACCTCAGCTAATTTTTATTCATACATTACTTCTTGTATCATTTATGGTTTCTATTCCATGATTGCACAAAAATATATACAAAAACTGAATATGAGGAACTGAGTAAAAATGAAGGCCTGTTTCATTTAAAGTATTTGGGCCACTTAGGCACTAATATTTCTCTTGTTTACAGACCGCTTTGGTAATGCCATATTTGATTTTTAGAGCAGAGTCTTGACTTGTCTCCTTGTATAACTCTTCTATATAACTGGAGACATCTGTGACTAGTCATATTAATCACATCTATTCTAGAGAAAGTGGTAGAGATTTTTAAAGTTTTTGAAGAAAAAGAAAACTTGAGTATGTTCAAATAGATAGGAAATATAATTAATTTTTTAAATGTTGAACAGAAACAATAATTATGAAATAAAAAGCTTAATAGTTTTCATTTCTGTGGTATTATTGTCTCTATTTTAGATATAATGGAAACCAATTTAATTGTTTCCCATGTTCAAATTTACACAAGAGCAAATCTAACTTCATTTTTATCCTGTGATGAAATATTTGGATTGCTTTAAAACCTTTACGATTTATTTTGCTAAATACAAAGGAGGCTCATGTGCTTGACTTTCAGCAAATGTTGATGAGGACAATTCTAGCACCTCTGGCTCAGAAAATGTGACACTTACAAGTTGTTGCTCAGTGGAGGAAAAATACCATCATTTTCTTCTCACGGGTTTTGCACATTTCTCGTAGTATGCCCGAGGCCTCTCCCAGCAATGGGTCAGTAGGTGACACGCATCATTTTTCTGAGACAGCAGCATCATCCATACTTCTACACATTAGTGACACCTGAATCCTTCATAGCATTCTCTTAGGATATAGTGTGTGTAATGATACAAAGTGTTTAACCTAATGCACTGGATGCTTGAAGTTAGTAGGAAGGGAGTGTAAGAAGTTGCTGTCTGATCTTTCAGCTTTAATCAACTCAGGTTGATTAAAAGATTAAATCAGGACTAAGGTAATCTTATTTCTGTCTGTATGGTGAAGATTTGTGTCTGGAACATTTACAGAGATTAATTCTCAGGAGAATTTGGCAGAGAACAGCAGTGGGAGAACCTCCCACCTCAGTAACAATTGACTTACCTGGCTGTTTTGTCAGAAGTGAGGTTATGATAGGAATATCTTTGTAAAACACAGGTTGAGGATGTCAGCGACATGACAGAAATATTTAGTTGTCTTTTTAAAGTTGCATTTTGCTATAATAATTCATTTATCCATTACTCTTTGCATCAAATACAGCATCTGCCCCAAAATCTGTGCCACTGCTCTTTTACCTGTGTTTCACACTGGCTGCTGGACTATAGGTTAAGGGATGTCTGTACCCTATGTATAAATGCCATCTGGTTGGCATTTATGCTATTTCTTTCCAAACTAAACATTATTTCTATCAAATAGGTCTTGCAGAAACCTTTCTACTTCATGCTTTTACAAAAAGTTTATATGAACTCCTCTCTTGGGCAGGGATTTTGGACCAGAAGACATTCAGAGGTCCCTTCTTACCTCAGCTATTCTGTGAGTTTGTGAAAGAACTAAAAAGACTGTGTAGCATGCAAGGATTTTTTTCTATTTTGCCAATGAATACATAATCATACATATGACCTCAATCTGAACAAAATGAGTAGTGTGTGTAAATCCTACAGGCAAATTTCAAGTCTTTTGATCTGCAATGATATTTTTTGTTTCAGCTGCAGCTTCCTAGAAATACAGGATGAGTTGCAGCATTTCTTTAATTTTATTAATAATCAAAACACATTAAACCCAGTGAGGCTGATGAAAGTAAATTAATTAAAGTTTGCACCCTTTGATACATAGCACACATGTCCTGCACACAGTGATGACATGGACATGATAATGGGAAACAATGGACAAATTGTTTCAAATTAACAGATTAATAATAATTTTGGAGAAAGAAAACACTTATTTCTGAGTATTAATCACCAGAAAACTTTTTTCTTAACAAAGAAAAGGTATTAATGATGATAGAAAATTATATGGGATTTGGAACTATAATAGCAAACTTTTCTGATCAAATATCCTAATATGATAATGTGGTGACCCTGACAAGCTGGAAAGGGGCTTAATGCAGATGAAACTCATGAAGGGCAAAGCCTAATGAGAATTTTTCAAATGATAGTGTGGCCTGGGTGCAACTAAAGTCAGTTTTCTGGGCCTTTACAGATAGCCTATATACACTTCTATATGAGACTTTACATAATATTAAAATACAGATGGAAATCTTAGTAAAAGTAGAGAGAATTTTAATAATTCTTAACTATATTTCTTAACTAAAATATGTCTTTTCTTCTGCTTAGTTCTGGATTCTTCTAAGCTGATATTCTTCCCATCTTTCAGATATATTCCTGAAGTTGTCTCACCGCTTCCAGAAAATTACTAGTGGCTTTCCTTTTTTTCTGTATTCATGGAAGACAACTTTATCCTCACTTGTGCATTTCTTTTTCCATTTTGATGCATTCACATGTTTCTCATTATAACTTCTCTATTTCAGAAATATCTTACATAATATATGACCATTCTATTTCTCAAGAGCTACTCTAAGATTTTCTTCTCCAATTTTCCAAAGCATTTTTCTTGTTCCTATGTATATCCCAAACAAGGTGGTAGAAATGCCTTGTTCATGAAATAGTGTTAATACAGCTGATATATAGGCAACAGTGACAATAAGAGCTTATTGCTCAGGTGTGTTAAACAGAAGGAGATGCAAGGGCTATTTTTCTACCTAGCAAGATTTTTATAGAGAAAAGGGTTGTCATGGTTCTCAAGATAACTTCAGAGAGACATAAATTTTAAGTGAAGCACTATACCTATCTCAATTTGATATTGTCCTGTTGCATCACAGCTACTCCTAAGAACTTATGTCTGACTAGTTGCATCCTATGGAAAGAAACTAGTCTGTTTGAAAACCTCTGGAAATATAATGTTCACCAGTTTTTCTTGACAACATGTTTAAGCAGATTTTATAGACTGTATTATACTTACATCTGCTTCTCAAAGGTAGACTGAGACATCTCCCAGTGAAAAAACCAAATACTAAAAGACCATAGTGAGCACTGTTCTCTTCAGCAGATACACTGTATTTCTATCCTGTAGTTCCAGTTCATAATGACTATATCTACAGAATCTGCACAATGCACAAGAGTGCCACACAGCTGTGCCAATGAATCTGCCCAAGATATTCCTATTATCTCCACAGAACAAGCTAATCTGGGCATGTGCCCAGTACTGCAGCCTACTGCTTGCTCACTACATGGCACTCTGATATTACTGCATCCTTATCCCCTAAAAAAAAGAAACAAGATCTCTGTCTGGAAGAAACGTTTCCACTTCTCAGATAATTTTTGTGGCTATGCTCTATACAGTCCGTTATTGACATTATTATTTGAAGTATGTGGAAAGCCCAATGGAATAGACTTTTTCCAGAGTGATCCCAGTGAATATGTAGTGGGAGGTAACATCATGTGCTGGTACCAGCTGGTGTAAAGTTTTCTTCTTAGTAGCTAGTAAGGGGCTGTGTTTTAGATTATTGCTGAGCATCAGATGATAAAATAGAGATGTTTTTGTTGTTGTTGAGCAGGGCTTACACAGAGCCAAGGAATTATCTGCTGTTTTTATGGCCAGGCTGGCAAGAAATGTGGAGGTGCATGGTACGTTGGGAGGAGACACAAACTGACCGAAGGGATCCATTTACAAAGTGGGGAGAAGAGGAAAGAAGGGAGAGACGTTTGGAGTGGAGTGTTTCGGTGTTGTCTTCCCAAATAACCATTAGGTGTGATGGGGCTGTGCTCTGCTGGAGATGGCTGAACAGCTGCCTGCCCATGGGAAGATGTGAATTAATTCCATGTTTGATTATTTTGTGTATGTGGCTTTTGCTTTTCCAATTAAACTGTCTTCATCTCAACCCATGAGTTTTCCATCTTTTACCCTTCAGACTCTGTCCCCAATCCTGCTGGTGGGGGAGTGAGTGAGCAGCTGCATAGGGCTCGGCTGCTGGCTGGGGTTAAAGCACGACACATCACTTCACTTCTCACACAAATTCCTACAGTATATTCTGTAACACACAGACACACAGCCCCAAACACACACATATCTTTGATGGCTTACCACCTTAATCCAGCTGCAGCCAGTGGCACTAGTCAGCGTGGACCAAACATGTTCTCCCATGTTCCATTACAGTGTTTGTCCCTCTGCAGCCCTGTGGGCCAGTCTGACAAGGAATGGAGTAATGCTGCCTGTTGGGGTTCATTCAGTCTGGAGACATCCTACATTATTACTCATTTATAATATTTTTCTTGAATATCACGCGCTCTCTTGACTTACATTATGCTAATTGACATTTTCTCATCTTTTGCATAACTATACCTTGAAATATCATAGCAATGCCTTAATGCTCAGGAGAATTTGAAACATTAATTCAGCTTTAAAAGCTGCACATTTTCTTCTATATTAATATTTGAGCAAAATGGAAAACCTGATGAATGAAAAAAAGAAAGACTCTGGGCTAATGTGATCTGTCTGAGGTCACTTGGAGAGTCAGTAGTAGTTTCTGTCCTGCACTCAGTGGCAAATATTTGTTCATCAGAAAGAATAAAGAGAACTAGTTTGTATTTTAGTCAACGATTTATTAAATCTTGATGTCTAGTCAAAGGACAACCAGCAGTTTAGAAGAGATTAAATTTCCTGCTACAGCAGTAAGTCAGTTTGGGATACATGTCTTTACTTACAGAATTACTTCTGGAATTTTTTGTCCTGCACTTTTAGACCTAACTTTTGGCTGCCTGTCCCTTTTTGAATATTTTACAGAACTTAATGGAGAGTTACACAAAACCATTATACTCATCCGGGGAAAAAATATATCTATAGGTAGTCTGATATAAGAGATATAGAGAAAAATCAACTATTTTACAATCAGTCTCTTGTGAGTTCAAATGCTCTCCTTAGGCAATCTAATATTATTATTCCCCATGTAGCATCCACACCTGAAATACTTCTATTCTGAAATATGTTTCAAGCCAGAAAGACAGAGTTCCTCTTTTTGCTGAAGTTTTCTTGTTCTTATTCCTTGTTTTCTTGTTCCTTTCCCCAGAAACTGCTATCAGTCTTTGCTATCAGTCTTTGTGTCCTCTTCTGTTGAAAATAATTATTTTTTAACAGAGAGAAGAAATCAAGATCAGAACCAGTAAATGAACATCATCAGATGCCTCCAGATATAAAAGGAAAAACTGCAAGAGTTTTGAAGATCTAATGTTTAGCTTAAGTGCCTACATTTCATCTAAATCACGTGTATAATTTTTTAATCTGTATATCTTGAAGTGAAATTATGTGATAGAATCATTTACTGTTATGAAATGGTCAAATCTAAAGTAGTTAGATTGAGGAAGTTTCGAGTTTTCATTTTACTACAATTATTTTGTATTCCCTCTGAAATTTTGTGTCTCTGAACTAAACTTTTCAGGGCTTCAGCATTTCTATTTCAAAAAGGAAATAACAATCATATACTAAATGGAGAAATAGCTTTTTACATATTTTTAAAATTACATTAAAACATTTAAATGGATAATAATACTGCTAAATGCAATATTTATTTGACTATCTCTTTAAAGTAAATATATATATACTGTGTGTTCCAAAGATATCAAAGCACCAGAAAAGTGTTCACTGAACACGCAGTGCTCTAGATGAACCAAAGCATCTGTTGTTGAAATCAGGATCCCTGAAGCTGGAGACACTAAAACCTGAAACTGCAGGTTTGGAGTATTGTTAAGGCAATATTTTGATCAAAATAAGGACAGGATTTAAATCCTCTTCTTTAATTTGCTAGATTGCAACCCTGAAAAATTCCCTGACCTTACAGGCATTTTTAAACAGATTTATATTTTTGAAAGACAAATTGCAGAACACCAGGGAAATGACAGAAAAAATATAAATCCTCATATTCCACAACATTTACAAAAAAGAAGAAAGGTCTTGTCATAAAGAGGTCCCTAAAACACTGTGGGTGGAAATTAAATATAAAAAAGACGAGTCCCTCAGCCTTTTAAATATTTTATAAAGAAACATAATTTGTATTCTAGTACATAAAGCTGCATCACCCCAGCAAAAATACACACCACATAAATGTTTATCCAAAAAATCATATTGGAAAACATTATGATTATTCATAATAGAATTCAATATAACTAGTTATCTCATAATCTAGGAAAAGCTGCCACATTTTCATCAATAGAAAAATCTTTGTTAGAAAGAGACAAGCAAAAGCTCTCACATTATCATCAGTGTCACATTAAATGACCTAAATTTTACAAGAATGAAAAATTTGAAGTTTGAAAGCATAATACGCACAGCTCAGGAAAACAAAATCATTCTGCAAAACATGCCACTCTTGATGTGACCCAGATCATTATTAATCGATGGGAACAAATAATTTCCTAAAACTCCTGTGGATTTCAAGAGTCCAGTGCACAGGTAGTTAAATGGCACCCCTTCTTCAAAGAGATTGAGCAGCTTGTCTGCTTGCTTTTGCCATTACTGCTCGAGATCATGTTGTGGATCTGGATGGAGTTTGCTTTTAGGTCTCATGAGAAAAGGCAACAAAGGAGCCTCTAACCTCATGGAGTGTCTCTTAGAGAGTTCTGGTTCGTGCAGGCTCTTACTATTAATGGGTCTCATTGTACCCAGGCTGTGAAAACAGCCATCAGTGAAAACAGAGGTATTTAAATCCCTGTGCCTGACAGTGTCTCAGGGTGTATCACTCGACCTTCCACCAATGGATTTATATTCAAATTTGAAATAGTCTATCACTATAATTACCTCAGTGTTTGTAAAACACCCAGCATGAGTAAAGCCCAATTCTCAGCAAGATGTGGGAGTTAGCAAAGTATAAATAATAAATGCATATCTGAAAGATCACAGTGTTAAGCTAAAACCAAAAAAAGGGTTTGTCTTTCCTATGAATAATTTTCCATTTCCTGTTTGCTTGGAGAAGATACTAAGCTTATATTTTAGTCATGCTGAAGGATTCAAACTGATTTAGAAGAGATTTGCTTTAAAGCAAGCAGACTCTGTCTATATTATGAGTTTGGTATTTTTTTCCAGCTCCTTTCCTGTGCAGCACATACTCATCAATCATATTGGGAAGCTGACTTATATTCTCCACACTTTACCACTAACTGGATTACAGAGCTGAAAATCTTACTCAAAGTTTAAAATGTGATAAAAGTAATCAAATTGTTCTAGTCAAATTCTAACTGTGGTGAATAGATGGCACTAATTACCTTTTCTTATTATGCTACAAATGTAGTTTACTCCATCTTTATTCATGAAGTAGTATCATATAGCCCACCAAGGGGACTTGCAGCAGTATGTAATATTGGCATATTTGTTTTCTTGTTCTTGTTTTTCCTCTTCATCAGTATTCTGTAGGTGTGGTTTTAGACTGAAATGTATTGTTATGTGGGTCTTTCTCATGTCTTGATGTAATTACAGCACTCTGCATAGTTTTGAAGTTGAACTTTTAAAAAATAATTCAAAAACTCCAATAATAAAAATGAGTGGCAGACTTAGTAGGGGTAATTGGTTTTCTGCTTCCCTTTAAGTACCATAAATATCAAATAAAATGTGTGTGTACACAAATAAAAAGTGCAAATGTACACAAGTAATATTCATAATGTGGAAATATTTGGTCTCAATTTAGCCTTAGGGTGTTGCAGTCATTGTGTACTGATTTTGGCTGGGGGAGAGTTCATTTTCTTCACATTGTCTGATATGGAGCTGTATTTTGGATTTGCACTGCAAACAGTCTTGATGACCCAGAGATATTTTCCTTACTGCTGAGCAGAGCTTACACAGAGCCAAGGCCTTTTCTGCTCCTCACCCCAACGTACCAGTGAGGAGGCTGGGGCAGCACAAGGAGTTGGGAAGGGACTCAGCCAGGACAACAGACCCCAAATGACCAAAGGAACACAGGGCATCAAGTTCAGCAATAAAAATCGTGGGAAAGATGAAAGAGAGGGTGTTTGGAGTGATAGCTTTTCTCTTCCCAAGTCATTGCAGGTGATGGAGCCTGACTTTTCTGAGATGGTTGAACACCTGCCTCTCTGGGAAGTAGTGAATGAATTCCTCGTTTTGCTTTACCTGTGTATGACTTTTGCTTTTCCTATTAAACTGGCTCTATCTCAGCCCTCGAGTTTTCTCACTTTTGTAGTTCCAGTTCTCTCTCCCATCCCTATAGTGAGTGAATGACTGAGATTTGGTTGGCAGCTGGGGTTAAACCATGACATATTGTGAAATGATGCTAAACATAAAAAAGTTAAATTTACTTTATGAAGACGTTATCAAGCTAATTGATAGTAAAATCCACTAGTTCACACCCAGGCTCTGTTGCTATTCTGTGAAGAAATTCTGTGAACAGTCTATTTTTTATAGAGACTGTGGCTAAAAGGTTTGTTTTGAATATTTTGGGTTTTTTTTAAGATTACAAATCAGAGAAGGAAACAGCATTCTAGCTGTTTTGGTCCTTCTTATGTTTGGAGAATCTTTTCCTTAAGATGAAGCTTCTAGACAAAAATGTCTTGAAAAATAACACTTGCTTCAGCTGAGGTGTTTGTTCAAGCATGCTTGCAAAGGATGAGGCTTCAGTGCAATTTCAGCACCAGCTTTTTTTCCAGACACATATTTTATTTGGTCTTTATGCAGTATTCAGAGACATCAAGTACCTATATTTTGAATGTATTACTGCAATAGTTTTTTTAGATTTAGAGAGAAAATGGGAGATGACAGTAGAAAGGATCCTGCCACCTCTTCTCACAGCAGAAAAATAAATAGATTCCTCTTTATGGCCCCAGACCATATCACCCTTACTGTATCATAATCCCTCAGGTAAAAAAGATAGGAAATACAACTTTGTGTAAAGGAGGTTTCATCTAAGCATGTTACCTCTATAATTTCACCAGCATTGAGGCACAAAGGATGAGTGATTTAGTAAATTTGCACTATGACCTTTCTCCCATGCTCATGGAAAGTAGACAGATTTAGCAGGGGAAGGCATAAAACTTGCAAGATCCAACAATTTGATTTGTTCAGAGCTGATTTTCAGATGACTGTTGGCAAGAAGATAATAAAGCCCAGTGTTGCTCCTTTTTATCTTTAAAAATAAAACCCACTAAACTTCAGTATTTTATCCATAAATCCAGAAATGGCTATACCAATCAGCTACCATTAGGCATTTCAAGGTGACTGCTCACCTCTTGTTATACATGACTGTCATTTATTCTTCCTCTGCCAAATGAAAAAGGAAGAAACAAATTCAGCTTTCAGACAGTCACATCTTTGCATCTAAGCAATGTAGCCAGTGAAAAACCTTAACATTTAAAACCTAACCAAAACAAACAAATGAAAAAAAAACAACCAAACATTTGACCAAAACTATATATTTTGTGCCAACTTTTGAACAATATTACTTAAAATGCTGGTTTTGTGTCTGAAACTTTTGTAAGGAGACAGCAAAGAAGAAAACATATAGGAGAGTCAATTCCTATCTGAGTAAAAACTATCTGCTTGTTACATACAGGCTTTGGGTCCAGTTATTACTATAGCAGGGACAAAGTACAGATCTTAACAATTTCTCCGAAAATTTATTTTAAGACTTACTTGCATCCATATGCAGAAGTCCAGCCATTAACAGACTTTTCAGTGGTACATGTGGATTTTCAAGGTCTCAGAGCCTGCTGACAATACTTAACAGAGAAAGAAAAGGTTCCTTGAAGTTTGAAGAAGTTGTGGATTAGAATTTTTAGTTAAAACTCTGATGGAAAACACTTTCATTTAATCTGAGGTCTCAGTTCCCTCTGATACTGCCTGAAGAACAGAACATGATCATCTGGACTGTAAAATACTTATTCCCTCAAAAGCATCTGAACTACCTTCATGATAAATGTCCATCAAGAGGAGATTATTTTAAAGAGAAGCCTCTTAAATTTCTTACATTTTTACTGAGTGTAGAAGCTGCTTCAGCTACTGCTTAAGTGCATGATAATAAATTTTTAATATATTTCCACAGTAGGTGAAAAATACCTCTAATAATTTGATGCAAATATTGTTTTGTTTTCTAATGAGAATTATCTCATGTTTTTCAGGGGTTATATACTATCTGCATGAGACACAATATCTAGTCTTTATTGCTCTAATACAATATATAACAGAATAAGTAGAGCAACCACCAATCTAACAGAAAATTGATGCATTATTAGTGCTAAAGTAATGCTAGAAATGGATGGAAAGTGGATCGCTGACAGTGATAAAGCCTTTCATCAAGGAAGAGTGGAAGCACAGTACAAGAAAAAAGATTTTACAATTGACAAGTTGCATGGAAATGCAATTTGGCCTGGTTTGGTAAATATAGCATTACTTGAAATCAAGCTACATGAAGAAAGTTGTACACATAGAAATATTTTTTAACTTTTTGAAAATTGTTTGCAATTATAGATCTGCATGATAACACTATTATTTGAAATTACCAACTAGAGATCCTCAGCATGAAACACTTCTTGGTGCTGATGTTCTTGCTAATATCTTGCAAAATGTAAAAAATGACAGAGAAAGAGCCACTGAAACAACAAAAGCTCTGTAGAGTGTTGACCACAGCGACTAAAATATATTCTCTGGCTTCTAACTCAAGGTGCGGTTGTTTCCAAGACTGAGCAATAATTAAATATATAGATCCTCACTTGGCAAAAACCCTATAACATTTGATGTTACTGCAAATGTTTTTGTTTCTCTTGAGGAAACAAAGATTCAGTTAAAATGGCATATTCTTTCAGTGACTTGCTGCCTTCAGAGCAATATCAATATATCTAATCATTGGTGACTTCTACACAGTTGTAGTAGTCAAATGAATGTTTGATTATATTTAAAACAGGAATTAATCTTCTTTTGGATTATATATATATATATATATATACATGTATGCAGTATTAAAATTATACTAATGTAACATTTTTTGTACTTTGGTAATATATCTCTCTTTGTACCTGATAGTATAAATCTTCACTTTTGGAGAATATCAGTAAATCCACAAACTAATAGTAGAAAAAGAAGATGCCTCAGGTTCTAACTAATTATTCAGTTCATACGCTACTCAATTTTTTATTCTGTAAAAAAAAAAAAAAAAAGAGAGCTGTTAAAACTTGATCTTGAAATTTTATCTAAAAAAATGTTATTGTTGTTTTTATCTCATCTCCAGAAGGATTACAGGCTTAACAGATTTATTTCATTTTGAGAATGCATACAGGAAAAACTGAAACCAACAGTATATTTTTCATGGAAATATTTCCAAAGATTGCATTGTTTGAAATTTTTTAATTTGGTTTGTAGTTTCATTGTTTTGGTTATTTTTGGTGGGACTGGTTCTTTACTAGGAGAGTATTATATAATTAGGTATTATTAAGTTCTTCAGAGATTGTTAATGTAGGTTGATGTATTTTGTGTCTTCAGTAGAGTTTCAATGACTTTGTTTTGGTTAGAGTGTCCTAAGCATTGTGGATTTATTTTTATACTGTCTTAGAGATTAATCATGTCTGATCTAATATTACTGAATGTTTACATGGTACATTTGTTGAAAGAGAAATTACTAAAAATACTGGGTGTCATTAGTTGATTATAAATAACAGTTTACCTAAAAGCACACCAAAACAGAAAAAAAAAATGGGCAGAGCTGTCAACTCAATGGTGAAGAGCAGTTTCCAAATGTGACTTCTTATTTTGATTAGTACACATCTAATTTATGATGTCAGACTAGACTCCTTTCTCTTAGAAACAATTGTAGGCACACTGCTTGTGGTGACTGGGACTGGGGCTGTGGCTAAGGCTCATCCCTGATGGGCCACAGCTGGGTGGGACAGGTGACCAGTATTGAAGGCAAAGAAACGTGGAATGCAGAGGTTCACTGACTAATCACAAAAGGGTGGAGAGGGCACACAGGTGTGATGCATGTAAGATGAAGGGTATAAAGAGCTGTGCTGAAAAAGCAATAAAGTGGTGATGCTTGGATCCTTCTTGGTGTCTGTTGTACCTCCTCTGTCAAATATTGACTTTAAAGAGAGCCATAAGGATTGCTGGAAGTCTGAAGATCTGATAGAATGGTAGATGAGGAATGTTTGTGTGAAAGGTATTTTGTCCTAAGAGATTCCAAACAATTCTCATAGCTTTGTATTACATCATGCATTAATACCCATTTAAAGTCGTGCTTCTATTAATGTCTTAAAACACTTAGTGTTCCTTCTGTTCATGACTTTTTAAGTGCAGCAGGAAAATTAATTTTTTTGTAAAGTAAATAGAGCTGCAGAAATTTTAAATATGTTGCTACTCTCATGACAGCTTAAAATGAAAAATAACTTCACTGTAAGGAACTCTAGAAATGACCATATTGCATACAATGTACTATTATGTGTCATTTTTATGTAAAATATTTAATTTTAATATTTATTAAGTAAGAATTGCTGGATGATACAAAAACAACTTATTATACTTGGAGTATATTACAAAAATATATATTTTCCTAAAGGAACCTCATAAATTGAACTGTTTGGTTAACTGTCAAATCATTTGGTTTGGGGAATGTGGTTTCTCTGCCAATGCCAAACAATTCACATAGAAAATTTGAACATCTGTAACATTTTGAAATTTGAATTACAAGAAGCAAGAGCTCAAACTTACAACAAAAATCTGGGTAGCATAAGGAGAAGAAAGGGATCTGCATCTCTCACTCAGACATGTTGCTCACCAGCTGAAAGCTCTCCTCTGTCACAGTGCCCTGCTGGATGCCCCATTTGAACCCCATACTTCTAAAGGGTCAGTAACGTGTAAGATCAGCCATGCTGTCTACTAAAGCAAGAACTGGGTCTCTGTAGTCTGAAATGTTAGGAATAGGCATGTGACAGTAAAGCTTGTGGCTGAGGATGTCACTTTTTTTTAGAGGAATGCATCAAAATTGGCAAGTCCCGTAAGAAATTTTCCACCATACTTAATTTTTCTGCAAAAATTACTTTTTAAAAATTTGCAATAAATATGGTTGTTGCATGAACATATTTTATGTAAAACTTAAAACAGCATTTACCATCTTGGATTTATTTTTCTCATTGTTTTCAGGTATATATCTATTTTCTTATATACTTCAGTATCAGCAGGGAAAGCTTTCTTTAAAAAAACCTCTTCTTTGAGTATACTTATTTGTTTTCTGTCTTTACAGGGAAGAAGCTTTCTATATTTTTTCTGAATTGGTGATAGGAGGAGTTATATTGTACATGTAAAAATCAGGATTTCACAGCTGACTTGAGGTTTTTAGGAACTCTGTGTTCACAGCTTTAATTCATTTTTCCTTTTTTATCATAAGAAATACTGGGGTTTTCTCTCAGCTGTGTCTGTCTTCCATTTTCTTATATTTCTACACTCCTCTGTGAAGTATTTTTGGTCCTGCTTGACCTACTGGCCTAAAGGGCTGATATCTTTTTGATTTTGCCCTGTATAGTATATTTCTATACAGACTTTTTCAGACCAGAAGAAAAATAAAATGATCCAGAGGGACATTACTCTCCTAAAGGATACCTCTAAACAGTAAATAAATATTTTATATGATCCCTCTAGGCAGTGCAAACTGTGGTAGGGAAGTTCAATTTGTGACCGTTTGGGATACTCAGCCTCTAAAAAGAAATGTGACTACACTATTGACAACTTTTTTTTTTTTTTTAATTTCTTTCATAAGATAAATCAGAGAATGCATAGAAAAAAAAATTCTCCAGTGCTGGGAAAAGCCTGCAGGAAAGCCTTACATGTATTTCTATAAGTGACAATACTTGACAGACCGTGTTACTTACAAGGTGCCTTTTCCTTTGTGTCTTTTGTTCTGTTGCACAGCTGAGATAATATGAAGCAAAAATGTCTAAATGTTACAATGGAAATGAGAAATCTGCTTTTTGGATGATTGCAGGCACCCTTTGTTTTGCCCTCCTGTTCAACCTGCACAGACATCTCAACAGTTTTCTTTGCCTCAAATGGTGAATCTAAAGTGTTTGTTACCGACTGCTGTTTCTATTGCCCTCAATGAAGCTAAAGATCACCATTTGATCTTTAGGTACTGGATGCAACATAATTTTTGTCATAGTTTTATAACATTCACTAGTCATTAAGTAGATGGCCTACAGGCTGAAATATGTAAATTAGCTCATTATCTGAGTGCTGACATAAAATTTAGTATTAACTCGTCTTCTCTCCAGAATCTGTCTGGCATTGTTAGCTCTGGACCTTCAGCACCTTCAGTTCAGCTCGATTTCTGTAGCTGTGCACTGCATAGGAGCCACATGCTCTCTGTACCACCCATCATCCTTTGTGGCTTTTCTCATCTGGGTCTTTTCAAGCCTTTTTGTTGTTGTTAGACAAAAACTATTTATGCTGTTTTCAATGCCCTCTAGTGGTACTTCTAGCTTTTATTGTGATGGTTCTGAACTAACTGTGCAATGCTGAGACCTCCACATCAGCATGGATATGCCTGGGTGCTTTCAGAGCAGCTGGAACCATCACATCCAGTTACTACACTGGCTGTGACAGACCTGCCACAGCTGCCTAATAAGTTTGTATCAAAGTATGTGCCTGAAAAGTTCCCTATTTGAAACCAACCCACCTGCCCATGTTCTGCTGCAGGTTCCTCTCGTGTGAGTCCTCGAGTCTGGCATCCCCCATCTCCCAGGCAGTCCTGGCCACTTGCCCATTAGGGTGCATGGCATGCCTTGTACCCTCGCAGCTGCTTCCCACCACACCCCAAGGAGCAGAAGAGCAGCCACGTCTGGTACATGTGTATGCCTCAGGCCACACTTCCCAAATCTACTTGCATGCAGGCTCTTAGAAAAACCAGACATCAACTGGACCATTTCACCCATCCTCCAGTGTTTTTCTGATAGAACCTGGGTACAACATGCTGATGCTTTAGTTGCAGATATACTTTCTGAGGTGAAATGCAAAAATGCAAATCTGGCTCTGAATTCCTGCACATGAAAGCATGTACCCTCAGAAAGGCTATACAAAATTATGTATAGAGATATAAAAGATAAAAACTGGAAGAGAGTAAAGGTTATGGACTCTGAATGTATTCATCTTTGTTCCTGGCCCTTCTCATGTGCCTGTGCCAAATAATAAATATCTGTTACCCTGTGGTTTCCAGACTTCCATGATTTGTGGATTGGAAAAGTTTAGTCCTAGAGATAGGGCTTATGTATGCCCATTTCCTTTATATTTTAACTTAATTAACCCCCTGAAATATTTTTAAATAAATGGTGGGCTGGTTTTTATTTTCAATTTTAAAATAAAATTACAATCTAGCTAGAAGTAATAAAAAATTAGCCCCTTTTTTGGTCAAAGGAAGACGGAACACTTCAGTCTTTAAGATTTTCCTCTGATTTATTAAAGGTATAATAGTAAGTGAAATAATCAATTTTTCTTTAACTTCAAAATTCTTGTGTAATATCAAGGTCTGTGAGATGGTGACCTATGAGATTAGGAAAAAAGGGACAGAAGGAGAATAGACATGAAAAAGTATTAGTGTGTAAGGTGGAAAGATACATAAAATGAAGAGTTAGATGGTTTTGGACTAAATATAGAGGCATTAAGTGCTGTATAAAAGAGATCAAAGGAGAATTCTGCCTCTATAAATGAGTAGGCAAATGACAACATTTCTTTTTTTATAAGATGCGAGTTAAAAATTAAGTAGGTCCAAGAGGGGAGATCTAGGATTGAAAGGAGGTCATTTGCAATTTAAATAATCTATCAATGAATCCAAACATGAAAGGGATGCCAGAGTAAGGAACTCAACAGCTGAAGTTGAGAAAAGGATTCAATTATTGTTGTGATATATTTTTGAGTGTAATGAAATACGTTGGTGAACTTTGGCTGATGACTACTTGTTAGAGAAAATTATATATTAAACATTTGAGTAATTGTTAAAGTGACAGTTTATGGGGTTAAGAAATCCATCTCTGTCAATAGAAATTTTTCATTATTCTAAAAGTTTTTCCAGACCAAAAGGTAAAGTATAAATTAACCATTACTTTGTCAAACAGTAAAATAAATTTTCCAATTAATTTACGTAAAAATTATCTTTTTAACCAAAACTACTGAAGCGATCATCACATTGTTTTATAACCATATTAGTAATTGTAGGTTTTAAACAATTGCTGTAACACTACTTTGTAATTTGGACCCACTTTTCTCGTTTTCATTGCTTTCTTTAATGTCTGTACTGTTTATTATGCAAGATTCTTAGAGATTCTTATAGCTTCTTTATATAGAAATTTAATCATAGACTGACAGAATAATTGCCAAGTATATGGAGGATATATGCTTTAGAACTTTATAAGCTTTTTAATCTCACTAGTAAATTTTTGACTTTTTTTAGGTAATTTTCACCTAGACCTCTTTCCAGAGCGTAATTACAGAAACGTTAAATGACAGACTGTATACAGATAGCAAACAGCATATGTACAGGTGGGTAAGTGTAGTTCAGCTAAAATAACACAGGGCCTTCACATAGAAAAAACAAAATAATACATACAAAGAATAAAGACTACTGTTTAAGCATCAAGACTTTCATAGTAACGTGACAAATGAATACTTCATCTTTGTGCATTCTCTAGGTTTGAAGTTTTCATAGAAATAACAAACCTGAAATATGAACAGAGTATAATTGGCAGTGTTTGATTTCTTTACATGTGTAGAATAATGAAAAGAGCAATCTTCAGCTTGAATAAACAATCCTATGCACTGTTACAGGTGTTCAATATACTCATGTAAGAGTTATGTCAATAGAAACTTGGCAGACATTTGTGTGTGAAGAAAAAGTAAGATTTTCATAAAATGAAAATACAGTTCATTACTAGAACAAATGAGTTCTAAACAGAGCTCCAGCATCCACTAGAAGTAGAAACTGAGCAAAAACTAAGGAGGAATTGTTAAAATACTGGTTTAAGACCTGGGCTCCAAAGTAATAGTACAACTCAGTGGTAGATTGGATTCACCCTTCAGTTTCAGGCTGTAGCAACAGTAGAAAAGATTACAGACATGTAGCAATAAATCACTAAGATTGAAATGTTTTCAGCCAGGAGTTTCAGGGGAGAAAACTGAGACATTGCTAAATTTATAGTTAATTGTGATTGATAATTGTTAATGGTGTAAGAAGTAATGATTTGTAGGTAATCTTGGCTGATGAGGAGTTAAAATAATTAAAACTCACAGAACTACACTTTCATGTTGAGTAAACATGAAAAAATTTTAATTTTTTTAAAGTGCTAGGAAATTGTTGCATTATAAAATGCATTGATAAGCATGATGCAATAGAGAACAGTTAATGTAGCTTTTGTAAAGAGGAGTCACATTTTACATTCATCTGTTGTATGAGCAAATCACTTGAGCATACAGCCAAATTTGATATGGTTGTTACAGTACGCATGCATTGGCAAGAATCTGTTGCTAAATTGTCTCAACAAGGTTCTTGGAGATTCAACTGCCATGAGATTATAATAAAAATACCTTCATAGAATCACTACTCTCCAAAAGAGGAAAAAAATAGATTGGTGTTAACAAAAAATACAGAGTGCGGTGAAGCCTCTAGTGTTGCACGTATTGTTTCCTGCATGTTGTTCCACCATGAAATTACAGAAGAATAAAACTCATTGCTCTAGTGAGCTGTGATCACCAGAATTAAAAATGGTACTGGCAAGGGTAATTTTGATAATGAGAAGTCATAGAGAATGATTTCTATGCAAGGAAAAATTTTATAAGCAAGGTTATTCAAATCTGGAAAAGGGATGGGTAAGGATGGTATAACTGAAATGTATGAAGTCAAGAATGGCAGGTCAAAAGTGATTTAGGACATCTTATTCACCCTTCATGACACAAAAACCAGCAAGCGCCCAAGTAAATTACCAGGCTGAAGTGTAAATTGCTTTTCATATAATACATAATTAAATTGTGTAACTCATTGCTGCAGGATGTTTTTGATGCCAAAATATAAATCAGTTCAAAAAGCAATTAGCTGAATGGATGGAAGTAAGCCCCATTAAGGGCTATTAACGACACTGATGTGGGTACAACACTAAAACCTTGTACTTACAAAAGGAGTCTTCAGAGAGAAGAGCCTAACTTTACTTATGCACCCCTGAAAAATCCAGTGTCAACCAGTATAGAAGATGAGATTATGGGTCTCTATTGTCACATAATATGAATAGAATTGTCATAATCATGTCTGATTATCCCTGAGAAGGATTCAGGGCTCTGAATGGAAAAATGGGCACATACGAAACGTCCCATGGGAAGACAGGAAGATCACCTGCAACTGTTGCATGGAAAAAATAAAGAGGGAATAAGTGAGGCAGTAAAAAGTATGGTTATTTTATCACTATCTAATTATGTCCCTACCCTGTGCAGTGTATACATATATAATTAGTTTGAACACTAGATTTGACTTCCAATTCTATAAAATTTAATTGAAATTTTCAATAAAATTTATGCTCAATGAAATAAATTAGTTATCATAGCTCTTATGATGGCACACTTAACAGAAAAAAACAATATTTCTATTTCACATGTAACAGAAATACTCTAAGGAGTTTTTTCTATTGTTCATATAATGCTGCATCTCTGTGCTGAAATTCATATAAATTTCATTACTGTTGTGCCTGAGATGGCCTCCAACCATCACAGCACCCACAAGTGCTCTGTGCACTAAAAACCCCAGGTCCTGTGGTCATCTTTGCCAGCTGTCTCCCTTGCCAGCTGTATCAGGAAGTTTTCTTCCACAAGCTCCAGGAACTCTTAAATTATTTTCTTATTTTCTCTCTACTGCATTGTATTTCCAGCTCATATCTGGCAAGCTGAAGTGGGGCTAAGTATTTCTTTTTTTTTTTTTCTTTTTTTTAGGGATGAGGGAGAGTACTTTCTTTTTAAATGTTTTGTTTCAGGTTGAAGAAAGATCTTTGAATAGATTTCTTGTAATCAGACATTTTTAAGGGCTACAGCTAGCACTGAGAAAGTGAAGATTCAGAGTAGTGTTCTCATTACACTTTCTTTCCCTTTTCAAGACAGTATAGAAAGAAACCCTTCTCTTTCAGTCATTTTGTTAATGACCTTTGTCACTAGTCTTTGAACTAAGCTGAAGGCTTTCTGTGAGGGTTTCTGCCATTCTTACACAGAAGTCTCTGATGTAAACACTAAGAAGAAGGTTTAATTGATACGCTTAAAATAATTAGAAAGCAACAGTGCTCAGCAGGGCTGTTTAGGACTAAAGGCTAACAAGGAACTAAATCCCCAGACAACCGTGTGATCATTAGGAAACTCAGAGATAAAACATGACATTTTGGAGAGTTTGGATTCAAAGTATTTAAAAGAAAATAAAAATAAAGACAAAACAAAGGAAAACAAAAAACACCCACTCCCCCCCACCCCTTCCTCTAAAACTTGCAGAAATAGTGCTATGGAAAAGAAATGGAATTTTTACATCTGTGAGTGAATATGCCTTCCATTTAAAGTAAAATATTTTAATATTGCTTGCGGCTGTGAGTCCTTAGCATTGACACATTCTTATGAGACTTTTGTATGCAGCACTTAAAAAGCAATGCTCTTTCTAATGCATGATATTTAATCTTATTTTTCTTTATTTATTGTACTATATTTTATATTTTTTTAAATGGGGAGATATATTTCCATCTCTTCAATACTAATTTATTCAGCTGAGTAGTAGGGTCAAATCTGTAACCTCTTTAAAACAGTTGAAAGTTCATTTGGGGTAAAGACTCTGTGTGTTGCCCACGAGTCATTTTCTCAGCATATGGCTAGTACTACAGCCCATCCAGATTATGTCACTCGCACTATGAAAGAGGATGAGTACTTCTCTAGTTCAACCTTTGAAATCATAGCTAAAATACGCTCACTTGAGAGTTTACAATAAGTAGCTTCCAATTTGCAAAGAAATTAACATATGTTTTAGGAAGGGTATTTGTGTATTAAACTGTGAGATGACTATCTGCAGCTACAGCTGATTTGTACTGCTTGAATCTAGTAGTTTTCATTATTTCCTAAACCCAGCTAGAAATAAAATTATTCTGCACACAATTTGTCTTTCCTGCCATATTACTGCATGTCCTATGGAACATTTAGGAAATAACTATATCAAGTATTCCGCTGAAATTAATTAAAAGTAGCGCATTTGCAGCGTAGTAAATTGCTAATGAGTCTCATTAAAGTCTTAAGATAACAGTGATTACACGTCCATGACTGGAGGATAAGCTTCACTGGCTTTGGTGTTTTCCTTACAGGTACAAGGGCTGTACAAACACAGTGCACACACCTTGGTTAATGGCATTATCTGGGCTGTGAATCATGTCCCTGCCCGTGCATGCATGAAGGACAGCATCGTTCCCATGGCACAGTTGGGGTGGGTGAGACACATCCAGCGCTCGAATTGCCCAACATCAGCTGTGGAGTCAAAGAAGAGGCAAAGAGAACTTTTAGGTAACTGTGTGAGGGGTAAAACTGGGACATAGAAAAAAGAACTGGCTGTTTGATTTCCAGATAACAATACTTCCTTAACTGATGCTGGCGCTCATATTCCTATAATGAATAATGGTGTATATCCTTAGTAACCTTCTCTTTTGTTTAGTGGAAGATAGTACAGGCATTTTCTTCTCTCATCTGCTTTTGCAGCAGTAGCAGTGATAGCCTTGAGTAACCCATACTTTTAAGGATGTGCTTTCTGACTTTCTAAAACTCTCTGAAAAGTTATAATTCAATAGCCTGGTATTGTAAAAGTGGGTGAATAAGTCTTAATGTGATTTTCACCAGTACTAACTGATATTATTGTGCTCCCCTGAAGAACAGGGAACTAATGAAAACTTATTTTATAAGATTGGGGTATTACCCCAAAAACTCCATGTTAAGAAAAATCCCAAAAACTTTATTTTTTTTAAATAGAAAGGCATAATTATTATTTCTACTAAAATTTCTATTTGTAAATAAATGGGATAAATATAGATCAGTTATTCATAAGATGAAATAGATGACAGGGACACAAAGTTTTGGAGGTAAAAAAACAAAATTCAAGACTTTGAAATATATATAAAAGCAGATGTATAGTGAATTATATGGAAGGGAATGTGGGGAGCTGTAGAAATATGTACATATTAAATCTAGACTATACAATGTGGAAATAGAAATTAAAAAGTCAAAAGAAATAAAACCACCAAAAATCCCCTCAAATCCCAAACTGTTCAGTAGAAGAAAGCTGCTTCTAGAATTTATTTGAGAAAAGCAAATACAAGTGTCCTGGTGAAATGTGAGAATTTTCATTTGGTTGAAAATTATTTTCTATGTTTTTAGGAGCACAAAGAGAAAATAATAACAGAACAGAATTTCAGTAAATAAGATGCAAACAACTCAGAAGGCAACATGTAGTATCTGATATGTCAACAAATTATATCAAACTGTGGAAATTTCTTTCTGAAAAAGATTAGCATGCTTTTTGGATGAGGGATACATTAGGTAACATACCATCTTGATATTGAGTCTAATAATATTATCTTCCATCATATTTTTCTAAATAAGAAGAAGCTATTTTATAAATGTTTGAGTATGACAACTCTGGTAGAATTTTTACATTTATTGACTGTTCACAGGTAAAAAGAAAGGAGGTACTGGACAGTATATCAGAACGATCTGAAGGTAGCTTCAGTTCTGCTCAGTGTTTTATCAGACAGGATAGAGTGGTGGAAAATCTGGTAGAATGAATCATAAGAGTACTAGGAAGACAGAGGAGATATTCAAAATGGTCTTCAGAAGTAGGAATTAATCTTAAATATCTGAATAAAATCCAAAAAAGGCAGCATTTGCACAGAAGTAATGAAGTGCACAAATGCAAACCTATGAGAAACTGTTCAGTTTTGTAGAAAGAATTAAAGGATCACAATGAATGCAATCAATCATATAGTCACAAATCACAGAGGCAACTCTGATAATAATGCTCTCCTCCCTTCCCACACAATTTCATAGCAATATTCTATCCACATTTTGTCACTGGGCTCTGAGAGAGGCGTGGTTCACCTAGCGTTTGTCTAGAGTAGGACATGGAAAAAAAGAAATTGTAAAATCAAATCCTGCTAAGTCGTACTGAGCATCTTTGGTTAAAAAAGGAAAGCCCTAGAGGAAAGGATGAAGGAGGAGTAAGTCTTCAGATACTTAAGGATACATGAAGGTAAGGGGTTGCTGCACACCTATTCTACATATAGTCACTTTCTGTGGTATGGGGTGTGTATGTTTTGACAGAGTACATGGAAGGAGGGGGTTATTTATGTAAAAATGGGATTAGAAGAGGTAGGTTTTACAGATTGGTGAGAATACCAACAGTAGGAGAGACATCAATGACAAACACTGTGCACCTTGAAGCCTATGGTCTCATTGCAGTGTTTCAGAGTCTTTGAACTATGTGGAATGGAAAAAATAAAAGGAAAATAATCAAAATCACTGTGTTAGCCCACAGTCTATATTCACAAAGACATCAGTTGTATATTGCTGTCTTGCAGTGTCTGTGAATCTTTGTGCATTGCTCTATTCGTCTCAGTTGTCTGGTAAGGGGAACAGGTTGTAATAAATAGAAGGTGAAAAGAATGGCTTTTGTATAAATGAGTTAAGAAATAAAAGGTGTTTTCTATAGTATTGGGGTTTTTTTTTCTGTTGTTGTTGATGTTGTTTATCAGCCTATTTTCATTATCTTTAACTATTTATTCAATAACTCATAAATATTTTTAAGTGTTCTTTCTTTCTATTAGGAATTGATAATATCCTTCTATGCAAAAACCCTTCTCATAAATATGTATGCTATTTTCTTAGCACCCTAATTTAGTTGAATATAACAGCAGAAGTCTGTTGGCATTGTTAATGACTCATTTTCTTTTAAGAGAGGAGATGTTTGAAGTTGACTTAGGTATAATAATTTCAAAACTAAATGGTATTATCAGTACTGAGCATAATATTTTGGAGTGTCCTGAAGAGGGTCCTGCTGTAATATTAATCACTCTTTTTTTCCTGGATTGTTCTTTGAAATATTTTTCATTTCCTTCTTTCTTTTCCTCCTTGACAGTGTTTTTGGCTACAAAGAGATTTCTTAAAAATATTTTTATATTTGTCTACAATATAAAAGCATATTTTACCATAACTTTAATTTTATGAACACGCCTTATTATCACAAATCAATGCCAAACATATATATTAACATATGTATTACAATAGTTTCAAATAGTGATATGGAATTCTTAGAGAAATTTGGAAGAAACATGGCATATAGCTTTAACAAATGTGGCTAAAATGTTGAAGATGTTGTATTAGAGTTATATGCCTTTCACATGCTCTGACTCAACATAGTACCTCACTGTAAATCTGTTAAACCTCTTTGAAGACTTTTAATTTCTGTTAGACATATCCTGGAATGGTGATCCAATGAGGAATTGTGCAACAATAGCTCATGGAAAGTTAGCAGATATAATGCACATACTAAAAAAATTAAAAAGAACTAAAAAAACAGTTTCCTGTTTTCTTTCCTTTTTTCCTCTCCTTTTTTTTTTTCTATTATTGGCTTTTTTTTTTTTGAGGAAAATCAAGGCAAAAGGAAAGAAAAACTGAAGGTAGAGATAGCTTTTGTTCAATTGCTGCTGGTGACACCTCTTTTCTCTTTGGGTGCTGCAACAAGATACAACAGCAGGTGAAATGGATGAAGTGAAGAACATCTGGTTGAGTCAGTGTGCTGGATCTAAATTAATGTATTTTCTGCTAGTCTGTCCTTTTTCAGGTTGCTTTATTGTTTCTTCTATCCCCCTTTTCTGTCTATCCTTTGCACTAAAGGTTCACACATGCATCAGCTATTCTCGGTATAATGAAAAGAACCATTCAAAGGAAAGGAATTATTCCCCTAATTGAAAATCCTTAGAACATAGACCATACATACAAGGAATACAACAGATGAGTCTTGAATTGCACTCTGAAGTCTCAGATTAGTCTAAATTGCCTAATTTAGAGTAGTTTTACTGGATCTTGTAGAAATATTCTTTAATTGTTTCATAGATGTAATCCACATGTTAAGACTGTTATGTTTACTTGGCATACTCTTTTATTGAAAACAGATGGAATAAGCAGTGTTTTGAAAGTTTTGAATGTTTAAAATGGGCTTTATTTTTCAGTGTCAGTGCACAGTGCATTAGCAATAAATTCCCACAAGAATTTTAAAGAAAATGATGGCACACTGCTGTGGTCAGACATAGAGGAAAGAAGATGTACACAAGCTAAGAAATGAGATCTGTAGATTATTTGTTTTACTAAGAATTACATGAGTTTCTTTGAAGAGAGTTGACTGCTTGCTATAGTTTAAACAGGTGCAGTGTCGGTTTCCTAGACCCTCCCTAGAATGGCAATATTTGTTACAAGGCTTAGAATGAAGGTGAGTCGAAGAAAATTGTTGTTTATTATAACATTTTTATGTCTTCTTGGTCAAAGATACATTGAACTGAGTTTGAAACTGAATATGAAATTTATTATATTAATTGTAATTTTCTTAAAGCACTTAAATACCTGAAATATATGAACAGTCATTGCCTAGAATGTTACTGAATGATGATGACTATCACCTAGTTATTATAACTGAATGTTCTTGGGATAATATTCATAACAGCAATATTGATATAGCTGGGTGCAATTACCACAGGGCAACAAGACACAAAAAGAAGACAGAAGGCTAATATTCTTGAGGTTAAAATTTGAGAGTAAAATGCCTGTTGGTTAAATATTTTGCTTACACATTACAGAAAATGAGCAATTGCTGTGGTTTGTGCCTCGAGATTTCAAGGGTAGAAAAGAATAATAATCACAGACCACCTGCTGTTAAAATGAAGTCAGATTACTGTGGAAAATATCAGATTTTAATCATATGTGGGTACCAGCATGCATAATGATCCCACTCCTATGATGATCCAGATAGCTTTTCCAATTCCTTATATGATGACTTGGTAGTCAAAGAAAGTGCAAATCACACCTAAAAGAAAAACCTAACTAACAATAAGAAGTGATAAGCTTAAATAAGGAAAAAAAACCAGTTGCTGTGTGTCTGTACTTAGTGACAGGTGATAATCCCACTTTACCTGACTACATAGAATTTTGTAGTTGTAACATGCAATATTGTGTTATGAAGTTGATTTATCCTGCCTGTGAGGAGTGTTTTTATTTATCACATGCTGGAACTTAGTGCTAGTAGTACAACAACAGCTGATGTTTATAGTGCAAGACCAGTAGACTGTCCAGCTTCATGTCCCTTCCTGGAGAAATTGGCATCTCTGTTTCTAATAGTTTCCTTTCCTGGTTTGGGTTTGCTTTGTAAACATACTCTTGTGCAATTTTCACTTTTAAGCCTAGTAACTCAGGAGATAACACATTTTCTGTCTTGTTTTTAGTGAGAAAATATTTTTTTAAATGTTTGAGAAATGGAGACCTGAGAGTGCCTATAATATTTATATATTGATTAGCATAGACAATGCGTCCTATGAATTCTATGAGTGTTTTAAGGATCTATGTAAACAGTGTCATTAATTTGAATATAATTAACATAATTCTGCTGAAATTTGCCTTGCTATCCCCAGTGAAGAAATGCTATGACCACCAGTTAGGACACTGACAGATAAAAACAGTAGACAATCCATCTTGGAGAAAAGTGGACCAGTATATCTGAGGTCTGGTAATAAAATTCAGCTCCTCAGTGGAAATAAAGAGGTCACTAACAGTGAAACATAATGGGCAGCAAATGAAATGTTTGCATCAAGGTTTGCTTCCAGCCATGTTGGCTTAGACTTGACATTCATCAGGACAAAAGCTGGGAAGGTATCTCCTTCTTCTCACCTGGAAAGTATGAAAAAAATATTGCTTTGAATAATGGATGTTGAATATCCTAATTTATGACCCAATTTACTGCCCCTATTTACTAAACTACTGGCTACTATCAAAATCAAAATAGGAGAATATTCCAGGCTACAGATAGAAGCCTAGGTCTTCCTGTTTTAGTACTAAAATTAACTTTGAGGACATGAGCAGAGAATGTTCTGAACTGAGATATGTATTTTATTATGGACATGGTTTTTTTTGTCAGGTGGCTGATATGAGAGAGAACTGTAGAGTACAAACCCTTCTAAGCCCTTGGAAATGGTAGGAAGAAAGTTCTCAGAAAGTTAGTTTCTTCTTTGCTTAACTAATTAATGTAAAATAAAATGAAACCAAATAAAATAAATGTTAAGTACTTGCAAAGTAACTGCTATATATGTTTCAATGTGGGGAACCACAGTAGTTTTACTTCAGGAAAACCAATCTTTATCCAAACTCATGTGCCTGCACAGCTAAAAACAGACCAAGAGGAACTTCTGCAAAGTGCTCACTGGCAAAAAAAACTGTACCTTCACGTATTCTAAAATGTATTCTAGACTACATGTATACAAACATCTTAGAAACACTTCTGAACATTTATGCACTCATATGTATGTCCTGGCATGGTCTTCACAGCACTTTTTATTAGAGACTTAGTCTCTCTGAGAGAGGCTTAGTCTCTGTTAGAGACTTAGAAGAACCCTTTAGATTACCTCTTAGGAAATAAAGAAAAAAAGTGAAATGGATGTGATGGTTTGACCTTGGCTGGCTACCAGCTGCTATACCACTTCTCTTTCTCAACAATACAAGGAGAGAAAGTATTGCAACAAGCTCGTGGATCAAGATAAGGACAGAAAAATCACTTACCAATTACTGTTGCAGCCGAAACAGACTCAACTTCAGGCAAAAAATGCAACTTACTGTCAATCAAACAGAGTAAGATAACGAGAAGAACAAATCTAAAAACACCTTCCCTCCACCTATCCCTTTCTTGCAGGCTAAACTTTACTGCCAGCTCCTCCCCACAGAAGCCCTAGCAGCATGGGAGTTACAGTAAGTTCATTCCATGTCTCTAATACTCTTTCCTCCTTACACGCTGTCCCTGGCCCAGTATGAGGGCCCAGCTAAGGGACACGGTCATTCAGGAACTTCTGCAACACAGATTGTTCCCTCATGGCCTGCAGTGATTCACAATCTGCTCCAGCATGTTCCCTATTCCATCGGGTCTAGTCCCTCAGGAGCAAACTTCCTCAGGTTGT
The DNA here is from genome assembly GCA_003676055.1 of Chloebia gouldiae. Lineage (NCBI taxonomy): Eukaryota > Metazoa > Chordata > Aves > Passeriformes > Passeridae > Chloebia > Chloebia gouldiae. The sequence continues at coordinate 13,685,934 of QUSF01000001.1, forward strand.
GTGTCTCCTGAGATCACAAGTTCTGCCAGCAAACCTGCTTCAATGTGGGCTTCTCTCTCCATGGAGCCACAGGTCTGGCCAGCAGCCTGCTCCAGCATGAGCTTCTCATGGTGTCACAGCCTCCCTTTGACACCCATCTGCTCCAGCAGCGGGTCCTCTACAGGCTGCAGGTGGATCTCTGCATCCCTGTGGAATTCCATGGGCTCCACCATGGGCTCCAGGGGAATCTCAGTCCCTGACCTTCTTTCTCCATTGACCTTGTTGTCTGCAGGACTGTTGCTTTCAGCTATTCTCTCCTGTCTCCCAGCTGCATTTTAATACTTTTTGTTCTTCATCCCAATGTTCCTGATGAGCTCAGCTGTGGCCACAGACAGGACTGTCTTGGAGCTGGATGAAAATGGCTCTGTCAAGGCATGGGGGGAGTTTCTGATATCTTCTCACAGAGGCCACCCATGCAGTACCTCCACTACCAAAATTTTGCCATGTAAACCCAATGGAGTAGATAAGGCAAGAAGGACCTCAATTTAGGCTATGAAATGTAATGGTGGTGAGATTAGCATATAATGTACTTTCAGGCCATATAGAAATGTGTGTTCCAAGTCTAGTAAATGAAATTAATAATGATGGTGAAGATTCATGGGAGCAACTCACTAGTTTAAGACTGCAAAAGGTACCAAACTACTTTTATAAGGAAGAGCAAGTTACTCTGACCACATATAAAACACTGAAAAAATGGAAGGATTTCTGAGGAAAAGAAAAAATGAAAAAAAAAAATCTTACCACATGATGTTATTAAGTTTTAATAATTTCAGTTATATCAATAGGCTACTTTATTAGGGAAGAAAATGTAGAAAAAGTAAACTCTCCAGCACAATTTTTCTAGTCATAATCCTCCTGATTCATTAAACAGATTGAATAATACAGTATGAAATATAGCGATTAATTGAAATTATGTAATAGTATAAGGTGAAGTTGTAAAGTGTTAACCTAAATAATGTGGTTACTAACTCATCTAACTATAAGTATTGTTAGAACATTAAGGTGAATATGATATAAAAAAAAAGTATATGGGAAAAATAGAAAGATATTTTGCATTTTTTAAATTGAATTCATAGGTTTTACCATACTAGAATGGTTACTGACTCCAGAATGTCTGTGTGTTCTTTCATTGTTTTACCGAATAGCAGGCAAATATTTTGTTTGCTATATCTTTCTTTAAAAATACCTCATTACTGTAATAACTATCTTATGAAAAAAAATATATCTCTGGGTAGAGATGCTTCTCTTTCTATTTTTAAACAAGTCTGTGGAAAGGAATACCGTGTTTTAAACCATTTGGGTACTTAATTGCTGGTATGTAATGACACAGTACATGATTTAGAGGAAAACATGGTGTGTATTAAAAGCATATATTTCCCTATGAGAAGCAAAAATAATATTTAGGAAAAAAAGCAGTATTTAAAAAATTTACAACTGGCAAGTTATGAGATTGTTCAAATTCTCATTGAAATAAAAGGCCATGGACTGACCCCAGAATGAAACTAATTAAAGCAAAGTTAATTACAAAGGACTATAATGATGTTTTGGTATTGATTTGGGGGAGTATTGTAGACAATTAAACAATAACACTTTAGCTAAAATTAAAAATTTTAGATATTTTGCTTATAGGATTTCGCATGTATGATTTTGAGACAGTTACCAAAACCTTATTTACATTCCTTGCAGACTAGACTGCACTGAAATACATTCTCCTTCATTTTCTTTTCAACCACTTGTATATTTGCTGCAGGAGAAAATGTCTTTTTCATAAAAATCAAATAGAACAGTTTTCTGTTATTATTGTGGGGTTTTGTGGGTTTGTATTGCTTTATTTTAGTTTTGGGGAGGAGTGCTATTTTAAACCACATAAAAGGTTCAAGTCAGCAATACCTGACATGTCCAACCAAGATTAAATTACATTTAGTAGAGCAGTTCTTTCTCTTGGAAAACCCTGGGTTTGTTGGTATGTCATGCACATCTGGTATGAATCTGGCACATGAATTTCTCTGTCCCTCTGGTTCCTGTGCACATACCTGTTCTCTTCTTACAGCAACTGGAGTCTCCCATAGGGCTGATCTCTCCATGGCAGCCAGTCACATACTCGAAGGCCAGCCTCACCGCTAGAATTTCTGCTTATGCCTCTTTTTGTCTGTTCCTTTTACAAAAGCTAAAAGAAGTTTCTTGAGAGACTTTAAAGGCATGTTCTCCATTCCTTTTTCTGGTTTGACTGGTGCGTTGCATTGCCTATGATTACTTGTAGATTTTTTCAAGGCATAAAACCCATATGTCATTGCCTGCAGCTGTATTACATGGAAGATTAAATGTATAGCTAATATTGACTTGGTGCACAAAATAGCTAAGGATTTTCAGAAAATGTGAATTTTTATGTGCTAAGGTACGGGAAAGAAGATTTTGAATTTGTTTTGATTTCTTCCTATAAAATCCATATTTTCTTTTACTTCATTTCTTTAGCCCATCCAGGAATGAATGAAGCTGGACCTTGATCCAGCATAAAATAAATGTAATTAAATTTATATTAAAAAAAAATAAAGATAGGAAATATAAATCTGGCAAGTTTTATTCTCTCATGAAAGTAAGAAACAGCAATCTGAACTTCTGCCTGACTAGAAGTTACACCTCTTTAAATGATCTGTTTTTTACAAGTTGTCTATTTTAGCCCTTTGGTTTTCTTACAAGTCAGAAAAGGCTCAAATATTTTTGAAGGCATTAGGACAGGCTGTGGCATAAACAATCAGTCTTCTGGACAAGAGACATAAAGTTCAGGCTTCATGATGAAAAGAAGTTGAAACTATTGTTATTTCTATCAGTCACAGATGGTTTTGAGTAAAGCTAATTAAAAGAGAATAATTTGAAACTGTGACTGTGCAGGAATATATTTTGTCACTAACAGCCAATCATGAAATAGGGGGGTGACAGAGAAAATGTGTTCTCAGAATACTTCAAATCCTTGACAATTGCTATTAAACTAATTGGGAGCAGGGTAAAACACCTTCCAAGAGTAACTGTTTTCAGCAAAACAAGTTAAGCACATATTTAGGGGAAAGCAAAGATGCAATTCTAATTTCATTCAATACAACAGGAAACTCATTCTCCTTTGTGTTTTCTCCATGCTGAGTGCATATTTAAAATCATCGCTAGGCAAAAATCTTTTGTCTAACAGAGGAAAGCTCCCTTAAGGTAAAAAAGATTTTTCAAAAAATCTGTGATATTTCTTTTTGGGTACATTTGACAGTCACAAAACAGAATGTCTGCAATCACACAGGATTTCAGGTGTGGAATTTTTTCATTTGTTTATTTTCAGACATTGTCTTTTATAACTTAAATAAATTAAAATCCCATTTAAAAACCCCATATAAAGTCTATGCAAGAGCTACAGTTCAATGAGTTTCCGGTAGTTTGCAGAATTCAGTAAGAAAAGGGAAATTATTTTCATGACTCTTTCAAAAAGGAATTTCTTTAATTTGGTGAGAACATTTGATCCTATAAAGCATTTCCTAATTAGTCCAATAAAGCACATAATCTACTTTTTTTCATTATTTACTGAACTCGCATGTTTATTACCATTTTTATTACAAGAGTTTATTGATTTTTTCATAAAAGCAGCTCACTGCAAATTCCTTGCATGTTAATTTATTGTATCAAATTCACCTAGGGATTACAGTAGTCCATTTTGAACTTCCAATTTCATACAGCCACTCATGCTTCCAATATTCATTAACATGTTAGCATAAGCAGTCATCATCAAGTGGTTCCTAAAAATAAATCACTTAGGTTGTGTGAATTGAGATCACAATCATATTTAATGCAAGGAAATTCTGAACAATGCATAGCAAGATGTAATGTGCTCTAGGCACAGAGTAAAACTATCTACTACAGCTTTCCGGTGTTATGTAGTTTCACATAGATGCAATGTAATTTTGAAGTAGCAGGTTATTGCATATTTAATACAGCATGAACATGTAAAAACATACTACACAGACCAAAGTGTTGAGTGGACATATTGCATCACCATATTAAAAAAATGTCTATGCATCTGAAATACATAGAAAGGATTGTGGGGAAGATTGTAGGAAGAATGATAAAAGGATGCATCAAAAGGAGTGTGGACAGCAGGTCAAGGGATGTGGTTCTTCCTCCCAGTTTTGCTTGCAAAAGTCCCCACCTGGAGTATTGCATGAAGTTCTGGTGCCCACAACATGAGAAGGACAGGGAACTATGGGAACAAGTCCAGAGGAGGGCCACAGAGTTGACAAAGGACTAAGGCACTATAAAGACAGGCTAAGAGATTTGGGGCTACCCAGCAAATAGAAGAGAAGGCTGCATGGAGAACTCATGGCAACATTCCCGTATCTGAAGAGGGCCTGCAGGGAAGCCAGAGTGGGACTCTTCACCATGAACTGCAGTGATAGGACTAAGAGTAATGGCTTCAAACTGAAAGAGGGGAAATTTAGGTTGGAGAATAGGAAGAAATTCTTTACTGTGACAGTGGTGAGGTACTGGAAGAGGTTGCCCAGAGTTGTGGATGGCCCAACCCTGTCAGGCTTCAATGGCTGGCTGGATGGCGCATTGAACACCTAGACTAATGAAAAGTGTCCCTGTCCCTGGCAAGGGCATTGGAACAAGGTGATCATTAAGATCCCTTCCAGCCAAACTATTCCATGGTTCTATGATTTGAAATCAAAACTGGGGATTGTGGAAATCAGCTTGGTTTACTAAACAAACACTAATTGACATGGAGTATATCAAGATGACCCTTCAATCAATTTTTTGAAAGTGAGTAAATGCATGCAGTAGAATAACATTCACCTCCTTCTCCCTAATGAAACAGTTTTCTCTCAGTGTTGATTATATTGCTTTTGCAAGCAATATCAAAAATCAAATGAACATCCTCTTCATTTAGAAATAATAAGGGAAATGTTTGGAAAGGGAGAAGCGTTCTGATTAGATATGGAAATGAATTTAAAAGTAATATTTGAACATTGAAAGTTATAATTTCAACTCCTTCTGAGTTACAATACTCTGTTATCTTGAAATTATAGTTTAAAACATTTCACAAAGGAACTAATCCAAAAAGTCAGCTCTTCCTGTTTGACTATATCTGGAATATCATGTGGGAGAAAAATACAAGGGTATATAAGCTTTCTAAATGTGTATGAAAATCAAAATCCTCTTTGTAAACCCAAGTTTTAAAAGGTTGCAAAAGGTCTCTGATTTGCAGTGAATATCAGATCAATAACTCAAAATGAAAAATTTCTCACATGAAATCCTGAGACTTACAAAGACCAGGGGATAGAAGAATGTAAATATTTTCTATACATTTTTAAGGGTTTAGGTGTGGCTAGTATATTTAGGGTAAAAATGAGATTCATTTTAATTTTTCATTAATTAAAATAAGCTTGCCTTGCCCAGATCTCCTGTTTTTTGTCATCCAATAAGTTGTTCTTCTACTGGGCACCTGCAAGTACAGGCATCAATATTTCATTGTAGTGTGTCCTAAAAACACTGGGGGTCATGGAAGACCAAAGAGGAACATATATGTAAATTAATTTTTGCTTTTAAATTGTAAGGATTTTGAAGAATAATTTTAACCTCCTCTTCTAAAGCTCATAAACAGCAGTGCCCAGAAGTTCACTATTACAGACAGCTGAAATTGAACACTCAGTTTTCAGATGCTTACAACTCTATTCTCTGGTGGAAAAAAAAAAAAAAGATTAATAAGTAATTTTAAAAATTAAGACTTCCTTTCTTCCTTTATACTCAATTGACAGAAAGAAAATTGTGTACTTATTGATAAATGTCCTTGAATTACGGGCTGATGATTTCCCAAATGTTAATTTCTCTGCTGACACTGATGATGCATGAAGACAGCCTGCCTTAATATAATGAAACAGGGAGATCTCATAGTTAAATATATTTTTGGTGTGCTTCCACTACTATTCCTGCGAGTGAGTCAGGTATTAGACATTATAGGGATCTTTTATCCTAAGGGAACTAGAATAAACCTCTTTTTTTTTTTTCTCCATTTTATGACTTCTGGTAATAAAACACTGAGGTAAATGGACGGTCTTACCATATACTTTAGAAGTAAATGAAGTGTCTCTTCATTATTTCAGATGGTCTATTTGCTATTTGCAGTGTGCTCTATATTTCTGTTTCACCTAGCCGTTGCTACTACACAAACATTTAATTTTTATACAGAAATATTTATTTGACTTTAACTGCTGTTGCATTTGACCTATGCAAGGAAAGCTCTCTCTGTGTTCCAGGTAATTTTTGTTAACATTTTCTGAAAAGGTGCCAAATATGTAATGATCATAGACACAATCTTCTGCTTGGATTTAGACCAAGTATCTTCTGTTTCTAAAGCTTTTCTCCATTGTGACCTTAGTAAGCCAGTTAAGGCTCTTTTTAAAAAGTGCTGCCCAAAAGTAAACTTATGTTTTTGGGTTTGTCCTGGTCAGAGACAGGAGCTGGACTCAAAGATCCTTTTGGGTCCCTTCCAACTCAGCATATCCTGTGATTCTGTGAAAGACTTTGGATGACCTCAAGCAAGGTCTTATTAGTATACAAGATTTGGAAGATGATATCTCTGGAATAAATAATTTGAGGATTAAATACTGCATAGAAAATGTTTTGGTTATTAGGTGTCATGTAAATACAAATATCGTGTTATGTATTTATTTGCATGTGTATATTCCATTTTCTAGTCTCATTGTATGAAAACACACTTGCTGATATGGAGACCTGGGCTCCAGCTGGGTTGTTTCTGGATTTTAAATGTTTAGACAGAGCTTCCCTCCACAATCATTCTCTGTGAGCTTGTGACAGTGAGGTGAGGGACTGTAGAGCAAGCAGAATTCTAATGGCATTTAGAATTAAAGTAAAGTAACATAAAGCAGTCAGGAGCTGCCAGGTCAGCCACATTTCTAAAACAGAACTTGAAAAAGATAAATTCAAGGCAATGGAATTTAAGCATAGACGTGCTGCAATTTGGAAATAACTCAGGAACTGCCATGTAGCCCAGGAACTAAGATGTCCAATTAACTACTGCTGCAGAAATTATTCAGGATTCAGCATAAGAATTCAAAAATAGTTTTTGGTATGCTTATCTGATGCATCACTGAAGTATCTAGCTCTGTGCACTTTGCTAAGGCAGTATTGAATTTCCTTGCAAACTTTGGGGTTTTTTCCTCTTCATGTCGAGGCAATTTTTTATAAAGGTATGATTAGACTCAGTAAACAATAATATTTTGCTTGTCAGCTTTATGTGCAGGCCAGAACTGCGCCATATATATTCAAATTATTCTCTATGGAAGGTGTACAACTTTTCCTGTCTAATGTTTATTCCTTGCCCTTTTGTAACTTTCTATTTCAGCTCTATGTTATTTTCAGGAACTTTACTTTTCATATTTATTTTTAACTCACCAAGAACTTTCTCTTTGTCCTTACATCCAGGAAACCTAAAGATACACTCTGACCTAACACTTGCCCTAACACTTGCATGGATTTCAGAAAATTGTAGGGTAGAACAATTGTAGGTTTAAAAGGGCCCTTGGTAGATAACAGAATCATCAGACGTAATTCTTGAAGTAAATATGGTAAAAGATGCAACAATTAAAACGGACTGAGAATGCCAGACACCAGCCCTATCCTCTGGTTTGTGTTCACAGTCCTCTAGGGCAAACTTGCTGGTTATTTGATTCTCTTTTTAGTGGCAGCCCCTCTAGTCATCTCTTTCTAATCAAAGTCTAATTGAAATTTAATTCATCCAGGTAGGTGTCATTAAAATAGAATAATTAATCTCTTTGTATGCCAGGAAATTAAAATAAATTACAATATTGTTGTTTTCTATTTAAAAAAAAAAATCTATTTCATCCAGAGTGAGACTGAAATTGCAGTCTCAACCAGCTGCTCTTATATGTATTCACACAAACAATATATATGGACGTGCATACATACACACTCAGAACTGAAAGCAATAATTAATTTTCTTGCAAATGGAAATGTCTGTCTGATGTATGGATAGGAAAAGGCAACAACTGAGAAACATTATTTGTTTGCATGCTTGCTTCTATATAGTTTCTTTCTAACTTACATTCATCTTAAAAATGTGGGAATACTAGATGATGGAAAAAGTCCATTCAGCTCAGTGCTCCATATCTGACATTGGCAGAAAACAGATTCTTGGGAAAGAGCCTATGCTGGAGTCATCTGATCAGAGCTGCTCCAAGTATCTCCCAGCAATAATCTCTGATAGACACAAACAGTAGGTACAAAAGCTAGAATTTCTGAAACAAGATTTTGTGCTATTTTATGAGCCAAAGGAAAAGTAAATCATATTTTAACTTCTGTTACAGTATTACAATTTTTTTAGCTGCAGCAAAAAAATGCTACCATTAGCAGTGGTTTTGGAACATTTTATATTGAAAATTGACATAAGATTGGTGAATTTGAGAGATATGGATTGCAATAGCAAATTTTGCCATTTTTTCTAGTTGTGAAATTAGTCTTCATGTAATGTCAAAGACTAGAAAACTCTGCTCTGAACTTCTTGGGGAATATATCCTTTTGCTAAATCTAAAAAAGTAAATCCTACTCTGCTGGAATCAAGCTGAATGAACTTTATTTATTTTGAGAGGGCTAACCTATTTTGAACATTGAAATATAGTTGGGAATTTTACTCTGTATTTTGTGAGAAATTTAGCAGAAAATTATAATAAATATAACTGAAGAATGTATTTCTATTCAGAGAAGCATCTTTTGTCTTCAATCAGAGTGGAGGTAAAATTTTACTTTTTTTCAGAATTCATTATTAATTATAGGAATTCCAAATTGAAATAAATAATAAAGAGGGGCAATAGCAGAGTATGCAAGTTTTGCTTTCTTGATTGTATGTACAAGTCTGATGAACTTAAATTTTGCAATATATCAGTGTAAAACAAAAGCGTGATTTAAAACCCTGGAAAGTGTAGATCATTGTAAAATCTGTAAAATGTGGGAAAATTACATTTGCAGACTCTGTGGTAAGAACAGGTTTGAATTTTTTTTCAGAACAATCAAATCTAATACTGCATATATATTAGTTCATATTTTACACATAATTCAGCATTATTGTTTCCTGGCACAGGTTTTTCTTGATGCATAAATATGTGAAATCGTGTTTTGGATTGTCTGATTTGTAGTCATTGTTAAAAAACACCAAAAATCAAAATAGCTTCGGCCATATGAGAGACCAATCTTGCCTACCAAAACATAGAAACATCTTCTGGTTGTACTCAGTCTTATAAAACACTTTTATGTTTTCATTTACAATGAATTGTGCTGAAAGTAACATTAAGAATGGTCTTTTAAGTGGACAGTTGTAGAGTTTACTGATGATTTAGGCAGAGTTACTTCTTGATTTCTTTTAAAATCTTTTTTCTTTGAATTTGAAGCTTGTGTTCATGGGTAAGCATAGGAAGGGATGTAAAAGATGGTTACTAGTCCTTGGTCTACTACTGTGTTAGATACCCATGCTAGAAATAAAATGTCTTTCTGCTAATTATATATTTTAATCTATTTAATAAATAAAAATAATTTTCTTATTATCTTACTTTAAATCCAGTCCCAAGTTTCCTTCAAAAATTGTAGTCAAAATAGACAGGAATATTAAACAGTGCATATACAGATTGGCTCTGAAACATCAAAGTAAAACACACACAGATATTACTTAGCTTTACTCTGATCTGTTCCTAATGAAATAAAAAAAATAAAAAAGAAGCTGTCCTTCAAAAAATATTTAAATATTGAAACACAGTTAGGGATTATTGTTAGTTATTGAAACATTGTTAGGAAAATAAGAATAAGAAAAAGGTAAAATGAAGCACTATTTTGTAAAAAAGGTCAGCATGTCATGGTTGTTTCCTCAGAACTTGTGTTAGATTCCTGATCTGGAATGATTTTCACAGGAATTTATCAGACAAGAAATTTTTCATCAGGTAATAACCAGGTTACAATGATTGGAAGTACTTAGTTTAAGTTCTAGGTGAAATGGACAAGATCTTACATGTTTCCTAATGGAAATGGTCTGATTATATATTTTAGGTCAATCTGATTAAAACACACTGGTGAGTGAAGGGGACAAGCACAAATTTTTAAGAAGCTATACTGCTTTCAAATTTATATCTGTAAATGCACAATATTTATATTCATGTATACTAATATTAAATGTGGAATAGCCAAATTTATGTAATCCCTAGGTTTTCGTTCATTGCAAAGAAAGTTGTTTTAGTTCAAATTAGATTATATTTGCCCCAAGTTACACTGTGGGTTGTGAGAGAGGCAAGCAAAACATTATTTTTTTGTGTACTACTTCCTTTTGGCTACAAGTGGATTTTTTTTTTTTAGCTCTTTATAATCCTTTGTCTCATTGTACATTACCAGTTCTGGGCCTTGTTATTCAATGCCTTTTCTCAGCTGTGAATTCACAAAGGAGGAAGAAAGATGGTACCTAATAAAAATAGCACTACTTTGACATGTAAATACCCACTCAGAAACCTCTTAATCCGTATTTCTTTTTCTGTATTTGCCAAAATATAAATGTGACCCGTAAAACTAAGATATTTGCCAAAGCTTCATCTTAGCCTTGGAAACAAGGTGAGCCATAATATTTCTGTTTAAAATGTATCATGCACTATTCTCTGCCCTGAAGTGTTCTTTCTGCTTCCATGCAACTCTGTGCTTTGATACATCATACTGTATGGTCATGTTGCACAAAGTATTTCCCAGTGCAGAAGAAATTTTTCAGACTGTTCCATTCAAGCCTGCTTCATGTTCTTCAAATCCTTTAGCAGCTGTTGGTTCTATGTCCAATAAATACAAGAAAGTTTATTACTATGATTCTAGGTTTTTTGGGGGTTTTTTTGGGAGGGAGGTAGGGGATATCAAAGTTACATAATCTTAATTAATTTCAAGTTCTTTTTCTGAACTCAGTTCTGTGAACTTTTCACTTGTCCTTAAACTGAGTCAGTAATCCACTGCAGTTCACCTGCAGTCAAAAACAGCAGCAGCTCTTGCCTCAGGGGCCCTTATGGACAGGGGCCCATGGGGTATTGGCTGCTGCTTCCCGTTGTTGTTAAATGAGAGACAGCTCACCAAGTATCTGTAATCACATTCAGTCGTTTGGAACAGGTTTCATTTCAGTCTGAAACTCACCAAATGGGATGCAAATATCAAAAAAATTAAAAAAAAATTAAAAGTTGAAACAAGGTACAGGGCAGAGATTTTCCTTTGAGGGAGAGAAAACAAGCTGTTGCTGCTGCTGCTAAAGGGAAATGCCTGTTCAAAAATAGTATTTTTGTTTGTTCTGTCTCATTTACCTCTTTCATCAAACACCTTTGTGATATCAGACTGTGTTTGCATGCTTGCCATGCATGGAGTGTGACTGAACTGCAATTATTCTGTTTTAGTAGCCTCACAGTGGTTTACCTTCTGTTCATCTCCTTGCATTCTCACTGCTTGGATTGTGCTACATTATTTCTCAGAAAGTCAAAAAAGTCCTTTACCTGGATTAATTTAAAAGAGTAATTTCCCAGGCAGTTTCCCCTCACTCCAGCCCTGAAGAGCACAAATAACTGTTTGATGTGAAATTTAAAAATTTGTTGTCACCACGTTCACTTCAAGAGTTTTTTTCATTTGACACTGTAGGTGTTAAAGTAAGATAAAAAAAAAAAATGAAACAAACCACTTTTTCCCCAACTAGCTTTATGCTCAGTTTTTGATCTTGTAGAAGTACTCAAGTTATAAATCCCTGTCCATAGTATCTAAGCCTGTTTCAGTGAAAGATACAGTTTTTTGTATCTTAACTGAGTAACAGTTTTTGTAACATGGACATAGCTGGCTTTAAGCAAATTGGTAATAATAATTCTATTCAATCATCCCATCATTCTCTTTGCCAATAAAATCTTACTCCCTGCTATTTTTTTAAAAATATTTTTTCCAGGGCCATTTTTAAAAATCTGCTTCAGGTGTCTTGTTCATACTAATTATTTTTTCTTTTTAGCAACAGAATTTACTGCTGGCATTGCCGTTTTTTGTTGTATTGCAAGAGGTGAAAGTATTGGAGAGATGGGTTTTATTCCACTGCCTTATAAGACTGCTCTATAGCTGAATATATTTCAAGACTAGGAAATTATACATTGCCTTGCTGTTCCCCCTTTATTGTATTTATGCCCCCTTGGATGACTTTAAGTCATTTTTCTCATGGCTTTATATTCATACTTTTCAAAGTTTTCTCTCTCTGACATATATTAGGCAGGGTATATAAAATTTCTGTCCTACTTCGATTCCTTCCTCAAAGATCATATTGTACAGAATCTCAGTTTGGATTTTTCTATTCTAAATTCTTCACATTTTGAAAATTTTGAGATGCCCACAGTTCAACATTATGAGGTAAAGTCACAGCTCTGGCATTTAGGTAGGTCTTAATACATGTCTGGTCTATGATGGATGAACCTTTGTTTGCACCTAAAAATCATATCAAAGTTATTTTTGCTTTTCTTCTTGCTGGCATAGTATTTGAAATACAGCTGACTTCCTATTAACTGCTACTTCAAGACTTTTATAGCACTTTTTCTTTTTGTATATTTCTGTATTCCAAAACAATTTTTTCCTTGCTGTCACAGGTTTGAACTTTTCCTGGTATCCTCTTCCCTTTTTTTCTCCTTTTCGTTCCCTTTTTTCCTCCTTTTTCTTTACCCCATCTATCCTCTTCCTGCTAAATAAGTCCCCAGAAGATGAAAACCATCAGTTTTTCAGCATGGTAACAGCAGTTAGTCTGAAACAGAGACAGTTTTCAGCCTAGCCTGGTTTAAACAACTTGTTTGTCTCTATTTGTATCTAGTTTCCTAAGGAAAGAAAGCAAAAAAATATTGTATTTAGTTTTCCAGACCCATATCCATAAAATAAACCCCCCAAAGCTTTAGTATTTGTTGACAGACTTACATGACTGCTGGTTTTCTCTGAGAGGCAGTGTAGTTCTCCTGAATTTATCACCATCTTTGTAGGAGTACACTGAAGCAGGAGAACAAGATGATCATGGTATGGAGCTGGATTTCCAGAGTGTAACTGCCTGCACTGTAACCCTTGTCTCCTAAAGACCCTCAAGCTGGCTCAATAAGCACTCACAAATGCCAGCATGAAGGCTGTCTCAGGCACCCTTATAGATATAGTTGTAACTCCTTGTGCACAAAATCTGGTGGGAAATGAGGAGACGGGGAGCTTCCTTCGTTCACCACAAAGGCACTTCATCATATTTTTCTTCACTTTCATTCTGGATATTGATTTTTTGTTTCAGGAGCTGAATGCCAAACAGCTACCAACTGAGGTGCCAGTTTTTAGATTCAAAAAGCTAATCTCAATCGTTGAATTTATTTTTCTATTAGGCAATCATCGTTCAAAAAGTTTCCCTGTAGGTTCAAGTACATCCTAAGGATCATCAGTAGATTTTGACATGAGATCAGCCTTCTGCTGCCTGTAGTGATGTCTTGATGAATTCTTCATCATTTCTTGTTGATGAGGTTCATGCCCAACAAGGATACATCTGTTCTTTCCCTTGTAATCTGTAGGAAGGGTTATGGCATTACATCAAATACTTCTCTGGACACCCACTACAGCAGAACCTCAACTTCCCTTTTACAAGATGTTCTTGTAACTTACTTGAAATAATCCTTGCTTTAATTGTAATCTTTTTATTATTTACATATTTCTTTCTTTGTTAGTTTTTCTGTTTTAGCAGACAAAGCCTAAAATTTGAAGGACACTCTTTGTCCTCTTTTATAACACTTACAGTCTGAAAAGCAAGTTGCAGAAATGGCAGCTAGGTTTTTACAGGTGATTTCATGCGTACATATAAGTGTGTGTAGATTTATACAAAGCAGTTGATTGTAAAACAAAAACACCTTACAACCATCAATAACATGATTTAAGACCTGCATGCAGAAACATGAGAAGTAACTATAATGGGATAGCACTATAAATTATATATACCCTTTATAGTCAAGTTCTACTTGATTGAAAAAAAATTGCTAATTATTTAGTACAATTATTGTCTAACTGACTTAAGATTTTTTCCATTTAGAGATAAATTCTGCTATTAATTCCATATGCTTTCAAAATTTCTTTCTGTTTTCTTAGAAGTTTATCATACATGGATAATTTTGATTACCTAATTTCTGCCTAGTAAAGTATTTTTAAAATTTTCTTACGTCTGCTGATAATCTAAATTGGCACTGCCAATTTTATTTCATTTCCTCCTCTATTCTACTCTTACTACATAGGTCTTATTTTGCTTCAGATGTATGAACAATTCCTTTAGGAGCCACTGCAAGATCAAGTAGAATAAGCAAATGGGTTGTGATGTTTTCTTCTTTGAAACCTTTAATTTTTGATAGGGAGAAAACAACTAAAATGAAGACTGGTCAAGATTATATCTCCAGATCATCTAACGTCAGGTTTCCACATTAACTTCTCCTCTAAAGAACAAAGTGATTAATTTTCTTAATGGTAAAAGGTTTTGGACATTGCTGGCAGATAGCACAGGACTGGTAGGACATGGACTATCACCAGATTTTTGGTGGAAAGATTGATAATAGGTGAGAAGGGTAGTCTTTTAATCTGAAAATTATCATAGGTAGCTTCATACAACTATGACTGAAACCTTCGTATGAGTTTTCAGTGGTTTTCATTTTATTTAGCCACACTTGGAATTCTGGGTCCAGTTCTGGGTTACCAAGCACAAGAAAGAGTCCAAAAAAGGGTCATTAAGATGATTTAAGGGCATCTCTCTCCTTAGCTGAGAGTGGTGGGATGGCTCATCCTGGAGATCTCAGCAAGCTTTTACCAGTGTGAACAAATCACCAAAGGGAGGGTGTAAAGAACATTGATATCCAGACACTGTTCCATGTGCGGGGAAGGGATGGAATGGGCACAAAGTAAAACACAGCGCCTTCTGTCTGAACATTTGGAAACATTTTAGCTGTGAGGATGACAGCACTGGCAAAGGTTTCCCAGAAATATTGTGTTCCCTTTCTGGAAATATTCAAAAGCACTGGACAGGGTCCCATCAACCTGGTGTAAGTGGCCGTGCTTCAGCAGGGAAATTGGAGCAGATGCTTTCACAAAGGTCCCTTCCCACCTAAACCTGTGCTCCTGTGTTTAATTTTTGCCTTGTATAAAGGCAGTCAGCCTGACAATAAATATAGTAAAGTCACTTTATCAAAATACACGTTTAAATAATAAACTTCAAATTAATTCAAAAATTTTTGAATAAAGATTGTTAGTTTATACTAAACTATCATCTAGTTCTAAATTAGGCATCTACTTTAAACCAGCTGCTTAGTCTCTCATCCTAGAAGAAGGGAGAGAAAAGAACACTGTCAGAGGATGACTCAAATATGTTTTTGTAGAATATATTGAATTGCTTTCTGGAAGTGTTACCCTGAATGACCATACAGAGAGAGTAGAAGGCATAGAAGCCAAACTTAATCAGAGATGAATGGAGCAGCATATATTTGGAGAAATTGTGATTAAAGTTCATTTGCTTTGCTAGGATTTTTTTTTTCTTAGTTTAGCTAGCTTCATGGCCTTTTGGAAATAGGAATACTCTCTTTGGAAAAAATCTCAATTCCACTGACTGTCATTCACTCTATCTTTTTCTGAATGTTCTTGATTTCCATTGTAACTAAAAACTCTATGAATTAACCTGGCTGTGTATTGCTCATAGACAAATTTCTCATTGTTGAATGAAATTGGTTTAACCAGCTTCCATCCTCTCATGATAATCATTATATAATTTATATCACAGCCTGTAAACACTTTTTTCATGGTCCTAGTAATATGTCACTTAATTTTCCATGTCAGAACTGATTGTCATTGAATCTGACCGTCTATAACACTTCCTTTTGTCTTCTGTGGCTCTCTGAGGTAGTGGAGAAGTACATGGCATTTTGCCAATGAGTCCTAGAGCAATAGTTTCAAAACTGAGTAGCTGATCAGTGTGGCACAAAGCAGAAGTGGTTATTATGAGGGCTGAATAGTGAAAAGGGGTCAGTTCTCTAGGCATCGCTAGGAGGAGTGGTGGTGAAACCAAGATTTTTACTGCACTTCTTGAGAGTACCCATCAGGTGTTTCTTCTCTCTGCCTTATCTCATCCTCAGCAGTTCTCAGGACTGGCTAAACTGTAAGGTGTCTCTGACCATGTTCTCTTCACTGTCCTGCTATTTAGATTGAAAATTATAATCCTTTCCAATCTTCTGTAGAGACATTGATATTTGCTGTTTATCATTGCAAGCAACCACTTTAGTCTGTCATCACAGCAGATTTTTGAAGTAAAGTCTCAGATGTAGGTGTTACTCAAATGATAGCATGTTGATGTCATTCAGCATCTAATTATGTCTGTAACTTAAGTTAGCTTAACTTGGATTTTAATTCCTTATTCTTTAGGTAGCAATGTATTTTTCAAGATGTACAACAGACAAACAGTCTGAAATAGCCAGCTGACCTATTTTCTGTCAATCCAAGCATGTATATTCAGCATTCAGAGAATTATACCTGACGAGGTACTATCCAGTTTAAGGCTGCAGTAGAAATAAAAGAACTGCCTTGAAATATTTTGTTCTTGTGGACATTTACAGGCTAGGGCAATAAGATGTAGGTATATCCTGTAGCTGAAGAAAAAAAAAAAAGTATAACTTCCATGTATAGTTGAATAGAACCACAATCTAGCAAACAGAGTGAAAATTTTAACTCCTCAGCCCTACAATGGTGCTATAGGTTAGTAATTTTCTTATTTATTTAAGAGGACAGAGGAAGGATTACAAGTACACATACCATGTGTACTTAAGTCTTGTTTTAATTCCCTCTTTTATTTCCAATCAGCCAATCTTGTAAATTAGATATGTTAGCATTTGTGAAATAAGTTTTATATTTCAGAATAAATTGTTTTTCTCACGCTTCTTGGAGGAATACCAAATAAACTCTATTTCTTCTGTATGTATGTGCTTGATTATTATCTCTCCTTGAAGCTCAAGACCACAAACTCGGTTTCAGAATGCAGGATGAGATGCAAAAACTGCCTGATGAATTTAGAAAGCTACAAGGGGTTAAAGGACAGGAACAGAGAAGAATTGAGAGCAAGAGGATTTGGCAAGCAAGAAAAAAGCCAGAAGAGATACTGGCTATGCATTCTGTCCCAATAAGGGCATTGACCTTCTCTGTCCATCTGCAGCTCCAAAATCTCAGCAGGCACCATTGATGACCCTACACCAGGGGCTGTCTCTCTTCAAGGATGGGCCTTGTCATATCATCTGTTTTATGGCTTTCCTACAAAACTCTTGAGTGCTTTTCTAAATTATCTATCTGGCCCATGGCAGGGATGTGACTAAATGACATCTAAAGGTGTTTTTCAGCACATATCAATCTACGATCAGGTTTCTGTGAACTAGCCACTTTTCTACCAGCACTTTACTGGCATATTCTGAAGTGCCTTGAGTTTTCCAGAGGTCTGGCAGCTCTCTCAGTTGCTATGCAATAGACATGAGGCAAAATACAGACAAATCAATAAAGTTTCCTCTGGTTTTATTTTAAGCTTTGATTTCACAGTTCTCTGTTTTTCCATATTAAATCTAGCTTATTGGTATCTAACAAGAAAAATTTGTTTACTTCCTCTTTTTTGTTTGAATGTCTTGTGTTTCTCTTCTCAAGTTTTCTCCCTATTTATATTTATGATCTTAGTAAATCCTCATTTTGTTTAAGTCTTTTCTGTTGCCCAGTCTATTTTGAGGACATGATAAATTATAGATATACCAAAAATGTCTTACAAGCACAAGGAAACAGCAAGAAATTGCCACAGTACAGTAGTGTGGTGTGCCATGGTGTTGGATGAGTAATCAGAGACTGTTACGTTTGATTACATAATTGCTTGAGCGAAGAAATCATCTCTCACATCATGCAATCCATAAAACTGACCAGGCAAAATTATACACCTTGCCATAACTAGAAGTCCTCCAAGTAAATGAAATGAAAAATGAGAAGTCCTAGGTAAATCAGCTACTTTGGGTGTCCAGAACAATCAATATTTTACAAAAGCCATGATGTGCCATCTGAGGTCATATGTAGCATTGCTTAGTGATCTCGCATTCTTGGACCCAGGGACTCTGCAGCATTTGAAATCTGTGTATAGACCCTTGAAACAGTCAGAGGACTTAGATACAACAGATCTTTGCTCTGATCAGCTAAACAGATCTTTAGTAAAAAGGCTATCTGAGAAAGCTGGAAGTGATAAGAAGTCTTAACATTAAACAGCAATTTATGAAAGTAAAGAATGGTTTTAGATAACTTCAGTTAGACTGTTAAAAATAATAATTCATTATGACTGTGAAAATGGTAGGTGCACATGATGTTGTAACGAGCACATAGCAGTGCTCATTAGCAACACCTGCTTGGTCTGTAATACCTACTAAAAAGCATTTTTTAAGTCTGTGTCTAGAAAATAGTGTAAGTTAATTTTTTTTTTTAACAAAACAAAGCAATATTTATTAACCCACTTAGAAAATAGTCAGAAAAGTTAAAACTATTAAAATTTTTCATCTCAATCTTCCATAAACCTTGGTTTTTTTCTGGAACATAATGTTAAATTTGGCTCTTCTAAGCAAATTGTGTAGTGGTCTGGAGGAGATAAAATGCTTTTCTTTAATACCTCTTTGTCGTGGTGGAATGACACACTTCACTTGTAAGACAGATGTAGCAATAAGTTTATGGTTATAAAACAGGAATATAAAAAAGTTTAATAGTAAATGGGACAGTGGTTTAGTACTGTTTAAGGACACAGTCAGACCAGTGCTTTGCAATCATGTCTTTTGAAGGAACTGGTTCCTCTCCTGTGGCAGCTATGTGCCAGGCAGCCCCTATGAACAGACATTACTTCTTGGTCCCAGGTTGCCCTTCCTCTCTGCCCTCCCTCTGAAAAACAACTGACACTTCTGTGAGCCTGGTGGTTACCAAAGAAGCCAATCCACTGCTCTTCTATGGGGACAGGATGTTCTGTTATTGGTAACCACGATTTCATCACGTTAGAGGAGTTTGTGATTTAACTCCAGAAAGTCAAACGAAAGAATAGCCAGCAGGTAATACGAACATTAATTAAAAAACTAATATGGGTTGCTCTCATTCTCCACATCAACAATATAATTTAAAAGCATTGTGAATGACTATAGACCCTCTGAGCATAGTAAGAGATCATGCATGGTTCTCTCATTTATTCCCCTGATCAAGAAGGGGAGCCAGATGGCAATAATTTATTATAATATTACTACTACTACCACTCTTATTATTTATTTAAAAGTCTTGAGGGGAAAATGCATTTTATTTTGAAATTATTAAACTTCAGTATTATAATGAGATGTGAAGAAACCAAGCTTATGGATGTTTTTATGGGTTTGGTTTGCTGGTTTGTTGTTTTTTTTCTCTGCTGTTTTCATTCTTAGGCATTGGCAGTATAAATTATTCTTAGGAAAAACAAAAAAAAGAATAATAGAAATAACAGAGAAAGCAATAGCCTATGGGTGCTTGGGAACAAAATATCCTGGTCTTTGATGATAAAGCCCCAGTCCTTGACTATAATCCACTATTTATATAGAGGGATGATATTGTCCAGAAAACCAAGATTATTTTCCCTTATATTTCCCTCTTCTATAATTTATATGCAATTTCTCTTTGAAAATTCTTTTGGTTTTGGGAAATATTTTATTGTGTTTTGAAATTAATTTTTTATTTTAATAGACATCTCAACGTTATTTACTAGTTCAATACACCCTTCAAGTCATGGTTTGGGGCTGGATTTGGATTTGTTTTGTCCTTTGTTTTTCATTTTGTGTGGGGGTTTGTTTTGGTTTCCATTGGTTTGGTTGGGTTTGCTTTGGGTTGGTTTGGTTAGTTGTTTTGTTTTTTTCTGGCCATTTCAGCACCAAACAACGCTATATTTGGTATCCAAGGCTACTCTGAATGGAATATTTCTCTCACCTCTTATTGATCTGATAAAGCAAAATATATGAATAAATATAAAAGTTGTTAGGGATTAAAAAAAATTGGTTTTTTTGGTAGACATGTTCTGTCACTTTGTGTGTATATACTTTGTTCCATTTCAATCATGATGTTAAGTTTTAACTAGATTTTACATTAAATCTGCTATTCATCTAACAGAGATAACACTTAAATTACAAGGAGAACCATCAGATAATTTGCAAAAATGACCCTTGTTGAAGTTAGACGCTGTATAATAATACTTAAAATTTAACCTCTTGCTGTTTCATTATCCATCATTTACTCATTTTTTCTCTTACTCATTTACCTATAAGCCAATTACTATAGCTAGCTACGAAACAGAGCCAAATCATTGCCAATCTTCTGACTCTCGAGTATCTTCCTGTAGCACTAATATGAAACCCCTAGCTAACATTATAATAAATTCACAGCTGAACTGGACATGGTTGAATATTTTTAAGTTTAAAAGCCTTAATTGGTCTAGTTTATTTAATTTTCTTTCTGTCTTCTACATTTCCTCATTCACATAAGTTAGAAATAATGTTTAAAGACAGAAACAAAGATGCACATCTGTAAAGCTTTTTATTAACAGTATATGTGTGAATCCCTTCCATGTGCTTCTTTGAAAATGTAGCCAATGAAGCTGGTCAATTTTATTTGAAATATCCCACTGCTGATTTTCATGTCCATTTACTGTAGAATATTATTCTCTCCAACAGAGATGAAGAAAGCTAATCTTTATTCACAAGGTAAATAATTTTTTTCAAAGCGCACCTATGCTATAGGCTGAAATGGCTATGAATGAGATTAATTGTGACTTTGTTTAGCTATGCAGTGGTACTTATTTGGAAAAATATAGATAAGGTTTTTGTTGTTTTATTCATTTTTTTGATCTTTGATGAAGTTTGTGATATAGAAGGTGAAATACAAAACAAATGAAACCACACATGGATGATTTTTAAAATAATATATGTTCAAAAAAGAAATCAAACAATAAAAAGGTCCATTACACATTTCAGTATTTTCATTTAATTTTAATTAGGTCATGTTTCAAAGCTTATGCAATTTTTCTACACAATGCAGAAAATAAAATAAGGAATTTAGACTTAATATTTCCTCTCCCAGCAGGATGATAAAGTTAATACCATTTAATACCATTTAATATAATTTAATACTTTTGTGATACCTTAAAATAGTTCTATTTTACTTGAAACTGGTTACAGTATATGAATTTGGAATTACATCTTTTGATGGCCATTCCATGGTGTTTGAACAATACTGGACTCTATGTCTCTGCGTGTTGGCAGTGACATTAATGGACAGCACTGTCGCCAATGTGCTCAGCATAAAGGCAAAGAAATAAGTACCTTTCAATTGTTTTAATTCTAATCCCTTAAAAAAGTCCATCCACATCAGAGGTTTGTAGCTTCTGGGTGATCCTCCCTAAAAGTGGGGAGCAAACATATTTGGTAGGATCAAGGAACACAAGATCTTGGTTGTCTAATAAAGCATGGCAATAGTCCTATAAAAAACATGATTCAATTTTCTCAGCAACAATAGTGCTTACAAAGCATACAGCAGAATAACCGAGTGTGTGATATCTGTGAACACTCTTTGTGTTTTGCTCTTAGTTTACAAGTAAGCCGAAAGCATATAAAAAGCTTGTAAGGAGTTTTCATATAAATAATCATATTTGCTATTATAACTGAATAATATTTGCTTCTGTTGCAATCAATGGTTATTTCTGTCTCCGTCCTTATATAATTATTTTCATTTTTGTTTAAAATCATCTCTTTTGATGCAGATTAAAAATTTACAACAGACTAACAGCATCAAGCTTTTTGAAGAAAAACCCTTATCTTGCATTAACAGGCTTCATTTCAAGATGTGCTTCTTATTAATTTTAATTAATAAGGACTAATGACATCTCCAACAAAGGATGTATTCTGTCAATGTGCTTTTTAGAAATATTTATTGTATTTCTTCAGGACTACAGAAGCAGTGCTCAGCCACAAAGGTTTCCACAGTCACAATAAGATTTAGGGCAAGGACAGGATTCTTATGAACACACTATCAGATATAGGGATAAAGCTATGCCTTGTTCTGTATTATTTTTCTGTATTATCTTTCCTAGCTGATCCTTATACCAGTTGCTACAGTTGCTTTTTCTTTCCAGGAAAGAATATCTTCATCTGTACATGATCCCAGCTACTCCTTTTCTCTTTTTTGCAGGACCACAGATATTGTGAAGAAGATGGTATGAATAAGGATACTGTAGAGAAAAAAAAAAGAAAAAGAAAAGACACCTCAGGCTTTAAGAGGAAACCAAGAAAAACTATATTTTTTTAATCCTTCCTGGATCTGCTACAGACTTCCTATGCGTTGTTGAAAAGAACTGTCATAATGCCTATGCACAACAGGCCTAAATTATTCTGTCATTCCCTAACGTCTAAATGTGTGATTTCTCAACATTAATGTTCTTTTACTGTCTTTTGTATGCAGTATGCATATATATGGTTACCATTTATTATTAAAAATTGATAAAGCACTAGCCTTTAATGATATGCATGCTTAACTATGCATCCCTAATGTTCCCAATATACTTTTAAAATGGGATTCTGCATTCAGTAGTGTCATTCTTTAATCACCTAATATAAACAAGGGTCGTTAACAATTGCAAGTATGGGTCATTAGGCTCTAGAAAATGTCTGACTATAATTTCAGGATTTTTGTCCTAGATATCAGGAGCCATAATCCTGACTGAATACTTTGTGTTATGCATCAGTTGCAGCTTTTTGGCCTGACAGAGTTGTGACTGCTGTGGTCCAACAAATACTTACATATCTTGCTGTTCATTGCAGGAATAGTCCTGCTACTGAGCTAACACCTATGCACTGCCCTTGTGAAAGGAGACTTTAATTTTCCATGAATACAATTCATAAGGTGCAGATGGCACCAAATAAAACATAATGAATTAGACTGATACCTTGATACTTGCAGGGTTAAAATATGGACAGACAAGCAATGAATAAGAATGAACACAACATAAGATTTTATGTGCTGTTTGAGGAATATAAAATCTCCAGAGGTGCTCTGTTGCACAGCCATATGTTGTTTTCTCACTTAAGGCTTGTGAAAGTTTAAAAAATTAATAAGATTACTAATATTAAAGTCTAAGCCCAGAAATCTCCCTAGAATCTTAAGTAAAAGAAAAATATGACAAATATGGGGGAAATATAAACTGGGAACAGGAAGGGGGAAGCGAAGGGAGGGGGGAGAAAAGAACGTCAGGTTTTGTGCAAGCTTTAAAAAGAATTTCACTATTTTCCAATAGAGTGGGCATTTATCTGCATTAGATTTTTCAACTTTTTATGCTTCTATTAGTCCGAGATAAGTCATACTGAGGCTACTAAGTAGTGAAATGAGTTTTTAACAAAGGACCTGTACTTTTTGGCTTCTCTGTTAAATTTGAAACAGTTAAAGGCACCATGAAGAATTTTACAATAAGCAAATATTTTTAGAATGAGTATCTCAGTTAAACACTTTTTGTCTTTGAGATCTTGTCATGGAACTAGGCTCATCTCTTTGTTTAGAAGCACATTTTAGCAAAATCTGTAAAACAGGTACAGTTATCTCCTTTAAAAATGGTGTAAAACACCTGAAAGCCTGTAAAAATCAATATGCCAACAAAAATATTTTTATAAGTGCTCTTATATTCAGTACTACAATGCTGAAACTTTCAAGGATTAAAATAATCATTGTCGAGATTTTAATATTTTACTGCCAGAGACATTGAGGTTCCAGGCTGCTTTTTCCTTCTTAAGATTTTTCTCATTTTGTTTTTCAGTAAAGGCATCTATTTTTTGGCCATTTCTCCAGTGTAGCACAGAAGCAATTTGCCTCTGTTTCTCTCAGATGACAAAGCCACAGATGGGCTGGTATGTCCTCCTTGGGCATCACTTTAAGAGTAAAAATCTGAGTCCTCCTTTGCTTTATGACAATCTGATTGCTTTTCCCTACTCTCCTACTTTTTATATGATTAACAAGAAGCATCATGAGGTTTTTTTTGTGTTTTAATCAATATCTAAAGCTGTTGCATACACAGAGTCTAAAACTATTTGATTTACAATGCCAGTTCCCATTCCAAAACAATCTGAAAAATAGACTCTATGCTTAAATCTTAGATGTCTCCATGTCTGCCATATATTCTCTTCCCCAGTGAGATTTCTGGTAGAAAACTTCTTAATCCAGCGGTAGGAGGAAATATTTTGTACTGTCAATAATTGTCCATTAAGTATCTACACAAACTACATATAGTATATTATTAGTAGTATTACTTATTAATATATCTCTGATAACTGAGACTCTAGGTAAGCAACCAAAAAATATTTCAGTAGGAAAACCTGATAGGAATGGCCCCAATTCTGAAGTCTGTTCCACACTGGAAGGCTGTTGTGCTAACAAAGTGGACTTTCATAGGGTCCTTCCCAAGGAAGGAGAATGTCACATGCAAGGAAGAAAAGTATAAGGCTGGAGACCAAGATTGGGTTCTATGTGGCAGCCACGGCCTACATAGTGAAACTGCAAACACATCTCAGCAGAACAAGTAACTTATGAATGTTTGGGGCTATCTTATTTATACAGACAAATTGATCTCTGTTGGCTTCTGAATTTTTGCTAGTTAAGCTTTATCAAGTCACTGACTGGGAAAGAGCTTCTGGAATAAAAACTAATGCTTTCCTATTTCATTTGTTATCTTTCAATTAACACATTAGATTATATATATGCCATATGTAGACTAAAAATTAATTTCTTAGGAAAAATCAAACAGGAAAAGAACTGAAGAAAATGGACTGCATGTTTGGTAAGATTTCATAAGGAAGATAAGTTTGAGAAGTTTTAATCAACTTATCAACATCACACGAGTTACAGTGCTGTTTTATACTTTTGCATATATTGTACTTTTATTTCTGTAGTAGTAAAAATGTGTACATATGTGTAGGAAGATTTAAATGAGTGTTTTCACTTAAATCAATATGAAAATCTAGTTTTGGTCAGGAAAAGAAAAAAAAATTATGTTTTCACATAATTTAGATTTCAGTGATTACTTTTAAGTCAACATAAACAAATAAAATTTCTTGAGATATCTGAATAGTCTATCTGACAAACCTACTGTATCTCTTTCAGCAGAAAGACTGGAAAATTAATAGTTCTTTTTCAGAATAGAGTATTTATACCAAATAGAGTATTAAAACCTACAGAATATCTTTGCAGCCACTCTAGATTACTGTTTAGTTAATTAGATTGGATTCTTGACACTTAAATCTATATTTTTATTGAGTAATCTATAAAGTTCTGTTTTTTTGGATAATTCTCATTAAATAAGCAGTGTAGAGCTAGATATTAAAAACATTCCATCATTGATTGCATTCCTTGTCGCTGATGGTGAATTCATGGAGAAAAGCTGTAGGCATATTGAAAGGTAGAGTTTTCGTCCCTCAAGGAACCCAAGAATTTTGTTGACAGAAAATTGTCATGGATATTAGCAAGAAGTGCAAAGTGGAAACAAGCAGCCACCACATGGGCTGGGGGGCTTCCCTGCTGAGGAGGAGTGAGAGTCATGGTGGTTACAAGATTGCATCACTGGAGGTCTTCTCTATGAGACAAAAATATGACTAAATAAATTCATTACTGGTGATACTTCTTTGATCTAGAGCTTGGATTAAATACATTTCAGAAGTCCTATGAATGCTAAGATTTTATGGGGCAAAAGAAAGGGAGGGGAAGTAGTGTCTAATTGAAACATCATAAACTGATGTTCTTTTAGGAGTGGACAGCTGAGCAGTTTACCACTCATTCTGAACACAAGGGCCAATTTGAAGGTCTGTTGGAGTGCAATATTAGGAAACGTGGGCAATTTCCATTAGTTATTTTGAATGTGTTTAAGTCCCATAAAACTCAGAAATTCCTTTAATTAACATGGTAACAATATATTCTTAAAAGACCACATTACCTATGACACTATTGAGCAGATGCATGTTAATAAAATACTTTGATAAATCCCTTTTCACACTTCTGCAGTATGTAGACTTTACATTACTGCACTTTATTAGCCTGCCATAAAAACCTAAGAAATAAAATTTCCCAGCTTTGTTACAAAGGCCACATATGCTACAAGAGTTTCTCAGTTAAGAGCTTTCATAATATCTGTGATTTATGCAACAGGAAAGAAAACTAAAAATCAGATGCTTAAATGACATGGTTGTGTTTTATTTAACACCTAATACATTAGGTTCTTATTTTAGCAACATGTTAAATATGGTGCTGCAGTCCAAAAATTGTCCAGGGAACAGTACTTTGCATTACAACAATTTATTCTAGGATATTAAAGACTCTAATATGAATTTAGAGACTCATAGAATCATTTAGTTTGGGGAAAACCCTGTAAGATCTTTGAGGCCAGCCTCCTAAACCATATCCTTAAGAGCTGTAGCAACACATCTTTTAAATAGAGCCAGGGATGGCGACTCCATTACTTTCCTGGGCACCCTGTTCCAATGCTTAACAACATTTCTTCATGTGAAGAAATCTTTCCTAATATCCAATCTAAACTCCAGCTTCTTCAGCTGCTCCTGCTCATAAGGCTAATTCTCCTAAACTTTCACCAGATTTGTTGCCTTTTCCTGGAGGTTCTCCAGCACCTCAATGTCCTTCCTGTAGTGTGAGGCCCAACACTTAACACAGGATTTGACCTCCCCTCTGGGGCCATAATCTTTGGATTATCAAGACCTCATTCTGTTTTCTGTCTCTGTCTTCGAGATCCTGTATTGCTTGTTTAAGGTGTCTGTTAAAATCATATATATAGCTGTTTCATTGTTTGCTTGATTTTTAGAAGTGCTGCAAAGCTGAGAAAGAGATAATAAAATGTGCAATAAACTGAATTTAAAATTTCCATCTGTTTTATGGCAAGGTGAACAAATTTTAGGCTATTATCTTTCAATCATTATATCTTTCAATTAAATTACAGATATACCAGCAGTGTTGAAATGACTTTTGGGATATTAGCTTCTTGTAGTATATGGACATTACTGCTAATTTTGTCTTAATACCAAGTAACTAAAAATATATGACTTCTGACATTGTGTATGCATCTAACTGTTCTGTTCTAAAAGAAACTCAAAAATTTACCTTCACAAAGGGATTTACCAAGTTGTCAAATCCAAAGAACATTGTTGGGAATTATATTTGTGGCAGACTTAAATTTACATTTTACTTAGTACTTTCTTTCTTTCTTGGAGATGTATCTGCCTCCTTATTCTGCCACTTTAAACAACTGGAATAATGTAGGAATCTTGTTTTCATAACCAGAGTTTATTAGAAACTTTACTGTAAAAAGTGTCCTATCTGCTAGAAATAAATCAAATAGGGCTAAGGTTGGACAAGGATTATTTCTCTTTTCAGCTTTTAAATGGAACTGTCACTGCTACCCACACCTCTGTTTTGTTAACAGCAAAGACTCAGACAGTGTGTAGTGGTTTAGCCCCAGATGGCAACTAGGTGCCATGCAGCCAATTTCTCCCCAGTCATCTTCCCTTCTCCTCACCCTACAGCCAGGAGGAGATCTGGAAAGAAAAGACAAGCCTCAGAGCTTGAGAGAAGCATGGGTGAAATAGTTGAAACAAATGGAAATATACTGCTACTGCTGCTAATACTACTGCTACTATTACTTATTACTATTATTTTCATTATGGTTATGGTTATGAAAAGGAGAGAAGGAAAGAGGAATAAAAACCAAGAAAATCAAGTGGTGCACAATTGAATTGTTCTCACTACCTGCTCACCAATGCCCAGCCCATCCCACAAACAGTGATCAGTGCCTTCCAGCCAACTCCCCCAGTATATATACTAGGCATGGTGTTCTGTGGTGTGGAATATTCCTCTGGCCAGTTTGGGTCAGCTGCCCTCATTATCCTTCCCCACAGCTTCTTGTGCATCTGCTCATTGACAGAGTATGGGACTGAAAAGTCCTTGAAGTAAGCACTGCTTAAGAAATAAATTATCAATGTGTTATCAACAGTATTTTCATATTAAATCAAATATATAGCATTGTACCAGTTACTTGGGAAAATAAATTATATGCCATCCAAAACCAGGGCAGCCTCTCCTGCTGTCTAGTTGTCCAACTCTGAAAAGGCTCTTTCCAGTGTTGCAGAACTAATGGAGAATTCAAACAGATTTTTTTTTAAGCAATCTTACTTACAAGTTTAAATTCTGGATTAAATTGGTGTTGTTATTGAAAATTTTATTCCTGGAGGTGTTCAACAATCTCCTTTAATCTTTCTTTGACTATAAACTGGGATTTTGGATCTCACCTTCTTAGTTAAGTATAAAGATATCTTGATCATATTACAGATGCACTTGAAATAAAAAGTATTCTGGTAACACAACCACTGGCATGTGAAAACATTTTTCCCTAACATTGTCATTTCTCAGCTTTGAGACTGTAATTATAATGTTCCAAAGCTATGCACACAAATTAGAAGCTGTTAACATTTTCATTACTGACATCCTCTTATTCAGGTGAAAAATCTATAGAAAAAACCTTTTTTCCTTCTTCCAGTATTTACTCTGGTGGATATTCAGGGGCTGTTGGACTCTTACTTCCAACTTGAGGAATGATCTCTAACCATGAAAAGCATTTAACTGCAAATTATGACTAATGTATAAGTCCAACTTACTCACTGGATCGCACTAGAGCAGCTCAAAACAAAGGACATAATGTGAGACAGCATGACTGAAAATGTGAAATACAGTGCTTAGCTCTCCTGTATATCATATAGTCATATTTGTCTGTGAAGCTGTGTCTAAAACTAAATGTTATTCAAACTAGCAATGTCAGGATCCTATCCTTTTCTGTTAATGGAATTATTTTACTGACTGGTGATTGGACATTGCAGATGTGTAGCTTTTCTCTCTTTTCTCTGACCCACACAATTCTACAGCAGGTTTGTTTGTTGGATTTTTTTAAATTAAAAACTGCTAATGCAAGAGAAACATGACTGAGCCAGATGGGTTCTGGCCATATCTCTTAGCTGGCTGCTATACAAGCCTTATTTGCAGCTGTACTTTCTCCTCCTGCCTTGTCCTTGAATGCTGATGGTTGGAGGTAGCCAACAGGCAACTTGAATCACTTTATCTTCTATTTTTCCTAGTGAGAAGTTGAGCTAGGTAGTTCACAGGACCTTCAGAAGTAGACTGGCATGAAAAGAAACTTGTGGTACTTTTTCTTCTTTCTGGCTTCTTCCCTTCAAACTGAGAGTCTTTCCAGTGAATTATTTAAACTGACACAAATTTGTTTTTTAAGGGGAATAAAAATACTTCTGCTTATATATCTGCCCCATGTTGCTCTTTCTTTAAGACATTTGCTTTTGGCCACTTTCAGAGATGATGTACTGGAATAAATGGACCTCTAGTCTGACCCACAGCACTTTTTCTACGGTTTTTACTGAAATACCAGCAACATAGTCAGCCCTTAAAAATAGTAAAAAAAAAAATAATTTTTTTTAGGCAAGTTTTACTGTTACTGTACAGACAGACACAACAAAACATTGCTTAAACTACCTGGGTAGAAGGCTTAGCTTAGATCTATTTTGGGGAAAATGGCATGAATTTTGGTGCATGACAGAAGTTCTCACTTAGATTTGTCTTTCTCTTGATAAAAATCTTACAAACTTTGTGCAATCTTAGGTTATGCAATATAGTTTGTAATTGACTTGAAATACAAAATTTGCTACATTGTAATTTTCTTTCTTTACTTTCAGAGGGCTGTAAACATGATCTTTTCCATAATAAAAAAAAATTAGTAATGTCCATGTAATTTATAAAAATCAAATTGAGATTTAGAAAAAAGCACACATAAAATCAGTAAATTGTTTACCACTGTGAATTATGTATTCCTTCGTTAGACTTACTAGACTATGATCCCTTGATATTCATTTTGAAGTTTAATCTTCCCATTTATTTAATACTCAGAAAAGAAGCACCAGCTTGAACATCCTCCTGGATGTTCAGTAAAACTAAATACGAAGTAGATTTACCCTGTTTCATACAGTTCTATTTCTAGCCGTTATGCCTCTGAAAATACCTTGATAAAAACAACCTCAAAAAGCAAATAGGGTTTCATATTGAGCTTTTTTAGCAAGTATTTGTGACAAGATGTGTATATGCACAGCATTGATACAGCTCCCATGACAGGAGCATGCTTCTCTTTTAGAGAATTAATGCAAGTAAAGAAAATCTGTTTCTATTTCAATGTTTACTATTTTAATACAGTGAAGGTACTTAGCTGTCATTTTAAGTGTAGAAGTTTATAAAATGGCTGAACATTAAAAAAAAATTTTAGGAATGTTGCTAACGTAACTAATGGATATTCATTACTCAGAGTGCACTTATTCAGAAAATGAATTCTCTACAAGCTGAGATCATAATGAACCTAATAAACTGTCCTGATATAGTGGTTGAACCTCTGAGCTACGTCAATAGGCAGTGGAAACATTATTTCTATATACTTCCTATTTCATATAGCAAAAAATTAACCCACAGAATTCTGAAAAAAAAGTCACAGAGAATATTTAACAGAGAATGCTGTTTAAGTGCTGGGTCTTGTCTTGTTGGATTACATACAATTTAAGCTGATCTACCAAGACAAATGGGAAAACGCCATTAAAAAACCAGAAATTTGCAAATTAAAATTAATTTAATTTCTTTCTAGTATTTTTCCAAGGAAAATGAAGAGCAAAAAACTGATAAAAGGGCTTGGAGGAACATCTTATGAGGAATCACTGAGGCCTTTGGGTTTCTCTGCTTTGGAGAAAAGGATGCTCAGGGGGGACCTCATCCATTTTTACAGACGCTCTTTTCTCCTCCTTGTCTATTTACACATGGAAATGAGTTAAAGCTGTGCCAGGGAATGTTCAGGCTTTACATTTCTTTACTAGGAGACTGATGGAATGCTGGAACAGGCTTCCTAGAGAGGTGGTCAACGTCCCAAGCCTGTCAGTGTTTAAGAGGCATTTGGACAATGACCTTAAGAACTGCTTTAACTCTTGAAGAGGTCTGAAGTGGTTAGGCAATTGAAATAGATATTTGTTGCAGGTCCTCTCCACTGAAAGTCTCTTCTATTCTCTCCTCTTCTGAATCAAGCATTACAATTTGAATGCATCTTTCACATTAATGTGTTTTTCTTTGCTAGCAAGAATTTCTCTAATTAATTGTTTTTGTCAAAAATTTTAACTGATAAGTGAACTAAGAACTTTTTCCCCCTAAACAGTCAATTAAAAAAAAATCTGTAAGCAAAACAATCTTTTATCTTTTGGGATGATCCAGAAAGCTTGCAATAATTCAATATTAGAGTTATCCATTCTCCCAAACAATGGCTTACATGTGTACATATAGATATATATAAATTATATGTCTGTGTATAAAAAGAATTTAAAAACACTAAGTCAGCTGGGACTCCAAAATAATTTTTTTCCCAAGGAGTTGTGTTTGAGTTTATTTAAATCTTGAACTGCTGTAAGACTTAAAGTTCTTAAGATTTTAATACACTTCAGTTGTTCAAAAGAACATTCTGTATGGTACATTTTATGGAGAGAGTTACATTATAATTTTATTTTATTTGTGACTTGGTTCTTTACCCTGTCTTTAGGAATATCTTTGGAAGATTCTTAGTGCTGGACATCAGTAGGAATATTGGTCATTCTGAAATTACAAATCAAGATTATGTAACCTGTTCAAAGGACCAGGCTGGGAAGCCTACAGGTTTCATTTAAATATTCATGTAAAATGTTTACACAGAAAACAAGAGCATATTTTGGGTTTGTCAAAGCACCTCTGTATTATTTGATGAGCATCTATGCAGATCCCTTTTACTGGATTCAGTATGCAGCATAAGCTCCTGTCATGGTGACAGAGAGGCTTAAATAAAAGCAGTCTTTGTCTACTTTCACATTTCATTGATGGTGCCATTTCTGGTCATTTCTAAGTCAAAAAACCAGGTAGGACTCACTGGTGTACCATTGCCTGGCTTATGATTAATTTGAATCTTTTTTTCAGTCTCAGTTGCTCCGTAGTTTTAATAATATGGATTTGGTAAATCCACAGAACCATTGATTGTTTTATTCAAAATGGACCTCCAGTGCCATTCATACAAAGATACAAAGGCACCACCAAGATCAGAGCAAGAATGCTGTAACTAATACAAGAATCAATAACACACAGATGAAATTCAGCAGTTATGGGAAATGGTTGAGACAGAATGGCATCTTTCCTATCCTTTGCCTTCACAGTAGAATGTATAGAGTTTGTGATCCACTACAGAATCATATAACTGTCCAGCTTCAGAGGGCAGTTTATAATTTCAGACATTTGGTTGGTCTCCTTTTGTACTTCTCTGATATGGAAACAGTTGAGGTTATGTTTAATTTTTTGAAAACATGCAAAAGTAAACTTTGTGTAATTTGCTGAATTAAGTAAGTACAATATCAGGTAGTGTCTGTGTTTTCAAAAAAGGTTTCAGTATACAAAGAATATCTGATTTTGATAAGTCAAGAATATTTTTCTGATAGTTTTTCTAGTTTAACATTTCTCTGGACGTTTTTGTTACAAATAATTGTAGGAAAACACTATTTAGTTTGTTCCACTAACTCTCAATCCTTATTCAGATGGCACTTGAAGGACATTAAAGTCAAAAAGTGGAAGATATTCTTCCAGCTGACAAAGCCAGAGGCAAGTTTCTATATAAGCTCACCAAGCAGTGATGCTGACAATTCCAGAGATGCCTTTGAGTCTACCACATAGTTTTACTCCTGATTGGTTCTCTTTATGTCTTATTATTTTATCCTTCTTCTTTTTTTTTCTTTTTTTTTTTTTAATTCTTATTTTACTTTTGAGATATTTAATGCTCTTCTTCATTTTAGGAATAGATTCTATGGTGTTTATCCTGACTTCTGGAGAGAATACTTCTATGCTCACATCTTACCTGTATAAAGCTTTTCTTATTTTTCGGAGCTATAGTTTGATGTGTGTTCCTCTGCCAGCCTAGCAGTCTTTGAGAATCATGACTAGTTGCTGAAGAGCTATTTTTCTGTGAAACATACTAGAGATTCATCAAAAAATAAAAAAACAAATAGTGAGAAAAAGTAGCATAAACCAATGTCTATAAAAAAAAAAAAGGCAGACAATATGTTGCACTAATTCCCGTTCAATTATATGTATTTAATTGCATACATAAATACAGGTATGAAGATAACATATTCATGTACCAAAAATATTTAAATTCATCCTAGCCACTCATAAGCCATTACTATATAAGTCTGATTGCTCTGTGTCCTTTACAGTGTACGCAGTCAAAATGTGGCTCCTGGTGTATGCTTCACTGCTTGACTGTAAACAAATTAATCAAATATGTTTCTGTTATCCTTTTAAGACATTCTCTTAGCTACAGAAAGGAAATGAAAACATGCAAGAATTAGATGCTTTGTAATTAAAAACCATACCTTTGTTTGGTTTCAATATCTTATTCATCTCAAACACAAAAAACTTATACAATATTTAACAGTTTCTGAATTAGTTGACTTTGCAAGGCAAGGAAACCTTGGCAAATACTGCAACCATACTTAATGAATGCAAGTATTGTATGACCTTCAGTATGATGTCATTTCAAAAAACCCCATAAGATAAAGACATATAGAATTATCTTTGTAAACTGTCAATTAAGGCTAAGTAATCCATACATTTAATAGCTTTAAAAGCAAAGTAATTTGGAAAAGTCCGTGTTACTGGGACTGTGAAAGATGTTATACATATCAATTTACCTGTTTCTTTTGATAGTGCTCTCTTCAGTTTTATCTCAATGAACAGAAAAGTTGAAATTCTTTTTCATTGAAGACAGTGTCAAAACTGCACATGCTTCTAATTAGCTAGAATTTCACTGGAGTTTTCTTTTTTCCCCTTTTTCTAAAATTACTTAATCTCTAAAAATTATGTGTGCCACTACTCTCGATTTAGCCTCCAAAACATTCTCAGTGTGTTTGTCATATTTATAATACCAATGCATAAAGATGGAATTTGTATTAAATAAAACACCTTTCTTGTGTGTTAGTTCCTCTGATAATTTATGTTTGTTTCTTTCTTATTTTGCTCATACTTGCATATAAATTGCACACAAAGTCCAAATAGTATCGCAGTGTGAACACACTCACATTTTACGATATATAATTAACCACTGCATAAAACATTGATTGCATGAAAACATTAGATAAGAAAATTTGCTCTATTTATTCATTGGGCAGAACAAAATCTTCCAAAAGAGTATGCTAGGATAAATATTTTTAAAAAACCCAAAAAAACTCTAAACCAAAACCAAAATGAAATCTTTTTAAATTAAGATTTTAAAAATATTCTAAATTTAATAAATTAGCAGGAAAACAAAGAAAGTCTCAAGAAGAAACTGGAGGATCCATCTTTATATATTTATTTAATTATTTATTTGCTGCATAACATTATCAAATTTCAATCAATCACTAAAAATTCTCTTTTTAAAAAAATCAACAATTATGAGGTACACATCCTGGGATATAACATAGGGTTCCCTTTATTTTTTCTGTGTCCTTCTGTAGTTAAAAAATTGTGTGGACAGTGTTTTTACAGCAACTGCTTTCCAGAATTCTTAGTTCAACCTTAGCAGGCTGTCCTTCATATGAACCTCTTACCCAAAACTGAGAGTGGTGGCTGATACACCAGAGGGTTGTGCTGCTGTCCAGAGGAAACCTCACTAGGATGGAGAAATACAGTGACAGGAAACTCATGTGGGAACCTCAACAAGGGGAAACACCAAGCTGTGCACACTGTGAGGAACAGCCCCAGGCACCAGCAAATGCTGGGGCCACTGAGCTGGAAAGCAGCAAGAAAAGGACCTGGGGTAGTTAATGAGCCAGCAATATATTCTTTCTTGTGTTAATAACTGTGATGGTATCCTGAGCTGCACCAAGTGGAGCATTGTCAACAGGCTGCTGGAGATTATTCTTACCTACTCAGCGCTGGTGAGGCCACACATGACATACTCTGTCCAGTTTGGGCTCCTCAGTAAAAGAGACACATGGATATACCATACAGAGTTCAAGAAACTCTCACAAAGGAGGGACTGCAGCCACTCTCTTCAAAGGAAAGATTGACAGGCCTGGGACATTTAGGTTGAGCACGCAGTATATGGGTATCTGAAAGGAGAACATACAGAAGTCAGAACCAAACTGTTTCCAGTAGTGCCCAGTGACAGGTCCCTGAACAACACATGGAAACATGGGACCTCCAAGAACATCAAGAAACATATTGTTCTGTGAGGGCTTCGGGATCCTCCACCTTGTAGGTAGCCAAAAGCTGGATGTGATCTTGAGCAAGTGGTTCTAGGTGACCTTGATCACCGGGATAGTTTTGACTCAGGACACCTTGTTTACTACTATGTTTTTTGTTTGGTTTGGTTTGGTTTTTGTTCCTGTTCTAATCTACTGTAACCTCTGTATCCCATGGTGACCTCTAATTTACATTTTCAGGAAGGCAAATAAATGACTGTTCCAAAGCACATACATGAATAACCCTGTGTTGTGGTGAGCCCAGCATTTCCCTCTGTATCCAGTTTACATGTCCATCCTTAGAAAAACCTTTCAAGCAGCTTTATGAAGCTTCAAATTTGCTTCAAAAATTATTTATCTTTTGCCTAGCCCTTGGCAATGTTTCAAATAAAATTGTCTTGCAGCAATTAGCAAGTTTTAGCTGTCATATCTAACAAGTTTATCTTAAGAGTTTGCAGGAGAGAAATATATTTCAATTCAAGAAAATATAAAATTTATAAAAGTTTTACTTTTTTCAGAGCATAAAATGTCTCTCTTTTAATCTTTTTCTTGGTGTACATTAGAAGACAACAGTTACCTTAGCGGAATTTTTATTCAAAATTCTTCTGAAACATGCATGTTGAAACACTCATTAATATTCAAGCAATGTTTTCAACACTGACAGGAGGTATACACAATATTTAGTTTCTTTGCAGTAGTTGTGTAAAATACTAAAGTACCTGTCATGAATGTATACTAAATAATTAATTTCTCTGTAAAATTCCAACAAGAGAGAGTTTCAGTCTGCCTTTAGAACCTCTTCTATGTAGACAGGTTTATACCACGCTGATATTGAGACAAATTACTGTTTGTGTCATTTCATGCACAAAAAAATAAAAAAGAAAAAAAGGAAAAAAAGAATGTTTGCTAGTTGAGTTATTGTCATCTATCCCCCTGTCTGAGTATGAGGGTTTTCATTCTCTTTCCTCTCCTGATTTTCACCCAGCTTTCTAGGATGACAAGTTCACAGAATAAACATCTTTTTGAGGTATTCAAGTAAAATGTCTTTAAAAGAATGTAGGGAAAAAAGCTTCCATCCTCTACAACATTTTTTTTACATATATATGTACATATACATATTGCTTATGGAGAAAGTTACATTCCATTGTAATCATACTCATCCCTGTTGTGTTTTCAGAAGAAAAAAGAAAAGTGAAAAAGTATGTTTACTCTCTGCTTTTCACTCTTCCTCTATTCCAAGTTTTGAGTTGTTCTTTATTTGTCGTGAGGATCAAAGAACTGGAATGCCAGAAAAGTAAATCAGTCGACATTTCTCAAAGGGCTCTGAGTGCACCAGGGGAATAACAGAATGAATATCATGAGCAGAGAAGAAAGATCTGAAAATGGGTGGGTTTTCTTATGACAGAAAAAAAGTAATTTAGAAGGACAGTGTGCTGTGGATGAAAGATGGAAAGAGAGGAAGAACAGAGATATTACAAATGTCTTTTTCCTGATCCTTGTTATCTCTGGTTGGTTTGCTTTAAATGTGGTGTGAATAATCAAAATGTGTTAAACATTTTGCATCTAAACTACAAACTTGAAGTGCAATTTGGGATGAGAAATCAAATAAAACAGAATGCAAAACATGTTTTCCAGAGTCTGTAAGACACAAAATCACCACTTTCTAAAGAATCTTCAATTCACGTACACATACCCTATGAACAGACCTATATATATATACACACTCCTTAATTTTACTAAATTGAAGAAATGGTCTAATGGAAGAAGCCAAAGCACTTATCAGAAAAGAATATGTTGTTTCACACTATCTCATGAGAAAAAGACGGTCTCAGGTTTTAAAATGAAAACAAGAAAATTCTTCTTGTACTGCAGAGAGCAGAAGGATGGTGAGAAAGAAAACGTTGTAAGAGAACAGTGACTGTGATCAAACATTTTGCCAGTGCAAATATAGCATTTTTGGGGGAGAGGCCATGTCACAGTGATTTTGATTTTGCACAAAAATGAAGCAAAATACCTTTGTTATTGAATGTAAAGGTCTGTTGAAGCTGCAACAGACCTCTATCTTCCCAGGGTGCTCATAGGTACATTCATAAGGTCACTAATACTTCTGAGTGTTTCGTGGACATCTGTGGCAGCAGCTCTCTGGCCACAGACAGCAGGAACAGACTTTCCCAGGCATTTTCCCAGGGAAGGCTGTGAGAAGATCAGAGAAAAGAATGAGAAACAATTCTTATCTTCACTTGTTGCACCTCCTGTTGTGGAATGTGTCATAGAGATTTGTTTACCCAAGGGTGATTTCTTAATTGGACATTGGATGGTGCTTGGATGGATTGACCAATGAGGTCAAAGCTGTATCAGACTGGCTGTAAGGGTTACTGAGTTTCTTAAGAAGTATAGTATAATATATAAGATGAGATAATAAAGCAATTGATCAGCCTTCTGCAATCGTGGAGTCAATGCTAATTAGTACCTGGCTGGGGGCCTATGGCAACAGACATCTTATATTAACCTATAAAAATAACTGGGGAAATAATTTTCCTCTCCACTTGTATTTCCCTATACACCTTCTGATACAGCACAACACTGAATTCAGATCTTGAGTGCCTGGATAAGTATATGTGCACACCTATATGGCACAGTCTGCAGTCTAGATTTTATCTGAACAACTACGGAAGAGGCTTTCAACCTGCAATCTATAATAAAGAATGAGAAATAAGGAGGATCCTGTCTTCTAATCTAGCTGAGCCAATCTTGGTCACAAGCTTGGATATTGACATTTGCTTTGCTGAGCAAGAAAATTAAGAAACAGGAAGAAATAGAATAACAGTTTCAATCTACATTTCCTGACTAAATGAAGGAGTGTAAAACCAGCCATAAAGTAGTCCTATATTGTATCTCTTTGCACTATCATTCCTCATAATATTGATAATTAGAATGTAAAGAGAACACCTCTAAATTTATTGTGTATTTTTGAATTTCAGCAGTGACAGATGACATGGTAAAACCAGACTAATTTAGAGATTATTTAGCTGCTTGATCAAACCTATATCAGCAAAGAACCATATAATATAAATCACAAATAGCCCAGTCTTGCATTATTATTATTTTGCATAGTGATTGTACTTTTAAAAAAATATTTAATAGTAATTTTTATCTCTTTAATTCTAAGGCATCATTATCATCTTTGATATCTTCTTTAATTACGTCCCATGCCATCAAAATTTTATGGGCACCTTTGTCAGTCTTGGAGAAGTTCACTGGCCATTAAAACAAGTGTTGGATGGCCTGTTAAGACAGCAGACATTTTGGCAAGTCAAGCTCCTTCCACCAGTGAATGGGAAGGGAAGACTCATCTGCAAAGAGATTACAAATTGAAAGTCTGCTCAGCTATCTGCTGCTTTTGTGTTTCCAGAATGCTGTCTGAGGAACATTACCAAGAGAGACCTTGCATCCCAATAGCTTTGGCTGTAGGCATATGCTCGAAAAGAATCATCAACTTTAATGAGAAACAAAAGCTCTTTGGACCTAGAATATATACAATAACAAAGGCACATGGAGACAGTTATTTCCATTGTAGCATGGATTCCATTTTCCTTTCCGAAAACATTTTCAGGATTTATTTGTGTATTTCTGTTTGTGCATCTGAATACCTAAAGTGCATTCTTAGATTTTAGGCAGAATGTCCAACTCAGTTGTCAAAATCTCCAGCATTCCTTGACAATGGGTGCATGAATTTTGAGTTAAAAAAGCTGCAGTAATTTTTAATTTGATAATTTTAGGTCACGGTGCAAGCATAAAAAGTAATGAGATTTTCTACTGCTACTACTGGTAGCAACAACAATAATGCAAGGTATATTGAGGAAATTATTTAGTTATTTGTAATATTTGAGTATTTAATTTCTCTTGTTCAATCTATTTCTTTTTCCTTTTAGTTGCTTACATAAAATACAGCACTGCTTCTTGAGCAGTATAATTTAGCCTATCTTTCTTGCCTATAAACATTTTTACCTAAGACCATGTGAATTGTTTTCTAATTTCATCTAAATTTTCAAGGAAAGTTAAAAAGATGTTTCTGAAAGAAAAACTGAGAGCTGTTAAGTTGTCTGATATACTGGCCAGGGGAGAAGATCATAAAAAATGTGATTATATGCACATCTTCAGGTACATTACTGATGTACTGGAGATATAAACAATTTAGATGTTGGCCTAATAGGCACAAATGCATGTTCTATGTAGTACTGAAATAATGAGACCTGCTTAAAAAAAAAAAAAAAAATGAAGCCAAGGTGGCATTAAAGAATGTTGGAAGATAAAATTTACATGTTGATTAAATGACAGTACTTCACCCTTCTTGCCCTTGTTTTTCATTCCTTGTCATTTATCATTTGGAAGCTCGTTCCATTCAGTGCCAGCTGAATCTTCTTCATATGATTAAATAGATTATGCAGGACAGAAATCAAGTTTTAATAGCTAGCATGGAACCAGAACTTTTTTTTTTGTGGAAAGTGGGAGCAAGACATGGGGCATCCCAGCCCCTAGGAGTGCATCTCTACTT
Organism: Chloebia gouldiae; assembly: GCA_003676055.1. NCBI lineage: Eukaryota > Metazoa > Chordata > Aves > Passeriformes > Passeridae > Chloebia > Chloebia gouldiae. Next base: position 13,726,032 of record QUSF01000001.1, read on the forward strand.
CCTGTTGAGGGCATCCCCATGGCCAGATTTGTCTGCCTTCTAAAATTGAAGCCTCAAAAAAATACTTCAAGTGAGCCCAGTCTGGACCCTCTGAAGCCTCAGAGACCCTGAATGTTTGAGCATGGCATTGGGCATAGATTTCTAGGTTAACTTTTGTATCCATATTTTATTTGCAAGTTCTAGATTACCTAGCTTGTTCAAAGATATTTTGTGTTTGGCTTTGTTTTCACTAAATATTAGGGTTTCACCAATAATTTCTATTTTATATAATGACTACATGTAATTAATATATGTAGTTATATATTAATTAAGATAAATAATTATATAAAGTCTAATTACATATATTACTTGCTTTTATTTGCAACTCCTATGTTGGCTAGTGTTTATCTAGTGCATCTCTATGAGGAATACAAATATATGGTTATTGTTGTGCGACTAAGTTTTCATTAGCAGGATCTCTGGTATCCCTTTTTGGCTTTTGGCTGTTTTCACTATTAAAGTAGTACCCTGCTCTATTACCTGATTTGGAGCTCTGCAAGTGGTCCTTCTCCTTTGGATCTATCTAGACAGATTTTTATTTTTATTTTGGTGACAACTTCTTACCTTTGGTATGATGTACTGGTTCTTTTTTATCAAGACTTCCCATTAGATCTTCTTACTGACAGCCTCCTTCTCAGTCTGCCAAGTAGGACACTCCTGCCTGATAAGTTTGAAAAACTGTCTGGAACTGCTGCAGCAGTGTCTTCATGAGGGTTCCCAGAAATATGCCTAAACTGGCAACTTGTTTCATATGGGTATAACTTCTGTATTGTACATTTTCAAAATCTAGTGTAATACTAGATAAATCTCAGATAAGCTTTGCTTCCTGCTTGCCAATTTTAGTGCTTTTACTTCATGGTAATAAATTCTGAGATAACACTAGGACTCTCTGTGATATTGTCAAGTCTGTGGGTGAATGAGTGATGTAGACAAATCAGGCATGGCTGAAAAATGCATTGCCTTCTGAATATATTTATTGGTTCTCCCTCTCTCACTGTCTTGCCTGTCTTTTATGACCCCAGTCTGAGTCCTAATTGCGATGACATGAGCAGGTGGGAGGCAGCTGAAGTGGCAGGAAAAGAAGTGAAACAGATTTTTTTTATGTAAAACTGACTCAGCATTTGGCAGGAGAGAGTCCACACTGTCAAACTACTGAGTCATCAGCACACTTGTGCTTTCTCTAAGGCTTCAGGCTCCAACGGTGCCTGGTGGATCAGGAATTTGACTGAGACAACCTTGCACTTCTTAGGTGCTGTGTCATCATCACATCCTTGTGTCTCTCCAGATCTTCCCACTGGCACTGTTATGACTCAGCAGGCAGCTCACAGGACACATATTAAATCTAAACTGTAATTAGGGTACAAGTGCACAACTCAGTTTGGACCACAATGAACATCTGGCCATGTCCATAAAACATTTGCACAACTTGGGCTAATTCTGATGAAGAGACTGGGGCTGGGGTTACAAGGCTACAGCCAGACAGTGTGCTTGCAGTTATGCAGATAAGCCTGCACTTCATCTTCCCAAATGATGCCCAGAGGCTGCCAGAACAGTCATTCTTTCACTTTTATGAGCAGTGAATTTACATTAAAAGGCATTTAAATAAAGGCTGTAGAGTACACTTAAAAGATGTTGTTCCAATTTGAGACTTTTTTATGGTGCTGTGGCAGGGTGAAGTGACCTCATACATGATTGAGCTGAGGTGCCAACCTGCCCTAAAGTTCTGTTAATAAGGATTGGTGGGCCTGGAGGCAGTAATGTTGGCAGGAATGCTAATGAGCCTCGTTAGCAGTGTGCAGCTCATTTCCTTTGGAGAAAAGTACACACCTGTGGGGGAGAGCTGGTAGTGAAGCCAGTCAAAGAGCCCTGCACCAAGTAATTTATTTGGCTTACTTGGTCTACCAGTGTAAACAAATCTTGCTTTCTGTGAATATACTCATTAGTCCCCTATTTTTAAATAATTGCATTATGTATACACATTGGAGCCAATATTTTTTCTGCAATTTTCTCTGTAACTTAATGCACAGAAATCTGTTCCTTAGCTGACATTATCTGCTTCACTAAAAGGACATAATTCATACTTATATTTTTGAAGATTCTTGCCACAAATGAGGTACAATATCCACACTTCTTGTTACAGGAGTCATATAAGTCTTGCAGAAGTACTCCTGCTGCTGCTTCCCAGTGGTGTGAGATGACATATTCACCTGCATGTACTACTGTACTTGCAGCAGTGAAATAACTGCAAAGTGCATTCAGGAAGAACATATTCACATACTTAAATCTCTGTCTTTATCTAAGAATCCACAAGGGCAGAAGACAGCTGTTACTATCAGGAAAATACAGACAGCCTGCTCTGCTTGCCCAGGGCTCCTCGGTTGCAGGTTGGAAATGGCAGTGAGCTGGATCAATTGCTCAATGGTGTTTTACCCAACAGCCTCACTTTTGTGTTGTCACTCTGCTGGAGTAGTAGAGACAGTACACCTGACCTTCAGTCCTGAGGAGGAAAGCACTGCTTCAATAAATTTTCCTGAGGGTTTTTATGTCTGGGTGCTGCAGATCTAGGCTACATAAAGAGGGCAAGCATCTGAACAAATTCGCACAAACAGAGGAGTTTGAACATTCTCCATTTCTATGGATTGATTTATTTAGAGGTTCTAGACAAAGTCTGAAATTACCTGAATGCTTCTGGGTAATAATATTGTCGATGAACTGAGAGAAATGGTAACAAAAATATTGGGTGTAGATTTAAAAATTTAATTTCTGAGTTATTTTCTTCAATTTCTTGAGCGCATTTAGAATGTATTTCATTATAAAACACTCCAAAGGGAAAAGCTTTCCATTTAAACCAAGGAAGAGTTTGACATATATATGATTTTTTAATGTAATTTGTTAATGCAGGTCTGCTTAATAGTAAAAAAAAAAAAAAAATTAATTAAAATCTCGTATTTTCACCAGAAATTTTCCCACACCTTTCAAGAGCTTCGTGTTCCCTTTTACTTTCCCACATAATACCCACTACCAATTATGCTAAACAGGATAGAGATGGTGTATGGCCTCCCTTTCATCAGCTGTGGGCTTTACACCTATTCTGGTTACACAGATACAAGGTAGATACATCTGTCCAAAGTGAGTAAAATTACTAAATGTTTTCTATTAGTGATGGAAACAACTGTAACAGGTATAAGAAGCTAAAGCTTCAGTGCAAATACAATCTAAAACTGCATCTTCATCAAGATTTTTTGGCCAGTTTTATTTGTGGTGTGCTAAAATAGGCTTTGTAGAAACAACATCAGACTGTTTAAACTAGAGTAGAGCCTAACAGTTCTCCTACTATGCTCATTTATGAAACTGGAACTGACTGGTCATCCATTAATCTCTATTTCCTCCTTTTATAGGTCCTATAAAAGGACCTAATTTTACCAAAGTCTTTTTAACTGTGACTCCCCTCTCAGGTAACCTCCATCCATTTGCTAATCCTGGTGTAGTAGCATTTTGGGAACTAGTTCTTTAAAGAAGGAGCAGTGCAATTTCAGGAAGAAGCCTCTCTCTCCCACAAAAGAGTTATTATTATTTGGCCTAAACCATTTTATATTTGCATGTGTAGACTCACTAATTTAAACAGCTTTTCCTCCCATTTATGCTCCTCTAAAATTTTCACTTTATATAATATGTTTTAGAGCTTGCTTGATATATTTTTTCCTCTTTGATGTTCATCTGTTTTTTGTAGCAAATAAGACTAATAATACTAATAACACTACTATTAATAATGCTGTTCTTATGCACCCCCTCAGATGTTTACGTAGGTACAACTTTGCAAGTTCAGCTTCAAGTGTAAACATTACTGATGATCTATACCAACATATTTTATCAACTTTTCCCTTCTGATGATTATATTTGAGATAAAATTTGGAGGGATACTTATATACATAATTCTATTTTCACCTGTGCTTCATTAATAGCTATTTGTAAAAGTAATTTCTAGTCAGTGTTCAACCACAATAAAATGTTCCATGTCTTAAATATTTCCAGATAAATAAATAAATAAGTCTGTAGTCACAAGAAGAGATCAACACTACAGAAAATCAGTTACATTATTATTGCATTTTCTACGTATTCCTATTCCTGTATTGTTTCCTATTCCTGTATTCCTGTATTTATTTTGTTTACAACGATTTCCCATATCAGGAATCTATAGAATTACCATTCCACTATGCCACAGTATTAACTTCAAAGTATTTGGGATCAGAGTGACTTAGCTGTCTGGACAGTTCCTCAGCCTCTCAGATGCATAAACCGTGTCCAGGTCTCCAGAATCTTGTGCTGTTCAAGGGATGGTGCATAGCAGGGTGCACCTCTTGAACACTGGACTTTGCATCCCCACTACTTTTTGGCAGGAGAGGAAAAAAAATTCTTCCCATCAGGACAAGCTGTTCTTTTGTTCTCTAAAATTGTAATCTGTGTTCCTGTCTTGGAAAAATTGCAAAATATATCTTCTTCTAAGAAGAATTTCATGTTTCCCAAGTTTTCTTCTGGAGCCAGAAAAACAAGTCATGGGAGCCATCTTTTCTGCTGTTTTGGACAAGCGGAGTAATAGGACAGAATGAAAATGGATAGTTTAGTTCTACTGTGTTGCAGACAATGAACTCTGCAGTAAATTGACCATGAAGAAAACACCAAAATAACAGGAGGGAGTAAAGCATTACTTGGAAAAATTTGCTATCATTTTACCAAAAAAAGAAAATCCAAAAATTTCAGATTAACAAAGCTGCCTTCAAATCAAAATATGGATGCTAAAGTCTTTATTAAAGAAGATATAAACTAAATTATTTTAAAAACATAACCTATTAATTAATAGAAGCAGAAATAGATAAAGATGAGCACCAGTAAGCTGTTAATTGATTAACTTACAAAATAATTTAAAAAAAAAAGAAAAAAATTAAAAGTTTTTTATTTTCATTCCATATAGCAAAGTTAATGTTACTGCAATATCCTTTCAAACGTCCAATGTGGTTCTTTTGCCTCCAAGTTTGCTCTCAAATCTTAGTCATATACTCACTTTTTTTTTTTTTACAACAGAATGTAAGGAGAAAAACCTGCTACATGCATTCGTTTTACAGGAGAATCTTAGCTTAAATATTAGAGCATTAGGCAAAGCTCTTCTGTTTCCTCATGTTCTGTCACTGGCATGTCACCACTGGTGTGATTTTTGGGGTTATCCAGTGAAGAGTTAGTATATGGACTTGATGATCCTTGCAGGTCAATTCCAACTCAAGATAGTCTATGATTCTTTGCCAGAAAAATATTCACATCAACAGTGAACCATACTCCAGCATATCTTGTCTTCTAAACATAAAACCAGTAAGGCAGTTCATATATGCAGTTTTATAAACCAAAAGGTTCTTCCTACTATAAAGGATTTATTAATTCCAGGATCAAGAAAAATTTTCTGGAATGAATAAAACTAAATATCTTTACATAATTCTGATACCATATTTTAAAAATTTTCTTTCTTGACCTCATTTTGTGACTACCTTTCACATGCTAAGCATTATTTCCTCTTCAAGTCATGGTATTACCAGAAAGCTCACTGAGAGAAGTAGTGTTTTAGGTACTGTCATAAGTGAGAAGGTCAAATTCAGACTGCTAAGTTGGAGCATGCAAAATAAAATCTAATAACAACAACATTTAAACATGTTTCAAGTACAGATACTATGCAGCTGAGATAAATGAAACAATAATAACAATAACAATAATAACAGTAATAATATTTTGAATGGTTTTAAGGTTATATTTTGTTGGCTTTTTTTTTTCATGTGAGCCAAAGCTAGATAGGTATCTGTCCCTTATTTTAGATAATTCAGCCTTTGGTTCTTAAAACAGCTAAGACCTAGAAGATATAATTAAGGATGCTATAGTTTAGAGCTATATTTAGATTTTACCAAGATTTGTTAGTTTTATTGCCTTTTAAACTTTAAGAAAAACCCAAACATTCCAGAGTAGTTCAGTTGAAGCATCTTATGCAAAACTGTTGATATTTTTTAGATTGTTCTGATACTGATAGTTTGCGAAATCCAAATAACAATTGTTTTTTCAACCTTCAATGATTGCTATCAGCTGAATATTAGAAGACCAAGGAGATAGACTTTTAATGTAAGTTTCTAAAATGAGAAAAACTAGCATTCACAGAGGAAAGTATATATTTCTTAACATATTACAATGGGAAACCCTCATTTATTCTACTGTTTTACAAAAAAAAAATCTAATAAGTTTTACCTTCATTGTACTACAGGGATTTTAAAGTGCCTCTTTACCTACAAAGGATGCTAGTATGGCTATATTTGCTATTTTAGCAGAAGAATTTTATAAATTCTCTCAGTGATGTAAGGTGAAAGCCAGTGAGTGGGCTGAGAGGCCAGGCTCTGCTTTTTTTAGTTAATACACTTTCTCTCTCTAACTGGAAGGAAACCTTGTCTAGAATTGACACAATCAAACTTGAAAACAGAGTGTAGACATCAATTTAATTTAGAAGTACACATTACTTATGCCTTTTGCATAAACTTCAGAACAGCTGAATGGTCTATTTTATTTGTTTACTGGATCCTGTATTTTGAATTAACATATCTGTAAAATTTCCTGTACACTGTCAGTGTATCTGTTGAACAGTGCTGTCAGGTAAGAATCTCCTAATCAAATTTATGGCACCTGTCAACATATGTTATTATGGATAGAGAATTGCACTGGCTAGCTGAATCCACGTATCCTGGAGAAGTTTAGTATTTTCTGAACCTGAATGAAACTGAACTTTAGAAATTGAGGACACTCAGCAGCTTTCAGAACCAGGCCCTCTGTTTGTGAGAAGACAATGAGAATGTGCTGGAATATTTCAGGCAGAAATAAACTGGCATCAAGACATGGGTAGGCAGAAGTCATGACATAGGGCAATGCTAACATCTGCCTCCTCTAACATAGTGTAAGCAGCACCAGGATGCTCCTCAAAGCTCCTGACATTGTAATATTTGTGAAATCCCCCAGAATGAGGAGTTAGATACACAGTGTATCAAATGTCAAGGTGACTGACATCAACCACTGTCACACTGATCCTGCAAGCCACCCTCCCCAGGGCAGGTGACAGCAGAGAGGCTGCAGCAGCTCCTGCTCTCATGCTGGAGCTGGAATCCCAGCCTACACAGCCAGCAGGAGCTGAGAGTACGGCTGAAAGCCCAAATGATCAGATTGCTTTAGGCTGATGTGAACAGAACTTGTTTGTTGTAATTTGAATTTCTATTATAGCTGTTTATTCAATACTAATTGAGGTTTGTAAAATGGAGTTATGCCCACAAGCCTCATCTTTTTCAGACAAGCTTAGCTTCAACCAGCATTATCTTTGATATGCCAAATTGCATAAAAAGTGACAAGCCTGGAAGCCTAATATAGACTTTCCACATGTTTATGTGGACAGCTGGCTAAAAGCACCATGGTTTGGTAGAGTTTTAAGTGCAAAAAGCCTGACAAAAGCAGTACGTATACATTTATTATACTTTTGCCTAAGATTATCTAAGCACACTAGTTTGTTTCAGTCACTACAGTCAGCTTGTGGCAATAGACATTTTTTTTCTATTTACCAACCCAGAAGAACAGAAACAAATTGAATAAAAAGTAACATTGACAATATTGCTGTAGTAAATGCTGTAGTAAATATTCAAGCATTGAGACCATGCTTGAATAATCCTTGATGATAAAAGCATATTTGTTTCCCTTAATAATATGTTACTCCATAAAAAGAAACACTATTATATTGTGAATTTGTTAATTTGCTAAAGATTTGGTATACCCTCAAAGCTTCTGAGTGCTTCTCAGGCATACATTATGATTTATGCTGATCAGTATGTTGACAGAGATGACTGAGTTTTTGGTGAAGATCTATTAATAGGATATGTGTACAGAAAAATACTTCCAAGTGGACACTGGGCAATAAGTGAAAGAAAATCCTGATAAAGGAACTAATTTTTAAGACTTCTGACTGAAAAAGACACGAACAAAACCTAAAAAAAATAATCAGAATTATTTGTGTCTCTTGTCTTAATTTCTTCTTGCACTCAGAGGACTCAGGCTTGGCTTCACTGTTTATCACAGAAGACAAGTCATTTAGAATTTTCCAGGCATATTGTAAAAGAATTATGATTCCAGTAATATGTGGATATTTTCTAGTTCTCTGTATGGTTCTCTCCATCAAAGGAATTGAATTATATTACTAATACTTAGATTTTAAAAAAGCATAGAGGATGAAAACAATAATTTTCACAGTGAGGGCAAAAATAGCCTGTGAATTAGTATGTATTTTATAGTTTGACCTTTCAGATTTTTTCCACACTTAAATCTAACAGAAGATCATTATTGTCATGTAAGGTGTCATAGCTCCTAATTTTTAAGCTCCTGGTCTCTTGTTGAAATGCAAGCCCCAACACTAGACACCTTTAAGTTCTTCTCTACAGGATCTAGAGAGGATTCGGCACCTTACAGAGGTCACTAAATTCTGCATTTTTGGCAATAGGACGTACTGTGATTTCTCGTTCTGCTTCAGAACATGATTATCCAAGTCTGAGCTAAGGGAAGGCGCCTTCAATGCAGTACCTGAATGCAGATACTAAGGTTCTCTTCTGAACCTAGCAGTTCATGGTAATTGAGCAAGAAACACTTTTTTTCTGTCTAAATGCAGGCAGGGAAGAAATCATATAACTGTAGAGCTGGTTCTGATTTTTACTTGCATATTGTTTATGATGTGTATCTAGAAAGCTGAAGAATTTCTTACATAGTATATTAAGTTGATAATTATAATATTGAACATACTTTGATCTTGCATTGTGTAGAGAAGGAGAGAGAAAGAAAGAAAGAAAGAAAGAAAGAAAGAAAGAAAGAAAGAAAGA